>CM062217.1:10649000-11303500 GCA_031216445.1 Lateolabrax maculatus
TCCATACCCGGAAGTCCGAGAGAAGAGGGAAGTTCAGTTTTATTTACATCGCGCCACGAAAAGCTCGTCTCCTCGTCTGAAGGATACACATGTAACGAGTGAATACAGCTGACTTCTGCTCAGTGAAGATTTCAGTTTGATGGCTGCACGTCTTGTTTACATGTAAGTCCACATGTGAAGTTACTGTAGCAAACATTTATTCAACTGTAAGGTGATTGACTTTTTAACGCTAACAGCTGAAATAACGGCGGCTGCTTTCAAAGATGGATGACAAGCAGTACCGTGACACATGTGGTGCGTTCACGGAGCCGTAACGACACCATGAGGACATACAGCGGCTGTAATTTAAAGTTATTTTTTTTTTTTTGTATCTTCAAATTGAGCCGACAGAGTTTTTGACCATGTGTAGCTGCAGGAGAGTGGAGGAAACACTGGCATCCTGCGGTGTGGTGTAGTTGTTGCATGGTCAGGCTCCTGTTGCTTTAGATGCTCTAATCTCACACACAAAACAGCTCTCAAACATCTCTTTAAAGTTAAAGGTTAGGGCTGAAGCTGTTAGTTGATTAATTGATTAATCAGTGGATAGAAATTGAAACCACTGAGATTTTGATAATCAGTCAATCGTTTAAGTAATAAATCAAAAAGGTTATCTGGTTCAAGCCTCTCAGATGTGTAGCTTTTTTCTGTTTTGTATCATTGTTAACTGAATATCTTTGAGTCCTGGACAATTGGCTTGTTAAACAAGTCGTTAAAGGGATTAGTTGATTAACTGAAATTTAATCGATTAATAGTTTAAATAATTTTTCAGGCATGAATGCCAAACATTCTCTTGTTTGCATCTTCTTATGTTATAATAACCTGAATATCTTTGGGTTTTGGACTGTCAGTCAGACAAACCAAGCAATTTGAGGACGTCACCATGGGTTGTAGGAAATTTGCATTTTTCACAGTTTTTACACTGACCAAACGATTAATTCACAAATCAAGAAATTAATTGGCTGATGAATCGATGATGAAAGTTACAACCTCAGTATTGAGCATTTTTGCACTATTTTCTGACATTTTATAGACCATCAATCAGTTAATCTGAAGAATAATTGATACTGAAAATAATCATCAGTTGCTCGCTCAGGGTTAGTTAGTAGGGTTTTGTGCCATCACAAGCTGCCAGAAAAACTCCTTTGCATAGATTCTCCAAGTCTGTGAAGCTCTACAGGAGGAATGAAACACCATTCTTTATTCTTTCACTTGGTGTTTTGATGATGGTGCTCAAGAGCAGTGACCACCATGTTGATCCAAAATCTATAATAGGTGTTCAGCTGGGTTGAGATCTGGTGACTAATAAAGCCAAAGCATATGATGCACATTATTTCCATAATCATCAAACCATTCAGGGACCGTTCGTGCCCCATATGGATGCATTTGTATTGGTTATGTTTCTCCACTCATTTATTCAGGTGTGTATTGACACATGGTTGCATGTGGACGTGTGATAAATGTTGTAGGAGAAAAATGATTAAATATAAAATTAAATTACCCTAAATTAGTTCAATAAAACCTTTATGACTATTATTGTCATACAACCCTTAAATTATTCATCTAATCCAGGTGTTCTTAAATATAACATACTGAAGCATATAGAAGTAAACTTGTAGAAAGTGATGTTTAACTGATTTGATTATACTGAAATAATGTCAACAGTTTCATAATTGGAACAGCAAACTTACCCTTACCCAAAGTCCACAAGCTTAGTTTAACAAATCTTCAAAGATAATATTTGACCAGTCACATCTCGTTCCTGCTCCATAATGTGTTCAGCCAACACCAGAGTTGCTGTCGAGCGTGTTTACGTGCGTGAACATATTTTTTTGCCTGGTTGACATGCGTTTGAGCTAAAAACTTTATGTAAGTACAGTATATATGCATGTGTCTACATGTAACTGTCTGTATGTGATAGAGATTGTGGGTAAGACTGTTTGCTACTGTGGTTCCTTTCCACCTCTGCTTTACTGAAAACTGAGCTCCCAACATAAGTCAACAAGAGCCGTTTGTTCCTAATTTGGTTGGGTTTTTTTCCTCCCCGAAAATGAGTATTTATATATTCACATCAGCGAGCCATGGGGGCTTTCCAGCAGAGATGATGGCAAGACATTAAACAAATCGTGTGCAACGAGGTGATCATAAAACACAACCCTGTGGTGTCTCACACAGACCTGTCATTATGACAAAAAAACAACAAATACACACACACACACCATTCTCAGGCTATATACAGACACGAAACACATCCTCACACACACCCTTGTGATCTGCCCCCCCCACCGTTTTTCTCTCCATCATCATAAAAGGTGAAGAATGTACTGTTTATTTCTCAGTAGGGCTTCATGAGTGTGTGTTTGAGAAGGCTTCATCCCCTGCAGCTTAAAAGTGTGATCGTTAGATTGTGGTAAGAGTTTAACATAACCAGATTAACACACTTCAATTTATTTTCCACTTATTATTACTTCCAATTATTTTATTATCCGCTGGAATCCAATGGAAAATGGGGGATGATGTGGGCCACACATGCACATTATAAAGTAGAGCCAAACAACATTGGTAGACTGATATTTTTGGCTGATGTTAGTTTATCCAGATATATTTGTATCAATGTATATTTTGGCAGATAACACGTATTAGTTTTGATACCGGTACTTAAATGGAATTGTGTAATTTAAGTTTTGTGCTCTTATTTATGGTTACAATTAACTTTATAGTAGATGCAGCTTCAATAGGATCTCAGGTAGGAATATGTGGACTGATGACTGTTGACTCTTACATCATATAAAGTCACAAAAACAACTGTATGCTTGCAATTGACATAATGATAATATTATAAATGCCCAATAATTTTCAAAACAGTTGGAGATTTTGTGTATGATTATTATTATTATTATTATTGTTATATATTTGATTTAGTTAGTAGATGACTACTTTAACATTAGCAACACTCATTAAATAGATTGCACTTGCTGTGTGAAATAGTGCCTCTGGGTTTTTTTTTTGTCTTGAGGTTAAAAGGTTTTTTTGTTTATATTCAGCCTTTCTCACATTTTGCGCATTGTGTGTATCCTTGAGGTAAAACAATATTTTAAAGCTGTATTGTTTACATCTGTGATAACTAGCTGTCTGACTTCTTGGCTGCCTTTGTTTGCACATTGCTGCGTTCCTTTACTAGTTGACACTGCCATCCCTTGATCAGTGGAATAGTGAGAAACTGGCAGGAGTGTGAATCGCATCGCCCACATGCTCGTGGGCTTGCATGTGTGTCCTGTGCACATGCGTGATACAAACGAAATAGAAACCCACTCGGAAACATTGCTCTATACCGCTTCTAGCGAAGGTGGTCTTTATTTGCGGCGAGGTGGCCTTCCTCGGCTATAAAACACTTTGGAAAACCCTGAATTTCTTTAAAACACTTAGGGGTACAATACAATGAAATATTAAGTAAAGATCACAATGTAAAAATGTTGACATCGTGCAGCCCTTATACCCACAATGTATAGATGATTAAGGACAGATGATAAGATATTTGTGTATTTCTGTATATTTTTTTTGTGTAATCTTTGGGCTTGACAGTGGTCTTGTTCTTTGTCACACTTAGGATCCTACTAACGTCGTAAGTACGTGCACCTGGACAAGCAGCAAAATGTCTCAGCCACAGTCACTAATCCAGCTCCAACAAACGGCGGAGCCCCTGCTGAACGTCCAGGAGATGCAGTTCTGGCTGGACAAAGCAGTGGCGTGGGGCCAGGCCGACAGCCCAGACACTCAGAAAGACACCTGCCTGCACTTAGGCAGACTGAAGGATTTCCTCCAGCAACTCCTCACACATATCAACAATATGGTGAGCTGTCGTGAAAAATTGAGCTTGTGTCTTCACATCTTTTCTTTTGTTACTGTTGTCATAATACAAGGGGAGATTTATATTCTTGACAGACTTGGATAGTACTTGATTTCCCAGATGACTGTGAAGTCTAATAAAACAATCCGTCTGCCTTAAGAGGTGAAATAAAATTGAAAAGTCAATCAGTTAGGCCAAACAGCATTCATATTAAAGAAGCACTAAGTTAATTCAAACACCAACACGTCTAGTACATACACACACACACACACACACACGCACAAACATGCACACACATGCAAACTCTCACTCTTTGTCCAAGCCAGGGCCCGAACAGTTGGTCCAGCGTTGGTAAGGTCCTGCTAACAGAGGCTGCTCTGTGCTGTGCAGAGGCTGCGTATGTCTGGCTGGCAGTGCTGCAGTGTTGAGTTAGTCAGGTAATAGCCGCATTGGGACCTCCAGCGCTAACCTAATGTATCCCCTGATCGGGTCCAGCAAATTTGGGAAGGGGGCAGCGGACAGGAGGGGTGCAGGACTCTGAGATTTCAGTGTGACTACGACCTTGCCTCCTCCTCCCAGCTTTTGCTCCTTAGCACTCTCTGTCATGTTGCTTTTTATAACCAATTTTCTCTCACACATACTATACTCTTTCTCTCACATAAGAAATCTTTACAGTCGTACAGTCATGGTGCTCTTGCAGGTTTTAATTTGTGACTCCCTGCAGTCCATATGTTTTACTGTAACACTCTGTTGATGATTAGAATCAGCCTCAGTGTCTCTGTCTGTCTTACTTTCTACTTTCTCTGTGCTCCGGCAGCTAGCCATATATTTTTATAGATCGAGCATTGACCGTCTATTATTTTTATCTGTCTCCTTCTCTGTTTGCATTATTTGGGGTATATGTCATGCAGTGGTGTCAGCGTGTGTAGGATGATGGCGTGGATACAAAGAAAGAGAAATAAATGGTATAGCTTAATTGGGTTGAAATCATTTTTACTGGCAGTGGGCTCGTAAAAGACCAGCTGAGGATACCCTGCTTCTTGGCAGCATTTTGCAACCTTTGAGGACTTAACAACTTTCCTGTGGCTAGGATGAGAAATAGTCCTAGTGATTATTAATTTCCAGGTTTACACTTGGTTAGAAGAGTGGTGGAAGTTTCCTATCTCTTGCATTTCTTAAAAGAATAGCTTGACATGTTCTTGGGAAATACACTTATTCGCTTTCTTGCTGAAGATCAATACCCCTCTCATATCTGTTAGTTCAATATAAAGCTGAAGCCAGCAGCAGGTTAGGCCGGTTGGCACTATCTGAGAGCAGCTGAACAGCAACTCTACAACTCAGAAACAAATAAATAAATAAATAAATAAACAATAAATTATTATTAACATGTTATATCTCGCTTAATCTTAATCCGTACGAAAAACAAAGTGTACAAATGACAGTTCGCCACTTTATGGAGGGGGTTTTTTATGTCCGCCTGTTTCTTGGCCAGGTGCAAAAACTTCCTGAGGTCTTGTCATCACCGTGAGGTTGCCAGGCAACCGACGGAGATTTCAGAAAGACACTGTGCTCGGCCAAGAAATGGTCTCGCACATAACACCCCATAAAATCCCTAATTGACATTCTTGCTCTTCAGTTTTTATAAGGATTAAACAAATTAGATATAATTATATAGTTTTTGTACACCTAAAATCACCATAGAAGTTCCATAGACATTTTTCTTTCACCGTGGCTGTTACACCACTACTGCAGTATTACACCACTCTTCAAAGGAGTTGATCGGAAAATTCTGCTGCCCAAAA
This sequence comes from Lateolabrax maculatus, assembly GCA_031216445.1. NCBI lineage: Eukaryota > Metazoa > Chordata > Actinopteri > Acropomatiformes > Lateolabracidae > Lateolabrax > Lateolabrax maculatus. The sequence continues at coordinate 10,654,686 of CM062217.1, forward strand.
TAAGATGGATGCAGATGGTGGGGAATTCAATAATGCACTCTAGTGTATATTTATGTGCTCACCATAGTAACTTTGCTATTGAATGTTAGGGCTACTCTGATTGTAGTTCAGTGATGTCAGGGACAGAAGTGTCTCCTCGCTGTTCTCTTCATCATTGTCTACAAACTTGTCCCATTTGTCTCCCTGGCAAGTACCTAATCAGTCACTTCTGTCTGAGATGTCTGTCCCTAATCAAGACAAGATACATATAGTCTCAAAGCCCCTTTATAATTATGGACAATGTTGACAAGGCTTTGAGGGTGATTTGGCCCTGATAGTCAGTGATAATTACTTTCTGTTGTAATTTGTCATTCTTATGGGCATTCCTGCAGTCACAAAGCATTAGTAAAGTTCATATTGTAAATGAACATTCCTTTTTAGTTGCGTCACCAACACACACATGTGCATGTATACTCACATACAACGTTTACCATGTGTTGTTGTATTGATGGGAAGGTTGAGTGTGAGGGTTGTGTTCCAGACAGCATTGGTGGTGCTGTGGGGGGCATAGTGGGGACTATTAGAGAAACCCTACTTGGCCTATTACCATTCTGCTTCCCATTAATGGTGATCTCATCCGCTTCAGTGAGTCAAGTTAGCCCCCTTGACTCCTTGAAAAGATGCTCTTTTTAAACATATAGGCCTGCAGTTACCATAACGTCTTCCATTTATCCAGTGCTACATTGAAGCTTCTCCATGCTTGCTCATTGCTCTCTGATTATTTCTGTTGTGCATGAAGCAAGAATGATGCATAGTGGCATTGCAACAACCTTTTTTTCCTATCTTCATTTCTCCTCTGAAATGTTCCCCTCTTTTTAAGTTTTTAGTTCTAGCCTAAAGAGAGGCGTATATACAAGAGCATGTTTGCTCGATTGACGGGAATGTCAATGAGGTTGATGGGATGATGAACCCAAGGAGAGGGAGGAGGGACAAGGAGAGGGAAATGTTTTGTAGCCCACCGGAAAACCGATGGGCAATATTTTAAATCAGTGTCCATATTTTTCCACATTCTTGGATCATATGAGATCCTGATCACCCAACACCGCAACCTCCACTGTGTGCACATGCCAGTGAAGTAACCCAAATCATGTTTGGTTGAGAAACAGCACACTGCTTCTATTACATCTGGGTTTTGTCAGATTTCTTTGTGTGGGCTTCTCCTGCATCAAAGCTGTTCTCTAAAGTTTAATTAGCTCAGAGGTGAAATGTATGATATAGTCAATGGGATTAACACTAAGTAATACTGTAAATGCACATGAACATGATTCATGAACATGTGTGCAGAAAGCTTGTAAATGTAAGTAATACGTCACCTCTTTGATCTGTTTTGTGTATGATCCACTGCAGTCATCATATTGTAAAACATTGTGCTCTGTGTTGATGTATGAAACCTAGAAAAGTAATTAGATGGAACAAAAACATTGTGTATACCTGTGTATTTACAGAGTTGTCCTGAGTCAAATAGGATTTGAAAGTCTTCATCCAGACTGAAGGCATTTGTCTCCAGCTTGACTTGAATGTTTGTGTGTTCTGCCCTGGACAGGCACATGTAATTTTCTGACAAATATGCAATGTTTTGTCTTATTAAACTAGAACAAATTAGTTGGTTCTGGTTCTGCTGAACAGCCAAATGAAATTTAACAATCTCCTTCTGTTTCTTGTTTTCCACATGGACTAGATCCTTGTTTGTGCTGTTTTTGGTATTCACTCACACTTGAAATACTGTAGACCAAGTCTTGTTTTCCATTAATTTCAGTAAGCTGCCCTGACATCGATATTAGGGGAATCTTTCCAAACTGTAAGTCTAAAATTTTACAAGTGAAGACCATCTGGGAAAATCAAATGTATATAATATAAATAAGTGAAAAGTACAGGAAGTCAGGATTAAACTTTATTCAAGTTCTTCAGTGCAGTGCCTGCCATCGAGTGAAACCTTGTGGGTTTTTTTAATTGGCTGTGAGGTGAAATAAATCACATGGTCTGTTGTTTTGAGCTGCATAAACAAGCACAGACATACACATACTTAAACCCTTACAGGTATAGCACCCTCGAACAGAACCCTGTTCTGCGCTGTGTATCTCTCACTATTGACACTATGGTGTGAATTGTGACATGACCAAAATACGGGAAACAAAGGTAATGCATGAGTAATGTGCTGTGCACCTGTGGATGTGCTTGCTACTCAACTCAGTATCCACAGTCATTAAGTAGACTTGTGATTGTTTGAATCTTCTAATGTTTGGTGTTGTGGCACAATGTTGCTAGGATGAAACAAAAGAGGATGAAGCAGGTGATGAGGTGTAAACATCTTTAATACAGTGAAACGATAAAAGTTTAAATTTTTTGTATTGGCTCCACTTCTGTCATGTTTGAGTCTGATTATGTGCCAGATGGAAACAAAACATATTACTGTATCTGCCTTCCACTCAGAGAATTAACCCGCTTCAGTCATTAGTAAAGGCTAAGAGGCCATAAGTTGTAAGAGCATTCAAAATGAAAAACATATAGACTACTAAATCCATTTTGTCCTGTCTGTGGCTGTTTTTTTTTTTTTTCTGTCCCTAAGAGTTCCACAACAGAGATCATGACGAGGCTGTCCTTCCTAGGCCAGTTTCTTGGCCGCCTGTGCTGGAACCCTTATGTCACTGCTGATGGTGAGTGCACCTTCTAAAAAACACTATCCATCTCCAACTCCATCTTTACTGGGAATTAGTGTATGGATCCAGAGTAATGAATTTTAGCTAAAATTAATATTTTTTTAGCTTATACTCTGTGTAAGGGGTGTTATATTAAAATAGAAACCTACCATCCTACCCATAGGTCATAGGTCTATCCATATTGAGACCTATGAACTTCAAACCTGCTGTGATTTCTGGTTTCTTGGTGTCTGCAGCTACATGCAGAAGGCTGTTGTTCCAGTGTCTGTGGGGACTGTACACGGAGCATCCGGGAAATTCTGTGGAAAAGAAAGCCAACCAATGGATAAGGGTATGGACTGGACTTTCATTATCTCTTTTAATACAGAAATTAGACTGTAAAGTAAATTACAGCATCACTGCTGTTTATGTTTGGACCTTGGTTGCAAGTCATCCCCTTTTTCTCTCTACCCTGTCTTTACCATAATCTCTCTAATAAAATGATGAAATTCCCTAAAATACACATTTTGGCCAGGACGAAGAAAGTATTGAAGCTCAAGATCCAACCTTAGATACAGTAGGAGGTACAGTAAAGATGTATTTGCTTTGGGTAGAGTTAGGCACCAACAGTCTGGTGAAAGAATGAACTTTGTTAAGATTATAAACAATATTTTGGTAAAACTTAGACATACATATGCTGGTTTGTATCATTATTTAATGTTTATTTATGAAAATGGCAGCTTACTCACTAAGCCTAACTTACTTGAGTTACAAACATAATCAATTATGTACAAAAAGTCATCTATACTTTCTGCCATTTCATTGGTCATATGGAGCCAATTAGTGGGGGTACAGAGATTAAAGACATAACCATAACTGAGGGAAGCTGGAAAATATAGACACAAAAACTCAGGAGTATTTAGAATATTTATAGAGAAATAAAGTTAAAGTTCCACACATTCATAACATTACATAGTTGTTCCAGTATATTCTCTTTAAATTGTCCATCATATGCCTTATGTCATAATCTTCTGGCATGGCCTGTTTGCTGTTTGTGTCCTAATTAGTTCTCGGCTATCATCCCTTCAACAAATACTCCTAAAAAGAATCTATCTTTGACTGCCTTTGGGCTGTTAAAGAGATTTTCTGTCTAATTTACTTTTAATATGAGTTCGCTCGCCAGCCCTCTGTGTCTCCTCTCCAGTGGGACATGGATGATAAATGAGGTAGATTGGGTCTCTGTTAGTCTAAGCCTTTTGTGCCCAAAACTGTAAAACATTTTGAAAGCAAATAAAAATTGACTGTTTCACTGCCTCTTGTCACCAGAGAAGGATCAGCCTTTATATTATGGTTAGTTGATCTTGCTCACTGTGTGTTTTCAAGGCACACACACAAAGAAGGGAAAGAGAACAGAGGGAAGAAAAAGATTCTGCGATTTTCAACTTTGAGAGGGTTCACACAGATGGCTTATGATAAACAATGTGGACCTTCACATTTTTGCCAGATTAACTGTGTGTTTGTATTCTTTTGATTAATTTCTCATCTAATAAAACATCTTGCTAATTAAAACGGTGCCTTGAAAGTAAACCTTGAATTTGCCAGATGGTCTTTGACCCATTAGAGGGGAAGGGAAGTGCATGTGTGCGTCGCTGTGTTTGTGTCTATAGTATGACTGTTTTTGTATGGGTACATGTCTGTATATATGCATGTGTGGAGGGAGAGGGCATGGTATATAGATTTCCATTTCAATAAATTAATTTAAAAATAATTAAGGATAACGGATCTGTCATGGATGTTGTATTGGATTGTTGGATTGTGGCAGAAGAGAAGAGTTTCTTTTTGGTTTGGTTAGAATTAGGCAGCAACAGTTGCGATCAAGGTTTGATAAGAGAATAAACTTTGCTAAGATTATGAACAAGGCACATTACTTTTACATTACAAATAGCGGAGAACTCTACTTATTGTGAAATAACTGAGATGAAAATCTCTTCAGACTAGACTTTTAGCTTTACACAGTTCCACAGTTAAGGTTCAAGCTTTATCAACTTGTTCAACATTGCATAGAAGTAGTTAATTGTAGCTGAATGCTTTAGGTACAGTGCTGACTGTGAGTTGCTGAGTTCACTGGGTCCACTCATACTGAAATAGCAGGCGGGATGCTACCAGATGAAAGTGTCAAAAGAGCACGAGTATAATAAACTCATAACCAACTCTGCAGCTTCTCCTTATTCTCCTTGTCTTCTCCAAAGACGCTTCTAGTCCCCACAAATGACAGGAATGGCGGGAAGCACAAAAACTCTGATTCACCGCAGCACATCCCGTCTGGGGGAGCAGGGCAGATGTATGGTTTTAGGCCAGAGATGCTCTGTCTCTGTGTCTCTCCCTGTGTCTGTGTTGTGTTGGACTGCCTGTCCTGGAATGCAGAATGCAGCCTGTTTTCTGTTAGCTCTGTCTGATCTTGCTCCCCAACATTGTTTTCTTGCTGCCTCCATAATAGACTGAGGGTCTGGTGCTAAGTGGCGCCTAAATACCGTGTTTGTGTAAGATTGTGCATGTGCTCGCATATGTCTGAGTATTTGTGCAAAAAAACGTGTTTTACTGCTACTGTATATACTGTTGGTAGCCACATGTATTTTCCTCTTTGAATTATGATAGTGTGCAGAGTATTTTGCCTTTTCTCCCTCATGTCTTCCTTTCATCCCTCCCTGTCTGCCTCTCCTCTCCACATCTGAGTGTTCTCACTGGGTTTGATGAATGCTGGGTACAGCCACATACTGTAGCTGCAGGCTATGTCAGATAGTCATTAGCTCAAACGGTCTGTTTCTCGACATCCTGCACTGGCAGGGGGACCACACAGTGCTGCAGTAACATGGCATGATCTTTGAGGAGATGACAGATAAGTAAAGCATGAGAGTGTAATATTAGAGGGCCAGAGGAGGGACACTTTGATAGCTTAATCTTTGACGTGTATCTTTAGTGAGTGAACAGGGTGAACCACAGGTAGGCCCTGGAGCCACTGTGGCAGCTTTATAGTTTAGTTTCAAAACACATTTTGGACTTTTTGCTCACATTGGCTGCTGCACTCTGTGTTTGGAGATAAAAGTGTCTTTGTGACAATAATGTTTCCCTTTTATCTTTCGGTTTCCTCTTGGGTGGCATCTCTCTTTCAGTAAGTGTGACTTACTGAAATTATTATTTATATTTCATCCTTTACGCTTCTCCCTTTAACTATTCCTTTTAGGAATATTTCAACATTTTGTGAAATGTGTTTACTTCTCATCTTGTTTGTCAGATCAGAAATGTTAAAAAAGCCATGAGCAATAACTTCCTGGCATCTTGTAGTCACTGTGAGTAAACACTGCACATACACTGAGTGGACAGATGAACTGTTGTTCTTTAAGAAATAGTTACATTTCTGTTTGGATTAAACATATGAAATTCAACGTCCTTATTAGTGAGCTTTAGAGGTACTGGCAGACATATTTTGAACTTTGGACAGAGCCAGGCTGGCTGATTCCCCCTGCTTCCACTTTTTATGCTAAGCCAAGATAATTGCTCTTCCATATTTAACACACAGACATACGAGTGGTATCAATCTTCTCATCTAACTCTTAATAATAAAAGTGAATAAGCCTATTTCCCAAAATGTTGAACTATTCCTTTAATCTCACGGTTTAACATTTAGGATTAAAGTAATTGTACCTGTCTGATGACCTAAATACAAAACAAAAACAGTTACCTCTGCCACATTATGATAACTAACACACGGACTAACAATAGTCAAAAACCAAGTCAAAGTTTCAGATGTTCAGATGCTATTTAAGGTTTGTTTACATCAGTGTTGTTTGTAAAAATTGTAGTCAAACCTATATTTTCAATCTTGATCAAGTGAGAAACACACAAACTGCTGATTTTCCATATATAAGTCAACATCTTTAATTATGTGCGTGAATTTAATTTAGGAGGAAAAGGCCCCAGGTTTGAGTACAGTTGCTTATAACTTTATTTTGCATGATCATCCTGACCGTTCTGTACTCTTTTCCCTCATTGAACTTCCCTCTTTTTGTCTCGGCTGTTTTGACCATTTGAGGCTATACTTGAGTCTTTCATTGGTTTTGGGAGAATTCAATCATGGCTTAGTAATTGTTAACAGGCACCCATCAAAACTAACCCAAGTCTTTGCCTTGTGCATTTTCCTACATCCTCTGTTTTAATTTTAGATTTATAGAGGGATAATTTCTATGGCAGCAGCATGTCCAAGCCCCCAAAGCCAGCTCGGTTGCTGTTTTTCTGTGAGAGAATGATGACTTTTGACCTAAAGTATTTGCCATCCATCTATCCGTTTGCCCTTCATCCCATTCCCTTGGTGACCACACCCTTTTTTCCCCGCTCCAAATGCAGCCATCGCAGTGCGTTCCAGTCTCTCTCTGCCATTCCTTCTAACCAGCCTTCCTTCCCTCTCTTATCCCCCAGCCCCACTGTGCCTCCTTACCAAGGGTGGGATAAGTGTGATTGGTTTTGTATGTACTCAATGTGCAAGGTTTGAGGGCGCTCAGATGGTAGTGATTGGGGTTGTTTTGTAAGACTGTGGAGGGTAAGCATCTTAGCGTGCTGTAGGGCCAGGCCAAAGTAACCACACAGCTCCACCAACAGCACTGCAGCGCTCCTCTGCCTGGGATTCTGTTTTTTCTCCCTCACTTGTTTTTTTGCCCTCTTTAAAGAAATGTTTTATTATACATATTGTGCCTCTCATTCTTTTTCACTCCTCATCTCTTGTTTATTTCTTTTATCTGCAGTTTGGAAGGGTTTTGTACTTTTTTAGCTTACTCTTTGTGGTAAGGATGTTTCTGTGTTTTTGGTTCACTGTACTTATAAAAAACCTGTGTGCTGAAGATGTGACGCCTCGGCTGTTTCTGTTGGATCACACTTTCCAACTTGTACCAGTGAAGCAAGTTATTGTGGTCAAATAGAGAGAACTGTTTGAAAGGTCTAAATCAGAATCAGATTCAGCTTTATTGGCCTTGTATGCGTGCACATAAAAGGAATCTAAATCCGTTTTTTCCATTGCTCTCAACGTACATACCCAGAAATAGACAAATAAACAAAAAACAAGGACAACAAAGGTAAGCATTAACATTTAAATACTATGTACAAATATAAAAATAAATATATATACAAAGTGTATATATGAGAACATAAAACACAACAACAATAAAATGGAGAAATAGTGCAATCATGCTTAGATCAATCAATCTCTAATTCAATCTCTAATTCTAAGTACTAGGTGTTTAGGTTTTCATCACACTTCTGAGTGAATACCGATGAACAAAATTCTTGCCAAACATTCATTATTTAAACATTAGACCACTCAATCCAGTGTGCCATCTTTTTTCCTTTTTTTTTAAGAATATTTAGATTGAACTTAAATATGTATTTTTCTCAACTTTTCTTTTGCTTTTGATTGATCTTGTATTTGTTTAGAATACTTATCACCCAGTAACACTTTTTGTAGCAGAAACTGCTTAGAAAAATGTTAAAGAACCACTCTTGTAACATTATTACTTACAGTATGAGTCTAGCATTCCCTCTCTTTGTTCCTTCATTATGTCTAACTTTTTTCACAGACGATCAGCAGAGTTTATTAGTCTAGTTTTATCAGTGTATGATGAGGCCCCTTCTGAAAAATGCTTGTAAAACACCAAGGCCCTCTGTAACAAAGAATGTTCATTTCTGAAGTTGCTCATATGCTGTGCATACATTCTCACTTACTGGAAAGCCTTTTCTCCACTCATGTGGTTCAAATGATGTGACGCCAACAGAGTCATCCTATATTCCAGTAACTAATTAGCTTTGATGTTATGGATCTTGGGGTTTGGGCAGATTGTATTAAAGTCTTGTCCAATGTTATAGATATACACATAAAGTGCTAATAATCTGCTGCACATTGTGTTGCCCACCCTCCCACAGAAAGTGTTGTGTCAGCTTGCTACGGAAGATGACGACGCTGCAGCGCAGGCATTCATGAAGCATATGGATGTGCCACCTAAAGAGTACCATCTCAAAGTCCTGAGACAGGTATTGGACCTTTTTAGAGTTCTTTGCCTAATTCTTGCCTACATTGATATGTAATGTATAAGATAATGTCGACATATATCTAAATTGTGCTCTTTCCTGCATTTCAGATGGTATCACTGCTGCAGAAAAACATTGGAAAGAGCTGCAGTTCTCTGGGCAACATAAATCAAAGGTAAAGCACAGTAGAAACTAGGGCTACAACTAACAATTATATTTATAATTGATTAATGTGAGTATTGTCTTGATTAATTGTTAGAGAAGAAAGAGGGAGTGACATAAATTATTAACACAGTTTCCCAGGGCCCAAAGTGATTCTTTCATGTCTTGTTCGGACTAAAACACGGAGATATTCACTTTACAATGCTATACAACAGAGAAAACTATCAAATCCTCACATTTACCAGAGAATGTTTGACAGTTTTGTGAAGAATACCCCATCAATTAGACAATTATCAAAAAGAATGATGATTAATTGAGCGATTGACTTATTGTTGCAGCTCTAGTAGAAACTAGCTTCCACACAACATTATAGTTTTAAAACATATACAAATACTTTACTGCAAAGGATTAAAGCACACACATCTTTAGGGCCCCAGGAGGTATCAATTCGTACCTTTGCAGGTCATTGATAAGAAGTTCCAGATAATACAGATGTTGTCTATGTGTCTCTTTGCAGGTGTTCATGTGACCGCATTCTGGCCACATCAGAAGCTTGTGTCCCCCTGGTCACCTGTCCCGAGGCTGCTCCTCTCATCGGTGCACTGCTGCAGCAGCCAGTGACTTGTGTCAGGGCAGCGCTTAGTGAAGACTTCCTGGAAACTCTGAGCTCTGCCTACTCCAGGTAGGCTACCAAGATGCTGAGTTCCTGTTGGCTGCATGCTTTCAGTTTTCTATTTAGTTGTGCCTTAACACATAATCATGTTTGTAGCTGGAAGATTTCAGATGTGATGTGTTTCTTTTTTTATAGCCAGTGCTTGTCATTGGAGGAGCAGGCAGTAGTCTCTCTGTGGTATCAAAACCTGTCCAGCCTGGAAGAAGCAGTGCTCAGTCTGCTGGAGTGTGTTCTTACCAAAACAGGATCAACACCGCAGAAGATACAGCAGCAACTATCAGAGTCACTGCTGGTAAGTACGTTTTTGTTATGACGACTCACAGGATCACATCTTAAAATTATAAAGTCAGTATTTCTGTGATAGATAGTCAAGATTTGCCAAAATGTGTTCTAGTCACGTTTAACCAACAGCTAAATACTGAATTCATGCCCAGTATATAACTATTTTAGATTTTTGTTTAGTGCCGCAACTAACAATTATTAACTAACAACTAACAAGAAACCTGTGATGTTTGCCATTTTTGCTTGAAAAAAATGACTGAACAATTTTGTGAATTGACTAATCAATTATTCGACTGGTTTTGTTTTAAACCAGCCTTTTACAAGTGATGTCTAGGCAAGTGTGCGGTGGAAACCATGGATTAAATCTTATATATTTGACCCTTATTTACCGCCATGAACGACTGTTTTGGCAGCATCGTGATGGGAAGGAAGTAGTCCATGACATCCCAGCCAAAAGGCTGAAGTATACTGTACTGTATTTGGAGAGCTTAGATTGTGATCAGATCACCTTCACAGTTAGAGTTGGAAAGAAATCTGTAGAATGTTGAGCCATTGTGCTGTGGCATTTTCTGCAATTTTACTGCTGCATGAATTGGCAGCATTTAAGACTGTTGATAAATTGGTGACATATTGCTGCTGTTAAATGGGTTTGTTATGTACATAGTTTGACTCATCTGCCTTGAATTATAGTCTCACATCAGAAATCCCTGCACACTCCATATGTGTTTAACTCCACTTTGAACTGCTTTGTAAACTGTGAAACCAAACAGTTTGAATATAAGGCCTGCTCATTTTATTATGAGGTATGGAGTTGTAATGTTTTCTTATGCATAGCTCTTGGAAGCGTTCCATTGCTTTTTCGGTGGATCTTTATTGACTGTTTTTGCCTGGCTAACTCACACCATTTGGCTTTGCTCTGCATGCATCTCACATCATTTGGCCAGCTCTAAACTACATCTCACATCATTTGGCTTGTGCTACACAGCCTTTACTGTGCTGGGTAAGTACTGAACTCTCTGTCACTTGAGTCGTTGGCCTCTCCTCACTTCATATAACTGTAAAGATCATGACCAGTTCAAAAGTCAAAAGTGATTTTTGATTTATAGATTGTTGACTATTATTGACGATGATGTCCTCATTACTACAATGCAATCAGGAAATACCAGCAATGCTTTTTATTTTATTCCACACTGACTTGGAACATGTTAGACTAACCAGTGCATCTGTTGTGAGAAGCAAGGATAACAATAAAATAATTAAATATGTCACTGAAACTAGAGTAATTATTCACTGAGTAGGCATGACATATAAATAGAGTGGAGGGGAGTAGATTAATCTATGTAGACATGTTTTCTACAAATTGTTTGTGCCAAACGTCTGTGCCTGGCAATACAATACCTTGTGTGTACAGTTATGAGTGGCATCCTATTTACTTAGGTTACTGATTGCATTGCCTTTGGTAGGTATACATGTCAGTGAAACTCTGGTGGGAAACAAGTATTTACCTGCCATTTTGCCTCATGTTAACTTAGGCAAAGTTTGTCAGTTGTGTCACTCCTTCTTTCTCAGAGTGATGGTCCACTTGAGCTGTGTACATAACACACTAGCAATACACACCTATTTAGTTAAAGAACTGTTCCTAAAGATTAAGGTAGATTGGAACACACACGTGTATATGTGTATATGAATTACTAACACTGCATATACAGGAATGTGCCTGCCTGTTGATTGCACTTGCTTCCATCATTTTGAGTTTGTAGGAGCTACTACGTAAAAACAAGGAATACTTTTTAGAGGCATTGTATTGAAGATGCACAGAAACATACAGTGTATTAGGCTATATGCTTTTACATGAAATTCCATGTATGTTACAGCCATGCAGTAGCTGAAAGAGGAGTTCTGTAAACAATTGAACTAACTCTATGCCTGTGTTTGTGGGAGAGAGACAGAGAGGCATGGATCCATCTGTTTACCCTCTCATCCATCTCTGATTGACCTCTGTTTTTATCACCTTGCTAGTTCACACGCACATGTATGCATGCATGGAAACCTTCACACACACATGCATGGAAACCTTCACACACACGTGGCTCCAGTCGCTCCAGTCGCTGTGCTTTGTTTATGATATTTCTTCTTTTATAGCGTGTCTGTTGTTAAGAAGGTGGAAGGCATACATTTAGGTTTCACTTCAGGTTGTCAGATGTGCGTTTCACATGTGTCTGTGCATGTGAGTCTCTGTTTGGCGTTCACGTGTGCAAGGGCAGAAAAAACGAGATGCGTCTGAGCCGACTGGCTTGTGTCTTTCCTCGCCTCCCTTTCACTCACTTGTTTAAACTGCAATCAAAAATGGGAAACATGAAATTAGGCCCACATTCCTCGTTTTGGCTTGTCCCACAACCACGTGATCCAGTGAGAGACACAGGCCCAATAACAATAAACACTCACTTCCTGGGCCTTACTGCCAAAACAGGATGTTTGTTGTGTGCTGTAATTGACCGTCCTTGAAGTGTTAGTGGTAAGGTATGGAGGAGGATGCTCAAAAAAACCCATCTGTTTTCACTAGGGGCAACCATGACAGTTTGCACACATGCATGCACGCTGGCATGCAACCCACATACACAGAATGACACTGAAACACATAAACTGTATGCCAACGTGTTGCTGATGGCCACATTAACAGTTACATGTAAACCCTGTTTTTTTTAACTTTTATTAATGCTGATTTCTGGCCTGTGTGGACAGAAAAAGATACAGACATGTTAAAACGGAAGATGAAAGCGCTTGATTTGTATGTCGGAACCTTGCAATGACACCATATAAACACTGGGTGGGGCTATTTGTTCTTACTGACCTCACCAAGACTGTAATTGGTCTGTTACTCAGGCACTTTTAAAAATTTTGCAGGTACAGGTGTGCCTGGACAAGAGGAAAATGGTCTTTATAGAACCAGTTTGTAGGATATTGGTACATATTTGGCCTTGATGTACTGTAAAGATTAACTGCGGGATTAAAGCCTGTAAGGTAGACGACATGTGCTCCCCCATAGTGAAGCATATGTCCCTATATAAGAGTGTGGGGGAATGAGAGGGAGAATAATTAAGGACTAGAAGATATATAAACATGGAGAGGGAGGCAGACATGAACAGTACAGCTGTTAAATGTTTGCGCTGGGGCGTTTTAGAATGTGTTAAATCTAAAACACATGATGAGTGTGCATTAGGCAGAGATGAGAGTAAGTGTGTGTGTGGGTGTGTGAGGGAAGGACTGACAGAGTGGTAAACTGAGTGGTTAATGGGGAGAGAGTGAGAACAGGAAGGAACTGAGGCTCTAAGACGGGGAGATTTGTAGACAATGCAACAGTGGCACCCAGTGGTCAGTATTTGGGGGTTAACGTGTGCGTTCTTGAATTAATTATAATGGAAGCAGATTTTAGTATCTATGAAGCAAACTTAACAGATTTTATGAATTGTGTTTTTTTTGTGTTTCAGCCTAAAGCCTGTGCTCAGCACTGCTCCATATTCTTGGTTGTAAACGACATCTTCAGGTGAGCGCTGGTGTCTAGTGTTCAGGTTGATGTGACGCATGTGTGTGTGTGTGTATGTGTTGTGTTTTTGGATGATGTGACATGTTTTGGCCAGCTGAAGTGTGTGTTTTTGTATGTTTGTTTGCAAATTCTTTATATATATGTATTTTGTTTTTTCAGCACATCAAGACAAATACAAATGTATCTCCCCGATTGTGTCTGTGTCTGTTTATGTGTATGTGCTATACTAACTTCCCCTTCTGTATGAGGCTCCCCGTGTGTGGGCGTCAGTTGATGTGCCACAGGCAGTGTGTGCTTTAGTCTTTAGATTTGTCCGTAACAGACAGAGCCATGTTCCTTTTACTCTTATCATGCAAGTGTTTCACAAACTACTAGGAACATCAGTATTGAAGTATTAATTTAGAGAAGCAGACAGATAAAAAACTGTAAAAACACAGCACAATGTATATTTTATTCAAGCACATTTATTAATGTTAATAATAATAATAATAATAATAATAATAATTTGTATTAATTAGTAAAGTTATGAGAAAGAGAGATGGGGAGAAGTTGTAAAAGAGACACCTACTGAAGCTGATCCGGGTCTTTATCTGTCAAGGAAACAAACTGCATCACAACAGCAGCTTCCAAAGAGGAGACCGCTTGGTTTGATTCTCTGCTGAAGACTTTTTCTTCTTCTCCATCTTCTTTTCAGTGTTTTTTGAGAAGGAGCTGGCAGATTCTTTTTCCGCAGTGTCTTCTCTTTACTTTCATGATCTAGACCTTTGTCTGTCTGAATCCTCCTTTTCACTACAGTGCCCCATCCTGTGAGGAAGGACTTCATGGTTGTGATAGCTCCCTCCAAAGTCTCCTTGGATGCTCTGTCCTTTGACACTGGGGGAAGCAGCTGTAATGCTGGAGCATCCTCCATTGAGAAAGGCTTGTATTCCCACTGATAGGGCACAGCTGACCTCATCAATGACTTTTCCTTTTATGGCCTCTGTGAATTTGGGTGGAATAGTGGTGGAAGAGTACAGGACAAGTTTCCAGTCTGTTGTTGCTTCTTTGTCCTCCTGGGAGAACACTAGATGTCCATCATCTTCTGAGGGTCCTGGAAGAAAAGGCCTCAGGACCCCATCATGAGAGTCTCTGGACTGACAACTCTGGGAGCTTCTCACTTCCTCCTGGAACTCAGTCACATTTCTGGACAGCAGTTCCTCTGTGACTGAGGGATCTCATCCACCTGATGAGCTTGTGGAAATGAGTTGGTGGAGGGTGGAGATGGGACAGCATTCCCAGTGTCTTCTGTTGGGACATCCTCTTCAACCAGCCGCAAAGGGATGGAGCTCAGGTCTGACCAGGGAGGAGCATCGCTGTCCTTAATGGTCTTTACAGCCTTAGTGGACTTCAGTGTCAAGGAGACAAGCATTTCTGCTGCCTTAGTGAAGACTGTGTTGGTGGAGAGAGAAGAGGCACAGGAGGCAGGTCTTGCGCTCTCCTCTGGCCTAATTTCATTCGGAGGTTGATTTCGTTTCGGTGGTCCAGGCTTCCTCTTTTTCTGTGCCTTTTTATCCAGGTTCCCTGAATACAAGAAGCTTTGGCATACTTGTGTAATCGCCTCATCGACATTTTGATCGAATGATGTGATCATCTCTGAGATGTGAGTCAGGTGAAGAACACCAAGAAGAGGAGTATGTCCATATCCTATCCTCACTGATGGATGAATGGGTGCGAAAGCAGGTGACCTCGTTGTCTGAAAAATCATCACAGTTCATCAGCTCATCGAGATCCTCAGCAGTCTGGATGCTGGTAATTTCAGGGGTCACTGAGTTTATGAAGAATGCAGGAGAGCTAGAGATTTTGTCCATGTTCATGAATAAGAAATCTAGTGGAAAAACACAAACATTTTAAAACTGTAAGCTGTGCTAGAAGATGTGTTGAGACCCTATACTATTACAAAAGTAGAACTGAGAGAACTCCCTTTGTTCTAATAGATATTTTAGAACACTGACATTACAATTTGTGTGTGTGTGTGTCCGTCGTCCCCGTCCCCAACAGGACCATCCTTAAGCAAGCTGAAGGGACAGAGCCTTTGAAATATCTTATCCAAACCTTTACCAGCTGTTTCCTCAGGGAACTGGCATTGCTGCAGCAGCAGGTAGGCTTCTCAACAACCAATCTGAAATAAATGTTTGTTTGTTTTTATATATATATAAATATATTTATCTTTAGGTTCATAAAATAGTAAATAATGACCATTATTTCCCACAAGTTGACATATTTATTTGGTCTGACCAATATTCCAAAACCCAAAGATATTTAGTTGACTATCTTGTAAAATAAAGAAAAGCAACAACTATTGGCAGGAACAAGTAAATCTTTGTATTGTATGTCGAATGACTAATCAATGAATCAACTGATCCTCACAGCTCTATTTTGTCTTGTTAAACATTTTAATTGTATTAACATTAGAATTTAAAAAGTCTCATTTATTGATTATTCTGTCCAGGCTTTGTTGCCACCACTTGTTTTTGCCTCCATTATGTGCAAAAACTTCTCTCTTCTTTTTAGGTGTAAAATCCAAAATATTGAAGTCTAGTGTGGTTACAAACAGCAGAGGCATCTGTTTTTATCAGGATGCTGCAGTTTCATTGGTACTAATGAGAACTTGATCAAAGAATTTAAACATATTTCTCTTTAGTACTCAGTGCCACAGAAGACGGGAGCTTCACCAGTTTACAGCAGATGTCCAGTTATTATTATCCCCCATCTTTGCCGGCAATAAAAGGATGGTTGCCGCAGGCTTAGATGCACACACAGGGTGATGAGCAATTACCTCCCCTCTGCAGGCAAACTCACTTAACATTTGATGAATCCTCAACATCATTATCACTTCATCTCCAGCCGGGAGCTTGTTGCTTACACATTACACTCCCCACAGTTCACACCTCTGCCTCGTAAATGATAAATGGAAATTGCTTTTAAATCATCAATTTGCAGGTAATAACTTGTACTAAATAACTATGTACAAATAAAACACTTGCAACATGTGGAAACCACTGTGAGCTGTTACACTGATGTGTCACTTTGTATTTTGCTAAAACTTTTAGCCCCTACAGATGATCTCAGGTATACATGAGTCTGGTGTTGCGTAGGGGACCTCCATCAGCACATCCATGTGACTGTAGGGAATTATCTGACACTCACATGTCAGCCATTACTGTCAAAAGGCCAGAAAACAGATGTCTCACAATGTGTTACGTAGGTGTGATGCATTACCTGCTACAGTTTTGTGAATATAACTGAACTCCTTGTCACCTCTATTAACCAGTAGATGGCAGTGCTACAGTGCACTTACAGCGGACTCGGTTTTAATGGCTGTAGTCACACTGCACTAAACGCTACCTATTACATGCCACATTACACATTAGCACCCACTGTATCACCGTTACACAGCCTCCCATTCAAAATGTCATTTTTCAGGCTTTCAGAGCAAAGTGATGTACGAGTTCAAGGTAAGTATGATTTACATTTATGAAGCTTAGAAAAATTGTGCTTTCTGTTGTTTCAGACGAGTGTATCTTTGAAGGCGTTGTTCCCACAGTCACCGCAGAGTCTTCTGGTTCCTCTTTTGACCCTGCCGTCAGGTCAGTGAGTACATAGAGACTCATCTTTATGTGTGTCCGTGTGTGTCTGCTTCTGGATATTTCACTCTTAAGTAAAAAATACAAAACCGTGTATTGTGAGAAAAAGTCTGTTCAGGTATTCTTTAACTGTGTGTCAACACAGTTTTCCTGCTGCAGTGAATGGGCTCTTGTGTGTCTTGTTCTCGCTAATCAATTATAGTTAGTTAACAACTGAGTTAAGTGTTTTGTGTCACATATAAAAGTTGACATAATGTGGAACAGAAGTTAAGCTTATATATTCTCAAAATGAAGTGTCATTACTCATGAAATCTATACAGAAGTTTAATGAGTTGCCTGTTTTGTACAAAGTAAATTTATTGTGAATAAGTAAAACCATTGATACACTACACCTTTTTATCCTTCTCATTAAGACAAATCTATATTAACTATACTGAATATATTACCAGTGTTTATGTGTGGGAATCTTTACTATTGAAGCGATGCACAGTAGGTGAGTCCAGGGGCACAGCAGAGCAGGGCTTATCAGTGTGTGCCCAGACTGGCCTGTAGGCAGGGATGATTTACATGAATGGAGCCATTTAGGGACACACTGGATCCCAGCCAGAACTCCGAGTTAATTATTAGTGTGTGTGTGTGTGTGTGTGTGTGTGTGTGTGTGTGTGTGTGTGTGTGTGTGTGTGTGTGGTGAAGGGCAATTTCCGGAGACTGAAGGGAAATGGTACAGTGAAAAGTAGAAGGTTTGAGGTTTTATCAAGATTTGTGCTCCTGAAAAAGTTATAAATTAAGACTTAACATTGCATTGTTAAAACATAACCTGGGGGGAAGGCTTGGATCAAGATATCAATCATTTGAAATATTTTTTTAGAGTTTGTTTGTCAACCTGGAGTGTCAGTTAGGTGAGGTTTTAATGCTAAATTTGGTTTGTAGTAGGAAAGTTATTTTTGACAGAACAATGTGGCATGTGACAAACACCGCCCTTTCAGCAGTTAAAAAAAATAGCTAGAAAACCGGAAAAAGTATTTGCAAATACTAACAGTAATTAATCCAGTTCTGCTTGGAAAATACTTGTACCTAATATTTGGAAAGTTGTCTATTAAAGTTATTACACATGCAAAATTGACTTGTGTTACCCTGTGGACAGCAGTAACTTCACTTTCTGAGTCTCTTTTATTTGGAAGTATTTTGCATGTTAACATAAGAATAGTTTTGGGACATTTTGGGGAAATATGCTGACTGGCCTTCTTGCCAGGAGTTAAAAAAGAGGATCGATACCACTCTTGTGTCTGTACAGTAAATATGAAGCTACAGCCAGCAGCCGGTTAACTTAGCTTATTATAAAGACTGAAAACAGGAACAAAATGTCCAAAGGTAACAAAATCTGCCTAACAAACACCTCTACAGATCACTCACTAACACATTTTATCTAATTTGTTTAATACTTACATGAGAGTGTATCAATCTTATTATCTAACTCTTGGAAAGAAAGCAAATAAATGTTTATCCCAAAATGTTGAACTGTTCCTTTAACATTTACTCGAGAGCTGGCTTTGAATTTTGAAAATACTAATTGGTGGTAAGAAGTGCATGTGCCACAAGTAATCATTATGTCTGTATTTCTGAATCTTTTCTGGCAGAGATGCCTCAGGAGGCCTGGAGACATCACCTGAACTGGCTCAGCGGCTCATTACAGAGACTGACAGAGGAGGAAGAGGAGGGAGACGGAGACAGCAGCGGTAGCACCAGGTTAGAGTGAGAGGCTCGCAGAGAAAATGTGTTAATGTGTGTCTGCTTCCACCACCCTACTGAATGCCTGTGTGGTGTTCTTATTTCCATTAGCTGCTGTTGAGGGGTCGGTTAGTCAGAAATTTTCCCCTTGCATCACAGCAGAGAGGTCCTGGTGCACTGCGTGTCTCCTCCAAGCGCTCATTAGAGGCTATTAGATTTGGGAAGGAGAGAGCGCTGGAAAGCCCAACAAGAGCGAGAAAAGGATTGCAGAAGAAGAGCCAGCGAAGCAGGGAGAAATTGGACAGAGGAAAACCTACCATATTAGCATGAGAAAAAGATGATAGGGGATGCAGATAAAAAGCAGAAAGCAGTTGATGTCCTGAGCTGAGTTGGAGATGGCTGACTTGATGCCCTCCAGCGGAGGTTTTTAACAGCAGCCATTATCTCCACCACCGCTCCGTTCTGGAGCTCCATGCAGAATTCCCGAAAACATTGTTCCGAGCCAGCGGTGGGAACGCAATATGTTCTGTTCTGTGTTGTTCTGAGCGAAGATGCAGCTGCCAGGGCCATGCAGAGGGGTGCTGCTGTTCGTTTTTCTGGGAGCCAAGGGGAAAGAGGGGATATGAGGAAGGGAGCTCTAATGATGGTATTAGGGAAATTTGAGGGAGAGATTCTTATGGCTCTTTTAACTTCAAGTCATAGTCTCTTTGCAGCTGTGTGGCTCTATTTCACTCTGTTGCGGTTATCTTTCTGCCTAAATCTCAGTCCATCTTGCACACTTTTTTTACATTTTACAGTAATCCATGACATTCCTGTTCTCTCCTCTCTCTCCTCTCTGTCTCCCTATATTATTTTAGGGCTGCAACTAACAGTTATTGTCATTATTGTATAATCTGCTAATTAGTTGTATAGTCTATAAAGTGTCAGAGAGTAGTGAAAAATGCCCATCACAGTTTCCCAGAGAAAAAAACAGCATTGCCCTCAACCAAAGACAAGAGAAAGTTAGGTAGGGTGCATATAGTCATAATAAAAAAAAGTTAATCTATTAGATTTATTTTATTTCACTTCTTAGTTTTGAATCAGTAACGTTTCTTCCTCTTGCTACCTCATGCTCTGTGCCCTGCCATCCCTCACTCAGTCCTGGCAGGCCACATCTTGCAATTCTGACTCAACAGTGAGTTAAGTATTATAAATGTAAATGTAAATGTGAATGGGCAGGGATTATAAAGAGAGCTATAAAAGCATAAAACTGACGTTTATCACTGTTTTATCAATTCTTTATGTGAAATATTTCCAGTTGAAAGAGCCAATCACTGCTGCCGCTCAGTGTGATGTCACAACTGGAAACAAATAATGAGATTCAGTACCTAATTCTGAATCAGATGTGGGTAGAAGCTTTGTCCCTCTTTGATCATCCATTGTTCCCATCAGTGGGGGGGTGGGACTAATATTACTGGCAGCCACTCAGAGTTGTGGCTAATTAATAAAGCTCTTATTAATGTAAATGACCCCAGACAGCCTGTTATTAGAGGGTTTGTTTAAAGCAAATCATTTTATGAGGACTTTGTCTAGGAAACTCATATATGATGTTTTTTCAGCAAACAGTTTTCATGCAAATTGGTCAAAATGCATTAAATAGGTCCTCCTTCTCTCCTTTATAGCCAAGTTTTGTTCATTGTTTGGACAACAACATGGGAGTAAATTATTGGGCTGACAATTATCAGTTGTATTGTACAACAGAGGTGGGGGGGGATAGGGATTGGAGAAAGGGAAATTTGTACATATTCACACACATACCTTGGAAAAACTGAGGCAGGGACGGGTTAAGTGCCAGGCTATTTAGGAACTATATTACACCACCCAAATCACCTTAGTTTATAGCACCTTTAGCCTTATGGACTTGGGAAGTTGGGCTAAAACTGAAATTGGGAAAAAAAGATAATTGATTTGACACACCTCGTAGCCTTCATCTGTGGATTGAGTTTTCTCCGTTGTCTCGTTGATGGTTTAGTTGTTATCATATGAGTTAAGTAAAAAATGTCCGCCACGTGAAACTCCGTTTGCTGATGAAGGCCACAAAGTCCGCCGAAAGTTCTGGGAAAATCAAGCATGTCTCCTGTCCTGTAGGGGGCACCAGAAAGTGTTCGAGGCCTGGTTCCTGCTGGTTCAGTGTGCCCACTGGGTGCAGGCGGCAGGCCAGCTGCTGGGGACATCAGGGCCCGAGGACTGCGGCCCCCTCCTGTGGCTGCTGACCTTCTACCACTACCCCACCAACAGGGGGCACCAGAGAGCGATACAGCTGGTAAGATTTTCTCTAAAAAGAGAAATTACTTTAATTTATCTAGTTTTTATTCATGTTTTTTAGCCTGCTAGTAGAGGTGGTTCTAGGGGTGGCGATGTTTGTTGGTCGGTCCACCACTTTGATCCAAACTGAAATATCTCAACAACTACTGGATGGATTACCATTACATTTGGTACAGACACTCATGGTCCCCAGAGGATAAATCCTAATGACAGTGGTGATCACCTGACTTTTTGTCTATTGCCAATTGACATTTTACTCACTAATCTTACCAAGTTTTGTCGCTGCTCTTGCGTTGCTGAATGGTCAACAACAACATGTATTGGAGTTCTGAGGTTTGTCCGATATGACGGGAAGGAAGTAGTGCGGATATAATCTCAGATAGTCTGTCTGAATGTGCAGAACCATAACTCAGCAACACAACACTGTGGCTGGCCTGTTATTTGCTTTTGGCGGGTGTGTCACCGTTTAAAGCCATAGAACAAATACAGAGAGAAAAGAATAACACATTAAAGAATAAATTATGGATGACCCCTATCTGAGAGGGAGAGAATGAGACAGTGGCGAAGAGAGAGAGAGAGAGAGAGATACAGATGAGGGAGGGGAGCTGGGTGAAAAGGGTGATGTAGTATTGATTTCTCAGTGAGCGTCTGGCCAGCTGGCCTGAGTTTCATCTCTCTGTCTCCTGTTTGTCCGCCTCCTCTCATAACCCTGGGAGACTCGCTGCCGTCGCCAACCATCTCTCCCATTACGATCTTACGTTCAGCTCACACGGGGTTGTCTTTGCTCACCATTTGCGAAATTAGTAATCTATAGAGTTTTATTTGCAGGGAGGATACTTAAAGCAGCGCTTCTTGATTCCAGTGTGGTCTATAAATAAACATCTGTCAGCTGACCTGAAATTCATCATGTGGACTGATGTTTCCAGGTGAAAGCCAAAGAAGCGTGGGACCACCTACACTCCCTTTTCCTGGTATCAGCTCGCCCTCTTCCTATTGACCGCCTGCAGTCATTGGTCTCTCTGCTGTCACCCCAACCTCCGCAGCCATCACTATCTCCATTATTGATCTTCAACCTCTTAGTCAACTTTGCCGTTTTCTTCCAACAGTCGCTGAGTGGATCAACAGAGATTTTACAGACGGTGAGGAAACGATCTGTTTTCTTTTACCCCGAAATCTGTTTTCAGTTATTTCCAAATTCATGTTCCACACATCTCATGGTTAGACAGTCATGCACATCATTGCACATTTTGTTCTGCTACAAAATAATTTATAAATACTTGAGAGTGGAAGTTTATTCTTGACCAAAAAAAAAACCCCACCACAAGGTCCACTTATAAGCTTTTCTGGAGCTTTTCGATCATATCACACACTCTTTCTCAGCATGGAATTGTGGATGTTCAAATTTCCATTCCTCTGAGTACTTTCAGGGCCTTTCATATGTGCTGGCTTAAAAATTGAGATTGAAAGTTCATTCTTGACCCTTGAAAAACCGCCACATTGTTTTAGGCGTGTTATGGTTAGGTTGTTTATGGAAAAAAATAAACAAAAGAAAAACCAAAATTGGGTTTTATTTTTGGCTAAATATTAGTTGAATTCTGCATTGAATATAAGATATTACTCAGACTTTTTAGAGGTAATTGTGGGTTTTCAACATTTTTCGATGTCGAATGGGCTTGAATCATTTAGATGTGAATATATTCAATTTCTGGAAGTTTGATTTATAATTTTATATAATAATACATCACAGATAATGAGTCCCTTTCTTTTTAAAATCATGCCTTTTTAGATACCAATTTTGACTTTTCTGCTAAAGCCTTTTGCCCCCCCCCCTCACAGGCAACATCTTTTGTCTTTGTGTGTGTGTTTGTGTCAGTCCAGGTGGTGGATCAGTCTGGTCTGGTTGATGAAGCTTATCATGTTCTCAGCTCACTGGAGCTCAGAGTAAACGAAGGAAGCTGCTTATCAAGCGACACTAACGGAGTTCATCTCAGGATCAGGGCACTTCAAAACACACTAACACATCAAGCCCCGCTGACAACCAAGCACACACACACACACCACACACACACACCACACTCTAAAACAGGTGAGCGCGCATACCCCCCCCCACACACACACACACACACACACACACACATTAATGCACAGAACCACACAGCAGTGAGGTCATCCTCGGCTCAGGGTTGTTTCAGGACACCTTTGCAGAATGACAAATAGCCATGCTCTTGTGTAGATATGCTGCGGTACAATAACAAGAGTGTGTCAAAACAGCACGGCGAGGACAGATTATGTGGATAGGCTACAATTGTACACACACACATAACACAACTACAAGGCCCACAAGGACACTTGAGCAGTGACAGATCACACCGCAAAGAAGCAGCAGCCCGTACAATGTGTCAGAGTCCTCCCACTCATGCGATTGTCTCACAGTATAAATCCTTCACGCTACACATGCTGACTGAAAGACATTTAGGTTTGGAGGACAGGACAACCAAATGTCAGCTTTCTTTGTATAATAAGTATTTGTGCTAAAATATGTTTATGTGAAAAAGATATTCCAAAAGTACTATACATATACAGAGTATATGATAAAATGTAAATAATTCAATTCATACGTGATTCATAAATCACTTCTTTCTCTATGTAAATTTTTTGTTGCTTCATTATTTATGAAGATGAAGAATGAGTCTGTCTCCTTTTTATGTTCGATCCATAATTTTAGCGGCATACATTTCCAATTACCACTGGAGTCCAACATTTGAGAATACTCTTATGCTTCTACATTACAGACTGTTGGCTGCCTACTCCTGGAGTTAGACATTAATATAAACAAATGAATACTGTATATTTACATTGTTGTGCATTTTCCATATGATGTACTTGTTATTATTTAATGAGATTGTGTGCGTTGTTGTTTTCCACCCTTAAAAGTAAAAGATTGGAGTAATTACTGGTGTTCCATGTAAACTTCTTCTTTGTCACAGTCTAACACTGCCACTTATTTAAGAAATGTTGTCAAATTGATACAACAGTTTGGCAAAGTAATTGTATGTATTGTAATAGACTCTGGATCATGGATTCTTCAGTTTTGGCATTTCCTTACGGACAGGTTGATTTCTTCCCCATGACTGCCAGTACTTTTCCAACAAGATGGGATCCGCGATGAACAGTTTCAAAAAATATTATCTCCCTTTTCCCGTCATTTGACTAAAGTAGAAAGATTTCTTATTGATCAGATATTGCAATCAACGCAACACCCGTCTCACCTCTTATATGGAAAATTGTAATGTAGTATCACACATTAGTAAAGTTTGTGTACGAGCCATTTTTTAATTAACATTCAACATCCAATTTTCTTCACTGGGTTTGTCAACAAAAAATATACTCAACCTTTTTTTTCTTTTTTTATGAATGCATTATGAAACCAATGTTTTAATTGGGTAATACAGATGTCTATGAAATTACAATCTGGCTGTGAATTTTGCACCTGATTGCATATAAAATCATCAACAGGCATAATGTAGGTTTAACTCCTTCAGTGATAGAATAATCTTAAAGAAAACTCATGCATTTATTTTATGAAAACATTTTATTTCAGCATGAACATATCAAAGGTTTTCACACAAAAAGTTTACTATTATTTATTTCCACCGCACTTACAAAACCATGACATTTGTATAAAAAGAGTCATCTGTTGTTTTTTTCCAGTGTTGTTACAGCTCAGAGTGAAGGAATTTGTTATGTACAAAAGCATGAGTCACCTGAAAGTATTTCCAGTCTAAACTCTTAAGAACCAGATCATGACTTCAGACTAAACAGACAGGAACTCACACCTACACACACACACACACACACACACACACACACACAGAGAAACTAACTTAAAACACAGCAGCTCAGGTTCTTAAACATGAATTGAGGTGTATTGTCCATGAAATGTCTCTTTTCTCATTCTCTATCATTTTAAAACAGGTGAAATCATGTAATATTTCTCTTACAGCAACAAAAATGTGGTGAAAAACATTGTCATCTCACTAGGAACAGCTTGTATCGTTGTTGGTTCACACACACCAGCTATGTCTTTAGACTTGAATGAACAGAACTGCTGTGCTCTAAAACTTGCCAGTTGGCCTTGGCTGTAGAGTAAGAGCGCAGCCTTCTGCTGTTCACACTGCTGAGCGATTCGGCAGCATCCCCTCTCCTACGGAGGAAGAGGAGGTGAGTGCTGGACCCTCGTACGCCCCGCGCGCCAAACTCCTTCATCTCCGTCTGTAGTCGGCGACCTGGAAGAGAAGAGATTCGTACAGATTGGAGCATTACAGAACATTTGGTAGGTGTCTGCAATCATCTGGCTGAACTGTTGGTATCCACCAGATGTGAATATTGTGTATGTTCAGACCAGACAAATAATCCAGGTTAGATGATGTGTGGCACAGGACCCGACCGAAATACTGAACGGGACATGTTACAGTTGAAAAATAAACTTGCCACTACCCTAGAGTGGAAAAACTATCAAATCCCACTATGTCTCACATAGTCATATGTCATATGTCAAACATATCTTTGCTGCAGTTTCTTGTTATTAATCTGCTGAT
The DNA here is from genome assembly GCA_031216445.1 of Lateolabrax maculatus. Lineage (NCBI taxonomy): Eukaryota > Metazoa > Chordata > Actinopteri > Acropomatiformes > Lateolabracidae > Lateolabrax > Lateolabrax maculatus. The sequence continues at coordinate 10,680,347 of CM062217.1, forward strand.
ATATATGTTAATACATATACATTTAGAGCTTCAAGTAACAATTATTTGTAATTTTCTGTTAATCTGTAAATTCGATAAAGCGACTAATTGTTTAGTCTATAAAATGGCAGAAAATAGTGAAAAAATGTCTGTTGCTAATTCCCAAAAAACCAAAAGTGATATCTTTTAAATTGCATGTTTCGTAAATCCAAAATTCAAAGTTCAAAAACCATTTACAGACATAAAACAGACAAAAACAGCAAAGGTGGTGGACAGTACCGGCTCAACTGATTTATCAGCCGAGGTCTACTTTCCGAACCCGTAAAAATAAATATGTTTATGTCATAGTTTTGTCCCCAAATGATTATACTCAGTGACAGTTGAAAGTTCTCCGAAACTCCCTTTTAAACAAATGCAATTATATAAAGTATTCTCTTGAAATATACTGCAATTCATCAGAAACCAACGTACATGCCGTGTGAAAACTGTGGCACCACCATGGATGTGATACATTTTCAAATCCCGAAAATAAAATAAAATATATAATAATATAATCTGTAAAAAAAAAAGGGAAGGAGAATTCTGTTGAGACCATCAGTGGTGTGTTCAGGTTCGGTGGTGAGTGGCCTGGACTCCTGTTCCTGCTGAACTGAGCCAGTGGTTCTTTAGGACTGATTATCAGCTCAGTAGGCACAGGAGGCCAAGCCCAAGTCTCTCTTTCTCATGAAGCACTGGCTATGAACACATATTTTTCCTTTTTTTTTTTTTTTTTTTGCAGCGTCTGTAATGAAGCAAAAAGCAATGCCAACCCAGGCTGCATGTCAGGCAGCGTTCCGCCTTGCCAAACCCACAAGAAACCACACTACTGTAGGTTCATTTAAACTCTTGAGATTGTTGGATTTCACTAGCTGGTGAAAGGTGTGGTTGACATGGTAGAAACCTCTCCACCGCAGTGTCAGCAAGACCACTGCAGGATGGTGGGAGCTATCCAAAACTATTCCTACATTTCTGGCATAAAAAAAAAAAAAAAAAAAAGAAGACTATATAAGACTATTTTAGGAGTCTGATCATAAAAATCTAACTATAAATCTGTCAAAATCACATTCCACCACCTTCTGTGAGGATCATGCATACATACTGCTTTACTTAAAACTGAAAAAGTTGCCAACATATACTTTGAAATGCAACAGCTCCCTAAAATATACTCGACATTAAAAAGACAATCAGTCAAGTTTAGTTGGGTGAAGAGAAGATGATGTGGGCGAGTAAGTTTATTTTCGGTGTCTTTATACAATGTTGCTTTGTCCTTTGATGTGCAGAGCACCATTTCCGTCCCATTAGAGTGTAATAAATCACCTTTTAGATACGCGCTCTGATGGCAATTCCTCTCTTTTACAGGCCTTTGATGGTCATTACTCTTTTAACAGGCCCTAAATATAGGTCTAAAAATGGCAGGCTCCACATGGCCCTCATTTCTAATTCACACATCTGTCCTCGTTTAGTCGCCATTTTGTCGTCGTGAATATAGAGCGCTATAATACCTCCTCACGGCTCATATTCTGATTGCCAAAAAAAGACTGACCAGTTCTAAAATACATTTTCGACCATCTGTCACTGTTTTGATTAGGGAGCGATCGGTCCCAAACAGTATAACTTTGCATTACAATTAGCTGGTATAACAGTGGACAACACCCACGCTAAAGCAGAGGTTATACAGTAAATGACTGTTGGTCAGTATTTAAAGCTGAAAGTCTCAGTCGCACATGATTTATTCTTAGCATGTAGTCCAGCTGCAGTTAATGACAGCTTGTGTGTTGCAGCACTTTGCAGGAATTAGTTTTTCTGAGAAACATTTTGTTGATGATGCAAATGGAGGTTGTTGTATAACAGTTCCAAAACAAACGTTTTTCTTGGGACATGCGAGAGAGACTGAGATTTATTGATCATTGTGTTGGCAGACACAGTTGGCAGTTTGAATCGTTTTTCATCTTTAAAGCTTATCTTGACTAATTTGGGAACCCTCACTCTGTAATTCTTGAAACAAAGCGTGTTGACACTTTCTGCTTTTCTAGTTGTCAGTTGATATTTTACAGGACCCGGGCCTTTTGTTTCTCCTATCTGAGGCAAATAATAGAAGCTTATTTCACGCAGTAAATACACCATAGAAACACCAAATTGTCATAATAAAGTGAAACTGACATCGCTATGATGGAAAGCTCACAAATCGCTGCAAGATTTCCATCTTTTGACGCCTCAGTCTTGTTTTCCTTCACAGTGTGGAAATGTATCCTGTGAGAAATCTGTCTGCTTTATGGATCTCTGCAGCTTGGCTTCCTCGGGCTGAGATTAGATCAGAAATCGATACATATCAGTCAAGGGTTCATGGACAGCACCTTTAACTGCCAAAGTGATTTGAAGTTTTAAACCTGAAGCACTTTAAGTACTTAAAGGATGATCTTGAGCCCTGATTTGCTGCAGGCCCCTCAATCTTTTTAAGTTACCCTGCCGTATTTCAACTAAACTGTCAAGTTAAAGAAGTAGTTTGACATTCTGGGAAATACGCTTCCTTGCCTTGAGTTACATGAGAAGAACAATAACAGAAAGTCAATGCACCTGCCCAAGAAATAGTCCTAATTAATTTTACACTTTGGTTTTTGCACAGATTAAACAAACAAGATATAACGTGTGAGTGAATGAACCTTAGAGGTTTTGTTACCCACAGACAGAGCCAGGCTCGCTTCCCCTGTTCCCGGTCTTTATGTTAAGCTTAGCTATCCGGCTCTGTATGTATCGGCCAATCAGCAACAGAAAATTACACTACGGAAATTCCAAATTAGATGTGATCATTTAGAAAGTGTCGACATTACATAGTTTTTTACATAATTTCAACTGCAAAATGTCCTGCTCAGTATGTAGTTTTGGTCACAATAAAATAAATGAATAAATACATTTTAAAAGTTAAGTGATTAAGATCACGATTTTTAAAAAAATAAATACTATATATATATATATATATATATATATATATATCAGATTTTTCACATATTTAATAATTTCCTAGTATACAATGGTACGTTGATTTAGTTTTATATACAAAAACTGTTCAAATAGTATACTATGACTATACGTATGTAGCACATACTTTATAGAACAAGTATGGAGTATGACTTTGGGACACACCGAGTGTCTGCTGTATGAAAGAGAGAATAGTGGAGATGAAGGATGATGATGAGGGTGACGATGGTGGCCGCTCCTCCCGGATTGATTAAATATCTGTCAGCAGCATTAAGCAGCGTTTGGGTCTCCCCAGGCCTCATTAGTACTGGAAGTACAGTCTCTCTCCTGAGGCACTTGGCTCTCACCTTCGCTAAAACTACAGAGCGTGCAACCGGCATCATCTGCAGGATTATCTTTTCTACTACGTAACTGAAAGGAGACAGACGCGGAGGGGTGGAAGCAGAGGACAAGGCAGGGAGATGAAAGAAGAGAGAAAGAGTAACAGGCAAAGCAGGAGAGCGTAGTGCGGCGCTCATTAGTGATGTTGCAGCGCGTTTTGAGGAGGCTCGTGTGTTTAATTCTTCTGAGTGAAAGAGTCTCAGTGGAAAGTTTTATAGACATGCAAGTGAGGCTCTGGAAGAGAGGGGAGTTATTTGGACTGCGGTTAGGCCGAGTTGAAGGAAAAACGCAGGGTGAGGAGAAAGGGAGGAAAAGAGTGAAATGAGATAAGAGAAAGAAGGGAAAGGTGAGAGAGGATACAGGACAAACAGGTAAGGAGCGAGGGAACAGTGGAGGACAAAGGGGAAGGAGTGCTCTGACAGAAATGTATAAACACACGTTAGATAATTGAACTCCGCTGTGTGCACACAAACGCACAAGCACACACAGCCGCCACTGTAAAAGAACATTTCTTCTCTCTCTCCATCCATTGTCTTCCTTTGTCTGCTTGTCTGGGTCATGCTCTCCTCAGGTGCAGAACTTAGCCACTGTGAACAAAGAGGAAATCAATCACTGTTCACCAATCAGCTAAGCTCTGTGCCTGGCTGGAGAGAGGATACAAAAGCTGTCTGGCGGACTGACATGTATACACACACACACACACACACACACACAAACTCTTATAAAACACTCACATCAATACCCTCTGGCTCCCTCATCATCCTTTTTTTTCCCTTTCTGCACTTCCAAATCCTCAAACACAATCACACACTCTTAGATAATCATGTCTTCTTCAGTTTTAAGTTTCTGGGGGACGAATGAGTGTGTGAGTGTGTGTGTGTGTGTGTGTGTGTGTGTGTGTAGGAGGGGCTGTGGTTACCATGGCAGCCGGCTGGGTCAGGGCTGTGTGGTAATCCCTGGCAATGTGATTTTATCATAAGTCACAAATCAGCACGCCAGGAACCCTCACAGCCCAGACATGAAAGAACACGATCTTCTCTCTGTCTTTTTTTCCCCCCCCTCTGACTACATACTCATGTCCAGCTCCAGTCCACTGCTAACCTGCAACACCCAGAAATGAAATTTCTATAACTTTCTTTGTTCTTTCTCCTTCTCTTTCCCCCCTCATGCCTGCCATCGGAGCGCAGTCATGAAAGACCAGACCTGTAGATCCTCGCCCCCTCTCCCTCACACTATTTCCTTGGTTACCCCTCTCCTCCTCTCCCATTCGCCACGCTCGGCTAACCCGGCGATATGCCCCTCATTAAGCGGATCAAGAGGGATTCCAGAGGCATGTACCGGGGAAGAAAAGAACGAGGGAGTAAGCAGGGAGGGAAAAAGAAAAAAAAAGGACAGGGAAAGACCACCCTTCTCCTTTAAAAGGTTGTGCTTTTTAGGTTTAAAAACACAGAGCAGGGAGTGTGCCTTGACAGACATGTTTTCAGTTTAAACCCTTTCAGCCTAATCTCACTGTTCTGTGGTGTTGTGTGTGTGGGTGTAAAGGGGTACAGTGAGGACTGTTCTACTTAAGAAAAGGCTATGGGGGAACACAAACTGAGCAGTAAAACATGAATCCATCTCCCCACAGTGCAATATGAAAAAGCATTGAGGAGGTTGGTTCATCCATCATTTTAATTGGAGAGAGATCTGGACCTGAGCTCAGCTGACCGGCATGATCCACTGATGTTTACAGAGGCTGGTTCGGTTCAGTCCAATGGGAAGCAATAGTAAAAGTTAGGATATTAATCTCAAAATGTTTCTTTTCTTCTTCTACTTGTTTTTTTTTTTTAGGTGTCTTTGCTGCTCCATTTGGTTCCTCCTGTACTTGTGAAGATCCACAGGGAGGTGTAGTGAGGGAGTGAAGGATGATGACAAAAGATCTGCGGGCACAGACAAATAGGCACTACATATGTGTGTGTGTGCTGTGTGTGTGTGTGTGTGTGTGTGTCAGAGAGATTTATCAGGACTGAGCCAGATGCCGAGCACTTGTCTAGAAAGCCTTTCACATCCTGTGCAAATGCATAAAGCTGTCTCTGTGTGTATGTGTGTGCGTGTGTTTGTGTCTGAAGATAAAAGCCTGTCTTGTAGTGGCTTGGTCACGGCCTAAAAAAGGATTTAGAGCTGTAAGTCACTCAGGTTGATGTGGACAAGTATTTAGCAGCACATCTTGACGCAGCCTGTGTTGACCAAGGTCACAGACGCCTTGTCCGACCTTATGCTCGCTGAATTGAGGGCTTGTTAGATACTAACTGGAGAGGTTTAGAGGTTGGTTTCTGAATGAAAAGGTGGGACGTGTATTTCCCTGCATTAATCAGTTTATCAATATCGGAATTAGAATATTATGACAGTTGTGGGCTTGTGGGCTTGAGATGCCAACATTAATTGGCTCTTTTGATAACTGATTTATCATTTGAGTCAATTGTCACGCAACATTTGCTTGTTTCAGATTCTTTGTGAGGATTTGCTGCTTTTCTTTGTTTTACATCCTTATTTTGGATGTTGGTTGGTTATTACTTTTGAAATTGCAGTAAAATTGGGATGTACACTTTCTACAATTTCATAGACTAATTGATTAAAAAAACACAGCAACACATTATTTTTTGTGTGGTTAAATTTTTGAGGGTTTAACCCTTAAATAATGACAGGGTGTTTTTTTCCTTTAACTTTGTTTGTTGCATATTAAGTCAAAGTGCTTTAATAAAAAACTATAATAAATGCACGTCCCTGTGGCCTAGTATTCTAAGGCACATACCCTGCATGTTAACCCCTTGCTATCTCTCCACCTTTCCACTCGTCTCTCTCTAGGGTCAAAACTATCATATAAAAGCAAAGTGCTAAAAAATAAAACTTTTATAATTAAAATAAATATGTAAAAAACAAATAAAAGATAAGCTGGAAGTATTTTAGTTAAAAGTGATTAAAACCAGAGTCATTTCACAAAACTCTAGCTATTTCATTTGATCTATAGTATAGCACTGAATTGTTTAAAAGCTTTGAAGAATAGTTGGATTACTATAGTTGAATTGTCGAGCTAAGACTTGTATAATTGCCTGCTCTCATTGTGCAAAGGTTAGTGTACGTAGTAGCAGTACAGTTATGAAAATATCAGCAGCTTCAAAGAGACGTGTCTTCACTCCAGTCCTCCCTTCCGCTCTGTCTTCCTCCCTTTTCTTTTTTTCAGTCCAAACCATAAATTTCTCTCTTCTCTTCATTTAGAGTGAGACCAATAAACCGCTCGCTGTTCTGAATCGTCAAAAAGCTCAGTGGCTGATAGATGTGGTTATGCGTAAACACACAGAGGAGGAATTTCAGGGTCAACGGTATAAAATCGCCCCACATCAAGTAGAGGCCGTCCTAAGCCCCCCAGAAAATGCTCGCTGACCTGTTCTCTCTCTTTTTCTTTCTTCCCTCTCTCGTTTGTTTGAGGAACACATTCCCAAATTCCTTCTCTGACAAACACATCCTGATGGCGCTGCTGTGAAACCACGGAAAAGGCCCCATTCTGAGTCTACAGACACACACACACACACACACACACACACACACACACACACACACACACACACACACACACACACACGGCTCAGAGAGGAATGTGAAGTATAGGTAGCCAAGTAACTCTAGTGTGGACTGGAATCAGGATCAAGCTTTCTTTTACAGTCGCCATTTCAGACTAAAAGGTCAGATATGACAGAAATATTGTCTTTAATGTGTGGAAATACTTAAAAACAGAAGAAGAATAACAATAATGTTAAATAAGTAGATCAATCAATTGATCGATGTCAAATGATTAGATGATACAGAATATTTGGCAAAGTTATATTTCTGAAGCCCGTCTGAGCTTTGTCACACTGATATGTTGTTGATTGTTTTCTCCACGGATGGTTCAAGTAAAAGTCATTTAATTAAAAAAGGCATTTGGTTTCAAAGTGAACTGCAAATATAAAGGAACTGAAAACCCTGTGGGGGATTCTATTTTATAAACCTACACAAATATATTTTTACATTTCTGATTCAGCGTGTTAGTAGACCTGTTGAAGTAATCTCTGCCCATAGTCAGTGCCATTCAGAGCCAGTAAAACTATGATTAAACTAGAGCTCCAGTATTGTTTTAGAAAATGTTGAAAGAAATGAAAGTGCAAAAGAAGAGTTTTATTTTCTCAATTTAACTGTGAGAACATTACCAGGGAGAGAAAATGGTATGACACACAGCATGGTCGCACTAAGAGAATAAAAACAGAGAATGAGACTTCACCTCTGATGTCATAGGACCATCTCCTCCACCACTGTACGTGCTGATTGGTCCATTTCTTCCTGGACCAATGAGAGACAGCGACAGGCCAGAGCCTGCTGGTCAGGGTCCTCCTGAACCATCAGCTCCCCGTACAGATATACACCCATGGCCTGGAACACAAATACACAATCAATTACTCTCAGGTTAAGTCAGTGTTTTAAAGGTGTTATAAAAGACAAATGCTCAGCAGTTGTGTGTATTTACTTGGTCATGAACCAGAAAGTGTTCCACGTCTCCGTAAGCCTGGGTGTACGCATGTTTGACCACCAGCTCACACCAGCGATGTCGGACCTGGAAGCCAAAACAGAGGAAAAAATACAACAACTATTAATGGAAACAGAAACACAAAATCATCGTTTAATTGTTTTAGCTTTGAGCTTGATATAGAAAATCTGCTTTTTAAGAGACTTTTGGCAAAATTGGCAGCACAACATTGTCATCATGGACCAACACAGAAACAAGAAATCAAAGAAAAGAAGATTAAGGAAATACGCATTAAAAATCCCACAATTTCTCACTTTATTACATTTATTAGTTGTTTTTTTTAAAGTTGCCGTTCTTGAAGACTTTTTATTTGTATGCTTTTGGCCAGTGCACTCACAGAACAGAAGACAAACGGCTCAACTGAGACACAAAGCTGGAAGCCGCTCCAATGACAATGAACAGATTCATCCAGAATCAGAGGATTAACAGAAGTGAACTTTGTTTTAGGAAGGAAACCATCTCAATCTAAAGTTCATGTTTAAAAGTTCTATTTACTTCTCTGACTATGTGCATGTGTGTGTATGAAGGTGTGTATTTACTGTATGTGTGCATGTATGTGAGAGCTAATGCCTGGCCTTTCTCCCAGAGGATCAATAGGAGCTCTGTTGCCGCGGTTACAGGAGAGATCAGAGACTGGCTCTGTCCCTGCCTCAGCCATCATCCTTCATCATCTGCTTTGAGCGTGCATTTGCGCGTGTGTGGATACGCAGTGCACGTGTACATGGATGCACTCTTGTGGAGGAGACAGACAGAGGATGATAGGAGAGACAGAAGAGCGATAAAAAAATCAAAATGAAAAATCTTTTAAAGCACTGTCACTACTTTAAAGCCTGACAGTTTCTCTTGGTTGGTTTTTTCATGGGTATTTCAATCTCCTCCATAACTATCTCCACACACTCAGGATAATAATGGATTTTTTTTGGTGATTGATTCTATTTCAGCAGCTCAAGCTTAGGGCGTTTCTGCAGCGCTTGTACAGATATTCATTTTGAGGTAGTTTTCTAGCAAATGGCCAAATGGATCTACCTGAGTGCTGTGTGAATGTCTGCAAATTCTAAACAGGAGTTTTTGCTTTGCTTGTTTGTGCCTGAAATGCAGTGCAGCCCTCCACCTGTTTATGCAGCATGAGAATGGAGACTGAGCAACGCTCCATTTGCAGCAGCCACATTTAAATCCTCACATTACCTCTGCAACCTCCTAAATAAACATGAGTTTAATTGGTCTCAGAAGAGCTTTTGTAGTTCTTCTTTTATCAACATTTTAAATCTTTCTTTTTCCATATATTCTCTGCCTCTGTTTATGCTGCAAAAATCCCAAAGCAGACATGATAAAAAGCAAAGAGCATAAGTTAAGTGTAGCATGCTCCTCTACCTTCTGCACACGTGGGATGTGTGTGTGTCTGTATTCATGAATGTGGGGGTGTGCATGAATGTGTACAGTATGTGTACCCTCTGGTGTCAGCCCTGCCCTTCTGGCCTGCGCAGCCCCGGCAGCTGTTCCCTGCGCTGGGTTACATTCCTGGGGAGAGCCCTGGGGCAGAGCAGCTGCCTGGTGCACCTCTCCTTACCCCCTTTTTTACTCTGTTTCCTCTCGCTGGGCCCCTCTCTCTTAAAGGACATGCAATAACACAGTGACATTCCTTCATTTATTACGGCACCCCCGCCCCTATTTCACCCTCCACCATTGCCACCGATTCCGACACATACACAAATGCTACGGCTTATACTAACGTTCTCTGTGTGTGTGCTCGCACTTACTGTGACAAACGTACACATCTCAGACAGTCAGAATGTAACAGACGGGACAGACACGCAAAAGCATGTCTGTTACGGTAGTCTTGACTTGTCTGCTGTATACCAGCTATGGCACCCAAACGCAGTCTCATATACCAACTCTCTGGAAATATAATATAATATAAAAAAATATAATCAAAACTAACCTCAATACAAAGTGGCAACAGCATTAAACGTTAAAAATAAAAAGAGAAAAAAGACTTGTCAGCTGTTTTCGCGATTCATTTGGTTTCTAAAATGTTAGAAAGCAGTGAAAAATCATCGTAAATTCCTAAAGCCTAAGCTGACATCTTAAAATAGCTTGTTTTGTCTAAAGATATTCAATTTACTATCACACACTACAATAAAAGCACCAAATCAACAATTGTCATGTTCATGATAGTGAAAGGAAAAAACAATTGTCAAAATATTTGATGATATTGGATGAAGGGGATTCCCTTCTCTGTGATCTCCCTCAAGATTTTTCCATTTTTTCCATTAGTTTTTTCAGTTGAGTTTTCCCTTCAGGAGCTGTTTTTGTTTCGAGTCTGTGAAGCCCACTGAGACTTCTCTTTGTGATGAAAGACTATACAAATAAATTTGTGTTGACTTTTCTTAGTCTTTAGTCTTTCTCCTTTCCTCTTTCTGTTGTCTCCTCTTCTCCCCTCCACATGTTGTGGCTGGTGGAACCAGACTTGATGTGGTCCGGTGAGGTCTCCAGTCACTGGAGGAGTAAATCTAACCTGGGCAGAAACACACAATGTGTCCTGTGTGCTTGACCGACAGATGGCCGTCGACACACACAGGCACGCATGTGCGCTCTCACAAAATCAGAAATGCGCTCACAAAATTACACGCATCTACACGCACACATAGAGTCACACAGCATCTCACATCACATGAGTCTCATATGAAAGGAATGGGAAAAGTCATGCACTCTCCCTCATACATGCAAACACATGCTCCGACTCACAGAATCACTCACACACGTATTCATGGTCACTCACACCGTTCACAAAGCAGTCTTGCTGCACGCACACTGGTGGTCAGCCACATTTTTCCTTTCACTATCATGAACATGCTCATGCAAATCACACACACAGAGGGACTTTAGCTTGCACGCCAGTCTTCACAGCACCTTTAACCCGGAGACAGGCTACTTTATCACTTTCACAGCACAGCGAATCACTATAAACTTCTCTCTACTGCTTGGAGTGTGACATGTTCTGCTTCTATCACCAGCTTAAGTTGTAGTCATTCGAAAATATCATATAAAATGGATTAAAAATCAAATCTGGAAAGCCCGTCATAAATGTGGTATGAGATCATGACCAGAAGAGATTTTTACTGTATGCAGCTGGGACTAATAATACAGTTCTATTTAAGATCTATGTCGTGTTTTGTCATATCATGAGTCAACATCTTACTAAACGCTCTTCAGAAGCCATAAGAATCATTCTTATAATTCAATATTCATCCAATCTGAAAAGCTCTCATTCTCTATGAGGTGAACAGTGTGGGGCTACAGAGGCTTAACTGCACTCAGTCTTGTATTTGTCCGAGAATTTCAAACAGATCAATCATCAATCTTCTTAAGACGATGCAGTACCAGACAAAGAAAAGCTGAATGAAAAGATGAATATAATAAGACAAGGACAAAGAAAAGAAAAGGGGAATAAATGGCCACATTTATAAAGACGGACGTAGGTGATTAACCTCTTCTGAATGAAATTACTAACATTAAGACAGGACCATTGCCTTTAGACAGGTGCATGCAGGTGTGTGTATGAGAGAAAGTGTATTTGTGTGTGTTTGTGTTTCCATGCATGACTATGTGCATAATGGCCCTGTGTATTTTTAGCAAACACTGATAGTTTCCTGGAAAGTGCAGATGAGAATCTCCTTTCATCTGCCAGGAAGTAAACCTAAAGCTGGACCCGAGGCCAAACACAAAGCGGCTTGAGACCGTTAATTACATTAAATGCAAGACAGAAACATCAATAATAAGTAAGTAAAGTCATAGAAATATTAGAAAGATCTGAGGCAACTTTTTTTTATTTGTAATAAGTGGCCTGACTGTGAGTTTGGAATGTAAATAATAAAAACGTCCTTAGATGCAACTTAACAGTAAATGTCTGGATTCAATACAATAACTGCTCAATTGGCTTTGTACAGCAGAACATCTGAGCCCCATTATATACATTACTGCCCTGACAAAACAGCTCATATAATTAATAAGAACTTGTAAAAAACTAAATATGTATCAAATTTTTCTTTTCAAGACGAGCCTTGTGTTAACGATGGAGGTTAGTGTGGACAGTTTACGGGCTCTGCCGCAGCTGTGTTTTCACACATGCTCCTGTACTGAGAGGCGGCTCTGGACAGTAAAGAACCTTTTCAGCCGCCAACACACACAGCTGACGAACACAAACAGAGACAAGAAGCGCGCACACACATACTTACAAACATTGTTAATAGTACCATTAAGGAACTGTGCAGTGCTAAAACATGAAGCAAATACTTGTGGGATTTAGTCAGTAATGGTGGCTGTAAAGAAGAGAGCTGCTATTACAGCCGAATTTACTACACATTACTAAGCGGTGTGCCATGGGATGGAAAGGGAGAGGAAACCATCTACTTTTTTTTACTGGAGGGGATTATGGAGCTTGGATGCATATTCTCACTTGTCTGAGCAAGTGTGTATGGGTGAATATGTGCGTGTGTGTTTTGCGTGTGTGTGTGTGTGTGTGTGTGTGTGTGTGTGTGTGTGTGTGTGTGTGTGTGTGTGTGGTCTTACCTCAGCGTCTTGATTCGGTAGGCTGTAAGTTCTCTGCAGAGCGCGCATTGTTGCCACGCTTAGCTCCTCTTCCTCGAGCAGAAGCTCCAAAAGCATCACTAGCTGCTCCGACGTCACCTGAGGAGATAAAACAATTCATGAGATTAACAGTGCTGGCTATCACAAGCGCCTTCATAAAATATATTGAGACATATTATTGGATATTATGAACAAAAGTCACATCCTTTTTACACCAGCAGCTTTAAACTACTAAACTAGCAAAATTAGAAACATATTGCATGCTGTTCGAAAACGTGTTTATATTTACGTAATTTTCTAAAAGTTTAATCTTCTTTTCAGTGCTGGGAAAGGCTTGATGAAAAAAAAAAAAAACACATCAATATAATTCAGCCAATTAATGCAGCCTTTCAAACGGAGGAAACGGTAGCATAATAAAACAGCTGAAATGGCAATTAAATAAATATGGTAAACAAAGTAAATCTTGTACGACTGGGAAATATTACAAAATAGGCAAAAGAGGACGGATGAAGGGAAAATATTAGGATTTGAATTATGGACAGAGACAGAAGTGAAACAAAGCAATGAAGCTGTCTATTTTGATACTGCCCTATTTTATAGAAACAAAGAGAGCAGCACTGTTCAGGGACACACACTGATATCTTTTAGAACATTTATTCTTTGAAGGTTGTAAGACTGCAATGAAATCCCCGATTGCAGTGATGACAGAACCTTAAATTGAGAAAAGAAGAAAGGTTTTTGGGAAATTGGAAATGCCTTACTGTTGCTTCTTAATAGTGCATGTACTGATTGTGTTATCCTGAGGTAAACCTAAAGGAAACAAGCTATTTTATTCTTCAGTAATGACTAACATCTTCAGGGATGGTGAAAACTCAGCAATGAATTTAGATGATTATTCTGAGGATGGATGTGGGCAGCGATATGAGAGAGTGACTTCCTCCTCTGGAGAGAGCTGTGCCCAGCCTTGCCTGCCTCTCTCGTGGATACACCCAGCACCCCATGCCACACTTTCTTTCTGGTCCCAGTCTGGGACACAATTAATGTCTGAAGGCCCCGCAGGGACGGATGTGAAAATAAGTATGAAGTGTGTGTGTGACTGAGTGAAGCAAAGTGCGAGAGGGGGAAAAAAAGAAAGTGACAGAGACAGACAAAACTCTTCTATTCAGGTAATCACATCCAACGAAGAGTAGAGTAAAAAGCTGCATTTGTCCAATATGTATTTAAGAGCCTATCCATTTAAAGCCATCTTTGGTAAACAACCTCCTTAACGCTGCTGGGAAATATCTGACCTAAAACCAGGAAGTATTTCAGCATGTAGCTGTTGGAGTTGGGGGAATAACACCCAGACTCTAGCTGGCAAATGTTCAAATCAAACACTACTACCACTACTGCTACACACACACAAACACTGATTTAACTCCAGTGGAAAATCTGATATCCAGTCTTTCCCTTCACCCTCTATCGACTCTCTCCTCTCTCCGTCCCTCCTCCCTACATTTTGTGAAGGCTGAGTGTTTTCTGAAGTGGCGTCTCCATCTCTAAAGGGTCTCTTTGGGGCCCACCCATGATCCTTCTCACTCTCCCACCCTTTGAAAAGTGAGGAGTCCGGAGCAATAAAACACTGCTCGCTCTCTCTCTCTCTCTATCAGTCTCACACACACACACACACACACACACACACACACACACACAAACACACACATCCATCTGCGCTGACTGTGAGATCCTGTTGTGTCTGTATGTACTTATGTTGCTATGGTGGTAATCAATATGTCTGCACCAGTGTCTCCAAAAACAAATTCCTGGTCAATGATGGTACATTACAAACCAATTTATATTGTTATTATTATCCTGACACACACACGCACTGTACGCATATTCACAGACAGAAACAAGAATGTCTGCCTCATCACAAGTAACATCTCCATGGTGAAGTCACCAACATCAACAGCAACTAACATCCACTTCCAGAAACCGTCTACCTCTCATCCTACTTCTACAAAACACAAACTTAAGTACATTTTCTCAACTTTCTGTTTGAAAATAATATATATTTGGAAGAAAAACTTTACTTCACTCTGCTATGTGCATGAATTCCGTTAATTCCTTGTGCTTGGGAATGCAATTTGAATCCGGTAAAATCCGGACAGTACAATGAAAACTACTGAGACTGTCCTACCTCTTCTGGGAGCAGCGAGTACCTACTCTACTTTTCTATGTATTTAAGCCTTACTGCAATGACCTGCAACCTAGTGGCACTTGTGTCAGGAGGAATTTGGAGTGAAGTGTTGTGACACTTACTTACGATGGTGTCTCCTTCGTGTACTGTGGCTTGGATTGTACCTCATTTGTACACTGATTAAGACAAAAGCACCTGCTTAATGTATACATGTAAATGTATATTGAGAGGCTGAAAAACATCTGGCCAAAAATGAACGTTATCACTAATTTGATGTGACATGATGGAAATCTTAAGAATTTTGAAGGTTTAAAAGTACAAAAGGCTAAATACTTCTTTCATCACTACATACTGTAGGTTTAATTTAGTTTGAGTTTAGTTTAATTTAATTTTGGAAGTTCTCGACAACTGCTTTAAGGCCCTGATTTTAGAAAAATCTAACATCACATCGGGGACTAAAAATGTGTTTAAGGGTAGCTTGGGTGTGAGTGTGTGTGTGCGTGTGGGTTGGTAGATAGAGGGAGAGAGCAATTATAGGGGAAAAGGTGAACTCCATGGCTGAGTACTCCCTTATTAATGGGTAGAGACTGAAGAATGGCACACAAACACTTACAAACAGCACACCGCCAAACACACACAACACACACACACACACACAGCCCCATGTCATGACCAGGTCATGGGTAACTCTAACAATAGCCCTTAATAGTACAGTGCTGAAAGCACTTTACCACTGAAGGGGGAAATGTATCCCTCTCCATCTCAACGATTCATGTGAAAAGATCTCCTCACACACACATACACACACACAACGTAGAATTTGGCCACATGAAAGAGGCATTTCATTCGGATACTGTCCGTCAAAGCTGAGGAATGCTAATGGTGAGAAGACAGAATACCCAGGCTCTCTCTCTCTCTTTCTGTCTCTCTCTCACACTCTCACACACACACACACACACACACATAGACCGACTGTATGGACAGCATACATAAAACAATGCACACACACCAACACACACACTCCACTTCTGTACAAACCGCTGACATGGGTCGGTTGCACCAGCTCTATATTGAGTCGAGCTTTGCAAGGACCTCTGGGAAATATGCTGCTGAAATGTCCCCTTCACACACTGACCTCTAAACCTCTACAGAACAATGACACTCACACACACGCACGCACGCACACACACACACACGCACACACATATGACTGCATGCATGCACAAATATAGACATGCCACAGCGACTGAGAGCTCAATGAGACAAACAGTCACAGTAAACACAGGATATGATGTCCACCACAAACTATAAATAAATTAAAATGCACGTCTTGCTTCGTGTGTGTGTGTGTCGATGTATGTGTGTACATGGCATCCCCACGGGATAGTTGGAGAAAATGAGCGTTTGAGAGTAATGGAGAGGAAGAGTCAAAAGGAAGCTACATTTTTCCGTGTGTGTGTGTGTGTGTCAGTGCATGTGTGTGGGTGTATGGGACTAAGCAACATTAGTCATGCTACTGCTGCTGCATAACATGTTCGTACAGCACAAAATTAATCGAAGCTCCTTAGCCTTTTGTACAGAATAAGTACACAAACACACCACACATAAGAACGCACACACAAACACACATATTCCACCAACAGAGGCTCTATTGTGATATTTCTGCCCTTAACACTGGCTGCAATAAAAGGTAATACATCTGGTCATACATCTGCACTTCCTTTTTTGTGTTAGTGTAATAGATGAAAAAGGGTTGTCCAAATAAATAAAAAAAATGTAAATCTTAAATCTTTTTCTGTCCTTTTCCAATAATCCATCACTTGTTCTGTATTTCCATGGCAACGGCACTGAGTACCACTTTGCGTTCTGTACAGTACATAGGAGAGCGAGCTCGTGTCCTTTTCCAGGAGCCTTCGTGCATTGACAGGATTGATCAAAAAGATTTCCATTTTCTCCATCTATCCCCCACATTCTGTACGTCCTCTGTGCTAAAGAGGGTCATGATGTACAAACCGTGTAGTCTCTTGCTACTTTAAGAGGTCACTTGCCATTTACCATCACATGGAACCTCAGATGACCTCTGCTAACTGAATCATCACCCGCCTAGTTTCTGCTTCTCCTCGCACCGATTTAAGAGAAAAGTAACTGCTGGTCTTTTTTACTCACGCTTTCCTCACTAGGCTGTTGGCAGGGCGTTATGGCTTGAACCCTCGAACTCCTTTGAGTTGCTTGTAATGATAATCGGAGAAGTCAAGCTCATTGTAAGGGACTGGTAATAAGAAATAAAATGACAAAATGAGATGACAGAGGGAGCAAAAGAGACAAAAAGAGAAAAGGCACCAAAGGGATTGTATTAAAAAAAGTGAACGATTGGACTAACTGACCATAAAATCTATATAATTACTCAAAAGAACATATGAAAACCCCTTTCTACACCCTTGGCACCATTGAAAGGAATACAGAGGTGCTAATGCTTTCTTTACCTCCGTTACCTCCCCTCTCTTCCTTCTCTTACTCCCTACCTCCGTACAACTGGGGAGAGTGTGCTGCTTGTTCAGTCACACTGCATTATGGGGGCTGGAGACATTGAATAACTGTGACATTATAAAACCAAACTGTGAGCGGCCATTGAATCGTGTGTGTGCATGTGTGTGTGATGCCATTCAGCCGCTCTGCTGCCTTTTATTCCTGTCTGACCGCAGGCTCGTAAAAACACATTCTGGCACCAGCAGCTAAAGGCCTCAGCCCACGCCTCAGGTACTAAGGTTTCACTCATTCTTTCCCCCCAAATCTCTCCCTTTCTCTCTCTCTATGCCTCTGTCTCCATGACTGTCTGCTCCCCGTCTCCATACCAACTACCTTTCACTGGACCACACTGTGTGTCTGGCTCCTCCAATTATAAGCCCCTCCTTGCTTCCTTTATCTCTCTCTGTCCGTCTTTATTTTACACTTGATTTAAGGGCCCAAGCATTCATCTGCTCAAACTGCAGCGGCAGGCTCGGGTCTTGAGGAGAAACAGTACACCAAGCAGCTGTTAAGATTCTCTCAACAGCCATGACAGCATAAATAGCATCACAAATACTTACACTTTTAATTAGCCTGTAACTGCTCTATACAGCTGCGCGGAATTGAAATGCACAACAAAATGGGGCAGATGGTTGGGAATAAAATAGCAAGCAAGAGGCAAAAAATTTAAAACCAAATGATGTAAAGAAACTGTTAGTAGCTTCGGGAATATTAAATGTTGGCAAGTGGTCATTCAGTTCTCTGAAATCCCTAATGCTATTATATACTGTGTATACTTATATAATAATACACTGATATATACTAATATACTACACTCAAATAGTAAAATATTGAGCATTTCAAACCAATGAACGAAGTGTTAGTGCAACAAATAATGCTGCTTGTGTTAGCAGGTTACCCATCCCTTACAGTAACAAGAGTCTCTGCTTGCAAAAGCATGTGTGGGAGACTTAAGCAAAAGGCACAGCAGTAATGAAAGGAACCCTATAAATATAAAACCTATAAATATGATAAGTGGCTCAAGGAAAATAAATTCATACACTGTGGGGATACGATACTGCAATCTTGTGGCTTCACAAGGTCTAAAAAGACATTATATAAAGGCCAGCTGACATCATAGGTTTTGTAAACCAATTTTCGGGTAATGGGTTGGAGCACACGCACACACAAATACACACACAGGAGATGCTGAAAGGTTATCTGTGAGTTACATGTTACCCTTTCAACTTGTGAAATGGAGCTGTCTTCTGTGCTATCATCTCCTGAAATGATGTCACACCTGCTGCTTCTGCAGCACGGTGATGATCTCACAGATAGCACCGGACACAGGCTGATGACCTCGGCGATGACCTACAGCTGCGACTGTCTATCGGCAATCTAATCATTAATAGCATCCATTCTTTGTTTTTCAATTTGAAAACTGGTTTAATCAACAGCCACAACATCTACAGAGAGCGGGATTAGGGTGTATATGAGCGTGTGTTTGTGTGTGGATCTTGCTGCTGCAATCAGTTGCAAACCTAATCAGGAAGCAAAACATATAGATAGCTTACGAGAGAGAGAGAGACAGTGGGACAAGAGTTGAAGAGCGACAAGAGGAAGAGGCCGAAAGCTTCTGAAGTTTTGACCTTGCAATCACGATGACTGTTGGGATCAATTGTCTCATCAATGCGTCTTCTGACTAAAGCACATGCGCTGACAGCAGGCAAAGTGTCAGGGATGTTTACCAGCATTGGTTTAGTATAATGGGAAACAAATATTCACAGCACGCACAATACTTTGCCAATCAACGGAGCATTTTGAAATCAAGTCTACGTGCCTCACTTATGCTGTGTGCGGGATACATTTTTGAGCATGTACTAGTATGTATGCACAGGACAGCTTCTACATGAAGGCATTATGTGTACTTCTTCCCAATTCCCCAATATTTGACCCACCCTGTGCCCACGCATGTCTGTGTGAATGCGTGTGTTTTTGAGTGTGTGTTTGATTAGCTGCTGGTTGTTAGGATGGGTAGCCCCTAGTAGCTGCTGCCCCCACCCACCCAATCTTCCTTCCGGGTCTTCAAGTTCACAGTCTCAGGCCAATCAAAAAGCAGCGTGGGGTCACAGCGGGTTGGCGAGTCAGGGGTTAAGCTGAAAAAGCACACACAGTGGGCCAGGGGATGGGGAATGACTACTCGCTCTGAGGGGAAATCGACCAGGCAAACATAAACACACGCATAGAGAAACACACCTACCCAAAGCGTGTGCGCAAGTACATATGTGCGCGCACTTTCAGCGGGCATTAGGCATGTACTCTTCGGCTCACCGGATTGTTTTTCTTCTTGTTTTTTTTCAACACTTTGTTCTTTCTTTGTGCAGGCGCAGAAGGTGGGGCGTTTGTTATGTAAAATTCTATGTTCCTGCAATTTGGCATTGATCGTGAAGGCAATTAACATGTTTTCTCTCCTACTCATCACCGCTGTGACTCAGTCACACATACACACACCTCCAAAACAGGGGAAGTTTAATTAATCTCTGGCACTCTATGCTTTGACGCAAGCCACAAATCTAACTGTCTCCAGTGAATGCCTCCCTCGCCTCCCCCTTACCATGCCTCCTCCTCCCACAGTCCGTTGTTCCATTCCCGATGGAGACACAAACAACTCCTGAAACACATGCACATTTCAGATAGGCCTCTTTTTTATCTTTTCACCCTTTTCTTCCCAATTTTTGAAAAGCACAATTCCCCTGTAGGACAGTACTTGTCACTTCTTGTGCTACTGTTGTTCCTTGTTGTGTCTCCAGCGTTGTCTTTTTCACCTGCCACCTTCACTGAAAGAATATAACAAGCCCCCCTTAGATCCAACTACCCTCCGTGCAGGTGCCCTAACCAACCAGTAGGAGTCACTACTGGGGATTGAACCCAGGTCTCAGCGGTGGCTAGCAAGTGTTTTGCCACTGCACCAGTTGTATGCCTTTGAAAGAGAGAGGCCTTTGAAACAGAACTGGAACAAAAGGACTGCTGTTTGTGTGTGAGAGAGAAAAATCTGTAGCATTTGTACAACAGTGACAAATCCAAACAGCTGGACGTCAGCTTAGACAAAGAGAGAGGTGAGGAGAGAGCGATGGTGGAGAAAAGAGGCATACAGGATTTTTTTCTGTAATGATATATGGACAAACTGATGGAGATACTCCTCTAAAAGTCATCGTGAAGGATAAGTCTGGTGATATTTTACATTTTTCTCACATTCTATGAAAAAACAAAACCATCAGTGAATTTATCCTTCTAACAAGTATTGTCTCTGTATCTAAAGCCTGATATATCTTATAACCGAGTCACACTGTTACACTGTGTGACATGTTCTTTTATTATGATGAACATAATAATAATAATATTATGAGTTTTTTTTGAAAATGAAAGTATATATTGTGAGCTGTTTTTAAAAATTTATGTTTGAAACAAGAACACATGAGGCTTGGGACTGAGCCACAGACTCTTTTGAAAGACAGACTAACGCATTGTTGGTTTTGGTCCTTTAATGGGATTTGTCGACAATACAAAAATATAAAATATCACCAGGTTGCCCATTAATAGTGGAAGCTCAGAGTCTTTTTCTTTAGATATACACATTTATTGTGACTGATAATTATGAAAAGCACTCAAATTCAGTTTAAAGCAACATACAGAGGTATCCATTGTTGTTGTTGGTGTTATTGTTTTTCAGTATTTCAATGGAGAGTTTCAGTTTTGTGTCTATATCCTGCTTTGGATTTTCTTCCTGCCAAGACCAACATTCTGAGGGAAATACTGACATCTCAATCCAAAATCATCACCCTATTGGAATTCAGATAAACCCTGATGCTCAACACACACACACACACACACACACACACACACACACACACACACACACACACACACACACACACACACACAGTGCATTCAGTTATCTCACAGATAACTGCCCACTCCCTGAACACATAAGGTACGGAAGTATGAAATGTGACTAAGGCTGAAAATAGCAGAGCACCCAGGTTTAATTTCCTCATGTCATTTGTTCTGGCCTGATCCTGAAAGGGTGAGAGCAGCCTAGGGGTCTTGGTTAAATATTATCCCTAGAGGGGAAAAAAACTAAAAAAACAACAGTGGCTAGCAGCCACACTGCAATTTCCTTTAAGGGGTTGTGAGTAAATATCATCAGAGGTGTGAGCTGCTCTTGATAATAATTAATAGAGTTAATAAGGCACAGAGACACACAGACAGACACATGTAGTAAAGGGTCAAAAAACTTTTGTAAGCTCATGCAATTGTGCAAATGTTGGTAATTTTAGTATGCTATGTCGTTAGATTTCTGAAAGTCAGCTCACACACAGAAAGCAAAATAAATTTAACACACACACACACACACACACACACACACACACACACACACACACACACACAAGCTGCTAGGATTTGTCCATTCAAAACGAGTTAAGCTGAATGACAACAAAAATGGGGGTAAAACACAAACATGCACTGGTGGTGACCTCCACTGTGGAGCGATAGCATCTACTGCTGTTGAAAGATACACTGAGAAAGAGAGATAGAGAGCCAGAGTGGGAGGACGAAAGATTGGATGACTCTGGCAGACAGAGTCAAACACGAACAGGGAGTTGGCAGAAAGAGACAAGAAGGGAAGAGGAGACAGCAGAGAGAGCCTAACATAGCCAGAGCCACTAAACACAAAGGTCATGTTCAGGAAGATTGTGCCCTTCTGCATTTGTGTGACCTGTTAATGTGTTTAAAACACAGGCAGACATCTTTATTTGTTGGAATCTTTGTGTGTGTGTGTGTGTGTGTGTGTGTGCAGTATGTATGTGTGTTGTCTCCTGTGTGAACTCCAGGCTGGCCTGGTTTAAGCAGTCTGAGCTGACAGAGGTATGTGGGATGGACTAAGCGCAGATATGTGTTCCACAGACAGACGTGCGCACACAGCTGTGAAGCCATGCACAGCCACAAACAGCCAGACACACACACACACACACACACACACACACACACACGCACGTACAAAGGAAAAAGGAAAGAGGTAGATATTATAAAATGACAGAAGACACCACAAAAACAGGAGATAAATGAAGTAAGAGAGAGTGTCATACAGAGACACAAATGGGAAAAACAGATGGAAAGAAATTCAAAACTTGGTCTTTACTTTGCATTAAAACCAGTCTTTGTCCTATGATAAGACCACATCCAGCTTAGCAACACATGATATCCCAGACTGGGGAGTGTGGAGCTGAAGCTGTCACCTGCAGTATGCCTGTCGGTAACAACTGAACAGCTTTTATATTTGTCTGTTTAACAGTCTTAATACCAGATTACTCATGACTTAGAAAGATTAAGACAGTAGTTCTCTGCTGTCATCCCCTGGCAGTGTGAATGACAGTATACACAGCTTAATTGTTGTAATACAACATGTTCATCATTACTATGACGAGAACATGAGAACATTTTCCGAGCTAAAACAATTATTGGATAATTAGAATCAACAGAAAATGAATTGACTTTTTGCCAAACACTCTGAATATTTACTTATTTAATAGCAGACTGAGTATAACTGAATTGTTTTTTTTGCCTGATGGTCGGACAAAATAAGCTATTTTTGAGCCCTCACCTAGGAACTCGTGATGGGTATTTTTCACTATTTTCCAACATTTTATAGACCAAATGATTACAGACTGAAGGATTTCAGTCTTGTAAACTCATATTTCAGAAAATGACTGGCTTGAAATACATCTTTCATCTATGTGGTATCAGTCTGGGAGTATTTGCGCATTTGGGTAAAAATCCATTCATTTGTCTCTGCTCTTCAGCAATTTAGGATAGACTTAAAAGTACCATACCTTAAAGGAAAAATAATGCTGCTTTTGAATCATAGAGGATAAATACGACTGTGACCTCAACAATTGAGGAAAAGGCATCATAAGCCAGAAAATGATTATGAAGAGAAGCTCCCCCTAAACACACCGTCAGATATCAAAGACACCTAGTTATTGGTTTCATGTGCCGGGATATCTATAATCTTCAGCGTCTATGGGCATAGAAGTATACAGCAGACATTACTTTGCGTGCATGGGCATGTGTGTGTATCTGTGCATCTGTGTGTCTGTGTGTGTGTGTGTCTGTGTGTTTTAGACAAGGCTAATTGCGTCAGGGCTGTCTGAGAGCGCTGTCAGCTCCCCAGTCATTACCAGGAAAGACAGATGTTATAGAACTCAGCACGCCGCATTCATACGTGCACATACAGACACACAAACACAACATTACGTACTATACCTGTGAAAGCTATGAGGTGACGCCTAAATCAAGGTTTTATGTGAAAGCATTGATTCATTTCCCACCACTAAAAAGCCTGCTCCATTTTACAGCCCAGCCCAATATTGAACATGACTCTACATTAAATATCTGGCTAAAGTGTCAACTAGGTTTAACACTGTAACCTCTACGTTACAGTGCGTTTTTATAGCACTCCATTATCCTGAATGTCTAAATTTGTGTTTGAATGTACTCCAAAATGAACAATGTGTATTTGTGTGATTAACAAAGTGCTGTGCTTGTTTTGTGCATATTGTGGCAGCCATATTCAGCAGGCTGTGTTCTCTTTCTCTCTCTCCCTGATGTGTTTTCCATGTGTGCTGGAAAGACAAACACAGCTGCACTTTAATGACACTCAAATGCTTCTGGGATTCAGAATCCATGTGTATGTGTGTGTGTGTGTGTGTGTGTGTGTGTGTGTGTGTGTGTGTGTGTGTGTGGGGGTCTTTGTGTAAGGGTGTGTGTTCTTTTTGACCACTTCAGTGAAAAGCCTGTTGAAGCTACTCTTGCTGTGTAAAACTACCTCTCACTTTACCCCCAGAACTCCCTACTGCAACTCATTGCCTCACCTGTGTGTGCGCGCATGTGAGCGTGCATGGCTGCATTCCTCAGAGAGTCATGAAGCTTTAAGTAGTATTTCTGAGCAGCAATGCCTGCCATCATATCGTTTGTCAGCATCGTCAACCCTGACTGGTGATCTCTTTACACCCCCCGTTTTTACTGTATATCCCCCATTCACAAACACGTAAACATACACACACACACACACACAACATACACACATGCACACTCGCAGACTGCAGGGAGTCCCCAGACGAGATGAGACAGGCTGTGAGCTTCAAATGACCCCGAAAAAAACAGAACTGCTGCTGAGTGATAAATGAGACAAATACACGCTGGCACTCTCTCCCTCTCACTTTCTTTCTGTCTTGCTCTCCCTCATTAACACAACACAAATGGAGCCATCTCCTCTATCTCCTCCCCTCCCATCTCTACACATAAATCTTTCTATCTCTAACACTTGCGCTGCTGATACATTTTAATTTCATTCTATCGCTGTCTTTTTCAAAAGGGAAAATAGTTTTCACTCTCTATCAGCACAGACAGAACTTTGGATGCAAAAACTTGAGTAATTAGGCATAAAACAGCCTGATTTTCTATTATTTGTAAGATTTTGTAATGGGATTAAAATGGACCTGACAGGTCTGTCATGTACTTTTATAGACATTGTGTGGACTTTACTTTCAGTCAGTTTATACAGTAATATCCTGTCATACTACGGCATGAGTTTTACAGGTTAAACTCTGGAGTCATATATAGTGAAAGCATTACCAGTTACCAGTGCAATAAAGCATGTGGACACACAGCTGTGTGTATGTTCGTAGAATGTGCAGATTTATAGCTTATTACATGAACTCTGTCACACAAACAAAAAAGGCACAGACCAAAACATTTACACAGTGGATTGAAAAGTTTCATTGGCAGGTACTGCCGGATCAACAGCTGATTGATACAAAGTCACTATAAGAGAAGGGGTGAATCAAACAGCAGTTGTTTGCCACACTGATCCCTTGATTCCCACACAAGCTGTTCTTCCTGGTCAGCACTTTTCACAACAGTTACTACAGAAAATGACAAAACCAGCAAGATACTTTTATTGATCTGTTGTTTTACTCCTGACCTCACTCTCTCTCCCTTTTTCCTCTGATTCTCTCCTGCTCTTTCCCTACCTCACTCTCTGTCCAAGCTCATGAGTTCAGCCTCATCTAGTGTACTCAAAGGAATGCAGTAATCCACTCTCCTGTATCTACAGTACAGTATGTGTGTGCTTTTGTTTACTTATTGTCAGTCCATGTATTGATGTAACTGTCACCTAGTTAATAAATTACATAAGAGTGTGACTCTCTGCTGCGGTCTTTCACTTCTTAACAGAATTTTCTCAAGCTCTTAGGAAGAGTACACTCCGTCCATCTGTCCATTCATTCTTTCATTTTGGCTACTTTTTGAGGCCCAGTTAAACATGTTTCACAAAGCGGCATGCAGTTTGTTCAAATGACATAGTATCAGTACCTCCTCTGAACTCCTCACCCCGTGCTCAACGGATAGTTCGGATGCTCTGTTAAGGAAAACCCATTTCAGCTTTGTGTCCATAATCATATCCTTTCAGTCACTAAAGCTCAGGATCAAAGGTAAGGGCTGAAAAGTAGCTCCAAAAAAAGGCACCCTCAAGCTCATTCCCCTCTTCACCATGACTATCTTATCAGATATCTTCTTATCTCATCACTATATGCATGGCTGTCATTACTCCTCAAATTTACCTGTTTATCCTGTTTGTTTTCAGCTTCACAACATAAGACGTCTATCATTATCTCCATCAATAGGATTGATTCTTTTGCACAAGCTCTGTACGTGTTGCCATACGTGTGCAAAGCTCGAGTTTTGCTTCCATTTAAAGACAATTAAGGGGTTGTGGCTCACAATAGTGGGCTCAGTCTGAGCAGCCTTTAGCTAATCGCCAGTTGGTCTGATAATGGAGAAACACACACACACACACACACACACACACACACACACAGAAACACACACTTCTTCCGACCATTTCCCATCCTGATGTGATGAAGTCTGGCCGGAAACAGCCATTTCCCTGAATGTTCCCATCTCTCCTCCGGCATACTCCCTCATCCCTGATTCATTGCCAATAAATCACACAGAGGGAGAAACAGAAAGAGAGAGGCAGCGCAAGTAAGGAAAGTGTAAGAGAGAAAGAGTAGTGGAGAAGGAAGGGGAGACGGCAGTATAAACCAGGAGACAGTGCACTGTACAGAGAACAGAGATGAAGGAAAACCAGATGTGTGATGTGTCCTCGTCAGCAGTGCTCAAGGGTGGAGTTTGCATTGCAAAAATAGAGTCTATTTTGAAGAGGTGACGTCTTATCGAAGAAAACAACAACAGAGATGCCATAAAAACACCATTACTAAACGGATATGCATTATTTCATGGGTACTGGTCAAACTCTAAACAAACAAAAAGAGAGGAAGGGCTAGACTCGGAGAGAAAAACAGACAAGACTGTTGGGTAATTTACAAATCAGCACAGAGTGAAACGATTTCTACAGTGCCCTCCAGCCTTTTTTCCCACCCTCCACTTACAAAAGCCTATTATGGTGGGGTAATGTACTGTACGCCACCTGCAAACCCCACCCAACTGAAGAGGCTTTCTGATCGTGCCCTCCCTGCTGTTTACCCTCCCACAGAGGCTCTAGTTACCACTACTACCTCCCCTATCAAAGCATCAACACTGCACCTCAGCACAACACAAGGGATTTCAGTCACCACTACAGCCAAACTCGGCTCACTTCTCAGTGGGTTTACATTATCTCCTAAAATAGAACTTGGTATCTGTGTATCTGCTGGCCAAACCCAACATGTTGTAATGAACAGTGTTTAACTGGAGATTCTGATAGAGCTTGAGTAAAACCATCAGACTGAGATGTTATTAGTTGATTGTACCACTGTCAAACTCATGGCCTGAAAGTGTTTAGTATGTCCAATTTCACTTTTGACCTCGAACCAATAGCTACTGTAGGTTAATCTTTTAAGTAGTTCAATATTTTATTCGGATATAAAACTGATTCTAAAAAACTGCTTAAAACTGACCTACAGTATGTACAAAGTTGGAATGACCAACTTTTGCTGTATAGCACATTATTTTTTATACTAGATATTGTAAAGTTTTATCCCGATGTGACAAATCTAATGTAAATTGAACCCTGTCTCTTTCAACGGATGACACTAATTTGCCACTGTTTGAAGAGCAGTTTGAAGACAGGCTGTTCCCCTAAACCTGGCGGTACGTGTTTTCACAGCAACCGGTACCATCGACCAGAAAGGTGCAGATTGCCATGTAGGTGCAAATGAGGTGACACAGTGACACTGAGATGGAGGCTGACTCATCGTCCACCTTTTCTGCTGCATCTGTGTTGGTTACTGTGGCACACAGAAAGATGGCCCTGCTCTGAAATACTTTACACTCTGAGCCTGTGCAAAGATTTAGTGTTTCTAATTATATGTTGCCGTTTGAGCCTGTAAAAAATTTTAAAACAAATATTTTTTGGGTGATTCATAATTATGATCTCAATATCCACCAAACAAACCCTGATAAGTTTTGTGGATGTATTAATTAAATACATCTGATGTAGATTCAGAGAGGTGAGCACTGTAAAGTTAAAAATAGTTTGGTGCAAAACAATTTCTGCAGGAATGACAAGAATTCCGGATTACACCATTTCCTGGATTTGTTTATCCAGTGGAGGAGCTATGTAAACACTTACTACATACAGAACCTTATCACATCTGAACCAAAGGCGCTAGGATGTGTCATACTGCATCAAATAATATTGCATTCTTGTGCAGAAATGTAAAACAGGCTGACATGTTTCTTAAGTATTCAAGTAATTTACCACAGTAACATTAACAACATTAAATCACAGGTAAAAATATGATTTTAATTGTGACCATTGTATGTGTAAGAGTTAAAATAATGTTATTTCAGAATGGCTGCATCTGTCAGCCATTAAGCCCAATCTGCAAGCCAGTTGTTCCATGAACCCTGAGCTGCACTTTGAGGTTTTAGGAAAGGCTTAAGTATGTTGTGATACCTACTGATCATCTTTGAGTCATTTTACCATGGAGTCTCGTTGATCAATGTAAAACCAAGATCAATTACAACTTACAGATGGCATCTTTAAAGAGCAGAGGAGCATAGGGTTCCCAAGAAAGTTAGCCAAGGTCTCCCGCTATTCTCAGCTCTTTTCCCCTACAGGGTTTCCTGTCCTGATCAGCAGGGGCAGACGGACCCACTCATTACGGAGACCGCAGATGAAAATGAGAGCAAAATGAGGCCCATTACCACACGGGCGTGACTAATATCCCTCTGCAGACCTCTCCACACACAGTGGACACACGCACGCTCACCACGTGCACACAAGCAACTTACACGTGTGCACAAAAAAAGTCAGACGCACGCACTAAGATGCTTGTGAATCAATAACGTATAACAGAAACAAAGACGAAGGGGAAGTTGGTAATAAACTTTGGCTCTATTAAATTGACCAGAACTCAGGCTGCTCTGTGGGGGGTGTCTGGCTCTTTCCACTGAGTGCATCTATAGGTTTGTGAGTGTGTGTATATTCCCTAATCATCCATGATGTTATTAGCATTAATGTGACCCTAACTCAGCCTAATTCCTGCCAACTAAAAGTCCTGGCTTCTCTTTTCATTCCCTTGCCATTTCTCCTCTTAACCACTCTTACATCTCTTACATCATCTGACCAGTCCTGTAATATTTCTTATCTCATTTGCTTCTCTCATCTCTTCAAATAAGCACTCTGCTCTTCATTTCCTCAAATGCCTGCAACAGATTCATTATCTTGCTGGAATTCATAATAATCAACTTGTGACCCACTACTAGTCTCGGTCTTGCTTCAATCCTCAGCTCCTAAAATCCTGGCTTGTTCTCTGCTTTCCTCTACTTTTCTACCTTTTCTTCATCTTCTCTTTTTCTTGCCATATAGTCATTCCATCACCTTTGTTCTCTTTCCTGAAGAATCCTCTGCTCTGTCCCTTCCCTTTGTATTTTTTCAGCCAGGTGCACCATTTTGTGGCTTGAATACATGTTTCCATTCCAATTTGCATTGATCTAAAAGGTAACCACAGAGGATACATAATGCCCAGCAGAAGCTTCATTGTTTTTCATATTTAACTCTTGTTGCTCTATTATCGAGTTGTAACTCCATCTCTTATTTATCCCAACCTTTTCTTCCCCTTCTACTTTCCTGTCTCCTGTGTTTTAACCGCATTCCCTCCTCCTTTGCCAATCGGGTCTGCTGAGTGATTTATAGCCTTGCAACAGGCTGGTGAACGCAGGGAAGAGAAAGGGAGGAGAGGTAGACGAAAAGAGGAGGGGTTGAGTAGAAATTGGGCTGTTTGGCGTTTGAAGTACATGAAGGAGTAATATAAAATACACCTGGTCCATCCATGGGGCACTCTCTGTACACAGAAACAAAGGGAGGGAAGGGAGACGTAGAGGAGGAGAGAGGAGAGGGCCGGGCCACAGGGGGAGAGAGAGAGAGAGGTGGATGGAAAGGGGGGAGGGGTCACTTCGTGTTTCCTTTCAGGATAGCTTTTATGGTGTAACTTCAAACGCTGACCTCCTACACCCCCACCCCTATATCCCCCCTCTCTCACTCCATCCGTCCGTCCATTCGTCCCACCCTCCTCTTTCTCACTATTGTGTATGGCCAAGTGGACAGTAATTGGCTATTCTTTCATGAGGCTGATTTCAGCACTCTCTGCCCCCCACAGGAAGAGGCCCTTTTCGCTGCCCCTTAGAAGTAAGTGTATTTGTGTGTAATAGTGTGTACATTGTAAATCTGCCAGAGGGTAGGTATCAGGTGGTTGAAGGGGGCTGCACTGGCCGCGGACTCTAAAGGCATTTCATTCACTGTGCGCTCCAAATTACAACACAGGAATTGGAGGTAATCTAATCCAGAAAAATCATGTTCCGACACAAGGGTTTATGAAATACTCTGTGGAATTCAGGTACAGCTTAAACATGTATACCTTTGTTTATGAATAAAGCTTACATTGCATCTGTTGAAAGTTGCGGTAAGGGAAATTTAAAGCCCTAAAAAGTCACTGGATATATACAATATTCTTGGCAATGAATGAGTGTTTTATTTTATCTTCCAAACTTTTATTCAAAGACACCCAGGGGCACTTACCTAACTTATTCATGCCATTAAATGATTTGCACAAAACTACGAGAGGCTTTGCAAATGTTTCCTACAATATGTGAGCATATTGAGAGTGATATATAAAAGCTACTCTAGTCTTGCTAATGACTTCTGGCCCTCTGTGGCTTATAGATCACTGTGCATTCATTAATGATACAAGCGTGTGTGCAAGTGTGTGTGTCAATTAGTGGGTGGAAGGGATTAGCCATCCTAGAGAGCCCTAATTAACACTATACACACACAGGCAGAACCATCTTTTTGAATATTTTTTATGGCATTTTTCAGCATTTTATTTAGTAGTAAACAGTGTGAGTTGAAAGGAAGTATGGGTAGAGAGAGCGGGATGCAACAAAGGTTCATGGCCAGATTCAAACCCAGAATGTGGCTAAATGGTTTCCCAGCCCCTCCAGACAAACACAGACACCATCCTACACACATTGGCCATGACCACACACGCAGTAACAGTGGAGGGCATGTGATGTATACAGGCTCTTAAAAGGTTAAATATGTGGATGACAACACAACATAAACACAGACTTAAACAAGTACAGGGTAGTCTGTCCTCGTAGACACAACACATAAACAGAACTGGGGATAATTGTGTTGATAGACAAACAAAAATACTGTACAGATACTTTAAGAGAGCAGAAGATCCAGATAGAAAGGGAGGTAGACATTTCCAAAAGAGAAAGGGACACACACAAGAGTTAGAAGTAGAGCAGAGGGAAGGTAGATAGAGGTTTCAATACAGTCGAGTGCCTCCTACCTTTTTGTAGTTCACCTTGGGCTCTATTCTCTTCCGCTTTCTGCTCTTCCCCTGATGACTCTGACTGAGGAGAATCCATTTTACAACCTGCAAGAGGGATGAGGAAGGGGGGGGGGGGGGTGAAGGCGGGAAAAAGAAGAGAGGGTAAAGGTAGAGAGAGACAACAAAGTGGCAAGTTTTGAGTGAGTGGGATGAGACAGAGAAAAAGGGGACAGCAGAGAAGTAATCAGAGAAGTGTAACAATGAGAAAGGAAAAGGGTGTAAGAGAAAGAGTGGTCACATCCAACAGCAGAAAGCGAATATAAACAGACTTAACGAGCACTTCCCATCTCTCAAGTCAAAAGGCACACAGGAATAGACAAATAGTATATACCTACATATGCAACTCTCTCAGTGAGCCACAAGCATGCAAGCGTTGACAGAGTGCAAAGTAGACATGGACACACACAAATGTAAAATAGTCTATAGCTCCTTCTCTCCCTCTCTGTTACACACGCACATTATTTCCAACCTTTCGACGCTCACTTGTGCTCCTCCATATATAACCAACACGTACGGCTGGCTGAGACAAAAGAGTAATAGTGAAAGTATGTTGCTGTGACGGAGCCTGGAGCGCAGCAACTCCCTACACCATAGATCTCTATTAAACAGCAAATCACTATCAAGGCCAAACTCTATCTCCTCTCCTCCGTTTCAGTTAATATCTCAGAATAAATACACTGTCGTAGTACATTTTGAAATTTAAAAAATAGGGAGGTTTCCAAACACTTTAACAGCGCATAAAGAGTTATTTCCAAGATGCAGAATCACTCAAGTATTCTTTGTGTTTTAAGGTATTCATAACATATCTGACAAAAGGTCTCTTCAGGTCTGATTCGGATTTATTTAAACTGATAGATAAATGGGAGAATTGGAAAATATAGGCAAAGAAATTAAGAACAACATGGGAGCTTTATGGGAAATCTGATAGGCAGCACAGAATGACACGCAACAGATGTATAGCGCTGTGTGCCGCACTTCACTCAGAGACAGACAGAGGGAGAGACTGAAACAAGGAGCAAACGGCAAATGAGCAAAAGAGAGGTAGATGGAGTGCAAGAGAGGTACAGATAAGAGATGGTATCAAACATTGTGAAACAGAGCATGTAAATGAGAGACAGAGAAGAGAAAATCACAGAGGAAGTAGTACAGAGAAATAGTGGCAGAATAACTGAGTGAAGGAAAACAGAGTGATGAGAATCAGATGACAATCATATCAAACAGGCTAAGGTACTATATTTCAAATGTGGGAGCTGCCCCCGAGTCTGTCTGCCACTCCCTGAAGACGAGAAGAAGAGACTGAAAAGGAGAGAAAAGGAGGAGAGAGAGTGCTTACCTCTGCTTTGACTTCTTCCACCAGCCTCGCCTGTGACCACACGGAGCTCCTTTCATACAGCCACTGAACGACAGAGAAGAAGGGAAAGCAGTGAGCCGGGGGCAAGTGATCGGGACAGAGTGGAATGCTTTGCAGAGGCAGAGGGAGAGGGAGGGAGGGAGGGAGAGAGAGAGAGAGCCAAAGCAAAGCAGGAAGGGGAGGGAGAGAGGTGGGAGGAGAGGGAGGAGGTGGGAGTGCAATCACTTGTTCCTCTGACGGAAACTCGCGAATTGACTCCGGAGGATGAGAGAAAGGAGGAAGAGTAGAAGGGGAAGAGGATGTGGAGGAAGAAAGAAATCACATCAATAACTAGCAACCACAGGACAGTCACCTCAGTCCTCTACACCTCCAGTCCTCCACCATTACATACACACACACACACACACACACCCACACACCCACACACACACACACCCACACACGAAGAGCCATGCCTGCAAACACACACCTACACACAGAGAGCACCTAGTAGGCAAAAACACACAGCACTTACTCTCTAACCTTATTAAGGCTTCAGCAGAGTCACTGCTCGAGTGATGTGAATCACATATCAGAGCGATGACGGTGAGGGTTGTGTGTGTATGTGTGTATGTGTGTGTGTGTGTGTATGTGTGTGTGTTGTGGGTAAAATAAGGAGACCGAGTGGAGTGCATGGAAGCAAGGTGTTTGTAATGTCACACCACCACCAAGAGAGATGCAGCAGGCGACACATCATATTCGTACAACCTAGGATACACACTCCACACAGGCTCCAACGCACACACATGCTGCGACCCAGCTTTTAGCGTTACCATAGCCACACATAAAGTTCAATACTATAACTGCATGCCTGAGTACTTCTCTCTGTGTATTACACAGGTACACTTCAGCAGAAATAGCATGAAGGTGTGTGCAGAACCCAAAGACTGAGAGAGAGTCAGACACAGAGAGGTACTGAGAGAGGGAGGTGTTAGAGTGGGTTGTATAGAATGTAGTGAGTGTTGAAGCAGTAAATTGGCATTGTGTAACAAGATACCACACATCTCTTTTGCTGCTTAGATCCCCACTACCATTCCCTGAATAGCAAGGCTTTTGTCTACCTCAAACAGTCATTTCATCCCGCGCCCCCGTCTGTGTAGTGTCTCTCTAGTGAATCAATATTAGATTGTGTGAAGAAGTTCAGAAGTTACACCTCTCAATCATAAACATGCATGAGAAGCAAATAAATCACATACCTCATTCATTTAAAAGGAGTAATTTGTGATGTGTCTGAGTTGGGGGGGAGGGGTTTGTGGCACTATATCTTCCTGAATTCAATCCACAGTTTGGTGAGTGTTTTTGCTTAAATTCTTTTTTTACTTATATCATTTATAAGCATGGATATCCTTCAAAATCTTTAATTTCTGGAAACAATGCCAGACAATAACAATACTAAAGTATTGGTACCAATACCAAAACAATACCTTTTTGATACCTTACTTCATTGAGTATAGAAAATGTTTTTTAATTTAAAACACTAAAAAGCCAAACATATCACATTCAATTGTGTTAAATGTCACCTTAACATAAACTGCTGTAGGTAAACGTTGATAATTAAAAAATTGCCATATCAGGATTTGAATCAAATAACCTGGTCAAAAAAAACCTAAATTAGACTAATTACTTGAGAATTTGGTGACAACTTTCCGGATTTTGTAGTATTTTATGTTTAGTGCTGCAAACACAGCTGAGTTGCTATATTCGTATATTATTCAAGTATTGAGGTTAGACAGACAGTTTGAGCTCCAGTAATTGGCACTATTTGTTTGTTATGATTTTGCTTTTTTCTAAAAGCTGTTCAGGCTAATACCTCCAGGTAAATCCAATTCAAATTTCTGCCTGGAAGAACAGTAAACTTTAATGTGCTTAAATACTAGGTAAAGCAGTTTAAATGAATACGTTATATCAGTCTGTGATAATGGTTTGCAAAAAAAAAAGTTTTTTGATAAACTTATTGATAAGCCAGGCAAATAGACAGATGTAAAACGTTATTGTAAATTGCAGGAGTTAGGATAAGGTACCAGACTGAAAGCTCTGGTGAATCAAGGCTAGTCTTTATTTAAACAAAGTATCCATCATCCCAAAGGGAGTGCTTACTCATGTAAACTCTGAGGTCTAAAATAGGCCAGCAGTGGCCTTCCCATTCCACATCTCTTACTCCGGGATTGGTGAATGTCATTGTTTATTATTAGGCCGAACCATTTCCTGCCTTTCTCCAATTCAAGCACATTGTCGAGCAATGGATAGGAGGTGAGAGAGAGAGAGAGAGAGAGAGAGAGAGAGAGAGAGAGAGAGAGAGTTTAAAAATGTGTTTGTGTCTAGTGTACATAATACACACGCACTTGCATTTGTAAAAGGTTTCAATCGATCTTGCTGATCTTATTAGCTGGTGACTGGCACATCAAACATGAAAAAAGCCTTTGCAAGAACACTCTCGCCGTCATCCAATCAGGTGTGAGAAAACAGCAGTCCCTCCACGCTGTCCTTCCCACCCTTAGAGGCCCCTGAAAGGCTCCAGTTACATCATCAAATAATCTACAAGGTGAAGGTTCCCAGACAGCAACACAAGCACGGCCAAACAAAAATGCACATACACACAGTTGTAATTAAGATCAGTTACCATGGAGATGGGAGAATTGAAGAAGCTGTTAAAGTGGATTGATTGTGTGAGTGTGTGTGTGTCTGTGTGTGTCCTAGTATCAAAGCACGACTGCTCACCTTGTCAAGATACAGCAAATGTCTGGTAACAGAGGGGATGATAATGATTCAACAACACTATAATAAAATGAACTACATGATAAGCTCTTTCAAGAACTAGCAATGCTCACTATATATCCAGTGATGAGTTACAGTTCACCGTCAAGATGTCATTATTACTTTCAAGTTGAAGTTTGAACTTTCAAGTTGAACAACAAATATGGTGTGAGTTTTTTATGCTGTTA
Organism: Lateolabrax maculatus; assembly: GCA_031216445.1. NCBI lineage: Eukaryota > Metazoa > Chordata > Actinopteri > Acropomatiformes > Lateolabracidae > Lateolabrax > Lateolabrax maculatus. The sequence goes on from CM062217.1 coordinate 10,715,886, forward strand.
TTGGGGAAAGCCATCATCGTCTAGCAGTTTCAAAATGCCTACTGGCTAATAGTCACACGTCATTTGAGCTGTAAGATTTATATACTTATAGCTATTAACTTCGAATATGAGACATCAATTTCATTATGAGAGCGTCATTACACCGCTATTTACAGCTGTTAAATACTGAGACAAATGCTACTCCTACCAGAGAAACAAAAGGTTCCTGTGCATGGAATTACATGTAACGCCGTTGGATTTGAATTGGATCTAAACACAAAATCTTGACATATGTTTAAATCTAGTTGATGAAATAATTTTAAAAACATACTGGTTCATTAATAAGTATGATAACCTTTAGGTATCTGAAGTCATTATGATTTTTGGCATTTGGCTTTCAAATCCAGCCAATCATGCTGCAGTTTGTGCAGAGAAACCAATCAGGTTGTTGAATGTTGTCGCAGTTGTCAGTAAACACTAAGTGGCCGCTGAATGGTAAAAACAACAGGCGAGAAAAACTAAGAACGAAACTAAAGTGAAAGTCATATTAGTAATGTATTGATGAACAAAATCTAGAAACAGTATATGTTAATAGTTTATAGCGAATTGTCTATTAGTTGATGAAATATTTTTGCAGCTAAGCTAATATACCTTTAATATAGGTAGTTTCCTAACCTAAGCTCATATCCTAAACTGATTTTATACTGTTATCATACTTAGTTGCATTTACTGTGATCCTTTATACTCGCTGTATAATACCTACCTTGTCATATCTGTAATTTCAACATGCCATTTTGTGTTTTTAACAGTTTTACAAAAAATACTTCAAGTATACTTCTGAAACAGAATCATGGTCTTCTGTAACTAGGTAAGTAGATGTTTAAGCTGACTGGATAAGCTAGGCACGGGGACCTCTAGCGAGGTCCATCAACACCACTCCAACAGCTGGGTTACACTTTTGCCCTTAAAGACCCCCAGACAAAGGCTACCAAACAACAGAGACTGTGCTTACAATCATCTCACTTCACGCCATCGGACCGTAGAGAAGATGCTTAACAACGAGCACGCAGAGATAGTCTCCATTACAAGAGGGCCAAGAATCCTGGTATCATCCCTCTTTTGGAGACTATCCAAGGAAGCCGGAGCAGATCCACGTCGACTTCGACTCCAGTGCGTTATATCAGGGGGTCTCACTCAATGTCCTCAAGAGAGCTCCAGGACATCCAAGGGCTCAAAATACCACAAGCCTACATGTCTTTCACAACCACTAACACTCAGCTCGGTAAGCTCTGCATTTTTTGCTAGTGCAGTGAAGGCAGTTGCAGCTATGGCCTATTTGAAGGTAACCCACGATGCTTGTTACATAGGAGGTTGGCTCTGTCTTTGAAAGGCTAAGCTGGCTCCACAACCAGACCTCTCTATTGTTCGATTAGAGCTGTGTGCGGCAGTGCTGGCAGTCGAGATAACAAATATGATAGGGCAGGAAATGGATCTTAAGCTTGACAGCATCAAGTACAATACAGACATCATAGTGCAAAAAAAGAAAAAGCATCCCAGTATACCTCTTTACTTGGCCTTATTACATCAAAATACAACAGTCCATGTGATGCCTTGGTCACACTACATGACTTTGATCTGGAAGCTTTTGTCGGCAATCTCCAAAAACTGTCAGAGAATGGAACCAGCTTCTTCTGTTGCTCCTCCTTCTACAGCTTCTATTGTCTGTTGTGGAGACTCCTCTATAAATGCTGCCTGCCTTTCTAGCAGTGACTAAATCTCTGCTGCAACTTTGGTTTTGATGTACTCTTTCCTGTCATCCGCTATGTATGTACATTGCTTTGGAACATGGATCCAGCAGGGAGGCCATGTCTAACAGCTCATCTGTTGCGGGGTCTGCGGAGTTTTTCTCACTTAAATACTGGAGGATGGCCCTCTTCATGTCGTTTGTCAGGTCTGTGTCATCTTGAGCTGGAGTATTCTCCCCTGGACAGTGATTCTTTGAACTTAATCAGGGGGCTAAGGGTCTTGCTCATTGATTCCAAAACATTCATCTCTTCCTATTGTGGTGCCAGGTGCTGGGTTTTCTTATCAGCTTTAGGGACCTGAGCTATGGCCTTCTTCTGGCACTCACAATTTTCTTCCAAATGCCAATTGCACCTTCAACACGGGTCTCTTTGACACTCTCAGTTGACAAAAGAACATTTTCTCTATGAAATTTTTTGACGGTTGTATTTACAAATTCTTACAGTAGGCCTTCAGAGTAAACATTTGATTTAATTAAGTCCAGCTACTAATTAAATAACTAATTAAATTGTTTTCATGCCATAAAAACAAAATAATTAATTAAACTATTTATATGTGGGTGTGAAGCCGAAATTTAAGAAGCTGCCTGACTTGCTATTATATTGGAAACTCAAATGCTAAACTCCTCATATTCCAGAACGTGTTTTGATTTGAGATGATTAAGATTGCTTGTATTACCACACCTTGCAACCACTGTTATTCAATATAATTTGCAGATTATCGATTTCTGCCCATTCGGCTCTACCGGTCAGCACAGTATAGTCAAAATTCATACCGAAGGCCAAATTCATAGCGATGTACTTTCTATACCATTTATACCATCCACCCCTAAGTGAATACACAAAGACTATGAAATTATCGCCCTATGCAATGTGTTAAAGGATCACAACAAGTGTTAAATAAGAAGCAGAAATACCCCAAAACAACAGCTGTGTGGTAATTTGTTGTTGTTATCTCACGTGATAAAGAAACAAAAGAGGGAGAAGATAATTTAAGTAATTACTTATTTTATAGCTAATGACATGATGCTTCTGAGCACAGTGGACAAAGTGCTATTCAGAAGTACAAACTAATTAATAGTCCAAAATCAACAGGAATGAGTTATGGTACTACTAATTGTATTCCATTAGTTAATTGTGCATAAATAGTAATAATTTACTGAATAATTGCAGTCAAGTATAGCATTATTTACTGTTTAAATTGATTTAAAAATTAATTGTTTATTTAACTAGTTTATTTGGCTGGTTGGTGTTTGCTTTTTATGAAAATGTATTATATATATTAAAGCAATATTATCAAACTTTTTGACAGATAACAAAAAACAAAAAGAAAGCATCATCATACCTTTGGAATTCCCGGTCGATCAAGCCAGTCAGCATAAATAGCACTGAGGGTGAGGCCTTTTCTGGAACACAATGGCACAAGTGTTAGTATTATTCCTATTATTATAGCAGTGACTGTTATTGCCCAAGACAACCTGTGAAACATGGTTCTGGGAAAATATTGTTAGGGTCATGGCGGTCTTGCGGTTTAGGCCAACACCTTAAACAAAAAGATGGGTGCGCCCACTTTCCTATGCAAGAACAAGCAAACAGGCATGTATAGACAATGAATTGGATTTCTATGTATGCATGTACAGTAAGCAAGTATGTGTATATATATATGTGTGTGTGATTTGTTCAACTGTATGGTTTGCACGTGAAAACGGTCATATTCCATTCACAGATCATACACCGTGACAGAACTGGCTTTCAAAGACAAATGTGACAAACATCTCTCAAGCGGTCCGCATTGTGTATGTAAACTGTAAAGTATGCAAAGTACACACCAAGTTAAACTACAAACTCAGTTTCCATGACAGTGTGATAACCACAAGTTTCTGTCATCTATTACTGTATGTAAATATGTCTATTGTCTTTGCCTGTATTGCCCATTACGTGCCAGAAAACTTTGCTTATCTTAGATCTTTACCACTAATGGGGCCGTGAAGGGTTTAACCTATGTGTGGTGGCCATCACAGCCTCAGCTTCTCAGGCTCATTTCTACATTGTCAGACTTGGCTTGGCTTGCATCAGTCAAACTGTACTTCATGCTTTGAGCTGAATGCTAATGTTATTTAACATGCTCATAATTCATTCTGTGTGCACCGTAAATGTCTGTTCCAAAATGAATGGCAATACATTCAATACATGTCAAGATACTTAACTTTGGACCATAGCATTGGACCAACAAGCAGGAGGGCCAATAGAAAGACAGACTAACACTGAGCCACACCACTGCTACAGTGGTTAAAAATGGTTAAGAGACTCATATTTTGTTGCAAGGTCAAGGGTGTGCTTCTTGCTGAGTTCTTATGCGTCATTTCCTATTGTATATTTGCTGGCAACTTTGGCAGATGGAGAGTGGGCCTTCAGTAAATTGAAGCTCATAAAAATCTCTCTCTATACTCTACAGTGTACTAGAAGAGGTAATGCTCCCCATAAAGCACCAATTTACCCAGAAACTGGACATTAAAAACGTCATCAGTGACTTCACCACAAGGAAATTTTAGCTCTTGGCATGTGGAGTTGAACCATAGACAGTATAGTGTGTATATATATATATATATATATATATATATATATATATATATATATATATATATATATATATATATATATATATATATATATATATATATATAAAAAGACTAAACATCTGCCACAGCAACAGTGAGACACCATAAAATAGGATTACATGGGATTATTTGAGCATAGTTTTCTTCTGTGGCAAACAAAAGGTTAATACAGTTAATACATCACATGACCTGTCAAATACTGTTTAATACAAGGACAAGAGAGATATAAGCTTTATGTTTCACAAGAGCAGACAAGATTTGTATCTACAAGTTGTTTCATGTTGAGCTTGGTAGATTTATTTAATGTTATTGGTTATTCACCTCAATACTGATAGATGAGATCACACTGTCTTTTAGAGAGAGTCACAGTGAGGCCCAGAAATCAGGGGTTTCTTATTAACACAAATCAATGAATGCATACATTTTTTTTTTTAAATGTGTTAATCATTGTTATGTTTAGTTTTGTAAATATTGTGTTCCCCATTTAGTCTGGCGAATGGGCATGATACCTGACCCTGCACGCAGAGCTGCCATGACCCTCAACAGCGAGTGTCTATTCTCATCCTTAACCTTACTCTTCCAGTGGGTTGTTTACTGAAAGAGGCATCAGATCCAAATATTGACTGTCCCCGACTCCCTCTGTTTAATTCAATCAATCTCTGCTAGTCCAGCAGCACACTCCACATGACAGAAAAGGCAAAAATACAACATTGAAAGCAGACAAGAGGGTGTTGAGGAAATGAAGGGTAAGAAAATAAGTGTTAAAGGCTGGGATAAACCAAGTGAAAGACAGACAGGGAGGAAGAGAGAGACAGGCAGAAGAAGAGGTTAATGAGGCAATCAGGAGAAATAGAGAACTGAATGATTAAGCGAGCAGCAGAGAGGGAGAGAGAAAATTAGAGAGGAGGAGAGCAGGAGGAGCAGTTATCCTTTTACACTTCAATTAATATGAGAGTGGATGAGACTGCTCTCTTAATAGAATTGCTGTTGGGAGCTTTCACTGGTCATGTTTCCACAGCAGCACCAAGTTAGTCAAATAACAGAGGCCAAATCAACACATACTCATGTATTTCACAGTATATCTACTAGCATGTCACATTTGTAGAGCAAATAACAAATTGTAAGACTAAGTTCAAAGAGAAAATTGATGAATAGCATATTTCTAATTTGTCTGGAACTGGAAACCAGGATAACAATACGTGTGCACGAACCAAAATGCTTTTAATGCGTCTAGGCATGTTTTTCATTATTCATGAATTACACTGTAAGCATTATTCATAGGCACTTACATACCTCTCCATGTCGGGAAATGTAATCAGCAGCATTCGCAGGAAATCCTGGCCAAAAAGAATTGAAAAAAAGGTTACAGAAATAGAGGCATTTATGGAGGTGTGGGAGGAAGAAAAAAGAGAGAGAGAGAAAGGCATTGATGATCTTAAGTCAGGAGTGCAAAGTCAAAAAGTGTTTATGTTACATCCACTATTTAGTTAGACGACTCTGCCTGCCACTGAAGAAACGGGAGCCAGGTGGCACACATCACATATCACACACACACGGACACACACATACATACATACACACACACAGACTTCCAGGTGTGATCACTCAGCTTCATGGCCCCAGCAGAATAAACATATGTGGCTTAGCTGATGTACAGTCATCAATTTGAAATGCTGCTGGAGCATTTTCGACCACTATAACATAGTGGCAATCGAGCCTACAGCAGCCTCCAATTAATTTGGGGAAATAACATCATGCCTCAGAGACAAGTCATATTAAAACAGTTGAAGCTGAGCTCAGATTTTATTAACAATCTCTCAAGTAGCTGCAAGTCAACGACAAGATTCTCAATTAAGTTAATCAACCAAAAATTTGTTTCCTGTACCACAGCCTCACCTGAGACAAAATGAGTTGCCCATGGTATTTCTTCACAAATAATCTGAAGAAGTTGATGAATTGTTGCTCTCCCACTTGACTGGCCAAGAAATTGAGGAGGAAGTAACCCTGGACAAAGGACAAGGCAAATAAAGACAGCAAAACATGATCCATCAAAGAAGTGTTGTTCCAAGCACATCAACTGTAACAAAGAGTGGGTCACCTTAAAAGACATCGTATTTTTAATGGTCTGATTTGTTCTATAGCCTTTTATTTAATTTTTTCTTTCCTTCCTTTCTCACCTTGAGGTAGTGGACTTGCATGAAGGCTTTGTCAGGGTTGAGGGCATGTTTAACCGTGGAGGAGCCAGACTCACTGACCTGACCAGTGTTCTCCATGTTAGGTCTGTAGGAGGATAAATAGAGCAGAGAAAGAAAAATACACAGGGAAAGATAAGACAGGTAAGGAAATGGGCATACACAGAGGGAGATATTCAGCACCGACGATATAACAGGAAGGTGTGCAGAAAGGCAAAAACAGAGCTGGATGGAGTTACCGAACCTAAGCAGAGAGTTTTTATTTCATCCCACTCTTACAGACATTTTAGTTGTAGAAAAACCACAATTTCTACAGAGCAAGAATACACCGTCAGCAGCACTAAATCCAGCCACTCAGCCGGTCCTCTCAATGGTGAACACATTGCCAAGTTGCCATACTTTGCCCGAGGCAGGCTGGAAATCTGCAGATTTATAATAGCATGCTATACTGTTTATATGACCTCACAGTGCTGCGCTCTGACTTTACTGCCCATGACTCACTGAGCGAACATATAACACTTCCACAAAAAAGCACCTCCGTCTACAGGCACAAAACAGGCATGCTCTAGGTTTCGCTTTCCCTCTCGCACAGATACAAATCATCCCTTCAACCTCCATAAACACACAAACAAACACACATAAAACCAATAAAAGCCAAACAAACAGAGCGCTGATGTGGGATGCTGTGCAATGATAGTTTCAGTTAGCCAGTATTGATCAGGCTGAGCAGATTAACTCAGTGTGCCAATAGGAAGGCCTTGAAGGATCACCCTCCTGCCAAGTCGATACACCAGGCGCCTGGCCCAACAATCAATACACCCTTCATCACTGGATAGCCCTTTTCCACAGGACTGCTTCATGACAGGGCCAGACACACACACACAGATGGACAGGGAGACCACAAAGACACATTCAAAATCTTATTCAAACTGATTCATGTATGATGTAAATCCTCAGTGTTTAATCTTTTAAGTTAAGGCTTGAGCTGTGATCCACAAGTTGGTCAAATATTTGTATCTGTATCTAATATCTATTTGAGTCCTTGCAGGCAGGGTGAGCAGAATAGTAGGGACATGGGAAGATGAAGTAGATTAGGGTTGAGGACAAGAAGAGGAGGAAGAGGAGGTGTGAGAGAAATCGAGGACAGGAGGTAGACATGAATTTTTGGTTTGCTCTGTGGACTGAGAGAGGAAGTCATCAGCTTCCGGGAATGTCTACGTTCAACTGGACACTCTACGAATGACTTTCATATGCAAAGTAGGGTGTGTTCCTCTTTGAGTGTGTGTGCACATGTCATATAAATGTGTGTTTAAAATCACAACAACAATGACCACATTTGGGAAAAATTAATTTTGGAACATCTAAGTAATGATGCTCAGTGTCTGTACATTAGAAAACTGTCAATATTCTGAGCCAGTCAGTGACATATGAATTAAGAGTTAAATATACATGCAAAACCTGCATTATAAAATACAGTTTACTAATTTTCCATGTATCATGGCCATAACATTTTCCTTTTTTTATCATGGAGTTATTTTTTTTAAACTTGCTCTCTGTCCAGTCTCCTGCCCGTAGTGCCCATGTCTGTTACTGCTGATAAGATGAAATAGACTCTTTTTAAGACAGCAGGACGTGCTGTATCCCTGGGAAAGTGTGTGTGTGTGTGTGTGTGTGTGTGTGTGTGTGTGTGTGTGTGTGTCAGACAGAGAAGTACAGAAAGAAAGAGGGACTGGGGCAAGAGACAAAAACAATGACAGAACATGTATTTCCAGGAGAGAATATGTGTCGGTTTTGCGTCAGAGATAGCGGCAGCACAGCGCGGAGAGGAAAAATGTTGATCCATCACTGCCGTGTTAGACAAAGGAACTCCACCCTTCCCACTGTCCAGACCAGTATGTATGGATGTGTAAATCCCTGTCTTTTGCCGTCTCTCTTTGTCAGATGATTTACTACAGCTTTAAGAGGAATCGCTGCTCGCTGCCTTGGAGAATCACACAATAGCTCAATGTATTGCAGAATAAATGGTGCTCTTATCTGACTCGTAGGGCATGTGTGTGAGAGGGAGGGTGTTTGTCTGTGTGCTTGTCCGTGTTTGTGTGTGTCTATGTGTGTGTAGCCATGCATACACCTGGGTGTGTCTGAGATTGAGAGAGAGAGAAAGAGTGCAAGGAAATCAGGAGCTATTACTGACAGAACTTAATGTGAAACGTACACACACACACACACACACACACAAGCACACACACAAGCACACACACAAAGGTTTATAGCTCCGCAAGCCATATCCTGACAAATTACACTGGGTTGACTGTGGAAACCGGATAAGGTAGAGCAGCACTCCCAGCAGCCCAGTGAATCAGCAGGGAGAATGGCGTCTGGCCCAGGCTGCCCTAAATATAACTCATCTGAAATGGACTGATAAACACTGGCCACTGGGGCCCCTGCTGGATCACGGGGTGTCGATTGTGACCCACTGAACTTGGAAAGCACAATCTGCCATTTACCTTCTATGTGTGTGTTTGTGTGTGTACTGGTGAGTTTTTGCATATCTTTCTGTACAACACATTGCCCTTCACCAGGTCCTCGCTCACATTTCCCCGTGCATTGTGACAACCACTTTGTGTTTATTCGTATTATGTTACCCCACAGTTGTAATTCTAAACAGTGGAGCCACATCAGAACTTGGACATACAGGCAGTCTAGCCCACATCAAAAAGTGGCATGGCCTGTTCCCAACTTTGGAGTAAACTAAGATCTTAGTTACATGTGACCTTCCAATGCCCCTTGAGTTAAACTAAGACTGAACTCTGGGAGACATGGTTGAAATCCTGATACACTACCAATATATATCATGATATGGCAAACATATGCAAATACACATACAAAACAATCAAATTGAGACTAAAGAGAGAGAATGAAAAACTGAATTAAAGTACATTTAATGAGACTGAATGAACTCCGGGAAAAAAAACGGTCACCGCATTGACTGGGAAGGGTCAAAGTCATTGGCCAGAGAAAGATCAGGCACACCACATGCAACGACAAAGACCCCCCCTTGAACTGAGATGGGGTTACAATCTCCCTCCCACAGACCATGAGATGCGGTTAGTGCACCTGAAAGTTGAGAGTTCTTGTCACACATACTGTTCCCAAGGTCAAGCATGTTCATCTGTGTTCAAATAAAATGAATGCTGACTGTTATGCATTGCATCAGACAAAATTCATGTAAAATTAAATAACAATTTTTTTTAATTTGTACTAAACATAGGTAAAATAGGAATTCCATTAATTTATTATTGGTAACTTTATTCTTCATATATGTTGAATATATACTTGCCTGCAGGCACATTGCACATGTTTGCATGTTCAGCTGACCTGCTGTGCTAAAAACTCTCTAGGTTACACAGCAATTAATTGGATATAATTAAATACTGACTCTATTTTCCCTATAATTAGTACCAAATTACATAGTTCTCTCCGGGAAACGTTTTGCAAATTATTCAGAAATTACAAACCCTAACAAACTAATTTTTTTTTCCCATACAGTATTATCCTGATATGACTCCACGGGAAGTCAATACGCAACAATACTAACTTCCCTCTCAGCTATACTTTAAAGTACATTGTCAGTAATAGAAAAATACAAAAATGGGCATACTGATCCTCTAAAATTCATTGCATTTGCAGAGTAAAAGTTGTTCCTGACTGTATGCATTCACTCATTAAGATCATGTGTGTAATATGCTTTACAACTGCTTTAAGAGATGTGGGAATAAAGAAATGGCTTTTACTTGGGTGGCATTTAGGAAATTACTTGTCTCTTCAATACTAATGTATTTCTATCTAACATAATCAGTCAAAATATACGCATCCCTGTGTATGGGCATGTATGTCTGTGTACATGTATGAGTGCATGTATTGTTTGCATTTTTTAGATGTTAGTTTTATGTTGTTGATTTAACCCCATCAAGTGCAGAGAAACCTAATCCTGATCCTCCTAATCTCCCTGTGTCTGCCTCATAGGGGAACACCCTGATGGACTACTAGACAGACACAGATCTCAAGTGCATGTTTAACCCTTTCAGTCACACACAGCTTCCTATTTTAAGATACACCCTGTGTCACAATAATGAAGTCTACCATGTTTAAGCCTAGCACAAATGTGAAACTGCTTAATACACAACATCCAACACTAGAGGTTTTTCAGCATTTTAGCATGGAAAGGGTTCCATATTTCAAAACACGGTCACTCTTGCAGCACTGAAACCCTTTAAACCCATGAGGATAGTCCTTAAAGTAAAATCAATACTACAAATACTGAAGCTTTCCACTAACACAGCTTGCACTATTAAGAGAGCCTGATGCGAATTCTAAATACTATTAATTCATAGTGTTTCCATTGTGTGATGACAACACATTATTAGTGAAGTGACATAGTTAGAAGTTAGTGCCAAGCAGAAGTGCCATGAAATCAATAACACATTGATTTGCTGTCACGCTCTGCACAGTCTCTTACAAGCGTGAATGTCAATAGCACACTATGCTACAAGTGTCATCTCCACTGAAGTGGCTTTTTTATTCAAAGGAAGAGCTACAAAATAAGAGGCACACTGCTAACAAGTGTTTCCACCCTTAAACAGTTAACTCAAGGCTGGGTTTTACACCTATAATCCCCTGATGACACTGTGCTTCCACCCTGGATAAAACAAACAGGGTGTGGGTCCCACATTGTCAGGATCAGATGAAGGGTTTGTGTGTTTGTGCATGCTTGCTGTGTGCAGACATGACAGTACAGTACGCCTGGATATACTTACCACACCTGCCACACCTGTACCCCTGGAATGCATATACCTCAAGCTCACGTGTGTGTCTGCACGTGCAGACACTTCCAGGTGCTGGGCATACTCTAACCTAAAAAAAATAGACTGTGTCTACAATGGAGAATTAGTTAAAGACAAATGCAACTTAATAAAACATTTGCCACTCCTAAGGCCACTATTGCATGTAAGTCACATAAGAAGTGCTTGTTTTAAAAATTGAATGTGAAAAAGAGTATCTCAATCCCTGGTATCAGAGTAACATAAATAAGTAGTCAAACTGACTCCTGGAGGAGGATGTTGCGTCCTGTATATGTGTTGAACCTAGGGTGGTTTAGAAAACCTCTACTGATACTTAGGGATAAAACTAACAGTGGGGAAGACGATCAGCAGTCTGCATTTGGGGTCAATTTCATGTCAGTGTATAGTGCTGTGTTCTGCTTTAAGCATGCTTATTGAAGGTGCTGTTGCACTATTCTCAAGGAGCTATTTCCTTCATAATGGCAACAACGGTATGATAATTAAAACAGATGTACTTGACCAAAAAAAACACACACACCTGAGGATTTGAAGCATCTCCTCTGAGTTCTTCAACTCATCAGAGAGTCGTCTCCACCTCAGCATTGCCTTCAGGTCAGATTGTTCTGCTGTCTCTTGTCGGGAGAGCTGGAGGGAGAGATATGGAGAATTAAAAATATGTAGGGGAAAGGGTTAAGTTAAAGAAATCAAAGGAGGAAAAAATACATTTCGTCAGCAAAAACCGAGAGAAACAAATTAAAAGTCAAATGTACACTTATACCACGATAAAAGCAGCACTGCTCACTATCTCTGTAACTGTGTCTTATTGATTTTGGCAGCAATAAAAGGTTTGCTTAAATGAATTTCTTCAGAACCAAGCTCATATCATAAAGGTGACAGCGCAGACACAAGAAAAACATTTGCGCAACTCTAGACGGTGTGGGAAAGCAAGAAGGGGGATTAGATCTGTATGCATATCAACTCCTGGATCAGAGCTGAAGTTAGTGTTGCAAGCAAAGGATTCATACCAATGCTACACCCTTTTCCTTTGTCCCAGTGTTTATCTTTTTTTCCGGCAGGTATCCTTAGTTAACAGGTCTTAATTCAAAGTACAATGTCTTTTTTCTCTTTGATCTATAATCTACTTCTTTAAAATGCTAACTTTTTTGAGTAAGTGGCAGTAGTACTTTTTTACAACTCTTGTGTGGTAAGGCTCAGTCCTCTTGCGTTATAGTAGGTCAGGACGTTTGGGTTTGGTAGTTTATTTTGTGGTTGGCCCAGGAACTTCTTTACCCTTTCGTTTTGTCTGGCCCAGTCCTCTGACCTTTCAGGCATAGTTTGTGTTTCTTGTTTGTGCTTTTTTGCATCGGAACTTGGATTTGAGTCTTTATAAACTGTTTCCTTTTGTGCTTGATGTATGGTTTTACAACAGTATATAATGGCCAAGTTTACTTGACATGCATTCCACCCACAACAATAACATTGGGAAATCCTGGCACATAAATTGTGGAAATGGAAGGCGGGAATGTCAACCTGTGCTTCCCTGAGTTGATGCAATATACTAATGGTATAAAGGTGCTGGATCATACTGTGTATTAGTACTTATAGATAATGACAAGAAAGTAATGAAGTACATAAACATCACAAATATTAACTTAATGATTCCTAAGATTTAATTCTTAAGGTTTTTCATTTACTAATTTTCTTAGCTTTTTTTCTAATTTTCTTAGATTTTTTTAGCTAAACTGGTGTATCTGCAATCCCGTATGGCCATCTAAAAGTGTTTGTCTACCTGGGGTGACAGCCACCTTTAAGTTACTATCATAAATAGCTGCAGTAAACTACAATCATCTGGCAGCAATTGTACTCTACTTGTTGAGCTTGGGCCCAGATAATGTCCTCCAGGTAGGTGGCAAAGCCCTCGCTGATCCATTCCTCAGTCCAGTCTCTGGCTCCGATAACCAGGCCGAACCAGGAGTGGGCGATCTCATGGCAGATCCTGGACCCACACAGAGACAGGTCGTTCTCTCCAGAACCAGGACTCCCAGCATACAACACACTCTGGGACAGGAAAATTATATGGGGGCTGGGGAAGACAAATTACATTAGGATGAACAAGAGAAATAAAGCCATAAATAAATTATAAAAGGGAGGAAAGGAGTGAGAAATAAGTGAGGGATTGAGGGATGAAAAGGGAACAAGGATTAGAAGATGTGAAAATAAAAATGTTTTTATAAATCAGAAAAGTTCAGGAAGTAGGAGAAAGACAAGAAATGCAAAGAGAAAACCATGAGGAAAAAAAAGTATTGGTTAAGAGGAAATAAAAACCAATGAAAGATGAAGATATATTGTACCACCTTCCAAAAAGATCAAAGAGTTGCTGAGGTAATGTTCCACACCTATGATTAAATTAAATTTAGCCTGAACACGCCATATACGATGAACCAACAAGTGTGCGTACTGATGAGTATGGGAGTCGTTAACTGCCCATCCCGTCATCCATCTTCTACATTATGTTTATATGTTAAGGGAGCTTAGTCATCAAGTGTTCTTGCCAAACCTATGTCCTGTACAAACATCAAGCAAGAACATCATGTTCCCTGGAACTAAAATTGTCAACCAACAATGGGTCTAATAAAAAAAAAAAAAAAAATTGCAGTTTTGAAAGGTTTTGCCCAACTGTTGTAGCTTTATCAAGGCAGGGTGGTTTTATAGCTCCAGCTCCTCCTCTTTCACTTTTATTTCTAAACGTGACTTCAAGGCAATGCTGGTTTAAAGAGGGGTTAGAAGTTGTCGTGACTTTTTACAATAAAAGATAATTATAAACCAAATCCATAGCCTTTTAAGATCTTTATAGAGATGAAAAGGAAGTAATTGAGAACAAAGCCTGACACATGACTATATTTAGAAAATGTTAAGCATCTGTAACCATCATATATCCATGACTGATTTATTGAGCAATTAAGTTAATTGAGATTTACCTTGCACAAGGAAATTAAACATATTGTTATGATAAAACTTTGTGTATCTCAAGTATATGTAAATATAGCAACAGGTGTTTCCTTCTGCACTCTAGTGAACAGATAATATTTGTATACATTCACATGCTCAACTCAACACAAAAAGATAAGAGGCTATTTCTGCTTGTATAGAGGAATAACATTAACAGCATATGTTACACATGTGCCTGTGTATGTGTATGTGTGTCTTACTCAACATCAATTCAAAAGCCTCATTAAGCTTTTCGGCCAATATGAGCCGTTTATCAAAGCTTTGAGCCAAGCAAAATTGAAGAGGGAATAACAAGGCAGTGAGCTGTTAAATTCCAATATAATTGTTAACAAATGTGAGTTGGTAAATACTATTTTATATACATAATGGTTTCCTCTAATGTCCATTTTAGATATCTGATTAAAAAAGGATAAGTTAAAAATGTGGTTTTACCCTCAACGTTTCATTTCAAGTACATTTTAGGTTTTTGACAAGGGTTTGGAAAGTTTCTTTAACTGCACATGATTGTTGCCAGCAGAGAATACTGAGCTGCAGAAATAGGCTTTGGCACAGACACACACCTCATTCAGATTATCTAGGTTTGAATTCAGAAAGTATTGTAGAGCTAAGTATTTTTCACAAGTACTCTTGGGGCTCTGTGGGGCATTAAGATAAATGCTACAGTAACATACTCACAATGACAATGCTAATAAGCTGATGTTTGGGAAGTCTAAAGTTTGCCACGTTCACTATCTTAGCTCAGCATGCTAGAATTTGCTAAATTGACACTAAACAGCGTGCAAGTGCAGCTGAGGCTGATGGGAATAGTATTGCAGGTATTTAGTCATAAACAATAAGTATAGGACAAATTTAAATGTTGACCTGATAACGGCACTAGATGAAAGGTTAAGGGACCACCAAAGTTAAAATAATTTGTCCCAAGGGGAACATAAATGTGTGTGCCAAATTTCATGGGAAACCATCAAATAGCTGTTGAGATATTTCAATTAAAACACAAAAATGTCAACTTGCTGGTAACACTGGAGGAAAACCATGACTGTCTGTACAACAACAACAACAACAACAATTGTTGAAATATTTCAGGACCAAAGAGGTGGACGGCCTGTAATTTCTTAACCACATCCGATTAATCCTTGCTATTATACTAGAACTGTCTGAAACGTTCATACTGCATACTCTCAGCTTCTCATAGACACAGGAATACTGGACATGTGACTTTTAACCATGAGACAGCACTGGTAGAATAGGACCAATAGGAGCGCTCAGTCAAAGCCAAGGTCATGGCTGAAGACTTTTCTGGAGCATTCTTTACTTTTGTCTTATGTAACAGGCTCTGGGTGCCCTGAGGGGCTTAGGGCCGACTGTGCGTGAGAGGCAGGCTATTCTTCAACAGAAGAATGGGAGCGGGGTCACAGAGGTGCGAATGAATGGTCTCTCTCTCTCTCCTGGCCCATATAACAACACAGGACTGTCTAGAATTCCTTTCACACTTTCTAGATCTTAAGTGTCCCAGCTACTATTGACCTGACATTGGTGGGAGAATTTATGGCAAATTACAGGTCCCTACTGAAAAGCACTTTTCAGAGGGTCATACCACCCTACTACTGTGACAAATACGTTAAAGATGCCTCTACATTACAGAGAGAAATGTCTTTGTCTGTGTTTCACTTCATTTTAGCTTTTGTTCAAGCATTGTCAATATCTGTCAACTACTGATCATGTAAACGTCATGTAGTAATAAACCACACAGTATAGTGTTTCCACCTAAGAAATCCTAAAGAGTGGTCCTCCTACAATTACTTCACCTGTTGGATTCACAATCAACTCCCACAGCTACAACAAGACCACATATTGCTGCCATCGTTGAGTTACAGTAAGCTGTAATATGACCTGCTCTCATCAAGAAAAGATTAGCATCTTAAAACACCAGATGACAGAAGAGATCTTTTTTTCCTTGCCATAGCCTTATTATCTTGACAAGTCAATTAAAAATGAAAACAGTGAGCAAAGACATAGGTTAGGTTAGGTTGGGTTGGGTCTGGGTCTATTTTGGAAGAAAACAGAATCGGATATCTGAACAACACAACTACTCTTTATTTCCCTGAGGATTGTTTTATCAGATAGAAGGCAGGCAATCGCCCTCTATTATTTAGGAACATGTCAGCATCATACAATAGGGTCTTATGGGCATAATTTCCGAGACAGCATCTCAAATCTAATCCCATGTTTTTTCCTGATTACACAAACAAAGGCTCTCACTGGAGCAGGAGATGCTAACATTAGCCTTATGAGTTTCATTGTAGCCTAATCTTATTCCCCCACAATTGGATAAGCACGCCTTTGTTGTCAGCTCCAGCAGTGCGTTGTGTGTGTTTGTGTGTCAGAGCGAGTGTGAAACACAAAGACAGCCTTTCAGAGACGGCGCTTGCACATGCTCCTCTGAGGGATGCGGAATCCGTCACTACAGTGACAAATAGTGTCATCCCACCATGGTGGAGATGAATAACAACAGCATCTTTCACATTCACTGACTGACATTAGTTGACATCAGGGACCTGTCAAGGATACACGCATAAGAAGACTTTTACACACGTTCATGTGTATTGTATGTAACACCTGCACATGTGTTTGAACCTTTCATCTCAACTATAGATCTGAATCTAAGGTCTGCTGTGGGGATGAATGTTTGTCCCTGATTACCAATCAACAGTTTCTGTGCTGTTTTCAAATACAATATTAGACTTAATTTGCAAGCAAATGCGGTCTTTAATGCACAATACGCATCCAAATTCTGTTTTGCAAATTAGCAAATGTGACTCAAAAACAAAAATGTGACAAAACAACTAAAGCTGTTGATTACACCAACAATTACAATCAATCAAGCATTAAGTGGAAATACTGCAACTCTCAGAAACTGTGTAGATACTCGCCATCTACACCTTCCACCCTTCCATGTTTTCGCATCACAACTTGTTGCATCATATGATCAAAACATTTACAAAATTAACATTTTTCAGATTGTTTGTGCTTGCCACCCAAATTGTAATGTTGGTTTTACTTGATTATCTTGTGACAGATATTCAGCTGTTGATTGTGATACAGTGGGATTTTTTTTTTTTTAACTGATATATAAAGAATATCAAAATTAAAACACCCCTCCCATTTCTTTATCTGAACAACTGAGATGTTGTGGTATTAAGATGTTTTTCACAGATTACACAAGAGGATTTTCAATATATGATACCATTCAATCTCCAATAAATTATGAAGTCAGACTCTACTAGAAATCCAAAGTAGCCTTCCACTTTCAATAATGCCCCTATTTGTGATACTGACTTTTTCCAAATGGCAACTCTAATTAAGAAAATCCATAACAAAAAGTCTCTACTCAAATATATGTTGCATTTTATATAAATAAAGGATCAAAGACACTCATAAAGTTGACAGAAAAAAAATACATTTTGTCTGGACCCTCTCATCAGGGTAAGTATTTTCTGATGATTGCACAATACTTGACGTTTAATGATGGGATGTTTGATTTACACTTGGCCACTGACACCCTCAGACCATGACAATTAATTCATATCAGTTGGCACTGTCTTGTGTCTGTTTTTGATGTTTGTGATCTCTGTTTGCCTTTTAATTGACTGCTAGCTGTGAAACAAATTGCCCTTCGGATGTAATAAAGATGAACTCTTCTCTTCTCTACTCAGTCATGTTCTTCTAAAGAAATGGAATTACAATCTCTTGACATTTAAATTTATGTTAAACATACATTTTAGACTCTACTGTCAATTAGATTTCTTGTTCTTTATTGCCTTGATGTGGTATGTCTTAAGGCTTGGAGAAAATTACGCACAAATACGCACAGAAAATATAAGCACCAACCCTTTCAAACATACACTTGCAGGCGAACAGTACCGTTTTTATATGTAAAGGTTTACAAATAGTGCTATGAATTCATATCAAGAATATAATAAACAAAACTGCTCACGATTAAAGGCCTAGGCTTAAAGACCTTAGGTGACCCCTCTGATGGTGGTACCCCATTGGGTCTTCACGCACAAAATGAAATACTGATTAAAGCCCCCCTGTGCTTTCTCACACGACAACCTCACGACTCTGACTCACCCAGGTTGACTTGGCCCTGAGCTTCAGAGGTGTGAGGCAGGGCAAGTCTTCAATTTGGTGAGACACAGATTGCAATAGTGTTTCGCTCCTCCATCTCTCCATCCATTATTCATCCCTCCATCCCTCCATCCATCGTTCCTGGCTGTAGGCCATTTTTTCCCCAGCGGGACACTTCCATGCATAATGCAGCAGGGGCCCTATCATAGTCCTGTAATTGACATCCCTAGCCCAGCTAAGCTCATAGCTGGGACACCAGTAAAACAGCCTCACGAGACACAGGAACGAGGAAAAAGATGATGAGAGCTGAGTGTGCACTGTATGTTTAAATGAGAGAGTGAGAATGAGAAACGAGGTAAAGGCGATGCAATTTAACAACATAAAGAGAGAGAGACTGAACAGAAATATGAGAGCAGAGAGAAAAAGGAACTTTAAAAGTGAATGAAAAGATTATCTGATGGATACTTATGGAGCAAGAAAGAGAGAGAGTTTTGCTCTTTCACCATGTGCAGTGTCAACTCCCTGGTGTGATAACCGTTGAACTGCTGAACCAGTGTGACACAGACGCTATTACAGCATCGCTGGTGAAATTTCACACATTGTGCACATAACTGCATACCCATACAGAAACACGCACACAAACACTTTTAAGACGCAATGACAGACGAGTAAGGAGATGGAGAAAGCCACAGGAAAGACAACCATCCCACAAACTACAGCTTTGTCTATTATTTTCTATTCTTTTCTATTCAAGCAAAGGTTGGAAGGCTGGCCTTTCCTAATGTCAGATTACGGGAAGAAGCTTTGTCTCCTTTCCCTCCCTCTCGGACTGAGTCTGTGGGCTATTTTAGACACGGGCCTATTTGACCAAACTCCTACCACCCTTCGTTCTTTTTTAACAAGTCTGACTTCAAATGTCTGGCATTCCAGGCTGGCTGCAGATCAGCTCTCTTGCTCCCAGACGGGGGCCCCACAGGGCCAGGCCAAATGCCACTCCATGTAGGGCCTGATCACATGAACGGGGGCCAGGCTGGGGCCCCCAGAGAGCCGCCCCACCCACATACACTGCATCGCATCAGAGCCTGAAAATAAATAGCAGAAAAGATATCAGAGGTCATCAGGAACAAGAAGGCGACTCTGCTACTCGAGTCTGGAGAAAATAAGGCTTTGTAGTCCCAGCACATGAGAAATAAGCGGCAGGTTTCAAGGTTAGACTGTGGTTTCTAGTTGTTGTCAAGTGCTTAATCTTAAAAGCCCATTCATGCATACATAAATAGCTGGCTCTAAGCAGCTCGGGTTTATATCACATTGATGGGATCTATGTGGGACATATAACCTGGTGAGGTCAAGAATGCTTGTGTACATACAAAGACATGAAGATACAATATCTGTATAAGGGTGCAGGCATAATAGAGCACCTACATAAACCAGCAGAAAGTCACAGGCACAGACATGCACATCCACACGCACTCCCACATACTTTCAGCAAATCTACTTTGAATCCGTATCAGCTGGGTAGTGATAACAGATGTCTGATCCATCCTCTCTTAACAGTAAAACAATCCACAGTGCAGTTTGTTCCTTGTTTAGTACAAAGTCCAAAAACTGATGTCATGCCAGAGGAATGTTCTTGAGTGCGTGTGTGCAGGATGCTGGAGCAGTGATGCTGGAGCACAGATTTAAAACAGTATGGACATGTATTTGTCTATAACAGTAAGTTCTCTTTCAGGGGTTGAATGCTGGCATGTTGACGATATATTGGAGACCAAACCGCAAGAAATATTTGTCAGTGACAAGAAAGGAAACACTGACACTTCCAAGAGGACACTCAAACAAGCAACAGGTGGTGACCAGGAAAGAAGAAATATAAATGTACACATGAACCTACACAAAGACACAGAATATCACAATCAAAGTCCTATAATTCAGTTTCCCTGTCCCATAGTTTATTAATACAATACAATTTAATGGGATAAATACAAAGGGCGTACACAATGTTTTAATGAGCGCTAATGCAGTGCAGTATGAGTTCATCTGGATACAACCAGTCAACATGATGTTTATGTGACATAACCCACATTCCTGTATCACTGTAGCTATTTGCATGCAAACGTCACTCTTCACACAGCACTCAGAACTCTCTTTTGGCTTCCACTACCGTCTCAATGAAAAAGACAGGACAAATCTATTTTGCAGGATTATAATTTGAGACATTTTCTTGCCTGTAGGGTAATAAATAGACTTTTTTTCTCTCTCTTATGTAACGTGAGAGAATGAGACAGTGAGGAGATGGAAAGTGAGACCGCTCAGTACTGCGGGGCTATATAAGAAGTGTTTGACAGAATGGAAAGATGGATGAAGGCGAGATCGAAGTGAAATTAGCCAGTGAGCAGAGCTGTCTGCTCTACGGAGGTTTCAGGCTGCCACCTGGCCTGGCTGCCTGCCTGTCAGGCAAAAACCTGCAGCTGATGAATAGTGTGGGTTAAAGGTGTTTGGTGTAAATACTTTTGCAACAACCCATTGCACAATACCACAATAGATAATCACTGGAAAACATATACAGTGACTATCACTTGAAAAGTACTGTAACAAGGTACAAGAACAATCAACAGGTATTAACATATGAAGAGGAATGCAGCACAAACAATGTGACTGCAAAGAAGAATGCTTAAAGGATAAGGCTGGCGAAACTCTGTCTGTCAGTCTCCTTGTACCTTCCCAGCCTGTCTTTGGATCTCAGCCCCAAGCCCCCAAGGTTACTACTCAAGATGTAAATCTTTAAAAATGGGTCGTGATATATATACTTTTATTTTGCTAATTAACAGCAGAGTACTGCAGAGACTAATGGGCATAGGTAAGTATTTTTGTAAGTATTGGATAAATTTACATTTTGACCTGATGATTCTCTAATTAAATGTTTAGTGATCTCCAAAGTTATTACAATTCATGCTGAGGGGGACATGAACCAAATTTCATAGCAATCTAATGTTATAAAGGCATATCTTATATTTCAGTTTGGACAAAATGTTGAATTGACCGACTGACAGACAGACCAACACTGCCATCCATAGAACCACGCCGCTAGCGTGGCTATAAACAGCCTGTTGCGAAAGCAACTGGTTGACCAGCTTGGAGCAAAGCTCTCTCCCCAAGGCTAAAAGCAAACCCAGACATTGGAAACATTACCATCGAGCATTTCACAGCACTTTGTTTCAAATATCTCATTTTGGCCGGTTCAGCGCAGAGGTCCCACGAACATTAAGCCGTCTGGCTTTGCACAGACAAATGAAATTACCCCCAGCCTCTAGGTTCCACCATCACACACACGCCCCAGGATGCACACCAAGAGCAGCAGCAGTGTCCCCTACGCCATACAATGGGCCTATCCATCACTCCAGGGAATGGGTCCTGTGGACTCATCCATTAGTTAGTAGAATGGGTGTGCAGTGACAGGCCTGTCTTGCCACAGCCTCTAATCCAGAGTTATGGCACAGTGTGTCTATGTTACTGTTAAATGTAGTACTATATGCCAGCTGTTGCCAGCAGGTTCACATCTGAGGGCAGTTCAAAGCAACGCACCGTCATCCACCAACCACTGATGACAACGGAAGCATATATGGCACCTGGGAAAAAACAGCACATCCAACAATGGTTTATAATCACATATGTCCCAGCAATCTGTCATAAATATAAAATTCAAAAACCATCCTGCATGAATTGTTTCAATACTTGCATGTTCACAATAAAATGTAAAACCTTTTCCAGACAAGCAGTGGAAGAGTTAAAAGGTGGCTCCTTCAGTTGTGAGAAGGTAGTGTAGGAGAGCAGGTAAACCTATACTGCAGATAGAGAAGGGAAGTTGAGAGGCCCAAGATAACTAGACAGGAATTTTCCAGCAATAACAAAACACTTGCTAGACTGGACCCTGCTATCTTCATTAAGTCCACAGAGGAAGGTCTGACCAAGAAAAAGAAACAGGGAAGCAAGAAGAGATGGATAGTAGTGACCAACACTTATGGGGTTTGGAGCTTTCCTGTGTGTGTCAACAGGAGGGGAGCATAGGAACAAGGGGAGCTGAAGAGAAAAAGGAAGAAAGCTCACCTAAAAATCTTAACTACTTGCAATCACTTTAAAAGTGTGCACAGGACACTCCCTCTCCTTCTGTCCAGGTGCAGGCATGCAGTGCAGCCTTTTCGACCTGCCAGGCTCCTTTGTGAGGCTACAGAAGAGAGGGAGATCCACTTAAGGTGGGAAGAAAGAAACAGCTCATCCTTGACTATTTGATTAACAGCTGTCTCATGTGCCAGAAAAGCCGACCCCCCACAATCCCGCCCTCCCCACCCC
The DNA here is from genome assembly GCA_031216445.1 of Lateolabrax maculatus. NCBI lineage: Eukaryota > Metazoa > Chordata > Actinopteri > Acropomatiformes > Lateolabracidae > Lateolabrax > Lateolabrax maculatus. Next base: position 10,738,796 of record CM062217.1, read on the forward strand.
GAACCCCTGAACTGCCTCCTGAAAGAGCCGGGTCTGTGTCGCACACTTCTAGGGTTACTTCACAGATCAAACTGGGGAGGAGAACAGAAAGGCAAGAAATCCACTGAGACATCAGAAGGAAGAGTGAAAGGACAAGCAGTGGGAGGATTGGGGAAAAAAAACGGACTAAGGAGTACCGGTTAAAAGGGGGACGACACAGGTCAACAAGGAGGCAGGAGGTGCAATTCAGTAAGGGTGCAAAGTGATGAGGAGTCATGGCCAATGAGGCGATAGAGTGAGACTCATGTTAGAAACTAGGGCAGGTTAAGACTAACATCTAATCTTTTTAATTTGCATTTTGTGGTCTGCTATTATATTTCATTTACGATGCAGCAATGCCATTTAAGATGCAGCAATGTCTTTCCTCAAAGAAAATTACCTTTGCTTAATGATCAGCTTGATCTTTTAAATGCTGTTGGTTTTGCATGATTCATTCCAATATTGCTTACCACTTTGTGAAGTATGAATGTTTTTAATGTATTTTCTCAATTCCAGGGAACCATCAATTTGCACTCATTTTGGAATGCCATTTAAATCAACTTGGAGGAATTTTGAACTTATACTACTATTTAATCTATTATTGATAATATCTCATCGCAAATTTATGTTATTAGTGGTTGAGAAACCCAATATCTCTGTAGAAGGCAGGAAATCAACCTAAAAACTAACCTAAAAACAACTAAATGGTCGGCTGTAATGTGAAGAATATGTGATTTCTATTCAATGGGTTAAAACATACAAAACCATTGGTCTGGCCCTATTAAAGATGAAAAACAGCTCCAGGGCAACGGGGGATTATCCTGCAGGGTACTAACTCCCCCCGGCACTCCAGCTCCCTACTTCCTACCAACTGGGACCAATGGCCAATGTAACTTCCTGCTAGCCCATAAACAAACAATGCAGTCAACTGAAGCCAGGCTGAAAATCCTCCAGCACCACTAAGAGAGGTCAAGAGGTATACACCAGTCATAATTTCTACCTAGTGCCTGTGACAGTTATATGGCTGCCAAGTTTGGCTGTACTGCGAAAGGAACTAGCAGTTTAACTACCTTTTTCTCCCTATTCATTCGGGCAGCCTTGCCCCCATGGAGGTGAGGGTTGCATAAATGGAATAACACAAAACAAAAGTATGAGAAATGTGATATCAGGGATGTGTATAGTTGGAGAAGTATGAAAACTATATGGCAATAACCAAATTTGCAAAAATGTGTTTGTTATCCTGTCTGAAAAAACAGTGATAATCAAGGAAGCTGGTAATAAAAATCATATTAGACATAAGGAGAGACTGATAAGTTTAAGTATATACGTGTGTGGGTTTATCAGAGCCCGCCATCAAGTGGTGTGGAGCGGCTTTCCCTTCCCATGTCACTAAATAAACCCCAAGAGCAATAACAAAGATTTTTTTGCACATTGAACTGGCTCAATTACAGTGAAAACCTAAGGACAACCCAAACATCAAAAACATATTAACTAATAAAAAAAATTATTTCACCACCAGAGAAAACAAGACAAGAAGACAGTGGCAAATGATCAGTTTAGCATTCCTCTGACATCATCCCATCTCACTAAATACACATCCTTACACCATTATCTGAACAATACACTCATTCATACAAACACAAGCACAGGAATCTGCCTGTCTACAGTGAAGCAAAACAAAACCCACGTCACCCATGCTACTAAAAGGCCCGTTTCAACACTTCTCAACAAAATGAGGGGGAAACCACCGCTCTCTCAGGGACGTCAGACATGTCTTCATTTGGGCAAACTGCAAACACAGTGGTCTCTGATAAGTCCAGCGAGCACTTTGGGACACATACCGTAGACCTCAGCTTCAAAGAGCGAGAGGAAATGCCATGCCCTTCCTGTCACTCCCAGTCGGAACTGAATGACGTAGTCAAGATGTGATGAGGAGATTACACGCCCAAATAAAAAAAAATAAAAAAGTTTTAAAAAAGTGCGCTAAGGCACGTAAAAATAATGACACACAAGTAAAAACAGTAGTACAATATGAAAGTGTACTTTGACAAAAAGAAAGAAGATATTGTTTGGTATATACGCTATGCCTATTGCAGGCTAATATGCATCTGTTGATAACTTGGACTGCTAAATAATGTTGGAGGTCAAGTAGAACATAACGATTATGTTAAAATATAACAGATTGATGTTCTCATTGTTACATAAAACAAACAAAAATTGGTTATGTGAAATCCTGTGAACTGCTGACTGGCTTCATCCCCTGGAAGTTACATTTGCGTAAGCCTAGTACCCTTTGTGTGTGTGTGTGTATGCGCGCGTGCGTGCGCCAGCAGAAAGCCCTGTGGGTGCACAGTGTACGCGCCACAGCCCTTGAATGCGGACCTGCCCTTACTTGACTCCTTAATCTTCGGTTTCCTGCCCTCCCTCTTCGTATCTCAGTATAAAAACTTCACGCCACTGTGAATCCTCCCCTGTTTCGCCTCTGCCCTCCCTTCTCTGTATCACACTATAACAGCTTCATGCGTCCTTTCTACAGCTCCCTGTTCCATAGCTCCCCCACTCCTGCTGTTTCCACTGGGGCACTGCACAAAAACTGTGCTTGGCTTGGTCCCAAATACTGGGGCCCACATACCTCCCAATCTCTAGATTAAATAGCACCAGTCTCTGAAGTCCTTCCAGGGGCTAATGGCTTTTGTTGCTGGGAATAATCCACACATCCTCTCCCACATCCTGGGGGTCCGCTAGCTTGTCGTGAACCCGCCTTTGCCCTCTTTGGCTCTCTCTCATCTCCATCTCAATCTACACTCCCATTTTGGTTGACCTCCCCACCCTCCTATGGCACAACCCTGTGGTTAAGTGTGGAGGCTTGCAGGACCGAACCACCCGCATTGAGCGGAGGATGCAGTGAGTTGACATTGGGTTGAGACTCACGCAGAGTTTTATAGGGAGTCAGTGCAGGTGCTGTCTGAAGCTTAATGAAGGCCCTAAATCTCTTCTCTGTCATCTGCAGCTAACTAGAGTCTAAGCAGCCAGTGAAAGAGGGATAAGTGCCTGGGAGCTATCCTCATAAGGGAAAGAAAACATCCGTCAGGCAACAGCCACAGCAGAACAGCCTCAGTGTTAGCACTTGATGTCCGTTCAAAATAAATACAGCAGGGAGACAGATTTTCACAAGATGAGGGGAAAGTTTTTCCGTAGATCAAAGAGCACTCTGTATTTTGGGTGAAGTAGTCGAAATAAGTATGCAAAGTTGAGAACTACTGTAGGCCCAGACGGCGACCCTTCTTGTCGCCCTCAGTCCTTCCAAATATCTCTGATTGAGACCACTCTTGGCTCTAACGTCAGAAATTCACGCAGAATACATATTCAGGTATGAGCTCATATCCTGTCTGGGGCACTTTTCTCCAGGGAGGAGGGGGAGAAGAAAAAAGCAGACAGACAGAGAGAGAGACTGTGGTTGCAGACCGCAGACAGTGGGACAATGTTCACTGACCACCCTAATCAGTTTACTTTATCAACACATTTTTTTTAAAATCCAGTCATTAATGGTCTTTTTTCCAATTTTAACTTAATTCATATGGCTTCCGGCTGGCTTTTAGTCATACCTCCAGGCACACCATATGCCAGCTGAAAGTACTATATTACAGAGAAAAAATAAAACTTGATTTCAAGAGAAACTATGACTATTGTAGAATGCTAGAGGCCAGACTGAAGAGTGATCAACCGTGCAGAGAAGTGGAGAGGACAAAGAAGGACGGCAAACACAGAGTGATTGAAGATTTAGGATTATTATGAGGGCAAAGAGAGAAACTGAAAGTCAGGAGATGAAAAGAGAAATACGAGACAATGACGGGTGAAGAAAAGTGACAGAAGCAGGACACTACCGATTCTCAGGATAGAAGGAAGACAGAAAACAGGGACTAGTAACGTAATAAAAGGAGGATAAATATGGAAAGGGAGTGGAGGGGAAAAGCGCTAAAGAGGGGCACATGGTGAGGGTGAAGAGGGAACAAAGAAATAAATTTGGGAGAATTATCTATAGTGCGCAGGACAGTAAATCTGTCATCCTGTGGCTTTGCGCCCACCCATCAGCCCCCAGACCTCCACTAAAACTGCACACAAACATACATACATACATAAGTATGTAATACACAAAGGTCTAGTGTGGATCAGAGAGCCTGCAGACCACCTGAAACTTCTACCGGTAAAAAAAGAAGAAAAAAAAAGAAAAAATGTAACAGACTATTGATTGACTCACTGAGTGAATGAAGCTGTGCCCAGGGAAGAGGTTAGCCACCTCTCTCATCAAGAGGTCAGGGTTTGAGGTTAGAGTTTGAGATCTTTAAGGGTAGGAAAAATAAATTAAAGAAGAAGGAAGAACCATGTTATGTTTGGAGGAAGGGATGGAGAATATAGTGTAAACTTGATTGACTTAGCTGAGACTGTCAACTTCATGGCTAAAATGTAAAAATGTGTAAAAAAAAAAAAAAAAAAATAGAGAGGAAAAGAGGATGAAGGAAGAGAAGGGTGGTGAGTTTTGGAATTGGGATGAAGGAACAGAGGGACCAGAAAAAGTAATTAAAAGTAGACGGTTAATGATGGGCCACTGAAAGAAGACAGGAATAGCGTATGGAAAATGGTTTAGGAAGAGGCCTAGTGAAGAGGCTGAAGATTCATTTGCCTGCCAACTTTCATGTGTTTACATTTTATGTGGTTTCAATCTAGTGCTGCTAGAATATTTTAGTGTTTTTTTTGTGGAAAAATTCAGCTCAATAATTCAATAGTGGCAACATTCAGTCTCAAACTCACATGTGAAACACATCCTTTTATAAGCACCATGGACATACTAGTAGGTCAGAAGATAAGTTCCACAGTCCAGTGTTATAAGCGGTTAAGTTCAGGGAAAAACGAGAGACGACAAGTGACCAAACAGAGTTTAGAGGGAGTTACAATTGGACTCTTCTTTAATAAAAGAATTCCAATGTGGAAGATTGCCACAAAGAAGATTGAGACAGAATGAGGAGGTTTTGAAATGTGAAGTATGTCATTAATCTTGCAACCCAGAACACCAAACCAGAAGCAGCAGGCTGAAGATGAAAAATAAGAAAGGGCTGGCAGTAGCTTTGTTGTGGCAAATCTTTGATGTTCTGATTCTTTACAACTTGTAAATTATTGTACAAAAACTGGCTCGCATACACCTACTGCAGAATGACTGCAGCATACAGTTAAAATAATATGCTACGACTGCAACTTTAAAGCAGTTATAGTGAATGTTGTATATTAAAGATTGATACAATTTTGGTTTAACAGCCCGCAACTTTACTGTTTTGGTTCACTCTCACAGCTCTCATCAGCATTGCAGCAGAAGGCTGTTTTCAGCTAACAAAGCTTTAAGAACCCAACGTACACAGATTCCCAAGAAACAGTCAGCAAATAGACTAATTTAGCTACTAGCTGGTGAACATACTTGAGCATTTAGTAGTTAAGAGCAAGTGATTTCTCTGAGGAGTTGTTGGAGACCAAAATAGAGATAAAGGAAGAGCAAATATTGAACTTACAGTAAATTCACCATGCAGCTATAAACACAACTCCAAATTAATTCTAATGTTGCTCTGTATCTGCTGGATATGTAAAAGACATATAAGCTTAAAAAGGTGATAATATCTGTTCACAGCTTGTTTCTGCTGCCCCCAAAGTGGTCAGTTATTGCAGGTTTGAAAATCCACCCAATTTGAATTACTTAGTTATTTCCTTGCATACCTAATACACTAAATGTAACCTTGCCTACGAGTTTTCTCTGTCCTCTTAAATTCCTTACCCTATCCTCTTTCCAGCATTTCACCCAATCGACACCTTTTCCCACTCTACCAAAGACCTACTTGTCATTACCTGGCCATGCCCAGACTGGAAAACCCTGCTGGGACGATGAGAACATCAAGGCGGGGAAAAGGGTGGACCTCCAGAACTGTGTGGGCTGCAGCCAAACATCGAGGTAACAGCTTGAGGACTCCCATCTGAAAAGGGAAAGCAACAAGTTTCTCAAAACAACTGCCAACTATACAATTGCAAGTTTTACCTGAATCAGATGTTTGTATATTGATACAGCTGGGTAGGATTTACAATAGTTTGTGAGTACATGTCATTGCTCTTCCACATAGTTGTGTATTCAGAGGATATCTATTATCTAGAAGTATTAAGTCTAAGACAACTGCACTTTCAGTACTGTTAGTTCTTGAAGATGTCTCCCCACTCATCTAAGAGGCATCATCAGTTCAGAACTGATTGAACGTGCAAAAGCCTTTGACTTAACACTTATAACTGTTATTCCAGGCAGAAATTCCCATTTAGAGTATGATGAATGCTTTAAGTGGCACTCACGGGAACACAAACTCATACTCTAACCATTCTGCCAGGAGATAGCAAATGAAACCCACTGGCATAATGACACAAACGTTAACTGATGCTAACTGTCTCTTCTAATCATATGAAATATAATTAGCTCAAGTCTCAGTGGCTCTTTGTCAAAACTCCACCTGGGCCTTCTGCAGCAAGCAGACGGGGCCAAACACACGGTGTGGAATCACCCGCTGGGACCTAGCCGACCGCTCAGTAAATCGGCAAGGGTAGTCGTCATGGGAACAAGAGATGCCATCATCCACCATGCCTGAATAATCAGTTACAGAGAGCCCTTCGTCCTCAAGGGAAGAGTAACAGCATGCAGAGTCTGAGCGGGTGGTCTGGTCTCCGCTGTAGCAAATTAAAACAGGGAGGAAAAGTTTAATCCAAGGTTAATAATGACGATTTAATGAATTTTCTTACAGTTCTTGAGTTGGTGAATCAAATATGGCACAATGTGTCTCCCTGTGCAAAGCATGGAAACTAAAGCAGTGGAAATATGGAATATATACGTCACAAAGGCAAACCACAGTGATCCCAAAAATATCTAGGTGCCGACATGCAATCTAATTTACTCCAAATCCAATATCCAGCTCTAAGTCCATCCTCAGCATCAGAGTTGTTCCAAAGGTTTCGAGCGACATCCAAGTTTCCTTCCAGTCATTCACTGAAAATAAAGGCCTTCCTTGTAGCGGGAGATTCCTGGGGTCTGCATCAGGCTACAGCTGGGCTGCTGCTGGAGGAAAACCATGAGGGGAGGAGGAGGATTACTGGAAACCACTGGCAGACCTGCCAACCTGCTGGCTAGTGGAGAGGGAGACCCCGGCCCAACCCTGCCCTGCCCACAACAAGCAAGCCCTCTCTGAAGCCCCCGTCTCCACTCTATATCCTGTACCTCTATATAATTTATGTCAGCTGTACTTTTTTGGTCTCCTAAGATAATTATTGCTGGGGCGCAAGTTTTTAATGTACTTGTCATAAAAAGCTGATTAAGTGCTAGACCCTATTCATCACCTTAACTTCACCTGTACCATTTCTGGTATGGCGAAAGGAAAGTTTCACCATGGAATGTTGAAGGGCCAGACTTGGGTTAATAACAGTCTGGAGAGAAGGAGGTCTTACAAGAAAAAAAGAACACAGGAAAAATAACAAAATACCTGCCAGTCTGGATTGGAGAGCCCTTTACTACTTCACTGGTGGAGCTTCCAAGTCCAGACACAAGGTCAGCCTCAGTCCATTCCCCAGGTCCATCCCAGAGTTTTGCCGTCTTGCCAAAATCCATCCTGTCCCTCACCCGTCTTTCCGACACTGGGGGAATTTCTGCTGTGACTTGGCACCAGCGGCCTACTGCCAAGGTGAAGGTGGAGGCGGGCATGGGCATAGTGACGTAGTAATTCCAGATTAAGAAGCCTGCAGAGAGTAGAGGAAGGGGAAGATGAAAATGTCAAAGGTAAAGAAGTGGAGAGGAGTTTAGATAACAGAAAGTTTGGACTGAACTGTAATTTTGTTTCACTTCACTAATCACTATTCAGTCTGATGTCTATCTACGCGCTAGAAGTCGTTAACATCGTTCATGTCAATATGTCAATGTTAATTCTGTAAGTCAATTTACAACAACCTGTACAGCTGCATTAATCTCATCCACATTTTCTCACACATCTTAATTTTTCTGGTTCTGACCCAGAAAGATGATGCTTTCATTTGATGTCAATGAGCACAACACCACACATATTTGAACAGCTGAAAAAATCTTAGATGTGGACATGGTTTCAGGGGTTTGGAACCAGGCTAGAAAAAAAACACTTAAGTAAAGTCTTGTTTGAATTTTTAATATACCCGTGCCAATACAATACATTCAGGTCCTAATTATATCAAAATTATATTTTTCAGTACCATGATTCTCTACAATCTCCATTTTTCATTTAACAAAATAAGCCAAATTTCTCAAACATATCAGTGTTCAATGCAGTCTTCACAGAAGCATCTGTGCAAATGTTTGCCTAAATATCTGACCAAATAAGCAAACAAGCCTAAATAAATGTATTACCAAGCATGCAATGACAACTTTAAATACTTGAGACTTTTCAATACTTGAATACATTTAATCAAAAAGCATTGAGGTCCAATACCCAGCCCTACTTACTTATTAGTAAACAAATAGTAAACTAACAATAAGCCACATTTTCTAATCAAGGGTCTTAAGATAGAAGTCGTCGTATTGCTGTACATAATGAAAGCCTTTCAGGCAAATTTTTGATATTAAGCTACATTAATAAAATCAAATAAAATCAACTTCTACTGGTTGTCACAAAAGGTTTGTGAAATAACAGCTTACGTGTGTCCCCGTCCTCAATAGGTACAGTCTGCTCCTCCCCACTCATCAAAACCACACACTCACTGGGGGCCCGTACTGTTGCCTGCCATGTTGACATGGCAACAGGAGGCTCCTGGCAGGGGAAGAGGGCTCGGTTGTTGATGGGAGAACCGGCAGTGTAAACACACACCCTGGAAGGGTAAACAATGGTAAACTATAAACAACCCTCATTTCAATGCTCAAAGGATCCAACAAATACACACACACACACGTAAAGCATCCACACTGAGAAAAGAATATAATAGCCTGAGGCGTGTTTTTGCGAATTAATGAATCTGAATTATTCTATGTCGACATGGCAAGCTCAGAATATTATACTGTAATTCGGGGAGAAAAAAAATCAGAGCAGATCTGCTGCCAGTTGCCAGTTTTCAATCTTTAAAAGGGAGTCTAATCATACCACAAAACCGCTGTTTTATGGAATGGTTTGAATGATTTGCAGCCTGAGGCGAACCTGTTATCCTGGTCTTTGGTCCACCTGACGGAGCCTCCTGTTGGCGTTGTCTCATAGAAAATCCTGAGAGCATGAGGGAACTCTTGAGGTGACGCGACCCCCTTCTTCCTCACCTGCAGACTCCATCGGTCCGTATGAAAATGCAGTGAACTGCCGTCCTGAGCACCAGGGGCTTGGCTACACAGCAAAAAGAGCTGGTGCTTCTGCCTCCATCGGCTACTGGGGATGGAGACAAGGTTCTGAATAAACGCTGCTTGTGGGTTCACTGAACTGACCCCTGACCTCTCGGATGCGGCCTCTGGTAGGAGGCTAGACATGGCAGACACAGAGGTGACGTCCAACTCTTCAACCTTTGACACATCGAGGTCACAGCAGTCCAGCACTAAGGTGAAATCACCGTCACTGTTGGTTTCCCACGAATCTGAAGACTGAATATTTTCAGTTTCAGCTGCAGTTTGCGACCCAACCCTAGACAGAGCCTGCAATGCATCTCTGTCCCTTTCACTGGCACCAAACAGCTTCTCCATCCTTGTTGTAGTCTTCCAAAGCCCATTTGTGTCGTCCTGCATTTTACCCTCATCCTGAAATCTACACACGGACCCCTCCTGACTCCCTCCAGCCTCTATAGTCCCAGTTCCCTCACTGGCTCCAGGTACGATGTCATCCTCAGCCTTAGACCCTACTCCCGAGCAAGGCTCCAGGAAAAGGACGACACTACCACTTATGACCTTCCTGTCAAAATGAACAGTCAGGTCCAGCACATAATGTCTGACAAGTATGTGGGTAGTATTGGCTCGGAGTGGAAGGTCATCTGTGTCGGGGTTTAAGTCCCCGTCTGGCTCCATGTCAAACAAATGGCGTCAAAGTTGTGCACAGCATGTCTAAACCTAGGAGGCAAGACCAAAAATAAAGCTTTATTTATTTATGCTTTCATTCGAGTTACAAATTTTTGTATTTACCATAGTTTCATTAACTGAGTGTGTGTTTATGTAAGTTTCAGACAAAGCTATTAGTTGATATTCTATAGCTTCCTCTGGCCTGAGGTACTAACTTCAGCCTGCGAACTAAGTGTTCTGCCAGTGTACTGTGATGAAGCCAAATCTGTCAGGGTCTGTATGCTCAACTCAAACTCAAACTCAAGTGTCAAACTCCATTTGTTAACACATTCCACAAACGTTTCCAAACAGGAAAACATTTTCATGATCCCATTTTGATCTGTGAGTGTATATAGCAGAAATACCAAAACACCTTAGCCCAGCGCCAGGACCAGCCAACTGTCTGCAGGAGTCTATATTACAGCTCTCCTGCTGTATATGGAAGTTTTTGCTGTCACAATCCTTCCATTTAGCCTGCTTGGGGCATGAGGCAGGCTTGGCAAGACAGAGGGGCAATTACCATTTACAGCAGGAAGTCCACTGAGGTTACACAGTGCAGGAGTATATTCATAAAATTATGAGCACACAAAAACAGAAGATTATATCTACAGCAACAGGAAAATGCAGAACAGCAATAATGCCTACCATCAAGTAGAAGTTAGTTAAAAACATCAATCTCTGACCTATACAACCACTTTAGTTCTAACTATACTCCTAAAATGGATATAATAATAACAAATACAGTGATTAAGGCGACTATATTAGTGCATACTATTACTATGCATACTATTACTATAGTATGCTTAGAGTGGCTCCAATAGTTGTCAAATGGGTTGCTATGGGCTTAGTGGAGTAAAGATAAAGTTTAAAGTCGTGTGAGAAGACACGACAGCTCAGCAACACGTCGTGACTGATAAAAGCCAGCACAAAAGACGAGACATCCTGAAGTAACGTCTGAGTTTAAAACTTCACGCTGGCGTGGAGCTGACCGACAGAGTTCAGGGCTAACTTTGACTTTACATCACATCTCTGTGCTCTGTCACTCAAAGGTCCGCGTCCACAACTGCGGCAGTCACAGACTTCACTGCGTGTAACAGTGTACGTAAAATTAAAAAGACAACTGTTTAACGGACCGCCGGGAACCACGAGTACTCGCTTTGTTGTGAATGAAATTTACAGCTAACCTGCGTCCGTCATGTCGGAGTCGCGCCGCGATGACGTCACGCGGAGGCGACGGCAGCAGGTTGTAGTTTTTCCCCGCGGGTTCTTCCCGCCTTTTAAGGTCGCTTTGTAGTTTATACACCTATGGTTTATCCCAGATTTATGAAAGGAGAAAAAAAAAAAAAACTTTACGAAAAATATATAGTTTTCGAATAAACTGTCCAACTGTAATTATCAAAGAAAAAAAAGAAAAACACCAATAACAGGTGTAAATAATAGTGAGTAGCCATCATAGTGATGATATGGCATGTTGATGACCTGCTCAGCCTGCAAATAGTGTGTCAGTTTAAGAAAGTGGTTGGGCTCTGTAATAATAACAATAATACAAGTTTAAAAACAGACACTCAACACAGTGGTAACAAATGTGCATATATTAAGTTTTATTCAGGTGCTTCAACTGCATTGTATGCATGACAAGTTAAAACTCCACATTTAATAAAACACAACAGGTATGAACATTAAAATAACTGATAAAGAAACATAAACGCAGTCTCCAGTGGTTGAGGCCACCAATATATCTTATACCACCAGTTTTCAGCAATATATTGCATGTTTCAAAAACAGGTATACATTTTATTTCTCACAATTAATACACATTCTGTATAACTTTTTCATCTTATTTAGCCATTTTAAAAACATTCAACAGTTCATAAATAAGAGATGTACCTGGAAACAGAGCGAAAAATATTCAAATGAGTATTAATAATGTATATAAAAATGTATACCCACTTTTGAAACACCAAGCACATTTACATTACTGAAATACATATGAGCTGCAACATAACACCAATGAAAATGAACCGTTTCATGGATGTCAAATAAAAATCAAGTTGTCATTTTTTAATACTGCAAAGCAGTAGTATATTTCTCCTCTGGAATGTATTCTGAAATATGGGGTAAACATAATTCTCACTGCAAAGCACAGCTGTGTGGAGTGACTTTTCAAAATATTGCATTTCTAGTTAAGTATTTTGATTTTAAGTAAATAAGGAATTAAATTTGGCACTGTGTGTTTCGTAGGAAGTGATCTATTTACAAACAGGTACTGAAACTACTGGAACATGAACATACACTGAGATTGTTACAGTATGCTCAGTCACTCAATCCTGCCTACTGATCATTATCTCTAATTATTATCATAATTGCTATTATTCATCTAAAAAATAAGTTTCCATAAAATAAAATGCAAAATAGTTTTTCATACCTTTGTAAACATCTCTGTAACTATCTGATGTAATACCTCTACTATATACAAAATGTTGATTCAGAGATAAGCCATGTGAAATGTAGAGCCTCAGATAAGTCAACAGGCCTCCTGTAAAATTACATCACAGAACTCAATAAGTTAGACTCGTCTATTAGCTACATGGCCGGGTACTGTATGTCCAACCATAATAAGACAAGAATGGCCTTAAGAGTTAACACAGGAAATTGTGTCTATTTTTCCAGTGCAGAAATCTGTCCGTACTCTTGCTGCTCTAACTGGCACATGTCATGCATAGACGCCCAGAGTGGAATTTCAAAGGGCTTTTAGCACATAACAGAGTCATTTATCACTGAGTACAAAGTGACTTCAGTATGGCACCAAAATCTCCTACTCCAAACGCTATCTAAATAAACAACACATCCATTCACACCTTTACATACACATACACACAGGAAACGGGCATTATTGGCACACATACAGGCCCTGGGCCAGCAAGGACCTCAGAGAGGAACTGTAGTCTGCTTCCAGAGGAAATATTTGCAGCATTATTAGGACTTGCAGTTATCTAAAAAAGGAAATCAACAGAGCCAATGCATCTGAAGATTTTACAGTGAAACGCTCAATAAGCTACACTTCGCTTGAGATTCCCACCTTCCGACTTTTATGTGCTCACTCTCCTTTTACCTCCTGTAACAAACAACCATGACATCATAAAAGTGGACAGCAGACATTAATAAACACTGCTGGACTGGACTGCTGGACACAATGCACTCCTCCAGCAAAGAGGAGCGCGAGGGTATCACCAGCAGCTCCTTTCCTCCTTTTTCTCCTCTTTCATCTTGTCTTCTCGTTTCCTGTCTCAGTTGTGTGACAGCCTCCCCTTCCTCTCCGTAGCGCGCTCTCTCTCAAACGAGCCGTGGCATCTCAGGAGTTTTCCTCCGGAGCTCTGCGGAAACTTAGACGTTTGAAGGAATCCCTGTGAGAGGGTGGGGACAGTGGATGAGGGAGGAGGGGGAAAAGACAGAAACAAAAGATAAGGAATGATGATGAGAAGGAGAAGGAACGGTCATGGCAGGTAGGAGTGAAGACGTGTGGTGAATGTTTCCATAAATAAAATAGGAATTTCTGTATCAATTACTCGCACTTTAACACCTGGAATGCCAGATTTAAAAGTGGTTTGGCAATGACTTCAAAAATCCAGTATTGACAGGGCTATTTTTAAAATTTTTATTAAAATGTTCATAATGTTTTGCTGGTGTTAATATCAGTCCTCATGGAAGTTCATTATATCAAGATTAGGCAACTCATTTTGGGAGCCCTCTTCACATTCCAGAGATGAGCAACATAATTGATAGAAAAATCTAAATTTGGCGGAGTATCCCTTTGAAATACATGCTCATCCCTGAACATTTGGAATACATTGTTACAAGATGTATCAAGATTATCAAGGTCCATCATAAAAGCACTTAGTGAGCAATCGGCCTCTAGTAATACATGAGTGCAATTTCACCGTGGCATTCGTTCAACACTCAATCTGTGTACTGTGGCTCTGGTTCAGCTATCAATATTTGTAGAGGTGACACGGACAGCGTGAATGGATCTCTGCTCAATTCCATTTGTTCTCACTTTCCTTTGGGTTCAGCAATCACACAAAGTGATGAAAAGATCAATGGTCTGTGTTTTCACCTCAGTCTTGTCAAAACAGTATTGGCTATTGGGCTTGGTGGGCCTGTTTACCTGTTCTCGAGCCGAGGCCTGATGATGGGCTTATAGAGCTCGGGAATCTTCCTCTCCAGCATGGGCCTCAGGCTCTCTCTCAGGCGGTTGTAGTTCTTCTTCAGCTCCTGCTGGTACTCTTTCTGGTCCAGTGTGATCAGGTGCTTGTTCTTCTCAACTGCCTCCCCACACCTACAGGACAGACAGCAGAGCAGGGCAGAATCAGTTTTATAATGCATTTTCTTAAATAACATTGCATGAGATGAAATTAAAGAGTTGAATATACTTCTTGACCTTTTTAATGAAATAACCTCAAACTTGAGAACAGCTTCAACAATGTGTCTATGCAAACCAATCTTGCAGTAATCCCCTCTCTATCCTCAAGCCTTCAGATATGCACTGCACTGTTTCATGCTAACAGGGCCCTGTACTACTTGACATAAATTGGACTCCTTTACATGCCAGAACACTAAATTAGTTAACAATGTCCTTGACTATAAGGAACTCCTGTATGCATTTTAGTTCGTTCCAAGAACCTCAGCTAGAATGTGAGCTAAACTGTAAATGACCCACAAGGCTGTTTTGAAACACAGTTAAAAAGGAGCAGCAGAGGTACAACTGCAAATCACAAATGACTAACAAATAAAAACCCTTTTCTCCCATATGTGCTGGAAAAGGGAAACTGCCTTATGGTAAAGAAAAGCACCACAAGGTCTGAGCTGAGCTAAGAGCAGAGGGCAGGTATGGGGTCTCCCCACAGTCTTCTATCATGACATCTATAATGGACAACATACAGAGCAGTCTGCAGGAAATCAGAGAGACTGGGTTGATTGCAAACACATGTCTGAATTTATCTCTTAGCCTTTAATGAGGATAATATGGAAACTGCTATGTCGTGTAACAGTATACAGTAAATACGCAGGGCAATGAGCATTAAGGACAGTTCACAAGAGTAAAGGATTTTCCAAGCCATAAAAACAACTACTGATATGTAGCTCTCCATCTAACTGCTTTGTTTGAATTTTTTTTAGAATGAATTCTCCTGATGGGTATCTACAATATTTAGGTAGATACTAATGAGAGTGCTTTCTTCAGTAAAAAAATATGCATGCCTCTGCCTGTATTTGTGTCATTACTCACCGTAATTCTGAGCTGACTTAACCTATGCTCTTCTTTGTCAGTTACTGGAGGCGGATAATCAAAATTTGGGCAAAGAGGAAGTGGGACTAGAAAGCAGCAACACAACAGCTTGTGACGTGTCAATCGAGCAAACAACCCCTCCAAACATTCCTCTCTCTTTGAGCCTCAATCTCTAAGGCAATACATTTGGACATGCCATCAAGTATCCATATCACGCAGACTTACCTTCAACATTTCAGTGCATCTGTTCACAGTAATGAGTAAGCCGTTAAAAAGCAGAACTAACAGTAATGAGTTGCTCAGCGTATGACACATTTGGGTGTAAGGCCTGAGGTCTGAGGGACACAGACTGGATTTCATTTAATTCAGTTGGGAAAAGAATGACCAACTTAGAAAACAGTGTTTTCTTGAGTGGATTTGTTTAGAGCGCACAGTCAAAAAGATTGGCATACAAAGGGTCCAGTGCCAGCTTGCCTGGATTTAAGATAGAAAATAAACCTTACTGGAATCACAGTAAATATTTGCCAACCTGCTTGTAGCAATCAAGGCAGCTGGAATGTGACATGAGGGTTGGAAAATGAAAACCACCTTTTGGAAGCAAATGGCACATGCCCACGAGATGAAAGCACACAAGTACAAACACAATCACATACACACACACACACGCCTGCACAAATGGCACACGTCTCCTGAACAAAATCAGCATATCCTCAGACACATTGCTGCGGGTAGGGTGGTTTAAATTATGTTCTGAATATTCAAAATATAATGAAACTCTTGGGAACAATAAACCTTCGCAATTCCAGAAGAAAAAGCGCTTAGTGATAATATGAGGGAAAAATATATTCCACTTTCATATGGAAAAATGAATAAATATCCCCTGCCACAGTGGGTGATATTATTTCACAATCCCCCTACTGTACTTGTTTGGTTTCTACAACTATCATCTGCTCTGCAATTTGGTGGAAATTATTACTTCTATCTCTGCATCTTGACTGACACTTAAACAGCAAGATATCAGCCTGCATCAGTCACAGTTGTCTACGGTGCCCTTTTATCTTCCTCCACTGACACCGGTAATGGTGTATACATAGAGCATCCTGGAGAAGACTTTCACTCCTTGTAAGTCAACTTTCACAAGCATACTGAATTTTCTACTCAGAAATGTCTTTGAAGTATTGTTCTATACTTCCACCTACTGAGCCAGTGCCAGCCACTAGCAACAATAAAGACAAGTAGAAATGCAAATTCAAGGAAAATAGTTGGTCCTTTAGGTTTATGTCTCACCATGAAAGTTCTTGTTTTTTGGATTTTTTTCCCCCTAATTTTTGCATGAATTTGGTGCAGAGTGTTGTCATTAGGTGGTGTTTCTTTGATCGTATCTCACCTCATTATAAACTCTTTGAAACACAGGCGCAGTTTATTGTGGTGACGGAAGAGCTTCGGGTCCGCTGGGATCTCATTCAGGAAGACCTGGGCCACCTCCAATGGGCCCTGCAATGGGGGGCAGAGAG
The DNA here is from genome assembly GCA_031216445.1 of Lateolabrax maculatus. Lineage (NCBI taxonomy): Eukaryota > Metazoa > Chordata > Actinopteri > Acropomatiformes > Lateolabracidae > Lateolabrax > Lateolabrax maculatus. The sequence continues at coordinate 10,755,711 of CM062217.1, forward strand.
AGGAGGAAAGGGACAAAACACAAAGAGGCCGAGTTAGAGAGACAAAGAAAGAGAAAGCAAAAAACAAAGCAGAGGAAGGAAAGAGAGGAGGTGAGGGAGGAAGCGTTTGAGAACGCATGAACAAAGGGGGGGACAAGAATGCCCCTCATCCAGACAGGGGGGGGAATGACTTCCTAACCGAATGCCTAATGAAGCTAGAGGCCAAGATGCTGAACTAGAACATGAGGAAGATATCAGATCAGAGAAAGAGCCACGATTCGCCTCCTGCATGGCTAATGTCACCGCTAACCCTGCATACATCCACCATTTGGCTCCCATTTGCCCAGTATGAGATCTTGTTATCCTAACTTATATTCATCATGAAACCGGGGCACGCTCACACAGCGCCTCCATCGCGACAGGCATAGTTAAACAGCTCTGATTAGTATCATAAACGCACCGGGCCCGGGCCTCAGTCCTTGGTCTGAGCCGCAGACCCGCACGCGGAAAAACCCAGCCTCCTGTGCTGATTACAGTCGAGAGTTATATGTTTATGGAGCTGCGGAGCATTAGGGTTATGTATACAGCCATCAGGTCGGAGCAAGGGACCTGTCAGATTAGACGCTGGAAGATAAAGCATACGGGGGGAGGCAGGGAGCGGAGACGCTGCAGCTAGCTTCATCATTACTTCAACATTCAGCATGCTGGCAGGACCTGGAAGCTATCAGATCAAAGAGACCTCCGGTTCGGCATGCCGTGCAGCAGAGACATGAAAGGAAGAGGGCCCATGAATTGACGTTTTAACTAAATCAGGGGAAAAGCAAAGGAAGGGATTAGGGTTATGGATGGGGTGAAGGCTTTGATGTGTGATCACTGTCATGTCTCCCACCTGCACTCTGTGACTACAATGGAGACTGTAAATGTGATAATATAAATTGGAGGTAAATTATTCTGGTTTATTTTTCCCCCCGCACATTACGAGGGAACACTCAGGGGGGGGGACAAAGGGTGGCTGTGTGTGATGCAGAGAGCAATCATTTTGGGCGAACAGCCGTGATTTGGTTAAACGCGAAGTAAGTGATCATTTCAGCTATAATCGGAAAAGACAGACAGCGGTGGGAAAAAAAAAAAAAAAAGAGAGAAGCAGCGCCTTCATTCACGGAACGATCCTCAGTGCTCGTACCTGGTTAACAGTGGCTCCCACGGAGCCCTGCAGCAGCATCTGTAACATCTTAGCATCGGGCTGTTCTCTATGCGTGGCAACGGCTAGCTCTCTAGTCTTCTTCTGCATGTCCTCTATGGCCACCTCAATAGGAGTCAGGTCAAACTAGAAAAAGAAAAAAAAAAAAAAGTAATATCGTCCAATTTTACTGCTGCAATCATCAAGTGGACAAACCCTCTTAAGGGCCGCTAGATGTTCTAGCTGGCTCTTACCTCCTCTTTCTGGATGACGTTAATGCGAGTCTTGACGTAGGGGAAGGCGTGCATGGTGGTGAGAATGGTCTTCCTCTTGTACTGCTCGTTGAGCTCGCCCCGCGGCCGTCCGCTCTTGGTGAAGGGCGTGGTGTACATGAAGCGCCGCAGGTTGAAGTTCTTCTCAAAGTTGGTCAGCCGGTCTTTCATTTCATAGTCATCAAAGAAGGGCTCCACGTAAGTGATCTGGATATACGCCTAAAGAGAAGCAGTGGTTTACTTTTAACTGACAAGTTTTAACTATAGTCAACACAGCAGACACGAATTAAAAATGCACCTTGCACGTCGTCCACGTTTTTTTATATTACAGGTGTTTGTTTCTATATACATTTGCATATTTTGTGAGTGTTGTACACTAACTTCATATATTATACATACATGTTCATATTTCCATTGCTATTTATAATATCATAATCCACTGTTTTGCTTCGTACTTACTACATTTAATTACAGTACAGACAGACATGTACCAGCCACCAGTGATGTGACATTACGGTGTCCTACCTTGTTGGGGTTGAGTTGTTTTGTGTCCACTGGTGTAGAGTCCTTGATCATCACCAATGTTTCGTCTCCAAAACACTGACTGTAGAAGTTCTAGGAATGGGGGAAATTGTGTTAGAACACAGTCCTGTTCCTTATATAGTCTATTATGATTTTCATGCAAATGTAATTCAGATTTCAGTGCCATTCAAGGCCATTTAAGAATAAAATGTTAAAAGAACCCTTGAAAGCATGAAAGAAAACTTGAATTTCATTTGGAAGCTGATTTATCTGATTCAAGAGTCAGGCTGAAATTGTATTGCTCCCTATGACATTATTTCTCCTTTTAAGCATGCAAATGGATGCCAAGTATTCCAAGCTCTCTAACAACTCACTTAAATCAGATGGATGACTGTGAGTTTTGCCCTCAGTCATCCTGTTCACTCAAAGTCTCTCAGTCAATATCAGTCTAGCCAGGCACCATCTTCCCCTTTCACTCCACCTCAATCACACATTAATTCGCAACATGCATATTAGCATATTAGTGCACATACACACACTTTACTCTGCCGTACCTCCAGCCTGTGTGATATCTCAGGCAGATGTGTGATCCCTGGCTCCTTGTAAATGAATTCCCTTTCGTCCAGGTCGCCGAACTTGGCCCCATAAAAACCCACTCGAAAATAGGTTCCAAACATCCTCTTATGGCCCTGGAGGGAAAAAAAGATTTATATTAGTCTTTAATCAGTATGACATCGGTAACATATTTTTTCCCATTATGTTAATAGCCTTTTATGGGGTCTTTATTGTGAAGAGCACTTTGAAGAGTTTCGTTTAAAAATTTGATATGCCTGTAAACCATTTGAATAAAAAATACTCTTCCTGTTGAGCACAGCCATAATGTCAATTGTCTTTTTTTAGTAAGTAATTGTAAAGGAACAGATTAGATGGACTTAAGAAATACTGAATAAGAAAATCTATGGTTTTAAATTGCTTTTCCATTCTGCAAAAGATCTTTCTACATGATGTACTAAAGTACAGTGTCTTATGGTCTTATGTTATTTCTACTTTAATCTTAACTGAATAAATGAAGCAGCCCCAGTAGTGCCATATACCTTCTGAATGATGTTATCAAAGGCTCTCTGTAGTTTGTCATGAGTGAATGCCAGTTTTTTGAAATCTCGGTGAGCCTCTAGGATTGGTATGATGATCTTGTAGACTTCGTTCACTGCCTCGTAGAGACCACCCTGATGAAACAACCATCACTGCTGGTTAGAATGACCACATACAGTAGTATGGAATAAGAAAAACTTTACATTTAACAATACAAATATAAAACCAAAGGTTCTAATGACTTAATCCAACAGAATACAGAAAACAAATATGATACATCACTGTCTTACGGCGTATCACTCCGCCAATCTAAATACTTACTAAGACTACAAGCCAGGTGCACAGTGTTATGTATCTAAAATAAGTAATAGAATATGAAATATATGTATAATATGCTGTATATGTACTTAGCATTCATTAAACTATGTAAATCATCCGAATAAACATTACTAAAATAAGATGAAGCTCAAAATATACTGTTTTTATTGCAGTTAGTAGAAATTAACTTTAATGTACTAAACTAGCAGGAAATTATGCAACATGTGCACAGTGCAAAGGCAACCAAAGTGTGACTTTAGAATAACACTGCTAATTACACTTATAATAACATAACTTATAACAAAAAGTTTTGCAAAAATTCAGTAGATGTATTTGTTTTCCTGATATGTTTCTGGAGCTATATCACCACCATATACCATTAGTTTAAATTTTCCCCACATCCTCCATTTCTCCTCTTTTCTCTATCAACAGCACAGTCTAAAATCTTTTTTTTTAAATGTACATGCTGACTGTTTTGAGTACACTTAATGTTTTCACTTTTCCGGTGTGGACACACTACATAGTCAAAACATGATAAAATTAGTATGTAGTATGGATTCGGGACACAGCTACAGGTTTTTAATTCTAACAATAAACATAAATATCATTAATATCACTGCAGCTTCATTGTCTTACGTTGCTGAAGAGCTCAGCAGCCTGCTCGAGCAATCCCACCAGGCCGCTCTCGGTGAAGTAGCGTCCCGAACACACCCCATCCTCGTCCGGGGACAGGATGTCATCGGACACCGCCGACTCCTCCAGCACGTTGGGGGAGATGTTCTGAGGAGAAAATCAGTCAGCTAATCAATCAATTAGCCCTCTTAATCAAATAATCAATCACATGGCTGACTTTAAAAGGACATGTCCTACAGTGGGAAATTGAACTAATTTGATGACCATCCAATCAATGACCCGCTGACTGCTGCAGGTTAGAGTGTCCTGTACCAAAGCGCCACAGAGGTCCTGTGTGTGACACAGCTCATCGATAATACCATCATCATAGTTACTGTTACAACTGTTTGTTTTCAGTTCACGGGAACAGTCTGTTCACGTGTTCCCACAGGAGCAAATTTGCCTCCCCCACACCCCTTCAACTTCAAAGGCGTTGTGTTAAGCAGTGCTACCGGGGGACCATATTTATATGTTGACGTTATGAGTGTACAGCTCCCCCCTCTGGACACACACAACCAAATTTGGAAATAATCCACGGGGAGATGTGTGATGTGGTATGTTATGCAGGGGAGGGTTTGCCTCCGTTCAACAAAACAACCAACAGTCACAACAAACAAATGAATGCTTATTTTGTGTGGCTGTAATTGTTCCATTTTTCAGCCTGAAAAAATGTGTTTATTATCAGTTCCTTGCTAATTTGGTGTGTATATCTGTATTTGTGTTGTGTACCTGGAAGGTGACGCTGCCAACAGGCAGGTACTTGTGATCCTCCAGCATGCTGAGATACTCGGCCACCAGGGCAGCAGCGTGGACCAGACACATAGCCGACTCAGTGTAACACTTCCTGTTGTTGTGCTTCTCTGCCATGTTCTGCAGCCAGGTCAGACGGAGGTCAGGAGATGTCTGGTAGCCCTTCGCTATCCTGAGGAGGGGAGGAGGCGAAAGACTTTGAACTATTCCGCTTGCAATCAGCTTTTTGATATCTTTTACATTTCTTAAAATATCACAGGTAAAGTGCAGGTAAAGTAAAATGCTTTTTTATTCCAGCCCCATTAAGAATTTATAATGGTTGTGTCTTGCGCTCCATATAATGTGATGTCACCCACAACCATTTATTCCTACAGTATAGGAATAAATATATGTCTGCTTACATAGAGTGAATGTGTAATTCTTATATCTCTAAATATCTAAACAAAATGTGTCCATGAGAGTGAGTAGTGCAGCGATGAATGTATTTGGGTCTATTAGAGTTTTTATAGGCAACCAAAAATAAGGAAAATGTTTCCCTGTTCATGGAATGCATGAATAATGCATTAGCCTAACAGCATGGGAATAAATCTAAAACACTTAGACACATTTATTTAGAAAGCAGGTGAGTCACTATACTATACTTACAAATGATTTCAAGCATCTGGAGACCAAATGTCTTGTGCATCAATGACCTGTGTGTTTGGGAGCTAGGAGGTAAACGCTGGGGTGAGTTTAGGTAAGTATGTAAAGCTAACGTGTCATTCTGTGCAGCTGTCAAACACTCGCCAGGTGACTGGGACCAAAACCCAAACAGAAAGGTGCATGATAAATGACACATGTAGGTGACATTAGAGCATGTTGAGGTAAAGTGCCTAAATCAACATACAGCACATGCATGCTGTCTTTGTTTCAGTGTTTCCCTTCATGTCCTCACACACACTTGCACCCACACACACACACACACACACACACACACACACACACGCATACACTGTTTGCATTTGCATTTACACAAAGCCAGATCAGACGACTAAACTGCAACCACATGGTTACCATAGTGAGGGCACCAAATAGACGCAAAACAGCCCAGACCACAGAGAAATAGGAAACAGCAGCGCAAGAGAAGCCACAGGGCGATGAGGGAGAGAGAAAAGAGAGGAGAGGAAAGGAGAGAGCGAGATCTTTAGAGACAGAGGAGAGAGTGAGATATTTAGAGATATACACTGAAGACAGAGAGAAACAAGAAAACCATTTTTTTTTACGGCTGATTCTTTGTGTTTCTCACCTGTACATGAGGTCCATGAGCATCTCAGGATCTTCCTGGAACTCCCTCATCTTCACTGTGTCTGACAAAATACTGTTAAGGTTTCTTAGAAGCTCATCCACCTGAAAATACAGACAAACACAAGAGGCAGGCAAATATGGAATGAATATCATGCTGTGTTTCGAGACTGAAAAAAAGCATTGAAAGGTCGAAAAAAGCTTGAAATCTAATAAAAAAAAGACAAAACAAACAAATATACTGGGAGAACAGTGACAAATTTGAAACTCTGAAAATGTGTTGGAGAAACACTGTAAAAAGAGGGCTATAGTTGGGAAAACTCAATTACAAAAATCAAATGATTATGCAAGCCTTCAAAACTTAATTTCAATCTTGCAAACCTTTTCTATTAGATTTCAAGCTTTCAAACACTGAGTTACAGTAGTTGTGTGTGAGTGTGTGATTGTGTGCATTATTTTATACCTGTGAGGGCAGCTGAGTGTTCTGCATCTCCGTGTCCTCTTCTGCGTAGGCCAGGATGGTGCGGAGTGAGCGTCTTAAGTATTCCTCCTGGAAGTCAGATGACTTGCCCACCAGCGAGGCCAGAGACATGGTGACTTGCATCTTCACTCTTGAAAAGTTCTGACAAAGATATAGGAGACCGCAGTGAATGTCAATGTTTAACATTTTTGCAATGTTTATCATACAATAAGAAAAAATGCTAATTTCTAATCTGCAAGGCCGAATTTCATGTGACTATGGATTTCCACTGACTCTGAAATTGAAACTTTTTTGTACTTTTCCTTCCCTGCAAGCTAAAGAAAAAATGTAATATATTCAATGGCTAGACAAAGCACAATAATATATAACAGACAAATGCAGCTTGTAAGAATGTGATCATTCCTTATTCTGGCCCTATTCTGCAATTTTTTCTCTAAATGACTTAGTTACCATAAACCTTCTAATAATGTCCAGGCCATGTATCTGCTTCAATAAAAGAGGCTCTTTATTAGAGACAGGCCATTATGTTTGTTTGTCAGTTCCAGAGTACCCTATGTGCTTCAAATTTCATAATAGTCATAATAGAAAAATGTCAATTACAATGTACTTTTTATTCTCATGGCCTTATACATCTCTGGTCTAGGCAGCAGATATGACATACAAATATTTATCTTGCTGTTCCTTCCAACACAAGCTATTATTATATATGGAAAAAAAACAGCTGCTATGCTGCATGGGAATCAAACAGGACTGTTATGTTTGTATAATGAGTGTCACAGCTTTTATGCCAGTATCTGTATGCATAAAATATAGACAAACACATCTGAGTGCTTAGCTTTTTTTTTTTTTTTTGGGGGGGGGGGGGTTTATTGATATTTACAGTATGAACTTTAGACTCCTTTCTGGTGATTCAACCATTCTTTATATGGCCGATAAAAAAACATAAATAAACTAGTAAAACAGATACAAATAGATGAAAATCAAAATGCTTACTCATTGTACTCTGTTTTATGTATGCAATTGTTGGATGTCTGGAGAATCCTCTAACATGGAATGAAAATGTATCCAACATTTCTAAATCTTTTCCAAGTCATGCAATACGGTGTCTCTGGAAACACTTTGCTTGTGCCATGCTCATTTTAGTTATTTATCGCCATATGGCAGCACACAGAATAAGACAGCGGATACAGATATGCTATTATACAACTGAAAAAAGATAATAAGCAATACTAATATTGGTAAGCTGTTTTGTTGTTTTCTCTCCTCAATTTCTGTCCCTTGTCCCTTCCCTTTCCTTGTCTCTCCATCCTTCACACTACCTGTCCAGGATAACAGGCCTGACAAACACCCCTCCATCCTCTGCAGCGAGGACTGTGTGTGTGTGTGTGTGTGTGTGTGTGTGTGTGTGTGTGAGAGAGAGAGTGTGCTCGTGTATGTGTGAAGTCCCATCTATCTCCAGCATGACCAGCTAAGCGGGAAATGATCTCCCATTAGCAGAGACATAATCACCCATGGATCATCTCTACGGCCCCATTCTGTTCAACTGAGCATGGAGCCAGAGCCTAACCACCCATCACTGCCCTCTAACTCAGTGTGTACGTGTGTGTGAGCGCTCAAAAGTAGCCTAAATGATAGCTTAAGTCAACACGTAACCCTCTTTGTCTTTCGCTCTCCTTTTCTTTCTCGTCCGTCCCTTTTCCTCTAGCTTTCATTCCTGCCTTTCCATAACTGGACAAGTTTTAACCACAGCTTTCTGTTTTTAGTGATTTGTTCCATTTCTTGAAAAAAAAAAAAAAAGCCCTGTATTTTCTCTTTTTATTACCACAATCTAAAATTAAAGTAAATGATGGAGAGAGGAAAAAAGTGTGTGTGACAGATGGAGAGCAGGACGAGGGCGGATGAAGGGATAAACACATAAACAAAGGAAGAGGTAGAGAGTAAGTTCTGTATGAATGAGTCATACGGCTGCTACGCTAATTCAGATCACAGCTCCCTCTTTATACAACATATAAACAAACATATGCTGGGACACGCAGATGGGAAATACTCTCTTTAAACTGGAGATACTGTATGTTTGTGTAGTTTGTGTGTAGTCTGTGTGCCACAGGCTGGTGTCTGACTTTCATTAAAGTGTACAGACTGTAAACACAGAAAATATCGATCAGAAAAGCAGTTATTGAACTAGTAGAGAAAATGAAAGAAGATACTCTATCATAATCCTCCCTTCCTTCGGATCCGTCTCTTTTCAGTCTTGTCCTCTTTTATTTCCTTCCATCAGTGCTTCACCTCTGGCAAAAACACTCCTCTATCTCAATCGTGATTTTCTTCTTTCCGCACCTTTCACATTTTCTCTCTCCCTGGACTTGAGGCACATATACTTACACATTCACGCATATGTACTGAAACGAACACACACACACACACACACCCACACACACACACACACACACACACACACACACACACACAGAGGTCTGGCTGTCATTAGTTAAAGAGGGGTAGGAACATGGGGAGGCAGACAGTGACAGATCTCTCTGCTCTCTACTCAGAGACACATCTTTCAGCAGAAACTTTCTGCGGCACGCTCAAAATAGACATGGAAAAGACATTAAAGCCGAGCAGGAGAGGAAAAGTGGAGAAGATAGGATAAGATGTGTGTGACTCCCCGATTATGTGTGTGTTCATGAGAACATGCATCATAAGCAATTCTGAACTCTCATGTCCACTTAAATTAAATTTAGTCTGACATAAATGCAATTTCTTCTGCAAGCTTAGATGTTGGATAAGGTTTTATCTGACAGAAAGGTAACACAAGCCTGACATTTGCTTTGTGTGGGTGCCTCTATGTGAGTGTGCATCCCTACAACCCATTGGAACATTGACACAGGATCATCTTCCGTTTGTGATGTTTTCGTGCGTGTGCTTACACTGGCATTGCTGTAGCTGTATCTCATGATGAGGTAGAGGGTGGCACAGGCCTGGCTCCTGTTCTCATCTACAGGGCTGCTGCAGTACTGAAGGACCTTCTGGCACAGGTCCGCACACTGCTCCGCCTCCTCCTCGAACAACAAGTCCCCAAACTGCACATAAACACACACACACACACACATACAGACAATGGAACCAGTCACACAAGGTGGCATGAACAGATACACACACACACAAATATATACAAAAATAATTCAGGCTTGTATAAGCAGTTTTTCCACCCCCACAAGCAAGTTAGGACTTTAATTTAGACACAGATAGTGTTCGTGTATACACACCCACCCACACACCTCCTCCTCAACTGTGTGTGTGCAACCATAGACACACACGCACACACACATATCATAATGAACGTACCTTGACAACAAGTGCTCTGAGTGTGCTGAAGGTGTGAGAGAGGAAAGTGGAACTCTGGTTGCAGGTGAGAGAGTGGAGTAACACTTTCAACACCCCGCCAACAACGCTGTCCCTACAGTCAGCCAATGGCACTGCCTGGACAGGAGACAGATGATAAAATTACTAAACCGCATGAGACAAATGGTAACACCTGTGGATACACTAGGAAGCAATAATTCCACAATTAAAAACATTTACAATCAACCTGTTTTCTGCTATGTTTTATAGTGATTCACATGATAACACACTGCATGAGATTGCTCTGGATTGGAAAGCTTTTTTTTCATCTCATTTACATGCGAGCTGATCATGGTTTACTGAAATATCTAATCAGGAACTTTGTTGGTATTTTAATTATGTATACAAATTACCAGATTTTTTTAAAAGGGCCTGCTGATGAAAGATAACCTCCTGTTCACAGTGCAATCTAATAGAAATTGCCAAAGGACTACATTATATTTTACATGTGTTCATGTTCTGTACATACAATATTGACAGATATTGCATGACTTGTACCTGTAAAATGGTTTCCAGCAGGTCCAGCACTATAAGGTTACTTTCTGTGGCCAAGTTTCCACTGATCACAGCCTCCTGGTCCAACTCTGCTTTAGTTCTGATGGTAGGTGGACAGATATTTAGAGAGGCAAGGAGAGCAAAAGAAAGAAAGAAAGAAAGAAAGACATTGATAAAGCAAGAAGGGACATTTTGAAAACTGGACATCAGACATGCAAGTTATAACTTACTTATCCTGTTTGTCGTTGGTCTGTCTCCACTGAGTGAGGTCTTTCCTCCATCGTAGGTGCTCTCTCTGACCCATGGTCCTATCCATTCCTGGATGGGATTCAAAAGCAGTTAAACATTTCAAGAAATACAGTAAGTGAGAAAGTTATTATGCACATTTACCTGAGTACAGATTACGTACTAAACTGTATCATAGGAATCCGTGCATTCTGAAAAATGAATTAGCATTATCTTTTATGACAAAAGGTTTATTGCATTAAAATTAATCACAATTAGAGCTGTATTTTTATTATGACATTTACTTGGTCTCCATATACACCAGAGTATACCCATATTAAAATTCTGAAACATGCAGAGCAGACATTCAGGTGTGCAAAAGTCCTGACTATCACAGGAAGACAGAGTGCCTAAGCATAGTCTGTGTAACCTGGAATTGCTTCTTACAGTGACTTGCTGACCGCACATTTATAAAATGATAACAATTTGAAAATCTGAGTGTTCACTAGTTTTGGAGGTAGTTCATGTTCAAATCCGTGAAATATTGCAGAAAAAGCAGATCTAAATTTGACAAAAAAGCAATTCCAAGAGGTATTTCTTAAAGTGCAAGGAGACACACTACCTCCAACTCGTTTCATCATTTCCCCACGGGCTCCCATTCCTCTCAGCAGGGCCTCTTCCAGCTGCAGCTTGGCCTGCTGTGATTTCTGTAAGGCCTGGGTGCTCACTTTATCACTGCTTTGCTTACCCTACAAACAAACATAAACACATATTCACCAGGTACAAGCACAAAGTGCATACAGTTTTCATATTTTGTAATAAATACTAAATAATACACATGCAAACGAGATATACAAACACGCTGCCATCCTAGATGCAAGCTTTACATCTGTATTTATATGAACATAAAATTAATTGAAATGACTGCTGCAACACGCTGAGGCAAAACAAGTTGACACATGAGCAAACTGACCCTATACTCAAAGCAGGACACGCAGATTGTGAGGAGCTCCAGCAGCTTGTTGAGCTGCGAAGGAGGCATATCTATAGTCCAGCGCTGAATCAGACTCCTATCAGCATTCTTCATCACCCACAGGAAACACACCAACAGGTGGCGACTGGTGTCTGCTGCCAGGGTGGCTATGGATTTACCTTGCTGGGAAGAGGAGAGGAGAGAGAGACATATATGAAGTATACTACTGTATCATGTAGCTCTCACTGAAGAGTACGAGCACCTATACTCGCACAGAAACATACACACAAAAGTCCATACATGCATCTGTTGTATGTACTCCCAGACATTGCCTACCAGAAAAAAATCTGGTCCTACAAAACAGGATTCCAATATGCACAGAGGCATCTGTGTAGATGTTCTTTAATCATATTTAATGTATACTATGACATAACAGAGTCATGGGGGTTGCTTTGATCCAAAAAGCTTTCTAGCACAATGAATCTTTAGCACAGCTGACCCTCACTGTGAAACACATCCATAACACTGTCAGTAGAAGTCTCCTGTTCTACCCATTAAGTTATAGAGTGCAACAAACTAACAGTATATCATTCACAAGTTTCTTTAAACCACAAACACGGCTGGCCACTTCTTTCTTTCCACACCGGCTTTAGTGAAGTATGGTTCTCTTCCCCATCTTAATAGGCGTTAAATCTACTGCAGATTAATTTACCTTCATTCGTGTGATGATGAATCGCTACTATAGAGGGCTACTGCTGCTTCACTGTGTGGCAGGTTTGATAAATGTAGCCATTAACCTCCTAGTGCTCTAGGTGTCCCACCTAGAACCTGGTTTCCAGGTCTCTGTTTCAAGACAGGACTGAGTGAAGCTGGCCAAAACCAATGTCAAATATTTGTAGCATGAAATCAAAAGCATCACGTGTTTATTTGAAAATGTGAAACGTGAAAACCATTTCTGTTGCTAGGAGTAAAAGATTCAAACACTGTTTGAAGGGAAACTGCCGGAAAATGTGGAACAAGCGCTCTGGCAGCCATGTTTGGATTTGTGATGGATACCAGGCTGATGGCTTAGTTGTGTGAAAATCTGTTTTTCCACAACAGTATTTCATGTTCCAACATACAAGGAACTGATTCATCTCTTGGCAAGAAGCAAAACAAGAGGAAGAGAATGGCAGTGTTCAGTTTTAGTGCCTGTGCTGTTGCTGTAGCTACACTTGATGGATGTGTTTGTCAGGGAGGACGGCCCTGTTCACTTATGATGGCAATGCCTGCCCATAAACCATCTCCCGCAGACGTGTGTGTGTGTGTGTGTGTGTGTGTGCGTGTGTGTGATTTTTCAGGATGGATGAAGAGTGTGTGTGGCTGTGACAGCTAATCAATCTACCTCAGTGCAGCTTACCTGTTAGGAGGCAGAATACTCACAGATACAATTACACACGCACACACATATACACACACGCACTTTTGAACTTTCAAAAACAATGAATAGCATATTATAATCTTTTATCATCTCCACATTAAGAAATTATTTCAGGACTTTACCGTGGATGCCATGGAAACGAGAACATTCCGTCCCAGCGTGTTGAAGGGGTTCCCGGCAATTGCCATGGCAACAGACTGATTGATAGCTGGGACATTTTCAAGGTCATCCTCAGGTCCGCCCGTCTTGTTTTTCCCGCCGCGCGTGTCAGAAACTACGGAGACAAACAGGGGTCAAATATGTTAAACTGAAGAAGAAAGGACTGGAGCACACAGGATTAAATTACAGCCTTTACTATGCAAAACATTTGACAATGCTGAGTCTGCATTATAGTTGAAATAGACATAGGAATCAAGCATTGCATTCTGTACCTTACAATACATAACAAAGAAACAGAGTTTAAATACTGGTAGTAACAGTTACATAACAGTGATAAATTGATAATTGGAGGAAACTTGAGTTCTCCATGAAATGCAAACGACCAATTCAACTGTGTCTATAGTATAAATACAATAAGCTTCTCTAAGAGGAAGGATATTGACCATATTACCAAGGGTGGATATATTTTTCGGTCCCTAAAATGTTTTATGAAAATGCAGAACCATTATGAGTTTGTGCACAACTATGCACACAATATTGTGGTCTTATCGTTGTCAAATGCAACCATGATCCATGAACAACTTGAGTCTTTATGTACTTTATGTGTCAGTGTGAGAAATGGCAAGATCTTCATGGCAACTGAATGAGCATGTATGCAATTCATGTCTCAGAATGCTTGTGTGTTTGTGTGTTTACATACCAGTGAAGTCCAGATAGTTGGTGGAGTCAATGATAATCCCCACCAGGGAGAGGTACAGAGCAGCCACCTTGGCTCTGACCTCCGGTTTAATACAGCGATGGTCAAGATCATGGGAACACAGCAGGCTGTAGATGGCATTGATGGCCTTTCTCTGGACTTTTCCCCTGTGAACACGCATACAAATTAATTTATTAATTACAAGTACACAGGATTGAAATATTTATAGAGGTTTTATTATTGAGAATTCATGTTTGCAAGTCTGAGTCTGTGATTTTCTTTAATTTGTGATTTGTAACACTTTTTATATGTAGTAATGTCAATTATGTGAGAACCTTGAAATAAAGGGGATAGAACTTTACATACATTACAGCTTTGTAATAACAAGGAGGTAATATCTACAACTTGAGGGTATCTATTTTTCCGTACCCCTCTGACTCCATGTCTAGGGCAGCACTGAGCTCCGTCAGCAGCAGGCCGGTGAGATAGTGCTGCTGCTTGAATTCTTGAGAAAGCTCAAACAGCCCCAAGATCCTCTGCTGCTCCTGGAAACTACATGAGCCGGAACTCTGAATGGAAAGATGAAACAAAGGAGTGACGGACACAATGAGAGGGGTAGACTTATAGTAAGATTCTTCCTTAATGCAACATAAAGTACTTTTTAAACAGCCCTTTATAAAATCAATCCCATTTAAACTCATCTAATGACTCCCAAACATTTACATTCCTCACTTATTAATGTTTTGCAGCCATGGTTATATTCCTTATCCTAACCAAGGGTCAAAGGATAGAGGGTATTGTCTGCTGTACAGATTTTTAAAGCTTCTGAGCAGTACTGTTGTTTTAGGGCTTTATAAATAAACTTGGCTTGCCATGAATGTCAGTTTATCAGATTGTTGTATTGATTGAAGTGGGCAGACCTGTGAGGTGATTGATGGACATGGTGAGGCAGGAGCGGAGGCAGGGCTGCTGAAGAAGAGGCTCAGGTTGAGGTAGTGCTCGTGACTGCACAGGATTCTCAGGAACTCCAGACGCATGCTGATCAATGTTGGCATTGACACACTTTTAGCTGACATCTAGAGGGGAAACAGAGCAAAACATTATCAACTAATACATGGCAGTATTTCAAAACATATACAGGAGGTGAATAAAATGCCTTGGAAACAGTTTCAGAAAAAAGGCATTTATTAATACTCATGGAAGCCTCTTCTTTCAGAATCAAAAATAAAACAGTTCCCACAGGGGAAGACACATGTTAAATGGTTTTGTTCTCTTAACAGTTTTATTCTACCTGGTTGCAATAGTTTTTCACCAGCTGGAAGACAAATCCTCGGTCCATGAGAGACAGCAGGTCATAGAGGAAGAAGGCCAGGCTGATGTTGACTTTCTCTGCTTGCTCTACCTCCTAAAACAATCAACAAAGAGCAATCAGTAAGCTGTACTGGTTGGATCTTGTCGAACATCCTCATGTGAAAGCTGAGCTTCTGATACAGAGGAGGCAAATATAATTAGCACCTCCAACTCCCTGTTGGTTGTTTGGAGGACGCTGACAACATGAAACACTGAGGCTGAAACTGCTTCTACCTGACCCAGGACAAAAGGAAGGTACGCAGATGCTGCGAAGACTTTTGGGGTGGACTAAGTTACACACTGTGATGTTGATGAGTTAAAAGGTATTGTCGTCATCATCATCATCATCATCATCATATTCCACACCTTATGTTGTTTGACAAGGATTGTCCCAATCTCAGCCGTAACCACGGAGACAATGGTGGTGATGTCATCTTTAAAGCGGTCCGAGAAGCGGCTTCTTCGAGGGACGTTGTGCTTGTCGAGATAAGACACATGCTGAGCCATGCTTTTAACCTGTTTAAGCAATCACACATCACACACACATAACAAATGTGAATCGATGAAAACAAAAGAGGGAAGACCATGGAAATGCATGTTAATTGAAAGCAAGAGTAAAAGTCAATAATCTGTCAAGTAACCTAACAGATGCAAAGCTGATTTGTTAAAAACGGTGAGCAGATAATAAAATAGCAACGTTTCATTATTTAACATCACTTTCCATCCTCATTTTTCATTCAAATTACAAAAGATGCCTTTTATCAATTAAAGTGAGCATCCTGTTGTGAAGTTATTGAAGGAAGAGAGATAAAGTGAGATGAACTGAAGGGATGAGAGTGAATGTGAGTGATGATACTCTTCCAAAACTCCAAGAGTGATAAATTGTCAAGCGGCTTGATAAATTACAGCCCACAGTGAAGTCAAAATGCCCTTTTATTCCTCACACGATAAAACCATCATTTATCTTTTAAAGTGTGTGGCCACGAGGTCATGTATTGTTTGGTGTGAGTAATTTGTATTACTTCATCCATTTATCGTTAACATCCGAAGCAGTCCTTACTTTTTCTTTTATCGCTAAGTGTCAATCAAAAAACCCACCCTCTGTAAATAAAATAAAAACAACACACACTGACCAGCAGCTCAAAGAAGAACCAGGCATATTTGTACGCGTTCTCTCTGCAGACCCCAGTGCTGACGACCATCTGCAGGGCCAGCTCCTCATGAAACTGCTGCAAGAGAGAAAATACAAAAACTGTGGTGAGAAACAGCTAATGGTAGCTAATGGAATAAAGAATGTTTTATTAAATATGAATGTCACTATGAATTAATTTTGAAATACTGGCTGACCTCTGAACAGGAAGAAAAAAAGAGTTTACTTAAACCCAAACAATCACACTGTGTCACACTCCCACCCTGTGGTTACAGAGGGAACTGATATCTGAATGCTCTGCTCATTAAGCTGTACAGTACGACATTTAAAGTGTGAGTACTGTTGAATACATGCATGATCCTAACATTTAGACTTAGAATTCTTCTGAAAAGTTTAGTTTTATTTAAAGGCTAAATACATCCTAAAATAGAATGTATTATCATATTATACTACAACCACAAAATACAGGCAGTTGTCAATTAAAATCATATATCAGGACTTCTCAAACATCTATGCTAAACCAGTTCTAAATCTCTGCTATAACTCGGCTATATTAGACTACATATAACTATTGCAACAGTACAGAAGCTTTATGGTTTATCAATAGCTACATTAAAAGGGTAACCTCACTAAGTCCAATTGATTATTGCCTCATGTCATTCTTTGCCTCCATCTCCTCTTTTGTTTTCTCATATTGGGACACCTCACTGTGCTTCACTCCTGACATATTATTGTATTGTTTCAGTGTATTGTATCAGTTTTATATCAAACGTCTACAGGGCCACAGAGTCGTTCACAGATTAAATGTCAGCGTCAACTCTGACATCATTAATTCATATTATGATGCTCTAATTTCCATCTTAAGAAGACAATTGATATTACCATCCAAATTCTTCATAACAGAGGCCATATCAGCTCTGTTTTAGGGCTACGTAAATTAAAGCAGCTTCAAGAATGTTTCCCAGTGACATGCAAATGTCTGCAAACTGTAATCAGGAGCCTGTGGTGTAATATCTCACATACCACATACCATGGTGGTGAGAGTTCTAGTTAAAGTTTTAGAAAGGGAGAAGTTTTTTACCTTTCTGTTGGAGGGCCTGGTGCTTCCTGTGGGGTTCTGGTGGTTGCCTACATCCACATAGGTGGACATGCGGCTGCCGGGGTTGTTGTAGCCCTGCAGACAGAAACACACAGGTTCCATCACATTGAACGTGATGGATGCATTCATTAGAGGGGCGTCTAGTGGCCTATTTCAATACCTAATGTACTGTGGGGATGAATAGCAAATGACTGTTTTGTGTGTGTATGTGCAAGCATGCTGAGATATTTACATACAACACTGTGTGTGTGTGTGTGTGTTTAGTAAAGTTTATATCAAACATACACCAATGCTAATTACTTTTTGAGCGTACATGAATATTAAGTTGCAGTTTCTTTCGGCAGATAGAAAAGCTTCCAAAACTTGGTTTAATTTATGTTTTTCTTTTGATTTACTGCAAAACAGAGACATTTTGGGAGATTTGGTCGGAGGAAACCCTCTGTACCTTGGCAGAGAGGATGTTTTTGACCTCAGCATCTTCAGCAGAGGAGTGCGGAGCCGGAATGTCAGGGTTGCTGCTGCTGCGGATTCTGGATTGGAGAAGCATACTGCCGACTGTGGCTGCTGTGGCCCGACCCATGGTGCTGTAACGGATCTCTGCTGAAGGTATCGTACTTCCTGAACCTGAAAACAGTCCCATGGACACACAAAAGAGATAAATTCTTAATTCTTAAAAATAATCCCAGCAGGTATTATTAATGGTAAAATGAAAAAACAGATGGGTGTGAGCAACTTCATACTTCTAAATCCTTATGTCAGTACCTGCATTCTGCATCTCTTGAGGGGGATCAGGCAGACGAAACACCCAGTAAAGGTATGTCGCCAAGAGGCTGTTCCTACCCTGCTGGTCCCTGATCAGCTCCTGACTGTTATGAAGACTGTTGACAATAGACACCACTGATTCGAAGGCTATCTGGGCCAGATTGGCTGTAGGACAAAGATATAAACAAGCATGAACATTTTTATAGCTATAATATCAATAATGGAATGAGGCAGAATATTATCTAAAATATCAAGTGTATTACAAACCATTACAATTCATTACAATTGTTTCTCAAATGTAATGATTTGCTGGATTTTTTGTTGTTTTATATCATTTCAAGTGTAGTATTTTGGAGTTTTGTTCAGTTGGTTGGACAAAACTTGATATCTGAAGCAGCTACTTTAAGCCCTGGGATCTTTTTTGATTTTTGATAAATAAAAAATGTTTTTGACAGATAATGATACCAATGAAAATAACTGTTAGTTGCAGCCCTACAATCAAAGCTTGCACCTATTATAATTTCTGTGCAATAAATTAATAAATATCAATTTGTTGATTTTGAAGTAAAGAACAAAGAATTTAAACTACAGTTATTTGTTTATCTTTTTGCTCTCAAGCATTCGAATTTTTAATCTGCAAATTTTTATCACAGCGGTGTGTAATTAAGGTTTCAACCAACTACTATTTTTCATGATCGATTCATCGGTTTTCAAATCGTCCAAGTCAATAAAATGCCAAAAATACTGAAAAATTCCCATCACAAGTTCCTGAAGCCCATGGCCACATCTTCAAATGTCTTGTTTGGTCAGACCGACAGTCCCAAACCAAAAAGGTATTAAATATACAACAATACAAAACAGACAAATCGGGGAGGTGCAATTTCTGCAGCAAAAGTGACTTCACTCTGTTCTTTGAGTCAAGCTAACTCCTCACCGGTCTGACCAGCAATCACCATGGGCTGCATGATGAGGGTGAAGAGTTTATCCAGCACCAGATGGAGGAAGAGGACCAGAGGCTCTAAACTGGAGGAGGACAGGGAGATGATGCTGAGCTTCAGCTCATGCTCCAGCTTGTTCTCTGGAATCTTCTCCTCTCTGACCCGCAGCGGGAACGTAGCACCACCCTCCAGTGCGTGGCAGAGGGTGAAGAAACGCTCCAAGTGGTTGTCCTGATACAGAAAAGAGGTGGTTTGTTACAGCGTGGTACTTGAAGGGGAAGGAGAGGGATACATAGCGACACAGGAACAATGAAAGAGACAGAGAAACAAATGTAACAAGACAGGCTACATGTAAAGCTCCAGGATTGATGTCTTACTATAGCAGAGTGGACACTTGTTGTGATTTGTGTGTGCACATAGATGTTTACTCTACTTGTGTGCATGAAAGACAAAGAGACGGTAAGCCAAAAAAAGACAGTCATCATGTTGTTGTGTTTGTGTGTGTAACCACTACTCACCTGTGTGTGTACAGATGAGACAGCCTGGATCTCAAGGTTGAAAAGTCCTTTGTGACTCTCCATCCACTTGACCGGAGGGACCTGAGGAGGAAGTTTCTACACAACAAAGACACAGGAAATAAAACTGTCTGTATTCTATGTCTGTGTTCAGTCCTCAATATGTCTCTTGGCTTGTAAGACTTTTTTGCTCCTTTACATACAGTAGCATGATATGGACATGCAGAATTAATTTTTACATATGTATATATACAGTAATAGATGTGTATACCTCAGGCGTGTGCAGTGAATAGTTGACAGGTAGTCGCTCCAAGGCAATGGGGAGACAGAACTGACCAGTCTGCAGTCGGTCGTTATTCACTATGGGCAGCCACTAGATGAAAAGTGAACAGTAAGTATATAAGTTATGTGCAATTTAACATCAGAAAATGTTCAATATAGTCAGTTCAGAAAAAGAAAATTAACTTTCATTAATTATTAGATTATTTCATGCACTTGTTTAATTTGTGGATTTTTTTACAACATGTTTTCTTTCTTTCTGTGTTTAAAGAGTCTTTTGCCATTTAGGATGTTATAAAACACAGCAGTGCATCTAGGTAAATGTTAATGTTGGCATGCTAGAACATTTCTCTTTGTACATTTAGGAATATGGTTGGGTAGTAAAGGACAAATCTCACAGAGTATCCAATGAGCGTCTCACAGCTGCCGCTCTGGTTCTGTTTCTGCTGGCAGCTGATGTGGTAGAAGGTGAACAGTAAGTGATGTCTCTCTGTCAGACGGGCTGGAAGAGCCAGCTTCACTTCCTCGTAGAAGTCTGGGGACCTGAGCAATAGGGAAATAGGGAGTAGCAAATGGAAGAAACACACAGGAAAAGAGGGATGAGTGAGGTCAAGGATGGAGGGAGAGAGATGAGGAAAGGGGGGGAACCATAGGCCAGAGTGTGAGTGAGAGAGTCAGGGAGAGAGAGTTATTCAGACTGTTTAAATGACAAAAAAAGAAGCTATCATAAACAACATAAATAACTCAATAATGTGTACTTGCTTGTTATGGTAGGTAACAGGGGTGTAGACTTCCTGTAGAAATTCAGAGCCATTTGATTTCCCAAAAATGACCTGAGAATGGACATGGAAAAAAAATACAAATTAAAAGGTACAATAACTGCCAGTGAGTCTGTAATTACTGTAACATGTTGTAAAAGTCTTGGCTTTCAAAATGCATTAACATAATACCTCCTTAAAGGATAGGTTCAGTTTTCCAGTCTGTCTTAAAACAACAGTCACACTAGATGCCCATGTGAGCATTGAAACTGTTTTTTCTTGCTGTTATCAGAAGATTGTGTACTAAAAAGACTGTAACTTTATAAGATTTTCACTTGATTTCAATAACTCAAACTGCCAAAGCTTCAAATAAAGCTTCAAATAAACTTTGGAATACAGTTTTGCACAAAACAAGAATTGTGGATTTTGCCCCCCAACACTTACATTGAAAGTGCATTAAGAAGGGAACTCTTCATGGTCAGTATGAACATAAGGAATAATTGCAGCAAGCAAGACTTTTTTCAATGTCCATATGGACACATGACTAAAAATGTGAACCTATCCTTTAACTTCAATGTATGTATTTATTGATCACAATTATTTCCATAATTAAATTGCACAATGCACACACTTCCATTAGAAAATCCAGGACAAATCAATTTCACTGCTATAATTGTGATGTGAGATCACTGATTTGAAACAGCAGCACTCACTGGCAGAGAGCAGGTTGGGTCTTCGCTGCTCATAAACTGGATTTTTATGGTGATGTTTCTTGCCGATGTAAGCCTATTGACAAAGTTTAGCCTCTGGGGGTAGACAAAGAGCAGGTTCCTACAGAGACATAGGGAGAGAAAGAGTGCGGAGAGACTTCCTGTTTAATTAATACATGAAAACATCATGCAAAGGGTTAGATATATAAAATAAAACATTTCCAATACACATCACTAGATGGCACTGTCTCTGCAGCAACATCTTGGTCATGCAGTGTGGTAAGGTGACAGTAATGTCACAGAAAAGTCCAAACAACCAGTAATTTACTGCGACCTGTGGTTTTAATACAACACTGTAATCTTTCTTGAAACCTGGAATACAGATTCAACTGAACAAATGCTCAGAGAATGTCAGTGTGTAATTACCATGCAGAGGACTTGTTCACACATGAAGTTACTAATGTTTTGTTACAAGCAAAACCCCCTTTTAAAATTGAGTGACGATTTGAACCTCTGCTCACACAGACTGCCTCCTTATTGTTACACTACGAGGCAATTTCACAGGTAGCCTGGATGGAAAGGCCTAAAAATAGGCCCTACACTAGAAAGAGCAAAGCCGCAAAGCAATGTCAGCTCTTGAGTGATCAGTACAGCATGACTGTTCTTGTTGCCTCTGGGTTTTCAGAGAAACAGACAGCCTGTATGAGCAAACAAACCTGTTTACACCTCAAGCTATGAATCATTTGCTTTTCAAAACACTGTTTGTATTTCCTCCTGTTGAGGTGCACGTTCTGTGTAAGCAGCTTTCTTTTCCTCTGACAATTTACTTTATAGGCTTACAAACAATGTATTAAACATAAAAAAAAAACATTTCGATTAGAAAAATAGTGTAAAAGCAGTAAAATGATTGTGTGATTCGAACCCACCTGTAAATATTGTGAGGGACATAAACCTCACTGGATGGGAACTCCAGCACCTCTTTGATTGGCCGAGGGTTCTTCTCAGCCACAGGTATCAGGGGGATGAGCTCAGTGGACAAACATGACAGTGGTGTGTCGTGGACTGGAGACATGTCCAGTTTTATGGTACCTGGAAGACACAATGTAAGTCAAATTCACAAATCAGTGACCTGCATATACAGTATACTGCATATATCATATGATATCAATTATTTGCATAATGGATACACAAACAGACACGCACTGATAAAATCAAACCAAACATTAAAGGAATAGTTCTACATCATTCTTTAACCAGTTTTTATGCTAAACTAGGTTACCCAACTGCTGTCTGTAGCTTGATATATAACAAACAGACATGTAGTGTCAGTTTTCTCAACTCTTTGCCAGAAAGTTGCAATTTCCGTAATGTAGAGCTATTTCCTCAATAAATACAATTGAGAGATGACCTGGTATTGTCTTGATTCTCCTCTGCGGAGTGGAGGTTTTCTTGATGTCAGACAAGAACTTGAGCAAGTCCTCATCACTCAAACGATCTCCCTCCTGACACACACACACACACAGACACACACAAAGGCACAGTTAGCAACTGAGTGATTTTTTATCGCCAACTAAGTTGAAGTCTTTGCCTCACATATAAATAATAAAGATGGTTTCAACAGTGAAGTCAATGCTTGACGCTCAATTTCTTAGTTATGGCTTTCTGATAGAAACATTACTAAAACCTGAGACAGGTTGTAACCACAAGTGATGTAATAACATAGTCTCTTTGTGCTTGGGTGGCAGTCCGACCTGTTTGAAGATGGTGCTGATAGTGATGGTAGCAGGTTTGAAGGCAGAAATGTTACAAAACTGTTCATCAATGGTATTGTAGCGTTCAGAATTCCTCCTGGGAAGCTGTGCTCTCCGGTCAATGCTGCTGGATTTACCTGGAAAAACAAAGTGTATAGGTTATCGGTCGATGCACACACAGCTGTACACAATCTATGGAAATGCACACAAATGCCTGCAAGTCATCACAAGGTATAACTGACACTCAGTGACACTCATTAGGGCACACAAGCACACACCTCCTTTTAAGCTGTCAGAGTCCGTGACATCGCGATCTATCGCAGCAGTGGAGATGACTTCCATGATATTAACGGTTGCCCAGCCAAAAGGCATGCGATAACGACCAAGCCTCTGGCAGAACATCTCCGCCTGACTTCGCAGCTTCTCAAGCTTATCCTTGTTCTGAAAGACCAAAAGCAAAATGAAGTGAGTTAAAAAAATTAATGCTAAAAATGCCTTCAACTTCAGAACATAGTATACCTAAGAGTAAATGTTTAAATGAGGATGGTAAAAGGCAAAATCTGCAGTATCTTCTATACGGTTCAACTGTTTAGTGACAAATATTTTTCTTTGCTATATTACCTTTGCAGAGTCACATTCCCTCAATGTCACGTACGGGTCAGCACAGTCACTGATCTCTCCCTGCTGGAGAACCTTTTCAAGCTAAAACACAGACAGGAAGTGCATGAGCCATCAGAGCGTCTCAGCCTAATCAAACTCAAAAGATACATAGTTTGTTTGCAAAGGTACGGTGTAAGGAATATAGAATTTATTACCTTGATGACCAGGTAGATATCTGGGGAAGGGTAGGTAACGGAGAAGATGCAAGATCTGGCCTGGGTGGAATGATCCACACGTGGAGTGTGAGATTTCAAGAAGTTTTTAAACTGTTCTGAGTTCAGATCACAGTAGAAGTTCTCGGATATCTGGAGGGAGACAGAGATGAAGGGTTTAACTTTAGACCACCAGAAAAATGTGTCTTTACCAAAAGCACATACACGGTTAATATTTTATGGATATCAAATTAAGGCCATAAATGAAGTACAATGCTTTCCAAAGAAATATTGGAGGAATCGGTTTAGAAAAGGCTCCAGGACAGACTGATCCTGGAATATTATCTGTTCAGTCTTCAGTTCACTTGCCTTCCTAATGACCTCAGGCTAGGAACACAGCCATATGTCCTGGTCTGGTCTGGCCTGGTCTGGTGTGTCATGTGATCCTATTCACTGGAAAGCCATTAAACACTGTCCTTCATTCGGCTCATCCCATAGGACCTCTATTAAACTGACCACACCAAAGCAGACTTCTAGGCAGCCAAACCTGGCAGCAACTGTGATCAGATTACACACTCGGAAAAGTATTCTAGGTTGATAACTTTTGTATTAAATCTGATTTTGTTAATAGTGGTCTAACGTGCCAGACGGAAATTATCCTGTTCACTTTATCATGAGGGATACTTACTTCAAGATTGAAAGTTCTTAAAAGACTGCCGTGAAGGAGTCTACTTCTTACTGACAAATTACTTCTTGGAATCAGAAAAATTACTTCTCAATAACCAAAGCCAGCTGGCGTAAATAGCATATTTTGCTTCACATTCTCATTAAACTGAACAAACAAAGTGCAGACAGAGTCAATTCATTCTTTCTAATAACATCGACTTGTGAAAGTCAACTTTCAAATAACTACATTTGGACTCAATGAGACACAAGGAATGTAGTAGTCCTTTTTATCATTACGCGTTTGTCAGACGACAGAGGCTATATGCCTGACTGATTGACACACATCGTTTAAGAGCAAAAGCTTAACATTTTGTAATGACGCACACTTGCGACCACCTCAGTGTTTCCAACTTAGCAACTACGTAGTAAGATTTGGCGGGCAAGATCTGACCCCTTTAACAACTTTACTTCGAAACAAAAAATATTCTCCAACACAGCTCCACGAATCCGCATCTGAATCTGTTATACTGCCTTCAGAGGCCGCTGCTTCAGTGAGCAAGAGATGTCTTGTCCTCCAAACAACAGACAGACTGAAACACGTATCTGACTGATTGAAGAGTATCCACTGTATATATGAAAAAAAACTGTGGTTCACTTGCTCTGATCACTCACTGCGTCCTCCCAACGGGCTGCAGTCACAGTGCAGCAAATTTAGGTTTGCCTAGTCTTTTACAAACCAGGACATGAATAAATGCCGGCATTAAATTTGAAAAGAAACAGACATTGCCTAACTCTTGTTAAGTACTCCTGTACTGTGAGGACATATTCGTCTGTTTGCATGTCTACTTTGTCTGTTTATATCCATGAATCTGATATCTGATAAGTAGGCCACTTGTTGGGTCAAATCCTGTGTCTGCACCTTGGCTGATGGACCAGAGAGGCATGATTAATAACTAGAGAATTATATGGAATTATATGAACATCTGCTGCAGATTCCACAGATGTGAACAAAAAAACAAACAGCCACAGCAACAAAACTCCCATGAGAGGCAACAGTATATAACAGGGCTACAGGAAAACAGAGAGAAAATGAGGCAAAGAGGCAGCAGAAACGTGGCAGAAAGTAAAATAGAACACTCTAGAGGAGACAGAGTATAAGTACGTGTACTGAAGACAGGTGGGAAAAGAGAGATAGTAAAAAAAGACACTAGGAGTTAAGGGTTCAGAGATAAATGGGTCAGTAGCAAATGCTTCACAGTTCCACTACAATTAAATCTAACAAATTTGACAAGCTTTACAGTTTCTCCTTCACTCAGACAGACACATTTCATGGCTCTTTAACAATCTGGATATGTCTGTAATAGACAGGAAGTTGTACGAACCTCCACAAGGACACACAGTTCAACACATATAAAAATGAGTCATCTTAAGTGAAATACGCTGTGACAATACTGTGACACTGACAGTATGGATTGTCATCAGTAGAAAGCAAGACTCAAAATATCCTTGATTTACAGTGCACTCTTTGAAATAAAGGCGAATATGTATGAAATACAGTGCATGACTTATACTGTTTGTGTTATCCAAGACCGGCTTATATACAGTCCATTTTCCATTTGCATTAAATTGCTCTTAAATCTTACCATGCAGACCATCTTAGTCCTGCAGACATGCTAGAAAGCAGTTGTGCAAGAGGGCAAGGCCGGTGGCTAAAACCCTATCATCTGAGAGCTCCATGAGCACTTAAGTACAAACTAAATCCTTCCAGCCCCTTCACCCGAAAAAACTATCCAGCTGTGTAAATCCACAGAAAACATGCAAACAACCATGGCTCAAAATGGTCAACTGGGAAAATGCAGCGCAGTATTAGTAGTTATAGAACCAAAACATGACCACCCCCAGGGGCATAAATATGTGAGGATGATGAGACGTAAAACGTTGTAGATTACACTGATCCCTCACTGCCACGCTGACTGCCAGAAGAAACTACGAGACCTCCCTGCATCAACAGGAGGCACATGACACACAACAGTTACCATGACACATGGGTGGAAGAAATAACAATAAATTGTGCAGTGTATTCCATTGCAATGCTTATAGAATATCTATCATGTTTAATTTTTGGTGACACAATCAAAGGTTTATATTTAATTCTGTAGTTTGTGATGCCATCAAAGTCAACTTAACTTCTTGTTAAGACTTTCTGTCAGTTTTAGTGAGGGTTTCCTTTTGACCAGTGTTCCTCTCTGTTAACAATGTTTTTCTCTATTTGACATGTCATCATGATTTTCGAGAGGTTTCCTCTTGCTACATTCCCACATTTGAACATTCACCCACAGTGACTGACACTTAACATGGTATTTTTTGGTAAATGGACTCTTATACACCCATTCACACACTCAGAACAATTGGGGTTCAATGTCTTGCACTACAACAGGAATTATGGCTTCAAAAAGGATGTTGCCTTTGAGCCACCTCCTTTATGAAAATGGTAACGTTCCCCTATTAAATCAGACATATATTTGTTATTGATATTTATAGACCAATTAGACAAGGTTTTGACCATATAAATTTGAGGTATTTTTACCTGCCAGATTGAATGTGAGATTATACAACAGTATTTTGTGTTTCTCAGTTGATAATGTCTTAAAATATTGACCCATTTACACCAGTCTTTACATACATTACTGACATTAATGTATGTAAACATTTGAAACATTGTGTATCTGGTGTTTGTCACCATATTAAATGACATGTCTGGTCTTTTCTGATCTTTTTTGACCCGTCTGGTCTTTTCTGATCTTTTTTGACCCGTCTGGTCAGGTTCTGATATGGTGTTTTTATTGTATTTAGTTTTGATACCATTTGTTTACACCTGGACCACAGATTGAGCCTTTAGTAAGAGTCACCTGTGTTGCTGCCTTTGCAGTTGGGATTTTCTATCGTCACAATTACATCAGTCACAAACAGTACAAAACTACAACAGCCAACACCAACTGAAAGACATGCTCCACAATAAACACACATAATGAGGATCACCAAACTGCCATTTACTGCAGGGCTATTGCATTGTAAGTGGTTTGTTATTTCGTCCCATCCCTGTATCATTTGTGGCAAGGTGAACATGCCACACAAGTTTCTAGGACATAAATTATAACATGCTTTTAGTCAACATCAGAAACACCATTAAATTGTAATGACTACTGTGAAGCAAAGTGTTTTCTTACCTTTTTTTTCTCTTTCAGGTCATACAAGGCCATTGTGGCAAATAAGGGCTCAATGTCAATCTCAAACCTATGAAGCCAAGAAAGAAAAGGAAATGAATAATTCAATAATAGCAAGAGAGACAAATACTTATACTCAACATTAGTACTCTGGTTCTTCGTTTTACTGTACTTAGATTATGTTCTATTTTTTACTCCTCTATTCTATTCTTTTAGATTATTGTTGTATTGGGAAGCAAACAAAATGTACTACAGTAAGTGATAACATGTTTGAACTGAGGGTTAAAGGATAAGGGGGAAGTTGCCAAACCACTGCAAGCAGAGAAATGAGTTCAACTCAAACATTTGGCAGTTTTATGGGTTGCAAGACGGACGAGTGAGATCAAGAGTGAAGGCAGAGAAACTCTGTGTGTGTGTGTGTGTGTGGTTGTGTGTGTATATGAATGATAGAAAGAAAGAGAAAGAGACACGGAGACACAATCCCACACAGAGAGGGAGGGACAGTGATTTTCTGGCGAAGAACAACAACCACTGCACAGCAATCCTCCACTCTCCCACACTGCGCTGTGCGTCACATCTACTGCAAAGTCTTTTTGAAACAACTAGTCAGACTCTTAAGTCGTGATCAGATGTGACACAGAAGAATGTACTGTATGTTAAGAGCTAAGTCATTTTCATAAACAAGGGGGTGTTCGAATAATTTCTCTTTAACACTTTTAACTGTTGGTTCCTTGTCCAAAGTCTAAGAGAAACAGAAGGCAGCTGTTTAACCCCCCCCCCCCCCCCCCCACAGTATTGAAAATGTATGACATACTTGATGGACTGGCATCGGATCAGGATGCGGTCTCCAATGTGTTCTTTGGGACAGTCAGGGAGAGGCCTGATCTCCACAGCATCTTCCTGGAACACAATAGCAGAGAAATAAAAATGGAGGAGTTGTTACATTTGGAGGAGATTTAGAATCTTAAACAAGATTCACAGGTGTTTATGAATTGGGAGGAAAAATATACTCCAAGTGTTGGCAAGGGAAAGTAAATCCATTTACAAGGTATAACCTTTTTTATATGTCTTTGATGTCTTAATAGTGGTTACATTTAGAGTTGTGTCTATAGGTTCCCTATACTTTTTTGAACATGTTTGTGTAACGTGTCAGAAAATAGTGTAGTGTAACATGGTATATTGGAGAAGAGTGTACCACTTTTGATGAACTGATTTTGAACTGAGGCTCACATTAGTCTGCATCTTGGTGTGTATGACTTCTAAAAAATAAAAAAGTTGGACACAGAGTGTGTGACTCTAACGCCTAACCCACATGGTTCCCATATGCATGCATGCACCGATACATTAGAGCATGTCAGTATCAACTCTTACTGTATCTCACCTCGTCGGCTGGTGGGTACAATGCAAACAGCTCGGGGTGTCTGTTCCCCTGCCGTGCCTCCTGGTTGAAGCGGTCCAGCTCCTCATGGTTGCTGAAGGCCAGCAGCCCCTCCACTCTCTGGTCCGGGGTCAAACACCGTAAGTTAAAGTCGGAGGAGGTCAGCGTGCGGCCAGAGTCATCAGTCAGCCCCGCCAGAGTTGGAGACTTGACCTGGGGCAAGGACAGAACGCAAGGGGTAAGGATGGTGACAGGGTTCGGCGTGGGGGAGGACAGATAGAATAGGGTGAGGGGAATTAAATGTGTGAGCGGGAAAGATGGAGCAATAACAGAAAAACAAAGGATCGGGGGTTATTAAGGCAGCACATCCAAAGGGATGTTATTAATAGAGACATCAAAGATAGAGTATGGAATACTATATTAATGGATAATTGGTCAAAGCCTGTTCTTTCTCCACTTAAAAATATTATTTGAAAGTGGTTTGAGAAAATGGAGAAAAAAAAAAAGGCATCCATACTTGCCAACCCCATTAAACTTCCCAGAGGTTCATGGTTTTTCTCCCCAGTGCTCCCCATGGCTTTAAATCTCCCTACTTTATCCCATTGTTTGATCAAACTTCAAAATCTGACTAAACAATAATGCATTAAACACCAAAATATCAACTCTAAACTTCCACAGCATATATACTGTATATATACAGATTTTATGAACCTTCAACAACATACACTACATGGAAAATGCTGCCTTTCATGATTCTGTTGTCAGCAGACGCAACTAACAGGCAGTTAGACAGTCTAGACAGCTTTTGTTTTGGCCTGGAGACAATGACAGTCTGTTGTGCTTTTTCTGATCAAGGCTTCCTCAATGTAGAGAACACACAACACAGGCTCGGGTTTATGTTCTCTGTATGCTACAGAAAGTGAAGTCAAGTTATAGGAGTCTTTATATTATAATGCAGGTGCTTCCTTCTGTTATAAACATGCAGGCGTCTTGCTGTATTTTCTTAGTTATGTAGGAAATAAGGCCATGACGTGCAATAGGGTGGTATGAGTTACTCATTTCTAGTAATATCAATGCATAGTACATTAACTGATCAAGTT
This sequence comes from Lateolabrax maculatus, assembly GCA_031216445.1. Lineage (NCBI taxonomy): Eukaryota > Metazoa > Chordata > Actinopteri > Acropomatiformes > Lateolabracidae > Lateolabrax > Lateolabrax maculatus. Next base: position 10,786,121 of record CM062217.1, read on the forward strand.
CTGTAACCAGAGATCTCCCTGCAGGCTGAGGGCTTGCCAGACAAAAATGATAGCAGCAAAGAGGGCCGAGCTGACTTGCTGACCCAGAGCAACAATAGCCCTGGAAAAAAAGCTTACTAGATGCTGAATATTTTTGAAAACCAGTGCCCTGCCAGCAACAGCACTGGCCTGTTGGACAAGAATGAGCACCAGGCCACAGCGTGATCTTCAAACCTTTAAATTAAGTCACTTAATATAACATAATATAAAATGTTTCCTCTCAGATGCCCTGGAGTAATGTCTGAGAGGAGAATCAAGCATCGGAAATGCACAAAAGATGTCTTCTGTTATACATAGTCAGAAATATTTATGTTGCCCTGTGGCTTCTGTTAGCTCCACCTTGTTTTCTGCTGTTTTGGTTGGAATATACAGAATTCTTACATTCAGCAAATGTCCATGTATTGATACCACCAACCCCCACCACCTTATACAAAGGAAAAGGGAAGCAAATGCGTCAAATACTGTTTTTAAGCATATTTAAAGCTTTCTTGCACCTGTGGCTTAAAGTCAGGTGCAAAAGCACATTATCTCAAGTGTTATTTAACATATCAGGGGCTAAAAAGGACCTATAATTCCTGTTTAGTGATAAATTACCATTAAACCATATTCAAAAGGGCATAACCTCACTGCCCCCATGCTACATCCTGCTTTGAGCAATCCTTGTTGCCACCCCTCTCTTCTTGTCGCTTTCATTCCCATCATCCATCAATCTCACATCCCATCTCTCCCAACCACAGGCAAGGACTGACCGAGCTTCCACCCTGCTGAAGCGTCACTCTGTTGAGGCAACAGAGGACCGTCACACCAGGATCCCAGGGCTATTGCTAAACCAGACTGGACTACAGAAGAGACCCATTAAGCGCTGAAGGACAATAGTGCTGTTCTTCCTCTCTCCGTCACTCTCTTTCTGGCATGTAGATCATGGGAAGCCTGTGGCGGTAATAAGGGCCTTTTGGTTTGGGTGATTAACCAGAATTGGCAAGGATGGGGTGACAGGAGGGGGCTGGTGAGACTGGCTGGGTAACTAGCCAGAGGCTGGGAGTGGCGCTCACTGAGACTTGGATTGGCCGGGACTGCCTGATGCTGGGAGCTAGGGATTTGGCCACTATGAGACAAAAGAGCAAGAGAGGGAAGTGAGAGAGGATGGGAACTTGGCTCGAAATAATGTTAGTCGAGCACTGAGGCAGGGATCCGCGCTGAAAGTAAAGGACTGAGGCATGCAAAAGTAAGCTATTGATTTAAATAGAATACCATTAAATTTAACCACAGCATCTCTCTGACTGTCTGGCTAAACAAATATAGGGGATGAAAGTTAGAGTATACAGGTTTAGTTCTGTGCAAGCCAGGCAGTGTAAACTTGAAAGAGTCACTGCCACAGTGGAAAGAGTGATAGGAATAACAAAACACTGTTGTGTTCACTATGAAAGCATCCCCCACCCGAGTCTCCCACTCCTCCCTCACATTTCACATTCAGTATTGTCGTCTCTCTCTCAAGCCTTGATCAGTATGGATTACCATACTGCTCTCACTTAATAGTCTGCCTCTCACAAAAGACACTTTAACTAAGTGCAACATATTGGCATTCATGGACAAATTTCGAAAGTAGTCTTTTTCTCGTAGTTCTGTTTGGGAAATACAGTTTGACATTTTAGGAAATGTACTTATTTTAGTAGAAGACTGAAAGCTTTCAAAGATCCACCTGTCTACAGTCTATCTGTCTGGCCAGCCCTTTTGTGCAGTTCACCAAGAAATAGTTACGACACGCAACTCCCAGTTCGGCTGCAAATTGTTTTTTTTTTTTTACATTTCTGCTTGAGTACAAATTAAACAAACAACATATAACATGTTAAATGGTGATCTTTATAGGTGCTGGTAGGTGTATTCCTGAACGTTGGATAGAGCCGGGCTTGCTGTCTTTCTGCTGAGTTGAGATAATTTGCCAAACAAAGTTAATCCCCTACTGGCTCTAGCTTCACATTAGAGTGAATAGTGAACAAACTATTCCTTTAAATTTAGACACTTCAAATACAAATGAGGTATAGAAAGCTGTGTTACAATTGTATGATTGTTTGTTCTCACTTTAATGTAACCTAACCTAGCCAGGGGAAAAAAAAAAAACCTGTTTCAAAAACATGTAGAGTTATATCTGATAAAGAATGTCTAAGGACAGGACTGACTGAAGAAGGAAAGAAGTGAAGAATTGTTAAAGTGTAGCAAGACTGGCTCTGAAGAAGGCTTTTTGAAGAAGGCGAATACTTCTCCTTTATTGAGTAACAGAATGTTGGTTAAGACACAGGTTAAGTAAAACTTGTACGCAGCCAATGTCCTTAATTTAAAAGACACAGTTTAAGTAAAACTTGTACGTAGGTCCTTGATTCAAAAGACACAGGTTTGAATAACAATTTCTTACACTGAAGACTTTTTTCATCTCAACTCTTTTCAAATATAACTGAAACTTCAGAAGGTGACTGTGTGTGTTACATGTATGGTTGGCTGTGTTTGTGTTTCTTACTGGCTTCTCTGGGTTCTCTGGGTGGAAATCGGACTCAAAGGTCTGTTTCCGAAGGAGTTTGAGTAGGCCTGCTCGCTCCGAATACGCGCTCCAGCCATCCCCCTGGCACCTTCACACACACACACACACAAACCAGATCAAGACCCAGACAGCGAAACACACATGAAAACAACATGCATAGTTTACCACCGATACCCTTATGCACTTCTGATGCAAATAGACTAGATAAACTAGATTAACAACAAAAACAGAAGCCTTACACAACATAGTCACAGTGTATCTGTGTATTGTATGTAAGTGTGTGCGGGTGGAGGAAAGAGAGATAGAGCGAGCACTACAATGTGTCAGACAGGAGATCCCAATGTAATGTTTATCAGGCTCTCTCCGGCCTCTTGTTTCCCGTTTCACAGACGTTAAGTGCAACTTCTCGGACAGTTGGCACCTGTTGCACTGTGGGACAGCTAAAATGTTTATATCTTTGGTTATATTGATTATATAAACTCTAAGAGTCCTGAACACTCGGACTATAACTGTTGTGTTTCTGTAGGAGACAAATTACCTTCTAGAGACCACGAGCCATGGCTGGGTGTAACTCTTTACACAGTCTCTCACATGTGGATCCAACTCCGCTCTACAAAAAAAGTGACGGGGAGGATAAGAAGACATTCTTATACAGACACACATGCAAACATTCACAGACAACTACAAAATGTACATTCCTCTTCTATCTTAACCTGTACTTCATGGTCAAGGTACAGAATAAGTGAATGCTCTGAATAAGATAAAATAACACGAGTTGACAGAATATTTGTACACTGACAACACTAAGGGCATTATAAAAAAATATAACTATGTTTTGTGACTTTTTAACTGCTGCTTATTCTGTAACTGCATGGATTCCCCTAAAATCTATAAATCCAAGATAGCATCTTTTAACTCAACACATCTGATGTATGACTTTAAAAAATAAATAATTTTAGTACTTCATTTCTTCTTTCTCCTTTTATCTTTTATCAATGCTTCTGGTCTTGTTTATCTTTCTGCTTATGAATGCATCTATTGACAAAACAGTCATTATTGTCTGCCCAATTTCTTTTCTCTTTTTAAGTGTCTTTTATCCTGTATTTCTGTTCATCTTTTTGTCAAGAATCTTATCGTGACCCAGATTACAAAAGATGCTAGATTTACAGTATGAATATTAACTTTCCTACATGGACTTGAGAACCATCTTTGAATGTAAGTGAGCAAAAGCCATCTGCCAAAAACATTATAGAATGATGATTCAGTAGTTGAATGCATGAAGGCTGTTGATTGACAATAGATTGAAACAGCTTCTGTAATTATTCTTCACTATTTTACATGTTTTCAGGACTATTTTTTTACCAAACAGGTCTAACAGCTTGCCAAAGTCATTTTAGGGAGCATTTTTTTTAGAGTGTGTGGATTCTTCTGTGGTCAAATGTCAGACATCCTGTGACCCACCCATCTTCAGGGACAGAGTGTCGAACAGTCCGACACTCCTTCTCCATCTGCTCCACCTTCAGGTCATCGTCGGGGAAGTCTCCAAGCTCCTGCATCAGGGCTGAGTCTTCACTTCTTAACTGCGACATCAGGAATTCCTCCAGGTCCAAGGGCTCCACCGCGTCATATGATGGAGGCTGCAGAATGAAGGGGTGATTGAGGATTGGAAGAATTAGGACACATAGCACCAAATATCATGATATGAGGAACATATGAGAAGCAATATTTGCTTAAGTGCAAGTTCAGTAAGGATCCTAACAGAGTGGAGTGGATGATCAGAAGAGCCTCTAAAGGGTGATTATGAATTATCTGTCAGGAAAGCATAAATGTACCAGGACCCCATGTGAGAAATGTCTGATGAGGTTTAGGGTTACGGTGACAAAAACAAAAGGAAATATAAAAAGATTAACAATGAAATGTGTGCATTCCACATAGTTCAGAGGAGTACTGAGGAAAAGAAAGAAAGAAAAGATAGAAAGGAAGGTGGGACCAGACATGTTGATTCATGACTATTTTCTAATACCTCATACCTGACGAGGAACAAAAGATTGGAGCACATACATAAATAGAAAGTGGAACAAACTGGCCTGTATCAGACAACCAGGCGTTTTTTTTTTCTTCTGTAAACCTATTTTTAGACAGAAACTCTATCAGCCTACCCTCCAGAGCAGCAGCAGATCAAAGGCAACACTGTAATCACTTTTATGTACAGTGAAAATGGGCCTCAATCTTCATTTGGGTCTTTGAATCTGTACATATTGTTCAAGTCATCCGAGCACAGAATGAAACAAATTCTCACTGGCACTTAAGGGGGAAGAAAAGACAAGCTTTCCATCATTACAAATAGCTCACAGGGGAAAAAAAACACAACTGATGATGAGATAACACACATCCCTTTTGTTTGGTGCCCGGCTGGCTATGGGGAACCTGCATGGAGCAGGTGCTTCTGTGAAAAATGGCAGCTAATCGTACAAACCTCCACACTGATTACAGTCTGCAGGCTGTGGCTGATGTAGGCAAAAGCTTAGACATGAACTTACACCACAAAAGTTTAAAGATGTCCTAAATAATCAAAAACAAAACAAGCTTTGTCTCTCAAAGTTAATCAAATGAAAGAAAGTGTGTATACAGGAGACACAGAGAGAAAAAAGAAAAATACAAAGCCAAGCCAGCCAATGGCTTACACACTAACAGATATTGTGCACACAGAAGAGGTAGAGATAACTGCAGCAACAAGGTGAGTCACTGCTGCACTCAATGTTTAAATGCAGAGCAAATTCCATTTGCCTTTAGACATGTTTTTGCAGATCAAGCCACCCAAAGGGATATGTTTCTCTGCTGAGCATTCAAAAGCAAATTGTACCACATGAGTTAGTATTAATGGTTATGCAACACAAGAAGGAAAGTATACACAGACAGCCAGACGGAACAACTGTATCATTATTTTTTTTTCGGTATAAAAGAAACCTTCAACTCCTCCATTCTATAGAGGAGGCGTCAACCTCAACAGTGTCTCTGACGTGGCCGCCTATCCATATGTGCATTTCTCTGGCTCTCTGCCTCAAAGTTCGAACAAACATTGTAGCATGGCCTCTTTTTCTTGTTTAGTATGGAGGCTAACAAAAACAAATGGATGCAAATCTATGCATGCCTCTGATCAGTGCCTGCTGCTCTGTGGAGTCATGAGAGGAGCCTGCAAGAAACTACCTCTCCTTGCCAAGTCAACAGCCAGATTTTCTATAAGCTTACAAATTGGTGATTATAAAGGTGATGCATTTGCAAGTATTTATGAGGATGAGATTGTTTTTACCTGTAGGACGCATTGTAATCTACAACTGACAAAATTCTGTGCAGACATATGCAACAATAAACAAATAAAATATATATTTTAAAAAAAAACAATTACACATGTTTAAAGCCAATTACTGTTATATCAATCATTAACATTCATTATGTATTATTATGGAATTATCATTCCATTTTAAAAAAGCAATATATATCTACTAACATTACTGCTCTCAATGTGCACTGGCAAAAATGAGCGGGGACGGAAAACAGACTAAAGAACTCATGCCAAACAATATTCTTACAAAATACAGCCACATATGACTTGAATTATGATACTTACAACAATCAAGCTTATTAATTATCTCATTCAAAAGTCTCTCTAAAGGCAGCTGTGCTCATATGAATATTGGAGACTTACCCGGCTGAAAATGAAAACTGTACCATAAAAAGGAAGCGAACAAAATGGCGCACTCCGGATATGGGAACCTACTGTGTGCACCTACTGACGCTGAATGCTTTCTGTTGAAACTAAGCCACAACGCAGTGCACAGATCCTCTTTAAATTGATCCTCATATTTCTAGGAGGCTAAGAACTCCAGCAGATCTGACAAGAAACATTCAGCATTGCCAAAAGTAGAAGAGATATTAATAGCCAATCAAAATTAATGTTTAAATTGAGCCTGACTATTTGAACCCACAAATCTTTTGACAGCAGTTCCGAGCGTTCAGACATAGTGTTAGAGTTGAAGAGGAGAAACCACAAGAAATTACAGGAAGTGACATAAACAAGGCGTCCCTCCATCAACTGCTGTTTCAACAGACAGGAACAGTAACTACAGACACACGTGCATGCTGCTTATACACACACACACACACACACACACAGGCGCTGCACACATGTACAAAAACACATGGGGCTTTTCCTCTTGATCTCTCAATTTGTATATTAAACCCACAACAAACACACTGATCAGTCGCCATTCCTCATATTCAGTCACTAAAAATAGCAGAAGTAAGAGAGAGAGAATTGTCAACAAATCAACATCAACCACGTCACAACTGCAGCAACAAACATCCCTCCCTCCGCTCAACAAACATCCGTCCCTCATCCCTGTGCTAGACGCTGCTGCTGAATAATGGGAAACTATCATCCTGGAGATTATAGTATTAAAACCCCTTTCCCGCATCCCAAATCCAGCCATATTAAAGATTTGCCCGTGTAAGCTGCAAGGTAAGCAGGCCCCATCCAGCGCCTGTCAGTAGACAAGGCACTGACCCATTTCCCAAGCAGGTTAGAGATTAACCGTGTTGCATGCTACAAGCTGGGGTGGGATGGATGGTCCAAGTACTCCTCCTCAAACCCTGTCAGCTGACGAGCTCAAGGATCATCACTGGGAAAGTATCAAAGGGCTTCGGCTCAGTTAGTCATGCACACAGATATGTCAGGAGACTTAGTGCCTAAAAGCTTTAGAAAACTTTAAATGAGAGATGTAGCGCGACAGAGAGAAGAATTGTGAAGGAAAGACAGAAATAGAAAAAAGCAGGAAGACTGAAAGAGAAATATATGAATCTGGGAGACAGAGGTTCAGAGGGTATCGCAGAGAGACTAAGAGGGGAGAGGGAACAAATCCCTGCAAAGGATTACTGTGCATCATTCTGTCTGCTTGCTTAAGAGAGCAGGAATCACTCTAACTGTCTGCTAGGCTTCAACTGAAGAGGCAAGAAAACAACTTGTCACAATGGAATTCAATCCTCTGCAGAAACTAAGGGATACTATATTTTCCAAACCCGGTTAAATCAAAGAACAGTCAGTGTCAGCCAAGTTTTAACAAAAGCATGTTAAGCCATGACTAAGTTTTCATCTCATCTTTTGTAAGAGGGAGAAAGATTCTTCCTAAAAGAAAAATCGGCTCTTTTGCAGGAATGCAGAAAGCTGTTTTTTGCAAGAGCAGTAACTTATGTTGAAGCCGAATTTCTATGATTCAAATTCTAATCTTCGAGACGAGACACCACACTGAGTCAGACATTCTCAGTACTTAAGACGGCAAAGAGGATGTGAAGAAGATATGCTTATAGCCCTTTGGTGGTGTAAGCACAAACACTGAAGCTGTGTGAGTGCAGCATAGTCACTGTATGAATTTCTCTTCAACCAGCATTACATCACTGTGATGTAACATTATATGAACAGCATTCTTTATTAAACCCACTTAACATGCTAGACAGCAACTAAGTACATATAAAAGATATTTTTCATTGTTGCATTTTAAATTTATTTAAGTAAAAAAAATGTCTCATAATGCTTACATTCCTTGCTTAAACCTGCCTGATGCTAGTGGCACGTTGTCTTGTGTGCAAATAACTAATAGCTCTTTTTTTTTTCTAGGTAGCTGTGACTCAATTAAAAATACATATCCTGAATAATGTGACAAATACCTTACAGATAAAAATCCCAAAAACCAGGGTATCTTTTTATAGACGGGGACTCACCACAGTGAGGTACGCTGAGGCCGAAGCGTTGGAGTTGCTTCGGCTGTGCTGCAAGCCATAGTGTCGTCTGATCTCTGCAGAAGAGTGCCTGGAACAAAACACGAAAACACATACAGATTCATAAGGTTTTCATGTATTCATGAGGCAGAGGATAATAGTTACTACCGCAGCATACCATATTTGTGTAGGTTAATATCTGTATAGAAACAGGCATCAAAAAAACATCTGAAACCTCGTGTAAAACCATAGCCTTTGTTCAATTCCATCAACATGCACACAGTGTATCTTAATGAGAGATGCAACAGCAATTCCAACATTGTTCCTGCTCGCAGTAGGTTGAATTGGTCGGCCATGGTGATTCCATTCAAACCATTGTTCGCTCTCTACAGACGCACATCTCTGCTGGCTGTGTAAATGCTTTGTCATGCTGGCACCCATACAGGCAGTGGAATAAATATGGTGTCCTGATTTGAGGGTCAGACGGAGCAGGAAATCAACATGACATAGGAATGGAGTAGTATTATTCAAAAATATTGGTTGGATGGGGATGGGGATGTATGTGTGTGTGTGTGTGTGTGTGTGTGTGTGTGTGTGTGTTTGTGTGTGCTTGCCTGTAGTCCTCTCCAAAGAGAAGGGAGAACAGAGAATGACAAGAACAAAGCCAGTGTCCCAATTTGTTGCCCACATTTCATCTCTATGCGACACCGAGCTAATGCGCTGTCTATTTCTTTGTAATTAATCTACCGTATCACTTGAGCCCTACCAAACTCTACACAATAACTGCTTTATTCTCTGTGGTTCAATAAATGAAAGGCCAGTTTTGTGTGTGTAGGCATGTCTACGTGTGTTTACTATGTGTGTGTGTGTGTGTGTGTGTGTTTACGTTTTTGTTTGTGTTAAAATTGCTTTTTGCATGTGTGAGTGTCAGAAACTGTTTGTTGCAACATTGCCTCACAGGGGAGTGTTACCGGGCAAAGACTTAAGTAAATGGGTCACATTCCCGACTGCTTCCCCTGTGGTCAATCTCATGGGTTCATTAAGTCCCCATGGCCATTGTTACGACAGCCCTGTTACTAATTACCACCCCAAGCCCATAAACACCAGTGCAATGGAGGAATGGCAGCATGTCAAAACCACTGAGGCTGCAGAGTCATGAAGCATGTAAAATCCGCGAGGCAGCTTCATGCAAACATCTGAAAACTAATATTAATGTTCTACAGCAACACTCAATCACTAAACCAGTGTGTTTATCAAGAATAAAAGATGGATTACATTTCATGTCCATAAATGTGTTTGTTCAATTTAAAGGGCCATAATGACGAATACAATACTCTCTATTTGAATCTGAGATGTATGCACATTCTGTTTATAACACTTTCCTGCCACTCCTGCCATTCCCTTAATATGCTGAGTCAATACAATAACTGAATTCTGAGGAGGGTTGAGGCATGGGTGGGAGAACAGTATACAAATTTACACAAAGATCAAAGTCCAGCAGTGAAGCACAATTTTATCAACACACATAGCTGCTCCGCTGTCATTTAAAAAAGCAAGACAGGGAACAGGAAAGAAACATCCTAAAATATGTGAAAACTAAAAATCAACAACAATGCAAGAATGTACATCGAAGAAGCACATGTCTGCAAATTGCAGGATTAAAAACTCAAGCCTATTAAAAAAACACATATGCATGCTGATTTCCACAATGAGCAGCCACAAACACACACACACACACATATCTACTTGGCCACATTATCAACTTTTACACTTTTATCAATAGCAACAACAGCTCTGTTATGCAATTCTAACTTGTGCAAAAGTAACTTTAAACCTACACAGTTTTCAACGTATATTTAACCCTTATATAACTCAGAAAGTAGACTACAGACTGATAAAGGGGTGGTGTGCGTGTATATATATCATACTGTACAAACAGTCACACCTGAAAGCTGCTCAGCACAACCACAATCCTCTACTGCTGGCCCCTACGCAGGTTTATTAGAGCAGTATGTTTGTACCTTGCACATATACACTCCACCTTGCAGCTGCACATCAACAACTTAAGTCTCTTCACACACCCCACTTTTAACGCTACTAATGTCTGAAAGGAATATGCTGAGTTACTCCTTTTCCTGCAATGTTTCAAATCACATAAGCCCCATGGAGCTTAAAAGAGCTGTAGGTAAGAAACTAAAGCTCCAGAAGGTTTCCAGGTCAACACAAGGAATGACACTCCTCACAGCTTCACCTCACCAAGAACCTGGAGAAGAGTAATAGGCAGGCCAGACTTATGACTTCTGCCACAGACATCTCCTCTTTAGTCAGATTGGTTTTGGTATGTTTCACTTTGAAATGAGAATGGCAGAGGAATGGGGCTACAGCTGAGATTCATGTGATTCTGATGTTATATACTGGTGCTTTAACTAGATTAAATACCAGTGCACAAGAAACAGGCCGACGGAAGACAACCTATGCAGTGAGATTAGTCTTTGCATGGGTTTGATGGTTCTGTTCTGACCAAACAAGAAATCCCCCCCCAAAAAACAAACAAAAAACAAATATCTGAACTAACAAGAATGCCTTTTCTTGATTGTCTGTTGGGTGTATTGAGCTTGTACCCAAGGCAATTTAAATCCTGTAAAGCTTTTTCATAACTTCACATCTAAAGAAACATGCCCTACCCCTGTGTACAGACTGAGCCCATTACCACTCCACCACTAACATGTGCCCTCCCTCTATATCTTTGATTGCCAATGGAGAGACAACGCTCATGCATACCAAAACCTACCATTATAGAACATACTACTACTGTATATAAAGTAACATTTGCATATACACACATTCTGACATGCGTGCACACGTGGGACTTCTTACTTGTATACACTGACACACATTCAAGGCCTGTCTATAAAAAGACCATGAAAGTAAAACAGTAATCAGCTCTCGCCAGCAGAGCCAAGCAGACATTATTTTAACACTAGTAGACAAACAGCTTGTCACAGCAGACGGCATCTGTCCTTCTCTTTAACAGGCCAATGTCCTGGCATCCTTTGTTACATAAAAACCAAAGCTGCTCTTGTCAGGAAGACAAAAAGCAATACTTTGGATTTGGGTGAAATGATAGCAAAAGCAGCTTGTGTTATAAGACTATATAAAGCAATGTTTTGATGATCACTTTTTAGTGGAACCATTAAGACTGAATAAGTTACAAATTCTTGCAACGGACCAACCAAGAGACAAAACTAGTATTTGACTTTCAACAATACGTGCAATGCTTTTAGGTGAGAGGACAGAGGCCAAGTGCATTGGTGAATAAGGGTCAAGAAGACTGAATATGAAGAGTTCAGTGAAACATAGCAACGCCATCTTGTTCTAATACAGATCTGACCCAGTCTGTAAAAACACTTGTTATTCAAGTCGACTGCTTTGGTCTTGAAAGCAGCTTCTGTGGTTTTTGTGCCTCATCAGGGTACAGGACTTCAGGTCTGAGATCTCAGAGAATAACCATAGTGGCATTCGCCGAGAGGCATGTTCTTCACCACCACTATGTCAGTGCAATGATGTTATCCTAAAATAAAATGTTAGCTGACCCACCATCTCATTCTGAGAATATAATGTGTGGTTATGAACCAAAATCCTTTACCGGCAGTGCAGCTACTATTATCACAACATCATCTCAGTCATATCACAGGCCAGTCTTTATTACAACATGTAATAATAATGCACTGTATCACTAAAATACAAAAGTATTCCATGGTTGCATGGACGGGATAGGGGTGGAATCTGATAACCAAATTGCTGCATCTATGCCCAGTTTTACGGTACCCAGGTTACCAAAGTGCATGTGAATGTGTAGTCTGATTTCCTGTGTAAGTTGATATCTCTGAGTAACCTGACTAAGCCAAACCACAGAAAATCTATAGCAAAATGTCAATAAATGCTCCCTCTTTGGAATGGAACATTTGAACTCTCCTCGCTGAACACAAAGCCTGATGACAATAATTATCACTTTTCTTTGTCTTTTTTCATGAGATATAATTAGAAGAGGTAATCAACACTGATTAGGATGGCACTCTTAAAACAGCTGCTACCGGGGAGTTGACATACAGCCAGAACTACATCTGACAGCAAACTCCTGCTATAAATCTGGGCTGCTGACAGATTAGGCACGCATTAAGACTCAGGACATTTTTTGGAACCATTATCTTGTTTGTTGGTAAACGAACTGAAAATATATCCAAAATCATATTATGCACATCAATTACAGCAACTACAGCATTACTATGGCATGTCATAGCACTTATTAGTATAATAATGAATCATCAATCAACTTTTACATTTTGGGATGATTACTTACTTAATTAGTTCATATATTACTAGACAATAAAGCTATTTTGGATGTAGAAAATAACATGTTGACTTTGACTGTTAGCAGCTGTAAAAAAAAAAAAAAAGCCTTGACTATATTAGTGATCTCCTCAGCGGATCAATGTTTATGATACTGTCATAACCACTGACCTCATGTCCACTGTCACACTGTGCTAATTAGATCATCTTCTATGAGAAAAAAGTCTCATATGCAAAGACAATGAGCAAGGTTAGAAAGTGTTTAATCATTAATCAGAATTAAATAACATTTGATATAGCAGCTTTGTGTGTGACTCCATTATTTTAGGTATTTATGAGCTGTCAAACACATCTCTAATCTGTCAGTAAGGTTCTTAGACTTGAAGCTTTTTTGTTCCTATGACATTATTATTGGATTGCTAAAAGGAGTATTTCTTAAAATATGTACCTGCACAAAAGCTGGGTGATTTCTGAAAGGCCTTACCAATCACACCCAAAGTAAGAAATCTCATTGTGGGATCCAGAGGGGAAAATCTTTTATCATCTCCTCCCTATAGAAAGAGGTTGGCCCCTTTCTGTTACGTCAGGCTGTCTATGGCAGGCCTGCACTTGCTGTGTGTGCATATGGTGTTACTGTCAGCATTTCTAGAATCATTGGCCAAGCATTCCTCAAATTGAGTCCAGCTCTAAAACTGCAGTTTCACTAGTTCTCACAGCTACACTTCTGATTAACAGGGGCCCCAGATAGCCAGATCTATAGTTCTACTCATGATTATCTGTATCCACTCCGCATGACGTGACTCCCACCAAGCATGCTGCTCAGCCAGATAGTCTACAATTATCCCCGTTATCATCGTTATTATCAACTCAATCCACTAGAGGTGGGTGGCAACTTTAGCTTGCATTTCATAGGCTAAAATAACCTTTTCGCTTCTCCCATAAGCCCTCTCTCCCCTCATCTGATCCGAAAAGAAGCACAGGAAAACAAGAGAGTGGTGTGGTGTACATGACAAGAGGGGGAAGCAGACCAAAGGGATGCCCCCAGTGTGTGTCTCTTACTATCATATGTCTCCAGACTTAATGGGTCTTACTGCTATCAGCACGATCACGGCTCAGCTTCCTGTTAGAGGGAGGTGCGCACAAACACAGCGGCCATTTGGCAGGATTAAGGGTTCAGGTCACGGGCGACTCCAGGCAAGAAAAAGTGAAAAAAAACTTTAAAACACAACTTCTAGCCGAGCTTAAATGCTTCAACCACAGGGCAAGTCGTTTATCAAATGTTTTTTTGAAAAACTATGTGTTTTTGACACCCCCCCCCCCCCATTACTCAATGGCCCACAAACAGTCATGAGGGTTAACAGATGTCGTTAACCAGAGCCCAGAGGAAATCAGATGCAACTTAATCTGGATCCCCCTGCCACTTAAGAGTATTGAAAGACAGAGGCCCCACGTCCACAGCTGTCCTCACACCTGTTACCATATGCTGGTGAGAAACATCACGTTCACCAGTGTGTGCGTTCAGCTACCTTCGATCTACTCACCGAAACTGGACACTGTCCGACACTGTTATGTTAGCATTTTGCATTTATGACTGACATATTCTCACACTTCTGTTCCATTCCCCTTTTTTATGTGCTCATGACAAAACACATTTCCTGATTTAAAAAAGCCAAGAAGAAAAAGTGAAGTGAAACTGGAGCGCTATAGTCTCCACAGTGAGCAGGATTTCCTTCACGCTCCGTCCTGATAGAGAGATCCAGAGAGGAACTGCACATGAGCACATATAGAATATTTAGGGCTGGATAGGAGGGTTAGGGTTAGGATTCCCTATTTAACCCTGGAGTTACTGTTTCACCTCTTCAAATATGGGGCTTTATTAGTTTGCGTGACAATTAACAGGTTTTCCAGCCTCCTAGTGTCTACTTCAGTTTCAATTTGTGACTACTGTTCCTGTTTGTCAATGTGGTTTGTTCTGTGTCTGGCTTTTGTTGCCATGATTGCCTAGGCTGTTTCCCTTCACGGACTACATTATTTTGCAGTTTGTCTGACAAATGCACACAAAATGAAGGTCACATGATTACACATATCGTGGCGTCCTAGTAGCCTAGGTGTTTATGACGCTCGCTGACCATGAAATCATAACACCAGCAGGTCTGGCCAGGGGACCTTGTCTTCCCTTCTCTCTCTCCCCCCATTTTGCACTATAATACAGGCAAAATGCTTTTAAAAAAGATCACACATATCAAAGTACTGATTCTTTTTTTTTTATAGCGAACACTACCTGGACCTAAAATGACCCACCTCAGAAAATAAATAACAGCCTGAACAGCCTGTTGTTACTTTCAGGTAGCTGTATATTATGTAATATGTAATATGTATTCAATATTGCCGAGTCAATGTGAAAATAATCCCATATTAAAAAACCTGCAGGATTACTAAAACACACATCAGTTTCTGAAATCACTGTCAGTGAGTGTGAAATGTGTCTCTTGCATCATCACTTACCGGCGGTGCTGTTTAACACCGCCAGTAAGTGATGCCACACATTCCACAACAACCTGCTTTGCTACAGTACAGCATCCTGTAACCAGCCCCTCTGCTGGCTCTGCACTGGATTCAGGCTGTGACCCAAGATCCCTCACATCCCTCAGCAGCTGAGCTCAGCTCTGCACAGCACAGCAACCGTGCTTTCTCCTGGCTATTAAAAACAAGAGTATGTATCTGGTGGTGGGGGATGAAGGATTTCACACTCACACAAAAAAAAATAATAGAACCAATAGATCACTTTGGACTAGAGCTGAAACGATTAGTTGATTAGTTGATCAAACGATCTGCAACAATTATGATAACTTATTAATATTTTAAAATAATACTATGATACTAATTAATTCATTATTTTTCTAGCAAAAATTCTTAACATTTTGTGAGAATTTGCTGCCTTTCAGTGTTTATTCCATAATTTTAGACTGCTGTTGGACAAAAACATATAATTTGAGGACATCATTTTATATACAAAACAATTAATCAATGAATCAAGAAAATAACTAGTAGATTGATGAAAAATAAATATTTTTCTGAAACATTTTGCATGACTGCATAAGCGGCGATTCATTAAAATTCCTTATGTAAGAACATATAAATATTAATTGTACATTTTCACCCAAGTTACAAAGTTTTAGACTAATGAGAGCTTGTAAAAGCTGCAAGAAGCGAGAAAGAACACATTTTTAGTTAAGGGTGCTTTAAAGAGAGGATCAACGGAGAGTAAAACAGCGCTGATTGTGCACCATAAAAGTGTAATGTGAGGGTAAACAATATTCCTCCTCCTCCTCATCATCATCATCCACCATCCAAGTTTGACCAGAACTGATCTCTGCCCCCCCCCCCTCAGTCCTTTATCCACTTCCACGGTGTGAATGAACCCAAGAGCACTGCTTCAACAAGGCACTCAGTTTGACCTGCACACAGTCAACCCTGCAGAAGCTTTATATGACTGTTTCTGCTAATCATAGGAAGTATCACCGTATTTGTTTTAATGAGTCCTACTACTGAGAAGGCCTGGTGCACAATGGACTTCCATGTGCATACTTCCTCCACACCTGGCCAGAGTCACAGCAGGAACTATGACCACATCCCTTCTCATTTACAGCAGCCCTAAACGCTGGTCAGACCTTGCACACCGCAGGAAATGATCGTATTAGAAACACTAGATATAGAAACAGCATCCTCATCCTTTTTTTTTTCTATCAGGAAACGGCACTGCACAGTACAGAGTATAGATGTGTCAACTTGAAGCTTCTGCATTGTTTCCACCAAGCGTCCAAGAGGGAAACCAACGTGTCCACGGTCGATCACAAGGCTGTCACGTCCTGCGATGACTCCTGACGAGAGAGCTGAAGTAAAGTTGGGCAAGTTTATTATCCTGCGGGCTGCTTTTTTTTTTTTTTCTTCCTGCCGGTACAAAGTGAACCAACCTGCGGTGTGAGCCCTCACAACATGTGGCCGCCCGCTGCGCTGTCAGCGCTGCCTCCCTCCCACACCTCCGGGGGGGGGGGAGCACCGACGGTTCACCCTCACTCCCCCCAAACCGAACCCGCAACAACCGGAGCTCTGCCACGGGACATTTATTTTTTTTATTAATTAATTTATTTTTTTTTTTTACCTGTTGATTTTCAGAGCGAACGCCCGTCGCTCCGCGCTGCCCAGAGAAGCCATGCTCCGGCCGCTCCGGCCGCGGCGTCTCCCCGCGCTGTGGCCGCCTCGCTGTCGCACCGACGCGCCGCTGCGTCTCCCCCGCTACACGCCAACTGTCATGTCAGCGCTCATCCTGGCGGCTCCGCTGGGTGTCAACTTCCGCGTTTGATTTGAGCCGTCCCGTGGAGGGAGGGAGAGAGAGAGAGAGAGAGAGAGAGAGAGAGAGGGAGGGAGGGTGGGAGGGGACGACGGGACAGGCCGGACCGGACACGCGCGCTCCCTCGCTGCCGCTGATCAGCACGTGTTGGCTGCAGAGGGGGGGGGGGGGGCAGATCAGAGAGAGAGAGGACCCTGATCCTGCTCCTGATCTCTGAGAAAGTAAATACCTAATAATAAGAAATAGTACTTAAGTTTAATTACTTCATTCAAAGTCGTTAAGAAAAAATCTAGTCTTTCTCTCTCTCATTGAACAATCCTGTATGAATGAGTACAGTCAAAAGTTTAACTAACAAAAAGATGTCCTTGCTGAGAAGTTAATTCTCAGTGTGTGGGCATTGGAGGTTTCTATGGGAGTCCATCTGCGCCACTGCGATGAAAGAAGTAACGATCCTGTAAGTCAGAATTATGAGATGCAGGGGCTAATAATGGGCTTCCATGGGTTTCCACATCACAGTAACATTTTTTTTTTTATATATATATTGGACCATGATTGGGCTGGTTGTGATGTATGTTTTTGTCTACATGTCAGATTTAAGGTGAGCACAGGGAAACTTTCGCCCTTCAGCAGAGGAATGTGAAAACAGTCTTGTAGTAGCCCATCAGACTCTGCACAGTGAAGCTCAAACATCCAGGTGAAGTCACAAGCAGCAAAACAGGATTTTTTGAGGGGGATTTTAAAGGGGAAGCACCAATTTTACACCTCAGGCTCAGTTTACTCAACATTCGGAGCGTTCTGTTTGTGTGTGTGTCTATCTTGCACAGGGGCCTGTAGGGAGCTTTCTGAAGTGTGAAAAAACAACCCTAGTGATGTCATCGGGGTTATCCCAGGCGGGCTCAGAGACGACACATTTTTAACTAAAAGCCTTGGTTATGACCTGGGGGCACTGGGTTTGAAAGACATTCAGGGAGGGTATAATGGTGCAGCCAGACCTGATTTCTTCAGGTTAAAATGACTCACCTGCTGTGGTTTAAGGACAAGAAATAGCGCGGTTAGAGCTGTCAGAATAAACTGCAGGAGGTCTAACAACATCACAACTCCACAAGTTGTAAATCAAACAGCTCCTTATTACACACTTAATTGTCTCTCATTGTTCCTGCACCTCATTCTCTGCTGCATGGTTTGTTTCGCTGTGCAGTTATATAAACAACTTTATAAACAATTCCATTTTTCCTTTATGAGATATTAATCCCACCGCTGGACACTGGAGAACATCACAACATGTTCAAGTCAGATTGAACTGTGCTCAAAGGAGAAAACGGTGGCATGACTTATCTTTTTCAACATGTTGAGAATATGTTAGGACAAGCCCCTTTTAACCAATACTCATTTAGGCATTGCTCTGTATACTGCATTGATTTTACACTCAGACTTTAGACACTCGAAATGCAATGGCTGACATCAAACATAGTGCAGTGTCCTTCTCCTGTGGGCCCTCGGGGCATTCTCGAGACAGGTTTCATATGTAGTCCCTCCATTAAGTTCAAAAAATGTACATCACATAGCATATATTTAACTATTTGCACATACAGAAGTGTTGTATAATAAAATGAGCTGTACACATAAAAATGGAGACAATGTTACAGCTGACCCTGAGCTTCCCTATTGTAACATGTTGTATCAGGAGTGACAGAGAGGCTGTGAGTTTACACATACCTTATCTCTCTCAGTCCTTTAATATGACAGAATCTAAACATTGCCCTGGATATATTGTTTCCCAATGCACCTTTAGGCTTGTGATATTTACTTCAAAGTTTATATATACCTTATTGCACCCTTGGAGTTTTTCTTTGTGTGTGTGTGTTAAATATTACTGAATATCCTTATTTTCAGGGGATAGACACCATATCATACTTCAATCCAAAACACCTGCAATATTTTGATGTCATTATTATGTGTGTTATTGCAATAATATTGTCAAAGTGGTGTTAATTAATGAATTCATTAATTACATGTGTTTTAACTGTAAAATGGCAAGGCTGTGGTTTTCAACAATGAGTTTATACATATTAAAATGCTGTGACACAATAATATTATAATATTACTATAGTGTCCAGAATCTTAAAGGTTTTGCAGGATTACTATATATATATATTGTTGGTGTGGTATTTCTGGTAGCCCTTGTAAACCTGCCCTCAGTGAACCATAGATTGAAGCAGACAGCGCTGGCTGCAATAGACTGCTTTCTGTCCTCCTCTAGTGGTTGATGCTCGTCATCACGTCAGGATTACTTTGCTCTGAGAATCTGCATCTGTGGCGAATAGAAACAAAATGTTTGTGCATTCATTGTCATGTAAATGTTTTAATCATGTATCATTTCCTCGTCCGAGAACGAATGGTGGAGAAGATAATTTACTTACATAAAAGTATGTAAGTAAAACGAGAGAATTTGTACTTAAAGTATTTAAAGCAAAAGCACCCAATGCAGAAAAATGTCCCCTGTGACTGTTATACTATTGTATTTTAGGCTATATTATTAGATTATTATTACTCACGCATCAATGTAAAAACAAGAGTTTACTGATGTAGTTGGTTGAGGTGGAGCTACTTTGTAACTATTTTGTATATTACTGCAACTAATCATTTGCATTATGGATTAATCTACTAATTTATTGATGGATGAATCGATTTATTGTTTTGTTTGTGAAAATGAAGAAAATACTGAGAAATGTCGTCACAATTACCCAGAGTCCAAAGGGACACCTTCTCAATGCTTCTTTAGTCTGACCAATTGTCTAAACCTCAAAATTATTACAAATAATACTTAAGATTACGAAAGGAAAAGCAGCAAATCCTCACAACTGAGAATCTGGAAACATTGAATGTTTTTGCATGAAAAATTACTTAAACTATTATCAAAATGCTGCCAATTAATCTTCTGTCAGTCGACTAATGTTTCAGCTGTTCTTTATGTGTAAAGTAACCAGTAACTAAAGTTGTCAAATACATAGTGGAGTGAAAAATACAATATTTCCTTCTGAAAAGTACTGGAGTAAGTGACATGAAAAGTACCTGTTTTTTTTTTTTTTTTTTTTTTTACTTATAACTCTAATGTTATTTTTAATCTTCTTCCGTTCCTGCAGACTTTGTGTCCCGACTCCTGTTGACGGAAGCGGAACCACTGCCGCCGCCTCAGGATCCGAACGGACCCTCTACAGTGTGACACGCTGTCAAACCGTAAAGCAACAGCGGCGCAAAGCAGGTAATTTTTTTTTTTTTTTTTTGTTGAAAACTTCGAATATCCGCATCTGTAATCAGGAACAATAAGATAATTGGTGAGCAGCCTTTGTAAGTGAAGGGCAGCCGGTTGTTTGCTGTGGCGCGGAGCAGGAATCAGGATAAACGCTGCTTTCACTGCCTGCTAATACTCCACTGTGTGTTCATTCACGCTGTCTGTGTTGTTCGGACCTAAACAAGGACTTTGTCTCATACAAAGCAACAAAAAGCCAGTTCATCAGTCGTATTTGCTGAATATTTACGAACATCTTCAGGACTGAGGAATCAGTCCTACGCAAAATCCGACTAAATATCACAGTTCGCTATGTGATATGTGTGAAATAAATGTAATATGAATGTAGGTTTTGTTCATGGTTGTCATTAACTTGAAGGTCTTATTCTTCCACATTTCGTTTCATCCTGCTCATAAACCAACGGATGTTACTGCTTCATCGGATCAGGTCCACCTCGTGTCCCTGTTGGCAAACATCACTTCTGGTATGGAGGACATGGTGATGGAGGAGGAGGATGATTGCCCGGAGCTGGTGCCCATCGACACCCCGCCTGCTGCTGCTGCAGAGCAGATACCTGTCACCATCATCACAGGCTACCTCGGTGAGAGACTGACCGTGTTGCCCGCAGCTTTAATGAGCTTATGGAGGAGATTACAGTCAGGCATATGTCAGTCCGTCCTAAGCCAGGGTGTTGTTCGTTGTGATTACAGGTTGTTTTACATCATGAGGATCAGAAAAATGGCAATTATTGATGCCGCACCTTATGATCTATTTGCCTATTAACTTGTTTGTTTCTTTATAGGTGCTGGGAAGACTACACTCCTGAACTATATCTTAACAGAACAACACAACAAGCGGATTGCTGTCATACTCAATGAATTCGGAGAGGGTAAACAAAAAAAAAAATGTCCTTCAAAGAAATCAAAATTAGTAGTTTCAGCTGATTTTGTTCTGGCCAAACAAGATGCTCCAAACTGTATGCAGATGTTCTATAAACCTGATGCCAGGCTTCTGATTGTTGTGTTATTTCCTCAGCTTTCCACAAGAGAGCAGCATAGTAACAACTTTGCCTAGAACTGAAAGAAGCTGATAAATGTGTTTTTATACTGCTGAATGTATAAAGTTTTTAAGGCAAATACACTGATACGGCGAAGCGTGTCATGTTTGCAACTGACTTAGTAATTATTTTAAATTTGCATCTTTTTGTAGTGTCGTTTTTGTTGTTTTTTTCGTCGTTTTTGTTGTTTATAGTGTCGTTTTTTGTTGTTTTTCGTCATTTTTTGTTGTTCTTTGTTGTTTTTGTTGTTTTTTGTCGTTTTTTGTTGTTTTTTGTTGTTTAAAATGTCTTTTTTGTTGTTTATAGTGTTGTTTTTGTTGATTTTTTGTCATTTTTTGTTGTTTATAGTGTCGTTTTTGTCGTTTATAGTGTCGTTTTTGTTGTTTATAGTGTCTTTTTTGTTGTTTTTTGTTGTTTAAAGTGTCTTGTTTGTCGTTTATAGTGTCTTTTTTGTCGTTTTTGTTGTTCATAGTGTCTTTTTGTCATTTTTCTGTCGTTTTTGTTGTTTTTGTTGTTTTTTGTCGTATTTTGTTTATAGTGTCGTTTTTGTTGTTTTTGTTGTTTATAGTGTCGTTTTTGTCGTTTATAGTGTCTTTTTTGTTGTTTATAGGGTCGTTTTTGTTGTTTTTTCATCGTTTTTGTTGTTTATAGTGTCGGTTTTTGTTGTTTTTTCGTCTTTTTTGTTTTTGTTGTTTTTTATCGTTTTCGTCTTTTTTTGTTGTTTTTGTTGTTTTTTATCGTTTTTTGTCGTTTATAGTGTCTTTTTTGTCGTTAACAGTGTCTTTTTTTGTTGTTTTTTGTTGTTTATAGTGTCGTTTTTGTCATTTATAGTGTCTTTTTTGTTGTTTTTCTGTCGTTTTTGTCGTTTATAGTGTCGTTTTTGTTGTTTTTTCGTCGTTTTTGTTGTTTATAGTGTCGTTTTTTGTTGTTTTTTCGTCTTTTTTTGTTGTTTTTTGTTGTTTTTTTGTTGTTTTTTGTTGTTTAAAGTGTCTTTTTTGTCGTTTAAAGTGTCTTTTTTGTCGTTTATAGTGTCTTTTTTGTTGTTTTTTGTTGTTTATAGTGTCGTTTTTGTCATTTATAGTGTCTTTTTTGTCGTTTTTCTGTCTTTTTTGTCGTTTAAAGTGTCTTTTTTGTCGTTTTTGTTGTTTATAGTGTCGTTTTTTGTTGTTTTTTCGTCTTTTTTTGTTGTTTTTTGTTGTTTTTTGTCGTTTAAAGTGTCTTTTTTGTCGTTTATAGTGTCTTTTTTGTCGTTTTTGTCGTTTATAGTGTCGTTTTTGTTGTTTTTTCGTCGTTTTTGTTTTTGTTGTTTTTTATCGTTTTTTGTCGCTTATAGTGTCGTTTTTGTCGTTTATAGTGTCTTTTTTTGTTGTTTTTTGTCGTTTATAGTGTCTTTTTTTGTCGTTTATAGTGTCTTTTTTTGTTGTTTTTTGTTGTTTTTTGTTGTTTATAGTGTCGTTTTTTGTTGTTTTTCGTCATTTTTTTGTTGTTCTTTGTTGTTTTTTGTTGTTTAAAGTGTCTTTTTTGTTGTTTATAGTGTCTTTTTTGTTGTTTTTCTGTCGTTTTTTGTTGTTTTTTCGTCTTTTTTTGTTGTTTTTTATCGTTTTCGTCTTTTTTGTTGTTTTTGTTGTTTTTTATCGTTTTTTGTCGTTTATAGTGTCTTTTTTTGTTGTTTTTTGTTTATAGTGTCGTTTTTGTCATTTATAGTGTCTTTTTTGTCGTTTTTCTGTCGTTTTTGTCGTTTATAGTGTCTTTTTTGTTGTTTTTTCGTCGTTTTTGTTGTTTATAGTGTCGTTTTTTGTTGTTTTTTCATCTTTTTTTGTTGTTTTTGTCGTTTTTTGTCGTTTAAAGTGTCTTTTTTGTCGTTTTTTGTTGTTTTTTGTCGTTTAAAGTGTCTTTTTTGTCGTTTATAGTGTCTTTTTTGTTGTTTTTTGTTGTTTAAAGTGTCTTTTTTGTTGTTTATAGTGTCGTTTTTCTGTCGTTTTAGTTGTTTATAGTGTCGTTTTTGTCATTTTTTGTTGTTTAAAGTGTCTTTTTTGTCGTTTATAGTGTCGGTTTTTGTTGTTTTTTCGTCGTTTTTGTTGTTTATAGTGTCGTTTTTGTTGTTTTTTGTTGTTTTTTGTTGTTTAAAGTGTCTTTTTTGTTGTTTATAGTGTCATTTTTGTTGTTTATAGGGTCGTTTTTGTTTTTTCGTCGTTTTTGTCGTTTATAGTGTCTTTTTTGTTGTTTTTTGTTGTTTATAGTGTCGTTTTTGTCATTTATAGTGTCTTTTTTGTCGTTTTTCTGTCTTTTTTGTCGTTTAAAGTGTCTTTTTTGTCGTTTTTGTTGTTTATAGTGTCGTTTTTTGTTGTTTTTTCGTCTTTTTTTGTTGTTTTTTGTTGTTTTTTGTCGTTTAAAGTGTCTTTTTTGTCGTTTATAGTGTCTTTTTTGTCGTTTTTGTCGTTTATAGTGTCGTTTTTGTTGTTTTTTCGTCGTTTTTGTTTTTGTTGTTTTTTATCGTTTTTTGTCGCTTATAGTGTCGTTTTTGTCGTTTATAGTGTCTTTTTTTGTTGTTTTTTGTCGTTTATAGTGTCTTTTTTTGTCGTTTATAGTGTCTTTTTTTGTTGTTTTTTGTTGTTTTTTGTTGTTTATAGTGTCGTTTTTTGTTGTTTTTCGTCATTTTTTTGTTGTTCTTTGTTGTTTTTTGTTGTTTAAAGTGTCTTTTTTGTTGTTTATAGTGTCTTTTTTGTTGTTTTTCTGTCGTTTTTTGTTGTTTTTTCGTCTTTTTTTGTTGTTTTTGTTGTTTTTTATCGTTTTCGTCTTTTTTGTTGTTTTTGTTGTTTTTTATCGTTTTTTGTCGTTTATAGTGTCTTTTTTTGTTGTTTTTTGTTTATAGTGTCGTTTTTGTCATTTATAGTGTCTTTTTTGTCGTTTTTCTGTCGTTTTTGTCGTTTATAGTGTCTTTTTTGTTGTTTTTTCGTCGTTTTTGTTGTTTATAGTGTCGTTTTTTGTTGTTTTTTCATCTTTTTTTGTTGTTTTTGTCGTTTTTTGTCGTTTAAAGTGTCTTTTTTGTCGTTTATAGTGTCTTTTTTTGTTGTTTTTTGTTGTTTTTTGTCGTTTAAAGTGTCTTTTTTGTCGTTTATAGTGTCTTTTTTGTTGTTTTTTGTTGTTTTTTGTTGTTTAAAGTGTCTTTTTTGTTGTTTATAGTGTCGTTTTTCTGTCGTTTTAGTTGTTTATAGTGTCGTTTTTGTCATTTTTTGTTGTTTAAAGTGTCTTTTTTGTCGTTTATAGTGTCGGTTTTTGTTGTTTTTTCGTCGTTTTTGTTGTTTATAGTGTCGTTTTTGTTGTTTTTTGTTGTTTTTTGTTGTTTAAAGTGTCTTTTTTGTTGTTTATAGTGTCATTTTTGTTGTTTATAGGGTCGTTTTTGTTTTTTCGTCGTTTTTGTCGTTTATAGTGTCTTTTTTGTTGTTTTTTGTTGTTTATAGTGTCGTTTTTGTCATTTATAGTGTCTTTTTTGTCGTTTTTCTGTCTTTTTTGTCGTTTAAAGTGTCTTTTTTGTCGTTTTTGTTGTTTATAGTGTCGTTTTTTGTTGTTTTTTCGTCTTTTTTTGTTGTTTTTTGTTGTTTTTTGTCGTTTAAAGTGTCTTTTTTGTCGTTTATAGTGTCTTTTTTGTCGTTTTTGTCGTTTATAGTGTCGTTTTTGTTGTTTTTTCGTCGTTTTTGTTTTTGTTGTTTTTTATCGTTTTTTGTCGCTTATAGTGTCGTTTTTGTCGTTTATAGTGTCTTTTTTTGTTGTTTTTTGTCGTTTATAGTGTCTTTTTTTGTCGTTTATAGTGTCTTTTTTTGTTGTTTTTTGTTGTTTTTTGTTGTTTATAGTGTCGTTTTTTGTTGTTTTTCGTCATTTTTTTGTTGTTCTTTGTTGTTTTTTGTTGTTTAAAGTGTCTTTTTTGTTGTTTATAGTGTCTTTTTTGTTGTTTTTCTGTCGTTTTTTGTTGTTTTTTCGTCTTTTTTTGTTGTTTTTGTTGTTTTTTATCGTTTTCGTCTTTTTTGTTGTTTTTGTTGTTTTTTATCGTTTTTTGTCGTTTATAGTGTCTTTTTTTGTTGTTTTTTGTTTATAGTGTCGTTTTTGTCATTTATAGTGTCTTTTTTGTCGTTTTTCTGTCGTTTTTGTCGTTTATAGTGTCTTTTTTGTTGTTTTTTCGTCGTTTTTGTTGTTTATAGTGTCGTTTTTTGTTGTTTTTTCATCTCTTTTTGTTGTTTTTGTCGTTTTTTGTCGTTTAAAGTGTCTTTTTTGTCGTTTATAGTGTCTTTTTTTGTTGTTTTTTGTTGTTTTTTGTCGTTTAAAGTGTCTTTTTTGTCGTTTATAGTGTCTTTTTTGTTGTTTTTTGTTGTTTTTTGTTGTTTAAAGTGTCTTTTTTGTTGTTTATAGTGTCGTTTTTCTGTCGTTTTAGTTGTTTATAGTGTCGTTTTTGTCATTTTTTGTTGTTTAAAGTGTCTTTTTTGTCGTTTATAGTGTCGGTTTTTGTTGTTTTTTCGTCGTTTTTGTTGTTTATAGTGTCGTTTTTGTTGTTTTTTGTTGTTTTTTGTTGTTTAAAGTGTCTTTTTTGTTGTTTATAGTGTCATTTTTGTTGTTT
Source organism: Lateolabrax maculatus (assembly GCA_031216445.1). Lineage (NCBI taxonomy): Eukaryota > Metazoa > Chordata > Actinopteri > Acropomatiformes > Lateolabracidae > Lateolabrax > Lateolabrax maculatus. The sequence goes on from CM062217.1 coordinate 10,812,122, forward strand.
ATAGGGTCGTTTTTGTTTTTTCGTCGTTTTTGTTGTTTATAGTGTCGGTTTTTGTTGTTTTTTCGTCTTTTTTTTTGTTGTTTTTGTTGTTTTTTATCGTTTTTCGTCTTTTTTGTTGTTTTTCTTGTTTTTTATCGTTTTTTGTCGTTTTTAGTGTCTTTTTTGTCGTTTATAGTGTTTTTTTGTTGTTTTTTGTTGTTTATAGTGTCGTTTTTGTCGTTTTTCTGTCGTTTTTGTCGTTTATAGTGTTGTTTTTGTTGTTTTTTCATCATTTTTGTTGTTTTTTTGTCGTTTTTTGTTGTTTTTTGTCGTTTTTTGTCGTTTAAAGTGTCTTTTTTGTCGTTTATAGTGTCTTTTTTGTCGTTTTTGTCGTATATAGTGTCTTTTTTGTTGTTTATAGTGTCGTTTTTGTTTTTTCGTCGTTTTTGTTGTTTATAGTGTCGTTTTTGTTGTTTTTTCGTCTTTTTTTGTTGTTTTTGTTGTTTTTTATCGTTTTTCGTCTTTTTTGTTGTTTTTGTTGTTTTTTATCGTTTTTTGTCGCCTATAGTTTTTTTTTTGTCGTTTATAGTGTCTTTTTTGTCGTTTATAGTGTCTTTTTTTGTTGTTTTTTGTCGTTTATAGTGTCTTTTTTGTCGTTTATAGTGTCTTTTTTGTTGTTTTTTGTTGTTTATTGTTGTTTATAGTGTCGTTTTTCTGTCGTTTTTGTTGTTTATAGTGTCGTTTTTGTCGTTTTTTGTTTAAAGTGTCTTTTTTGTCGTTTATAGTGTCGTTTTTGTTGTTTTTTCGTCGTTTTTGTTGTTTATAGTGTCGTTTTTTGTTGTTTATTCGTCTTTTTTCGTTGTTTTTTGTCGTTTTTTGTTGTTTTTTGTCGTTTAAAGTGTCTTTTTTGTCATTTATAGTGTCGTTTTTGTTTTTTGTCATTGTTTTATAGTGTCGTTTTTTGTTGTTTTTTCGTCATTTTTCGTTGTTTTTGTTGTTTATAGTGTCGTTTTTGTCGTTTTTTGTTTAAAGTGTCTTTTTTGTCGTTTATAGTGTCGTTTTTGTTGTTTTTTCGTCGTTTTTGTTGTTTATAGTGTCGTTTTTTGTTTATTTGTCTTTTTTCGTTGTTTTTTGTCGTTTTTGTTGTTTTTTGTCGTTTTTTGTTGTTTAAAGTGTCTTTTTTGTCATTTATAGTATCTGTTTTTGTCGTTTATAGTGTTGTTTTTGTTGTTTTTTCATCGTTTTTGTTGTTTATAGTGTCGTTTTTTGTTGTTTTTTCGTCTTTTTTGTTGTTTTTGTTGTTTTTTGTCGTTTTTTGTCCTTTATAGTGTCGTTTTTGTTGTTTTTCCGTCGTTGTTGTTGTTTATAGTGTCGTTTTTTGTTGTTTTTTCGTCATTTTTTTTTGTTTGTTTGTTTTTGTTGTTTTTTGTCGTTTTTGTTGTTTAAAGTGTCTTTTTTGTTGTTTATAGTGTCGTTTTTGTTGTTTTTGTTGATTGTTTGTCGTTTTTTGTTGTTTATAGTGCCGTTTTTGTCGTTTAAAGTGTCTTTTTTTGTTGTTTTTTGTTGTTTTTGTTGTTTATAGTGTCTTTTTTGTTGTTTGAAGTGTCTTTTTTGTCGTTTATAGTTTCGTTTTTGTTGTTTATAGTGTCTTTTTTTGTCGTTTATAGTTTCGTTTTTGTTGTTTATAGTGTCGTTTTTTGTTGTCTATAGTGTCATTTTTGTTGGTTATAGTGTCTTTTTTGTTTTTTTGTCGTTTTTTTGTTGATTCTTTGTTGTTTTTGTTGTTTATTGTGTCGTTTTTGTTGTTTTTCCGTTGTTTTTTGTTGTTTATAGTGTTGTTTTTTGTGGTTTTTTTTGTTTTGATGTTTTTGTTGTTTTTTATAGTGTCGTTCTTTGTTGTTTTTATCTTTTTTCGTCATTTTATGTCATTTTTTGTCGTTTTTGTTGTTTATAGTGTCGTTTTTTGTCAGCATTTTTTGACTTTTTCAAGCATTTTTCATGTTTAATCTTCTAATTCATACTTTCATGTGTAAACCAGAAAATGTTGTACATATTTCATACCTTCTCCGTTTTATTCAACTTTTAACTCCCATTCATAATATTTAGATCGTTTCCCATTTTTCTTACTAATTCATACTCCCTCCAGCTGCTTCAAGCTAGTTCAAGCCAGCAATCCAGTTTAGCGCCAGCCTTTCAACAAACATTTAACTATTCCACATCTTTCATACATTTTTGATATTATTCAACTGACTTTTATTAAACTTCAGCAATCCAGTTTAGTGTCAGCCTTTCAACAAACTTGCAACTATTCCACATTTTTCATATATTGTTGATATTATTCCACTTTTTTTAGCATCCAGTTTAGCATCAGCCTTTCAGCAGTCAGCATTCACACCGCAATTTCTTCAGAAATTGCCTTTTCTAGTTCTGATTGCACTTCCTTTCTCATCCTCCACGTGCAGGCAGCGCCCTTGAGAAGTCCCTGGCAGTGAGCCATGCAGGAGAGCTTTATGAGGAATGGCTAGAACTAAGAAATGGCTGCCTCTGCTGCTCTGTCAAGTACGTAGAGTAACTACAGCCCATTTGGTGTTAGAGTAACTACAGTAACTTGTTACTTTAGTTCCTGCAGTTTAAATTTTTTAAGCTAACCTTTATTTTATACATGCATGAACTACCGTGGAATAGAAGACGGTAGACCTAAACAATAATAATGTTTTATATTTATTTTATTGAGGTATAATATATGTCTGGTGTCGTGTTCACTGGACAAAACATTCTTGCTTCATATTACAGTTTGAACTATGTTACTGTAGACATAATATAAGTTGGTGTGTTTTGCTGAAATGTTAATCATTAATGGTTGTTTCCTCCTTTTCAGGGACAATGGTCTTAAAGCCATTGAGAACCTGATGGAGAAGAAAGGAAAGTTTGACTACATCCTGTTAGAAACCACAGGACTTGCAGATCCAGGTATCATCATCAGTTATTATAAAAATCTGTATTTGATTGTTAAGTCGACCATTGTTCCGTCAAGCTCAGGCCTGTGGAGCATATAGACAGTTATTTCCCTTCGTTGAAACCTCATGGAGTCACTAGCTGTTTTACTTTGAGATGTACACACACACACACACACACACACACACACACACACACACACACACACACAAACAGCTCACCAGAGACATTTTACAGTCAGCTGGCAAACAGCAACATCTATTTTATGCAAGAAATAACCAAATTGATATCATCCTTTTCAGAATGAGGGTCTTTTCTAACTGGTTATGTTACAGTTTTAATACCCCAACGGCGTAAAATATATAACATGAAATAGCATTAAAATGACTTGCAGTTGTATTATATTGCATTGATTGTGTGTTCTTCTATAAGGCAACAACATCACTGCAGAGTTATAAAACAGGGTCAGACCAGATTCAACAACTGATTAACAGAGCTGCACTTCTCATAAAAGGCCATATTCTAGACAAACACATAAAGGTTGACTAACTTCTGCAAATGGCTGGTATTCACAGGATGGTGGACAGAACTAAAGTAACTTCTGAAAGTGGTCTTCACATTGCCAACCCACACCTTATAGAACCTCTTTGAATGGGCTCCATCGCTGCCCCTCATGGGCACACAAGATCACCAATAAAGGTTTTTGAGAGGTGGGCATCCATACAGTATCTCCTTGAAAACCCCACAGCCAAAGATGCTACATTCAAGAGCAGTCTTCAGTATTATAGTGACACAATCTGGAGTCAAACAGACAGATCTACAGGTGTTGATACTGACTGGTGAAATAAAGTAGATTGAATTGAATTAGTATACATGATTTGTATGTATATATATATATATGAACAACCAGACGCTTAGGCATGTTAGAGCTTTCTAACATGCCTAAGCGTCGTAACTCCTCTATTAATATTACCATTATTACCATTACCATCATGCAAAGCCATAAAACCCATTTTCTCTTTGTGTCTAAATCATTTTTAAACCCCTGCAGATTTCTTTGCAAAGCCCACATCAGAAGTTAAACATTTTTTAACTCTGAGGACCTGACTTGTGTCGCCGTGACAGGAGCATCCAAGGAGACGATTTCCATCAGGGCACCCAAAAAAGGAAACCTAGCTGTCCATTCGTCGCTCAGCTTTGAATCAGGAAATCAATATTAGGCCATTACGGGGCGAGCACTGTGACAACTGGGGTGTGTCGCTAAGTGACAGGTGTCAGGAGGAAGCGGCACGGGCAGACACACACCACTTGGCCTCGCAGACAGAACCACCAGAGCACGCTCAGACTGGGGCTGTCCTCACTGCTCTGCCATGTCATTGGCTGAGACAGGCTTTTTATCGACTAGGACAGGTCTGTCATTGGCCCTGGCAGTGCTGTCAATCATTACGGCTCCCGGGGGATTCTCCTCTTCCAGCCAGGAAGAGGTTGGATGAGTTATGTGAAACATGCCACTCAAAAACAGTGTTTTCATTACGCACCCATCAAATATTTACAATGCTTTCTTATTCTCGCTTGGCAGTTTGACAAAAGTGCATTATGTGAACAAGCTGTGGCTGGCATGGTAACATAGGGTCTTGTAATAACCGCGTCCACAGGAAAATAGAAACAAACCAAATGTACCAGCAGGAGATAAACAATTGAAAGCTTCTGATATTGGTTTTATCTGCTCCACAGAGCTCAGGCAGAAAACAAAGTTTGCAGGATTTCTGAAAATAGCGCAATACACTAAGCAGAACACTTAAGATGTGGATGTCCTTGAATAAAGTGAATTAATTTAATGCTGAAATTTTTTTTTTTATATAATATATTAATCCTATGTCACTCATTCAGTAAAAATACAAAAAAATTGCTGGTTTCAGGCATGTTGGGCTGGTCTAGCTATTTTCTGACACTGATTAAATGATAAATTGAAAAAACAATGCCATCAATAATGAAAATAATTTAGTTACATCCCTAAATTCATTTAAATACTATCTTAAACCTATTAGTGATATGGTATAGCTTGGCATAGCGCCTGGATTCCCAAAAACATTGTGAAAATTGTAGAATGGCTCCTCTAACAGATTTCAGGTAGCTGTGATACATTTTACATAATCAATCTTGTAAATTGTATCAATCACTATCTGATATCTGACAGTGAATATTTGATTAACCCCAGTATTTCGTACATCACATGCCAGGGGACTGCATGTTTGCTTTTCTCTATTATTTTAATTTTTGATTAAATAATTTAATTTTAATTCTATTTATCTGGATTTGTATATATGTATGCATTTCAGCCACTGACAATCTAACAAACCATTTCTCCTCCTTTGGTAGGAGCTGTGGCCTCCATGTTCTGGGTCGATGCAGAGCTTGGCAGTGACATCTATTTGGATGGTAAGCTATTTGTAATGACACAGGCTCTGTTCAGACCTGGCATCAACATCCGTCCTGGCTGATCAGATCACAAGTGGACAGCTCCGGGTCCGTCAGTTCACACCTGGCATTAAAATGCGTCTCCACGTGCGTCTCCGGTGACCACTTGTGATCGGATCTCACTTCCTCGCTCTATATGCAAATAAAGAGGTACATAATATCCGTTTGCAATGACCAAATGCGTTTTTTTATACAGTCCATATTTTAACCCGTGGGATGTTCAGTATGTAAACAGTGTTTGATGCAATCGGATCTCAATGCGTCCTCAGTCCATCTTGGGTGCATTCACACCTGTACTTAGAGCTGTCCACTTGTGATCGGATCCACCAAGGACGGATGTTGATGCCAGGTCTGAACAGAACCACAATGTATCTTTGTCCATCGTGCAATTAAATTGGTGGTGGGAATACTCTTCCGGCTTAATCTGTTTGACTAGTCTGTCTGACAAAGAGAAATACATTATATGGATAAATTGAGTTTAATTTAAGGTCCCGTTTTTAAACTTTAAAAGACTTTTACTTCTTTACTATAAGACTGATAAACTTGGAAATCCCCAACATAATTAACAATTATAGGTCTAATGGGGTCATATTTCTTACTCAGATGTTATTAGCCAGACACCACTGGCCTAATTCTTTTACTAAACCTGCAGGGATGGTGCTTTTGGCACTGATGAAAGTGCTTTAATCAAAGATTTCTGAATTTGAGGCTGTAATAACTTCAAATACTGCACCATTATGAAGAGATTTTTTTTTCTGACTTGCCCAAATTCTCAACATCTTCTTGTGTGAATATCTGTTTTACTTGTGTGTCTGTGTGTGTCTGTGTGTGTGTCTTACTCCTCACACTAAATACTCAGCTGTCTGCTCTGTTGTGACAGGCTAGCTGACCAAAAGTGTACTTCAAATAACAGAGAAAGTGGTTTAGACAAACTAAACACCAAAAGGCAACTGCAATTCACAAACGAATGTGCACAAGTTGTGGCACTACATTTGAGTCACTATTGTTTCGTTCATCCTAGGCATCGTCACTGTCATCGACGCCAAGTATGGACTGCAGGTATGTGTTAAGAAGAAATTCAAGAAGCTTTTTATTTTTTAGAAATGTTCATGTTTATTGCTGAAATTAATTAACAGAAACTTAAACGACTACATTTTTGAGAGTTGATTAATTGTTGAGGACATTTAACAGGCAAAATACTAAACATTTGCTGATTCAAGCTTTTTAAATGTGAACATTTGCTCTGTCTGTAAATTACTATCTTTGGGTTCTGAACTATTGGTCGTACAAAAAAATCCCTTTAAAGTTGTTGCTTTTGACTGTGGGACATTTTTCACATTGTTTTTAATATTTTTTAGACTCTTTGATTAATCAATTAATCCAAAACATTCTAAAAAAAAGATTCAGTATTGAAAATAATCATTAGTTGCAGCCCTAATCATCTTGTTGCCAAACTTTAAAGCATCAGCAGTATTTGCCTCTGAGCAAAACCTAAATAGATTGTGACTTTAAATCCAAAATAAGCTGTTAAACTTGTGAGATTGTTCGTAAACCCCCAGTGATAGCAACACACACACACATCCTGCCCTCCCTATGGTATTTAAAAGGAACAGGACAAGTGACACCTAGATAATGGGCTCTAATTTGAAGGTGTCATGCTCAGCGAGGTGACGCATTTCATGGCCTATAGGTGCTGCTCTGTCTTCTGATTGGAGAGAGGCAAGATGAAGGAACTGATGACAGAAGGAGGGAGAGGATAACTGATAGTGAAGGAGTAATTGATATCAGAGATGTGACTGTTGTAATAGGACTGTCACATCCACTCACCTGCCTTTCCCTTCATCTCTACCATAAAATATCCCTCTGTGTGAGAGGTCTCAAATTAACTTGAGCCCTTGGCCTCAGACCCTCTGAAAGTCCTTTGTCTCTCGGTCCAGAGGTTGTTGAATAAAAAGCAGCAATTGATCTTTTTTTTTTTAATACGTTTTTTGTCAATCATTTCTTCAGAAATGAAGCGGTGGGGATGCATGCAGTGACAGATTGATGTCAAATTGACACTGAGGGGGTCAGGATCCAGATTAACACCTCCTGCTCTGTCTGTTATTACACATTAAACTGTTTTGGAAAACCGCTGCATCCCGAGTGCAAGCACAAGACACTAGCAGAGAATGAAAAGCGATCTCCTGTGGTGTCATGCGTTGATAAAAAGTCACTTAGTCCACAAAGATGAAATACAGGCCTTTCTTTTACCAATTTATCTGTCACATTCTGCGCCGGCTGTTTAAACGTTTGCTGATATCTTTCTTGTTCCAAGTATCTGCTTAAAGTTGGAAATCTAAAGGGTCAGCTTGAGCAGTTTTGCACTTTTAAATCCTTTCTTTCCTTTTCATTTTCTGGTTGCATGTGTAAGTTATGTCCACTATCTCTGCTTTCTGTAGCAACTAATAGAGGAAAAAGCAGATGGACTCGTCAATGAAGCAGCCAGGTATGTTTGCTGTTTTCTAGATAAATAGTTGGGAAATACACCAATTTGCTTTCTTACCGGGAGAAACCCCACTGCTGTTTTTGCACTTTTTTTCTTTTGCGGATTAACTTTTAGTCTTTGCGCTTGGCTCAGCTAACCGTACATGACAGTGGTGTTTCAAGTGACAAGAAAGCGCGTTGAGCGTGTTTCCCAAAATGCCAAACTGTTCCTTTTAAGACTAACTGTGTCCACCACACTAGTTTCATAACATGCTGTTGACCGTACTCTTGCCACCCGCCTGTCTGTCTCCCTTGGCGTCTCTCTGTTTGTCTCTTCCAGCAGCTGTGTGGTGTTGTTGTTGAACAAATACACCGATGAAGAAAGACCAGTTGCACGACCCTTTGCATTCTTGGTCTTTGTTTGTGTTTTCACCTCTAAACTAAACAGCGCTCAGCTCCCATTTCTTTTGGCATGTTTTGCCCAATGCCACCCATGAAAACTCACACATATACACACAGTTGGTAAATGAGAGTTTTCCGTGTTTGATTCAGTAAGGATCATGAACACACAACTTTACCCGTACAAATATGAAACAAAGATATGACTTGCCGATGTAGCTGGTTTAGTGCTTTTACACATGATCACAATTTTGTGTGATTTCTTGGTGCAAATTCCTGTCCCTGTAGTTGGTTTTGTGCAAATTGTGTCAGACACAGTGTTGTATTTAATGTCTTTTCAGGCAGATTGCTGTCGCGGACCTGACCATAATCAACAAGACAGACCTGGTGAATGAGGATGAACTCGCTCAGATCCGAGACGCAGTCAGGTCAGCTTCACATACTTTTACTGCTTACCCTTGTTCTAGTAGTATTCAGATTTTTTCATCTGTGTTCTTAATATTGAGCTTCTTATGCAACTTTGGGACAATTTTAGATATGGCCTCCTTTATTAGGGGGATAAGGCAGTGGGAATGAAGTCCAACTTGTCCATTATCTAAGTATTAACCTTTTTTTCTCTCACTTCAGGTCTGTAAATGGTCTTGTCAAGATTTTAGAAACCCAGAGGTCAAGGTAAGTTATATTTTCCAAACAAAAAAAAGATCCTTTTTGTATCTGTAGCTTTGTACCAGGTTCCCTTCTTTGTTTAGTGTAGCAGATGAACTCCACGTGCTGCTGCCGCTCAGATCTTTATATCAAAGATGAAGCTGTTCAGGCGTGACATTGTTCAAGAAAAACCCCCAACACACACACACACACACACATATACATACACAAACTGCTGTGCGCTTAGTAAATACCAAACCTTCAATGGTGTTCAGTTACCCACAAGTCTTAGCTCTTTGACCCTAGGTCTTCAAGCCAACATGGTCGCATATGTGTGAATGTGCGTGCGTGCAAATATGTGTGTGTATGCACCTTCTGTGTGAGCTTGTTGTGTGTTATTGGACCCAGGTAGCATCTGGCTAACACAAGCAGTGTGTATCAAAGGTTGGGGTGTGTTTTGGATCTGCTTTGCCCCCCAGCCCCCCGAGTTCAGGCCAGGGTGAACAGATGAAAGACACCGTGCAGTGAGGGGTTAATCGGAAAAACATCCCCATGACTTTTTGCTTGAGTCAGTTCACTCTGTTACCCTTAATGTTAGTTTTAGCCAACTTGTGGCAAAAGCTCACATTTCTTGCTTAATTTATTACCCACTATGATGTGGTTGGATTTTGAATTAAACTGTAAAAAAGTTAAATAATCAGTGTAATCTTCTTCATCAGGGTGGATCTCTCTGAGGTGCTCGATCTTCATTGCTTCGACAGTAAGGACGGAGCAAAGTGAGTTGGTTTTGTCCCATTTAAGTTACATAAAATGTATTATTTCAGAAAAGAATACTGACCAATAGCAATATTGATTGTTTTAATTTAATAACCATATTTCACCTGATACTTGTCACACAAACATTTTTGAGGATCAATAGAATTTGGTTATTAAAGAATGTATAAAAAATTATTTGTCAGTACTGTCTTGCAGACAAATTATTTAATTGCGACAGTGTTTCTAAATTACATATTACAAATTACAACATATGTCTTTAAAGACAGGCAAAAACTGTATAGTGCATTCAGGGGGTTGAGACTATTAAAATAGAGCCCGGACAGGATGTTTGAGGCAGATACCAATCTCGATATTCAAGAATTTAACACATTTTACAAGGATATATCACCTGATATTCTTCATTTTTCTGTAGTCTGTTCAACATTCAGAGTTGAAAAATACTTTCAGCTGTGAAATGGTCAGGTAGTCAAAGTATGTGATGGTGACACTGTTTTTAAATTGCCTCCAACATGTCTTTGGCCTTTCTGTTATCAGTCGGCATACTTCATATGCTGATATCAATGCGTCCACTGATAACATTGCTCATTCCAATGGGTAGTACCTATCATAGTGAAAGATCAAGAACTTATTTTGACTGCATTGATGGCCTCCGTCGCTATCCGTCTGAACTGTGCACCCAGCGGTCTTTGATACTGTTGCTCACCACGTTTCTCTCTAATTAACAGACTCTTTTATTGAGCGTCCCCCTGTTACACGGCAGGGTGGTCATCATATTGTATCCCCTGTAGAATGTCATTCTCATGAATAGAGTCGGTGTTCATCCTTTCATGTGAATGAAACGGGCCGCGGTGTTAAAGCTCTCTTACATGCCCTCAGTCAGTGTCTCTGAGACCAGCTGCGGAGGATTAGAGCTGTGTGTGTCCACTGGCTCCCGAGGAGTCCCCCTTGTCCCAACAGATAGCTCCTTTCCCCCTGCCTTTGAGAGTCCGGGCCCATCCTCCCCTCGATCCCACGCTGGCTGTTTGAAGCGGCCCCCCGCCGCTCCGCCTGTGTGGTACTAACAGCACGCGGGGCTCAAGCTGCTGGACACAACATTTAGCCTCCTTGTGAGGTCAGGGAGAAGGGGGAGGATGAGGAGGTCTGATGGGGAGGACAAGGGCTGTAGTTTGTTTGGGGGTGGTGTTGGGTGTTTTGTAGGATTTAATTGCCATTTCTAAAGTTTTCACAAGTCCATTCAGAGTCGTGTCATTAAGCACTGATGCTGCACGCAGTGTATTATACTGTTAGACGGAGCACAAAGGCACAAACTGTATAGTCCACTGTGCTCAATCACTCAAGAGAAAGAACAGGGAGAAGATAAATCTAAAAAATCTCAAGTACATTTATTGCTACAGGTGGACATTTTATTTAACTTTTATTTAACCAGGAAAACCTCATGGAGATTAAAAATACTTTTTTCACAATAGACAGCAATACAAATTAGTCACACAAAAGAAGAAAAAAAAAATCAGAATTAAACAGAAATGCAATTATACAATCAGGAATACAATTTCTACTTTGATAATGTAACAGATTTTATCTTTGAAACAACTTAAATGGCAGCTTTAAACAGTTGTTCCCTACTTTGAACCTCAACACTGGTTGGGTTCATCCTGTATGTCTACCAGTTCAATCCAAAAACACGCACTCCCCGTTTCATGGTTTTGAAGTCCTGAAGTTAAATTATCCGGCAATTTACAAGAAAAATGGCAAAGATTAGAGGAGAGTCCGAAAAAATTGATGAAAATGACATAGCAGAAATGTTGGAACCACAGCAATTAAATAAACCAAAAGTTCTCTAAGATCATAAAAGTAAGAAGAGAGAGCACACAGTTACTGCAGCGTTATTTAAATTCTGTCTTTACTATGTCAACCTTTTTACTGACGCAGGGTGTATATGTACCTCCAGAAATGATAAAAATGACAAAATGTAGTTCTGATCAGGCCATCACAACACAATGTGCAAAAATAGCCATGTAATACAGCTGACAGATACTTTTGTTGAATCATTTTTAAATGTTTAAATACATTTTTAAAGTAAAATGTGATATGACTGCGTTTACTTAAGGTAGTACATGCAACAAGGTTATCTTTTTAAGTGGAAATGAGTCTATTATGTTGAATGACACTGAAAAAAATGTGTTATGTTGTTTAATCATTTCTCTCCTCTTAAAGTCTAGCAGAGAAGCTCCAACTTGTGAAATCTACAAGACCACATCTTGACAAGGTATTGTTTGTACCATCTTTAGTGACTTTACCTCATTTTTTTTCTTTATTCACTAACTGCGGATACTTACTCTCTATGCATCTCTTACAGTTTTCCCCTGTTTTGCTTGCTAATTTATTTCAACACATCACGATAAAGGGATGCATTCTCCTCAGGCTAACATTGTGACTTGTATTCCCCCAGGCTGTGACACCGTAGTGAAAACTACCTTCCTGCTTTGGTTTTTGTGTTGAGATCAACTTGAGGCTTTTGATGTTTTCTCGTTACACTACAAATAGACCCAGTCTCGGTCATACACCGCAGCATAAACATTCAGTAGACTGGGCACACTGTGTTGGCTAGACTGACAAGAGGCTTGGCTAAGTGTTATGGCTTTACAGTTGTTTGAACTGAATCCAGATGTCATAAAAAGTAGTATACAGACCACGTTTCACCATCTAATTAGCAACTGAATGTCAGATATGAATAGGAAACCTCTAATGTACTGATTTATAAGAAAATACACAGTGTATCCCACATGTCGAAACATCACTTAAGTCCAGTTCTTTTCAATGAAGATATAAATTAGAAAAAAGATGTATTCCAGGATTAGTTTCATCCCATTTCTCTTGATGTTTTCATCAGGCTTTAGACCAAATGACTCCTCGCAGCAATTAGGCCTCATCTAGTTTTCAGTTGTGCTTTATAACCATGGACCTTTATCACAGGATGAGGAGAGATGAGGGTTGTTTGTGTGGGTAAATAACGGCATTGTTGTCTGTTTTCTCCAGGTTCCCTTTCCCGCATGAAGCTCAACCGTCCCTCAGACCCTCCCCCCCCACCCCCCCACCCCCTTCCCCATGTTGCTCTTTTCATGTAAATGAGAATGCTGTTTTTCTGTTGTTATACCAAATGACAAGGAAGTGTGTAACCTTAACACTTCAACACAAAACCCCCAAATATCTACAAAGTGCCCTTTTAATGCTGTAAGGAAGTACGGAGAGGAGGGAGTGTGAGAGAAGAAGAGCGAGAGGGGGGGATGTAGGCAGATAAAGAGGGGTGCCGTTACTGGGTTTCAGGTGCCAAGTGGAGTTGTGGTCTTTGACACGGTCATTGACAAAGTCATCAGCTGTGGTGTAAAAACACTTTTTTTTATTTAACATTCATAATGACTTTGCTGGTTTCAGTGATCCATATATATATATATATATATATTAAATAAATGTAATCAGTGAGCTGTAAGTCTTAATAACAGTATAAAAATACCAATCTCAAACGTAAAGCAGTGAGGGAATATAACTGAGTACATTTATCCAAGTACTGTACTTAAATGCAATTTACTTACCAATTTTACAATTTGCTTGAGTGATTCAATTTTATTCCACCATATATTTGTATTAGTATATTTTACTACATAAAACAAATGACAACATTAAAATTCTTCTTACATGTCAAGGAATAATATAATATAGTATATATACATATATATAATTAAAAATAACACTTTGCCATTTTGCTTAATTAGTACTTTTTGATACTTATATGTTTCTAATAATATGTATGTGCTTTTAAGTGCTGGACTTTAACTTGTAATGGAGTATTTTTTAATTGGGATATTGCTATTTTTACTTATGTAAAAGACCAAAGAATCTCTTTCTACATGGGCATAAAGTATTTTTATGTTTTGTTTTTTTTTAATTTTATTTGACAGTGTCATTATTCTGTATTTCAGTGAAGAAAAATTGTTTGAGGGTACTGAAATTCAAAACCACAAAATCTGTCAAATTTGTTATATATAGTGACACTTTCCTGTTGCACTTAATGTCATCCTCAGAGTATTGTAACTGTGACGTTTGAAGTGGCTGGAGATCTCCCCGAGGATGCCTTGAACGTCTTCATCCAGGTACACTCCCTCTGCATCATTCAGACCCTCCAGTTTGTTTCCCTGTTGCAATTACTAATTAGCTCCAACACAACACAGTCCTTTATAAAGTAAACACCCATTTTCCACCGTTTTAGGATCTGCTATGGGAAAAGATGTTCAAAAACAAAGAGGGGCAACCCATGACTGTCATTCGGTTAAAGGTACAGTAAAGCACAATAGCCACCCCAGTGGCAGCAGTGATCAGTAACTGCCACCTTAATATCTGTATCAATCAGTATCGAACGCTTCATTCAGTGTCGGTTAATGTGTCACTCGTGACTTGTGACTTGTGTGTTTTCAGGGCATAGTGTCATTTGCAGGTAAAGCCCACCAAGTGATGCTGCAGGGGGTCCACGAGCTGTATGACCTGAATGAGACTCCACAGCTTTGGGAGGAGAACCCGCGGATCAACCGACTGGTCTTTATAGGTGAAGACACACACACTTCTTTCACATATGTATCTTTACACGCCACTGTAAAGGCAGCCCATTCATTGAATGGCAATAAATGGATCAAAATGGCCCTTTGAGACAATCTTCTATACATTTTTTATAGTCTATGAGCTTTATGTATTAATTAAATGAAGGTAGTAGAAAAACATTTACTGACAAACAGTTTAGTAGTTTTCTGATTCTAGCATAAATTTCCGTATGTTTCTGTCTGTAAGCCTGCATCACAGTTTTAGGTAACGCTTTATTTTAAGTGTCCACAATATCCTAACCATTTTTAACTGTTTAATTTGTATGTAATTTGGTAAATATTATTTACAAAATAGGGACACTTCATTTGAGTCTTTTACTCATTGCGCAGCAGGACAGCTGAATTGCAAAAAAAGTGAAACAAAATGGAAAGTAAATGAGTAACATATTAATATTACCTTGTTTTCAATTGAGCTTTTCTTTCAAGGGACATTCTTGGGAAACCAACAACTCAACTCAACACAACACAACTAAAACTCTATAATAACAGAATCATAACTTCACTCTCCATTTCATCTATAATTAGCACCAAATTACATTGTTCTTTCAAGTGAAATTACAGACTCCTAAATTAAAGCGAAACTCAACTTTTCAGTGTTTTGAAATGTAGAAATTTCACATTTCTTCCTTTTGCGTGAGCCACTGTCCACTGTAATACATAGCACATACCATATCTATGTCTGTGTAAGTG
This sequence comes from Lateolabrax maculatus, assembly GCA_031216445.1. Taxonomy (NCBI): domain Eukaryota; kingdom Metazoa; phylum Chordata; class Actinopteri; order Acropomatiformes; family Lateolabracidae; genus Lateolabrax; species Lateolabrax maculatus. The sequence goes on from CM062217.1 coordinate 10,827,157, forward strand.
TGTGTGTGTAGCCGTGCTGTGATGATGCTCTCGTTTGTGTCTACTCTGTCCTGCAGGTAAGAACCTGGACAAGGACATTCTGCAGGAACAGTTCATCTCTGCAGTGGTGCAAGGAGCAGAGAGAACTTAGCTACAAGCTCTTTTTCTCCTATTTGCATTGTAAACTGTTGATTCTGGAGAAAAACTTGTGGCTTTGGCCATCCATAAATCTGGGCCTGTATTTCAGACGTTCACTCCTTTCCTACAAGAGATATAAGGTACGTCCGAGGATGGTTACAGTAGTTTCAAATTGTGCTAATCCATCAGTACCTGCTTGAAAAGATACAACCTATCAAAGAGCGTTTATGTTGCTGTAATGCGGGAGCTAAATGCTGTCTCACCTTGGAAACTTATCCTGAACATGACCTCTAAAATGTGTGCACACAGTAAGATGCTACAAAGGTCCAAAAATTTGATCAAGACATTGTATTTTTTATAAAGATGGCTTCGTAAAATCTGCAATTTCTGAAAGTTTGGGGACCAAAATAGTGTTGGAGGTCGCAAAGTGATACACACACTGTATCAAATGTGGTACTTTGTGGATGAAGTAGCTTTGTTTATGCTTCTTACTTTTAACATCCTGTTTTTTTTTTTTTTAAATGATTCAAAATAAAGTCGTTTTTTTTCCCCCCAAACATCTATGATTGCTCTCATATACCTAAACAAAATAATGTTTTTAACGATTACTAAAAACGGCTTGTTCCAGCTGCCAGTGGTAAACTATTAACTTAACAACAGAGACAAAATGCCTTTGTGTTTAAGTGGTTCACTATGATACTCAACAGAACTTGAAAAATGCCCCGAAGAGCATTAACATCTTAGTTTTTAACTTTTGCATTCGGGTTATAATAGGGGTGTTTGTTTCACAAGTGTGATAAGTCAAATATTGTAGATAAGTTTCTTAAAAATTATAATTGGCTCTAATAATTGTTGAAAAACATTGTGTTTGTGCCATGCAAACCTGTATCATTTTGATCTACAGACCTGGTTGTTTCCCTAAATTTAGCTTTCCACTACAATGAAACATTTGTTACTTGTTTTGTTTAATCCTAAATAAAAAAAAAAACTGTATTTTTACCAATGGAAATGTAGTGGTTTTCTTTATATGAGTCTTTGTTGTTTCATTTACTTCTCAGTGCAGTTTAACAGGATTACATTTAAGACTAAACGTTGAACTGCAGCTGTGTGAGGTGATATTACTCTGCACCTGCAGCTCCGACTTAAGTCTGTGCTCGCAATACATGAGAAATCAACAGCATTTCTATTTTCTGGGATTTGTAACTTTGGCCTTTATTGGTGCACTCATGGGAGGACCATCTCTTTCTCACACACATGCACACACACACACACACACACACACACACACACACACACACAGGCCCAGTCAGGTGACGAAATAGGTGGAGTTTTCCCCAACTTCGTCATTTGCAATGGAGATGGTTTTTGCAACGCGGCTTTATCACATATCCGCTGTTGGACCGGTTGGCTTTGAGGATGGCTCTGCGTATTCATCCCGGTCGTAAAGCCGAGCTGAGCCGCGCAGCCCGGGGCGCACGGTGCAGCTGAGCCGTTTCCTACCCGATTCTGATGCTGATGGCCTCGTTAAGGCGACTATTACCCCTTTTCTCTGCTGGCTGCGGGAAGTCCCACCACGGCCATTTTCATGGTCACACCACCCGCGGGCATCCAGAGGTGGCAAACTAAACGAACCCGCGGGGGTTCTTGAGGGGGAAACACTTTGTTTCTTATCACGGGGCTAGGCGTGGTGTTAGGATTCCCCCAGGAACATCCAACCTCCGACTGTGCTGCTGCTGCTGCTGCTGCTGCTGCACGATATGTAATCAATCAGATCATTCAAATATCAGGATTGAACTTTAACCTTCTGCAAATGTAGTTTGGAAGCCCGTGCGCACGTCAGACACAGGACGGTGCCTCCATCAGGCTCACATACCGCAGTGCGCATCAACTACTGAGTTCACTCAGTGTTAAAAGTGATGAGCCAAACTGTCAGTAACACCACTGTGATTTCGGTAATCCTACACTCATGGAGGGATGCAAACCGCTCCCACCGTTTGGGAATTGAGACGCACAAAAACTTATTTGCCATATTTGCTGGAGTGCAACAAGTCGCCAGCTATAAATTTGGACTTTCTGCTCATGAATAGGCTCCGCGCACTTCAGGACTCCCCGCGCCCCCCCCCCCCCCCCCCCCCACCTGTGCTCTCGCCTCCTCGGGCTCCCCGCGGTGAGGGGCCACTCTGATAGGTCCAGAGGGTTAATGGGACTGGCCTGCGGGGCAGCGGGCTCCCAGCATATAAAGCCTCAGCCTGCACTTACCACGGCAAACAGCCGGTACACAGGGTTCAAGACGAACCAGACGGTAGATGCGCTTTTACGCATGAACCAGGGGCCTCTTTGGGTTTTTACGCACGGCGAACCATTCATGCGCCTTTGGCACAGTTGAGTTTTTTTTTTTTTTTTACGCGTTTTTGAACATTCGGCGTGTGACCATGACTCTCTCCAGTGAGTCTGAAGCTTCACGACACGCCGCCTCGCCCCCAGAGGAGGATGAGATCGACATAGTGGGCGAGGACGAGCCGGCCCGCGGGCGTCTCTATCGGGACGAGTGCTCCACGGACCCCGGCTCCTCGGCAGAGTCCGGTGCCGAGTTCGACTCCTCGGAGCCGGAGTCCTCGGGGGAAAGCGAGAGCAGCTTCTGCGCGGGCGCACCGCCGTCCAGGAAAGCCCAGAGCGGCTCGGTGAAGCCCCCGTACTCCTACATCGCCCTCATCACCATGGCCATCCTGCAGAGCCCGCTGAAGAAGCTGACTCTGAGCGGCATCTGCGACTTCATCAGCAACAAGTTCCCCTACTACAGGGACAAGTTCCCCGCCTGGCAGAACTCCATCAGGCACAACCTGTCCCTCAACGACTGCTTCATCAAGATCCCGCGGGAGCCCGGGAACCCGGGCAAGGGCAACTACTGGTCCCTGGACCCCGCCTCGGAGGACATGTTCGACAACGGCAGCTTCCTCCGGCGAAGGAAGCGCTTCAAGAGGAACCAGCCCGAGTTTGGCAAGGACGGGCTGGTGTTTTATTCCAGCCTGGGCTGCTGCCGGCCGTACGGGCGGCCCTACTGCGTGCAGGGCCGGGCGAGCCCCCCGCCCGCCGCTCCCGTCCGGTACGTGGCCCTGCAGGAGGGCGTCATGATGCCCCCCTCGTCCTATCACCTCCCGCCGCAAGCCCTGGGCGGCCACGGGAGGCGCGGCGGGCCCGGGGACTTCCGGGCGCAGCAGCTCCACCCGTCGGAGCCCGCCGGACCCGGACCCGGGCCGGGGCCCGGGCCGGGGCCCCGCCCGCAGCCCAAGTGCTCCTTCAGCATCGACAGCATCATGAGCAAGCCCTGCGCCGCCGGCCCCCGCGGCGCCCTCGGGTACGGCCGCCTGGTTCCGAGCCTCCTGCGGGCCCCCGGGGGCCCGTTCGGCCCCCCCGCAGTGCTGAGCGCCGCTCCTTTCATAAACGAGCGTCTCGGGCTGTCGTACCCACACTGCTGAGGCCCCTCCGTCCTGTGCGTGCCGCCGCGCGGACCCATGTTGGCCTGGCTCGTTTCTTAAAGAAATATTTTTAAGTGCATGATATTTATGTGCGTCGACATTCAAAGTTATGTCTTAAAAGAGAGATGTGTAAATAAGATGAGTGGTAATATATTTGTGAAGCCTGTGGAAAACCTTCGTTGATGGATGTGTTTTTGTTGTTAATTATCGTGTCAAAATAAATGTCTGAAAAATGTCTTTGATGTTTATGGTTTAATGCTTTGTTTGGTTACTTAAAGCAGTAATTTGCAGTTTGTGCACAATAATGCTTGTCTTTCCGTATCGGTTAGTCAAAAACATATTATGGTTTTGTTATCCTGAGGTTTTGCCGGTGTCAGGCTTTAAAAAGAAAGTTTAGTTTAGTTTAGTTTAGTTTAAGTTTTGTACAGAAAGTACACAGTTTATAAAGTTTTGATTTTCACAATTTAAAATTCAAAATATCAAAATATATACTATTGGTTTAATATCAAAATATATACCATTGGTTTAATAGCCCCGATAAAATACAGTAATTTGGCTGTCATAAAGATATAATTATTAAACTACAATTAACGTAATAATGACAGCAGATGGATGATCTCAGCTCTAAACTTAAAATTGCAGAAGTCCCCGTTGATAAAATAATAAATCTGCTGATCTAAAAAAACTTTGAATTAAAAAAAGAGTTAAAGATCATGTTCATTTATTTGTTGCGGGATGAAACATCGTGAGTGCCCCTCTATGAGGACAGCTCAGTTCCCTCTTCCTGCCTCCAGGTCGCACTGTCGACCAGACACCGTGCGGGCTTCCCTCCTCGCAGCTTTGGGATTGCAAACTTAATAATTGCAGTGTCACAGATTCGATTCCTTTTTTGCATTTACAAGCTTTTTTTTTTTTTTTTCCCCCAAAAAGTGTACGCAGAAAAAACTGCAGGGGGGGGGAGCGAAGCGACACGAGCAACACAAGCTCCTGAAACAAGCGAGGTTATATGAAGAGATCAAACTTTGCTGTTGGGGGGGGGGGGGGGGGGTGAGGTTTCGTACTGTCACTTCCCATTTACACTCCCCCAGCAGTGACTGCAGCAGTTCATACCGGGCAGTGTGCACGGCTCAGACACAGACTCAGTGTCCGGTTGCAGGCCCCGGTCCCGACACAATCCCCCTCTGCCATCAGTCAAAGGTCTATTTTTGGCCCTGAGGCTCAGCCGATTGTGGACCTTGAAGATTCTGGCCCTCCCTGATTTCTTTTTTTCTTTTTTTTTTTTTCCTCCCTCCTGTAGTCAGTTGTTCGGGCTTATTAGGGACAGAGGGAGTTGTCTAAGAGCAGAGGAGGGTTCAGCTGAATGCTGGGATCAGCGCTGAGGGATGCGGCTCTCTGCTCTGTGACATCAGTGGCCCGGGTGACTCCAGCTCTCGTTGGGGGCCGCTTCATCCCTGCGCGGGGCCCTCGGGGGACAGAACAACCTCACCTCACAGGCGCAACCGGGTCCAGTCCAGTTGGGTCCTTCCCATCACGCCACGGCTCTAACTCCGCTGTAAACCAGCCCCCGGCTGTGTGATCGGCGTCCTCCCGGCGGCGGGTCCCCCGACCAGGCAGGGATGGAGACGAGCCCCATCCCGGTGGTGACGGTCCAGACCGCCCCCTTCGAGGACCAGCGGCCCGGCACCAACGGGCTGCGGAGGAAGACGGCGGTGTTCGAGGGGAAGAAGAACTACCTGCAGAACTACGTCCAGAGCGTGTTGTCCTCCATCGACCTGCGGGACCGGCAGGGCTGCACCATGGTGGTGGGCAGCGACGGCCGCTACTTCAGCCGGGCCGCCACCGAGGTGATAGTGCAGATGGCAGCTGCCAATGGGGTAAGAAGGGGGAGGGGGGGGAATAGGGCGACCCCCGGGCTGGATTTACTGAGACATGTCATGCATTTGTTCCAATGTATTAGATAGATTTTCATTTTTGTCTAATTGCTCAGTGAAGTGAAGTTGATCTAAGTTGGGTGGATCTTCATTTCTGGGGCTTGGTGCAAAGCAGCAGTTATCAGTGAGGTAAATCCAATTCGCTGCTTCTCACTGCAATGGCGAACAAGGATTTAATGAACAGGCCAAGTCTGATTATGGAAGTGTCCCCACCCAAAAGCAATCACGGTCCGGACTCAGGATGTCTATGCTGCAGTGGTTCCCAACCTGGAGGTGGCAAGATGAATCTAAGAACAACCAAAATTATGCTACATAATAATTATGTTTATTTTATTCTAATGTTTGCCCCTTTCTTGTAGAATATGTATAGCTGTACATTTGCAGGTCTTTAACTATTGAGATGAAAGTCTGAGAAGTGGTAAATCCATCCAGTGAACTGCTCACAATAGACATGCACTCTGTGAGGAGGGCTCATAAGAAGACCTAAACTTTGTATTGAGGGGTCACAAGCAAAAAGGGGCAGGGAAGCTTTGCTGTAGCCTGCTAACTAAACAGTGAATAGGTGATTGACACATTTACTGTCAGCAGAGACTGTTCCACAATTTCTCTAAAAAATATTGTTAGTAGGACTTTAGGTTTTCATTACAATTATCGGCTGACATATCACGTTAGCTCATGCAATTACTCCTCATACAGACTGAAATATGAAAGTTTTATCTTGGGTGAAAGCAATAATCTGCGGTATTGAACACATGCAAATTTGTCACCCATCAAAAATGCGTCTGAACTCTGAAGTGTCAGCAGCAGATAGATGGAAATAGGAAGACAGAGAGGGGGGGGGGGGAGGAGGAAAATCCACATAGCTCATTTAAAACGCTCTCGCTGTGAGACCTTTGTGATTGGTTTGGACAGATTCCAAAGGAAAATCTGAAGGGAATATAATTTGTTTTTGAACTCAGTCCATTTTTTCTGCTGGCCCAGCCAAATGTCTCCTGATGTCGGCCTTATCAGCACTTCCATCCATCCTGCTCCATTTTCCTGCCTACGTATGTTCCCCCGTCTCTCACTGTTCCACCTCTCCCGGGCCAAACTGTTTGCTTTGGGGATCCCCTGTCAAATGGCAATGAACCAAAAGTCAGGGCAGTGGCAACACTTGCACATAACCAGACTATCCTTACTGAATAAAAGCTAAACATAGGGTGAAATAAGAGTTTGCTTTCTACATGTTCTCAGGTTGTTATGCACGCTACTATTCAGCCTAAATGTATTTTGAAGAATACATTTCTTAGGGTTTTCCCTCACTTTCCTTGTCTGTCCTTTATATACAAATGGATGTTAGGAGGATACACTGACGTCAGGAGAATAAATTCCTCTCCAGTGAGGACACTTTTATTTAGAATAGCTGATATGCAGGGGCATTATGGGATGCTGGTGGTATTACCACTTTAAAAGTAGCAAACAAATTATAAATAGAGAGTGCAGCTCTGTTATTTAGGCACCCTCTTGGGGCAGATCATTTGCTTTTTAAAGCGGGCTGTCAATTAGTCACTTGTGGAATGATGAGATGCTTTGGGCCAGTGTTGCTCTCAGTCCCAGTTAGACTGATGAGCTTTTTGAGGTCATGGGGGAAAAGTAAGTGTTTTTGTTTGATTTTGTGTCACAACCAGTAGAAGAAATTTCTCCATAGATAGTCACTTTTTCACCCAGCAATTTTCAGCAAAGCCCTTATTTACACAGACTTTACCACAGACAGAAACATGCAAGGCAAAAGAGAGCAAACAGTTCTATCTTATCAGAAAGGATTATTCCGATAGGTGACATCCTGATTTGATGTGCAACTTACATTGCTCCTCATTAATATCCGTGCTGTGCAGATTGGTCGTCTGGTAATCGGCCACAATGGCCTCCTGTCCACCCCTGCTGTTTCCTGCATCATCAGAAAGATCAAAGCCATTGGGGGGATCATCCTCACAGCTAGTCACAACCCCGGAGGCCCTGGTGGAGACTTTGGAATCAAGTTCAATGTGGCAAATGGCGGTGAGAACTGAGAAAGAGTGCTTGTTTTCTGATCTTACAGTTGCTTTTTTGTATTGAGAAAGTGTAAAGGTGGAGGTTTGAAACCGTCTGTATAGTCAGGGATGTTTTTTTATTCACAAAAGTTAATGCCAGTGTTATGTTGTATGTCTTTGTTTGTGTGGCAGGTCCGTCTCCGGACACGGTGATGGAGAGGATCCACCAGGTGAGCCGGACGCTCGAGGAGTATGCCATCTGCCCTGATCTCCACATTGACCTCTCAAGGCTGGGAAGACAAGAATTTGACCTGGAGAATAAGTTCAAACCTTTCAGAGGTACAAAACTTTACTCACTCACTCACTCACTCACTTGTCTGTCACTAATAAATATATATTAAAATAAAAGAGCCAACTAAAATTGAAAATGTTACATCTTTCTAATAACACACCCTTTATGAAGGGTTTACATTTTGTAAAAAGTGCCTTTAATAAATGATTCATAAATTGCTTACTGATGTTTTATAGATCAGGTAAAAGCCATTAATAACATTTAGGTTGCCAGGTTGTGAGAAGTCCCCTTGGTTGGTCAACAGTTTACTTGATGAACTAAAGGGATTTTTTTTTGTGGTGGTGTAAAATGCCCAAATGCAAAAAAAAAAAACAACAAACAAACAAACACATTGTCATACCGTACTAATCTTATCTTCTCTGTGTTTCTAGTGGAGATTGTCGACTCAGTTGATGTGTATCTACAACTGCTGCGAAACATCTTTGACTTCAGTGCCATTAAAAGTCTTCTCACAGGACCAGATCAGCTCAAGATACACATAGATGCCATGAACGGAGGTGGGACAATTAATCATCTACCTTAGTAGCCCCTAAGCTGTTGTTATATTAATATTAATATTATTATTATTATTATTGAAGATTAAACTGTTTTTGTTTTTCCTTCTCCTCTGCTCGCCTCTCCTCGTGTTGTGTTACAGTGATGGGCCCCTATGTACGTAGGATCCTGTGTGATGAGTTGGGAGCTCCGGCTAACTCTGCTGTCAACTGTGTCCCTCTGGAGGACTTTGGTGGCCGACCCCCGGAGCCCAACCTGACTTACGCCACCTCTCTGGTAGATGCCATGAAAGGAGGTGACTTTGGCTTTGGAGCTGCATTTGATGCGGATGGGGTAAGAAGTCCCCCCTCCACTCAAAACTGTGTTTTGCTAATTGTTGCTTCACTTGGATGTTTCACTTACACTCTGCAGAAAGATTTTTTGTGTGAAGGGAAAAGAGAGAAAGAGGGAAAGTTTCTCTGTGCTTACCTCAAATGTGTTTAAAATACGGACCTACAAGATGATTTTGTGACAGCACTAGTTTTGAGCCACTCGTTGTCAAATGTGCTCAAGTACGAAACGTGAAGCCTCCGATAAGAATGTACTTTTGAGTGAAGTAGGAGACATCTCGTGTCCAGTTCTTAATCTGTTAAAATCTATGAATGTTTGCATATTCAGTTTCTGATTTTTTTAATTCTATGTGGAGGCTGGAGGAGGTTGATAATATTTGTTGGTTTAATTTGTTTTCAAGCATTAACATTGCAGTGCTTTATTTGTGTTGAATAGACGCTATAGATGGTATTTAAATATCACAGGATATCCTGGGCTATGATACAGTAGGACACTCAGAAATACATTCATTAATTCATTCAAAACCTGTTTATTTTTATTTTTCATTTTTTATACCAATTAGGACTAAATCCATACGATTTCGACTCGACCCATAGTTACCAGAAAAAGCCTTCTTTGTGTTTTATTTGTTTGTTTGGTCATTGATAACTTGAAGACAGGCAATGGGGGCTGAATAATACTGTACCCATGATGATCCAACAAGCAGCTCACTTTTTCCACAATGTCATCCAATAGTCATGTCTACTGTACACACACACACACACACACACGCACACACACACACCCTTTGCTAAGTAAATTAGCTTAGCATCAGGAGAATTATGTCATATCTGCTCTTGTTTCTCCCACCAGGATCGGTATCTTCACAATCATTAGCACCAGTGTTTGTAATCTCACTGGGTGAATATATTCCTTTTTTGGGTTCGCTGTTACATAACACCGTAACCAATGTCTTCCAAACTTTAAACAGTAATTGTGATTGTTGGCAGAAAAAGTTCTTAGTCTTTCACTTGTTTGTGGCTTACAGTATATTGTTCTTTACTGCAGAAGTTTACATCCAACTTTACTGAATTTGATGGCTGTGCTACTATTGGCTCATAACATATTGAATTAATATATGCAGCATCAGTTGCAATTGTTTTTTCTCTCAAAGTGTAAGGCTGGTGTTATTCTGTGTTTTTCTTATCGTCAACACACCATGAACCGTGGTTCTGGAGACTTTCCAGCTTCCCATACCTTGTCTTTGGCACTGATTAGGAACCACTGGTATACTGCATTCAGCCCCAAGCCCATTCACTCCTACCGTACAGTAAAATATGGTCATAAATATTACGTTTCATTTTACACTGAAGAACACTGTAGTTTAACCAAACATTATTGAAACTCTAATAAATAGTGCATCTTTTTTCAGCTGCGGATTTATACACATTTGCTGAGCTAGTGATTGTTTACAGCAGCAGGACGATGTATGTACAGTGCCCATGTTCAGCTTAATTAAGGAACATGTCACCCAATGCAGTGGTGTGGCTTATTGTGCCATGTGTGTTAATAGATACTTTGAACTCTTCTCTTCACAACTGACTAACAATGTATTATATGTTGCGCTGTTGTCAGGACCGGTACATGATCCTCGGAGAAAACGGCTTCTTTGTGAACCCATCAGACTCAGTGGCCATCATGGCTGCCAACCTTTCCATCATCCCCTACTTCAGACAGCTGGGAGTCAAGGGCTTTGCCAGGAGTATGGCCACCAGCACTGCCCTCGACAGGTAAAACACACACTAACATACATTTACTTACACACACACACACACACACACTCAGTAGATCTAAGGGGTGTTGCCTTCTCTTGTCGCACCACCACAACTTCTCTACACGAACTCCTGCAGCGGCCCAATCTCTGGAGAGGGACGACACTCTCAGATGAAGACTCACCCACTATGAATAAGACCGTGAGATCACTTACACACAACCCCCACACATGCATTTACTCACCGCCTATAAATATTGTCCGTTACGTAAAACTAGAGCAGAGCAGAGGGTGCTGAGTGAGAGGATGTGATCACAGCTAAAGTCATCCCCATTAACATTGTTCTAATAGGAGGGATCCCAGCACTGCACCCCATTGAGGCTTCAACAGAATGCTGCTCAATGGAAATGTGTTATCTAATACAATGAGAGAACTAGTAAAGATCAACTGTAGTTTATCAGATTATGTATATGTATATTTAAACAGAGTATTGTCTTCAACAAGTTCATAAAAGTCGATACTCCATAAAACCCATTCAAAATCTATTGTGTAATGAGTCGCTGAGTTTAAAATAAAATCAATTTATTTTCTTATTGTGTGGAAAACATAGACCAAATAGAAGTACAAGGTTTTCGCTTGCCAGCTCCAATAAGTGTCTAAACATAGCCCCTTCTGAACCCCTATCAGTATTTATTGACTTTTTATCATTGTCTCACCCTGACTCTTAAAAGTTTTCTCCTATCTGGAGAATGTAGTTGTCTGGCTATCTGTATGAGTGTGTGTTTGTCTGTTTCTATGGGTGTGTTTATGTATGCAACTGTATCCCTTAATTGTATTCATATGCAAATATTTTTAAGGAAACATGTCATATTATACAAACATATAATTTCAACTTGACTAATTTTTTTTTTTCATTGTAATGTTGGCAGTCCAGGACATTTTTACATTTCCCAAACCTGGGACACCAGAATATGACTATCCACCACCACAACTTCCACACCTTTGCTTTTTGATGCAGTACATGAACGTCACACTATTGCCTATTGGTATTGACAACCGCCAGGAAACATACAGTATATGACCAACCAGGATAGCTCCATATGAACAGGATTCATAGGTTGACATGTATAGAAAGTGCCTGTATGACAGCCTGTCTTTGCGTGCACATGCTTGAATGTGTGTGTGTGAGTGATTTTTTACATTAGTATGTGTTACCACTGGCACACATTAAGGAAGTGACCTAACTGCCGAGCCTGATCTCTCTGGGTGATGCTTGGATATGTGAAGTGGGATGTTACATCACAGAATTATTGGTCGTCTTAGCGTGGAGACTCCTACACACTCAAAGTTGTGCACAAACACTGATACACACACACACTTGGACACTGTTGTGTGGTGTTGCACTGGTCCTTGCCTACGGCTGTGTCTTGTGATGTTGAACCGTAATGATCACACTGAAAGAGCTGCTTGAAAGCTTTGCTCACGCTGGGTCCCATGTCACCCTTGCCTCATCACACACACACACACACGCACACACACACACACACACACACACACTGACTGAGCCCTGAGACACAAATGTCACACGTCCCACTACAACCCTAAACCTTGGACCTCTCATATAGCACACACACACGCTCACATATACTTACTATAGATAAGAAATTGCATTTTCATTAGTTAATACTAAAAATATCTCCTTCATCTCTCTTTGTCTATTTTCTCAGCATTTGCACTTTTTTTGTGTTGATGATATCATATATTTAATTACCTGGAAACTAACTTGGTTGTGCAGTCTGCTGAGAAGTACAATTACCTTACAGTATGATGTCTATTACAGATAATACCTAAACCACAGATAATATCATGCTCTGGGCCTTCCGAAGAGCTTTGTCAGAAATAAATTGCATTACATAAGATTTTCATTTTTTCCCTGTTAAACCCAATTTCACCAGCGTACTCTAGGGTATGTGGTATTTTGCAAAGCAAACCTACCCCCTTTATGAGCACTAACTGATAATCACTGGCCCGTTGCAGGACTGACTTGACTTTGTTCAACTCTTCATAACCGCCACCATGGTCGTATCTGCATGTCTCTGACAAACCCCAGGAAGTGTTGTAGTACTTACTAGTGTAGTGTTGGACCCTGGAGTCGGCCCAAGTGTAGGCCTTTTTAGGAGAGCAAGTGGCCTGTGTGTGTGTCTGTATGCTGAGTGTTTAGAGTGAGCAACCCTCCCTGCTGTGTGTTTATTCATAGTCAAGCAAACTGTGCTATAAATTCCTTGATAATTGTGATGGTGTATATACTGTATGTAGTTGTGTGTGTCCAGAGGGAATAAGGGAAATCTACAGAGAGAAAGTAAATGTATTTGTGTTCATAAGAGCAAAGGGTGTTTTGTTGTGCAGGGAACTGGTTTGGATTCAGAGGGGCGGGAGGCCGGAGTTTCTGGTGTTAAATCTTAAAACTTTGGGTAGACAGAGGGTGTCTGTCTTACTGTGTTGCGTACATTGTGTGTGTCTGTATCTCTTTGTGCACATACTGTAAGCAAGAGCTGATGCTGGGAGGAAGGGAGGGGTCGGAGGAAGAGAAAGTAGGAGGGAGGGAAATTTTGGTAAAGGAAACATCTGCCTCTCCTTTAACCGTTCCAGGGATGGGAGGATGTAGGGAGAAGAGAGGGCTGAGCCACTGGTAACCGCCTGTTACCAGGATAAAGTCTGAGTTCTTGTACTGAATTGTTAACTAGCACTTCAAAGTTAAGGGGTTAAATGTTTAATGTTGTGCTGCAGCTGAACAGTTTTGTATTGTTTTAATGGCTGTTGTGCTGGTAACTATGATGACAACGCAAACAGTTGTATTGTTTGTCACAGCTGCCAATGCTTAAGTCCTTGTAAGACATGATGTTCTATACCACAGGGTATGTTTTTATGGATTAATTGTGGTCCTACACGCCGCTTGAGTATTGTGGTATTTGCATCACGTTTTTCATAATGTTTTGGTGGAGTGAAAAAATTGAAGAAGATACACAGTAGACCCCACAGTACAAGTACCCCTTCATCAACACCACCAGTTATGTTCCAAATGTGTTCATTTAAAAGTATTTTAATACATATTTGTATTCATATACCCCTGAGGTACACATAGCCCTGGTTTGGATTTACTCTTACATGGTACATTTGGATGGCTTTTAGGCATTTGCTCTGTTGGAGCTCAACACTGTGGCCGATCCCAGCAAGACCGACCACTTTTGGTAGGGCTGGACTTGTGTTCACATGTAAAGTTGCCAAGGTTTAGTTCATCTGTGATGCTGAAAAAAACCGAAAGAAGTGCTTAAAAAGACTGTGAAATGCTGTCATCAGGCTTAAATGTTGTATTATACACCAATATTTTGATAGGAAGCAAGATGCAGAAGATAGCCAAGTTAAACATCAATCCAACAAGCACACTTTTCTCCCTGATATAATATTATTAGATGGTTAATATATTTTTGACACAGCTTTGAGAAAGCCTAGAATAGTTTTAAACCAATGTCAGAAATGAATTTTGATACTTCCACATTCCACAAAAACAATGTAGGTAACAGCTATGACCATTTACAGAAATCATCTCAACTTTAACTTAATGTTCTTTTTAAGTATTTTCAGTGTTGGCCACAATGGCAACATATAACATTTCTGTGTTGTCCAGTGAGGGTTCCTGGTTCAGGTCAAGAAGAACTCAGATTTCATGCCCAAGCAAAGCTCAAGCATGCTGCACTTTTTGTCTGAATGCCAGTGTAAAGCTTTTAAGTCCAGGCTGAGGGGGAGGTGAGGAGAGAGGGCACTGGATGCTATGTTTGGTAAAATATCAAGCCAAGGCCAAAAGCTGGAAATGTTTCACTCCGTATGTAGAGGACCCCCCCCCCCCCCCCCCCCCAAAAAAAAAGATAGAGACAGAGAGAAAACATAGGAGATATTGGTTCATTAGTGTATGTATGTGTGTTCATACTAACCTCATCTCTTACTGCTGTGCTGTCCCATCCTAAAGAAAAATACACCACATATCTTTAAGTAAGAGCAACCACTTTTCTAAAGTAGTGTGATTGAAATCAAATCTAATCTTAATATAATCATGAGTATTAATAAATGTCTAAATTGTTATATTGTATAAAGATTGGAGGGCACCACTGGAATAGTTCTAAATTAATTATAAAACCTTATTAAATCACTTTATAAATCAATTTTAAATGAATTCATTTGTATACCATTTTGAGGTAGGATATTGAAATTGAATTATTTACTGGCACATTAATGTTTTTGCTACTGTACACACAAAATTATATTCAAACTATTTTGTACAATATATCAATGGAATCATTGACTTATTACTTCTTAGAAAGTCTGAATTATTCTGGTGGCAAACTCCAGCTTCCATACACAGTCAAACCATATATCAAAAGCTTAGTGTTTTAAAAACACTTGACCATACATGTGCTCTTACACAAACTCTGCCTGTAGCTAGTGTGAGAAAATGGACATGGATAGACTGTAAAGCCTTACAGCTGAGAGGTCACACCTACACACGGGGGGATTACAGCCCTAAATAGAAACGTTCCAAGTTTATTCTTTGTGTTTCCATTCATACTCATCTGCCAGCATTTTTCTCTTTTGGCAAAGCCCACCGAGCCTGGTTAGCCTGAGACAGTGTACTATGTCAGTTTAAATATGCATGTTTGATAATAATTGTATATATTTGCTTCCATTGCTTGATAAGAAGCTTGCACTAGTCGATCTAAAACCAGAAAATGCTTTATTTCTGACTGTGATTTTGTTTGAAGAATATCTTATCATAAGTGTGGAAAAGGCCATGGTGAACTTGTTGTGCTTGTCTATATCTGTGCATGAAGGCTATGTATGGGTATGTGTGTTTTTTCTACCCCAGGGTTTATGCTGTTGTTCTGTAAAAGCTCAGCTGGTGCAATCATCAAACTTGAGAAAACATGTTTATCACTATTCTCACACTGTTTTGTCCCTACATGTTTGCAACACTGTTTGAAAACTGAGCAGTGGTAGGGTCAGTCAGTGCTTTTGTTGGCTGTGGACGTGCCGTTTAAAACGTCAAAAGCTGGTCAGAAGGCCAGAGTTTCTGTTTTCTTTTAGGAATGCCAGGCTTTCTGTTCCAGCTCTTGCTTCCCCCAGAGGGGAATAAAGCTGGTTACTCTTATTTGGTAATTTATCCTATCCTCATGTAAACAACTGTGCTGGGCACTGTGGGATTTATTTATGTCCATGATGATTGTGTGGACGTGTCCACCACTTAAAAGCCCTGAAACCGACCCACATCCACATCTATTGCACTTCCCACAGCATTTCACAAGTATTTGAGATTGACAGGTCTGGATGTTTTTTTCTTTGGGAGCAACAACTGTTTAGTTGAGTTGAATATTTTGAGCAATAATTCTTTGGAATTGTGTTTACATTTTGCAGCAGCAAAGTGTGGATGATGTGGCTGAGGAGTGATCTGTGGGGAATGGGAAGGACACTGGGTAGTCTTCTTTGTTGCAAACTAAATATCTCTGCAAGCAGGCTTAGGATGGCAACTTTCATAATACAATACAACATTACAGTGATTGCCTAAGATTGGGTATATTGATATGTACCCTGTGATTCAAACTCAAATCACTCAAGATAGAAAGCCAAAGTCTTTTGTCCCCCTTTGCATTGGTGAGACTGTTTCACTAGTCTCTGAGGAACAATTTGATTTTCTCATAGAGATTGTGTTTTGTAACTTTTTCAGGCTACTGCAGGTTGGCAGAAAAAAAACCCTGTAAACTCAACATAAACATATCACCTTTTCAGTTGATCTGGCGAACTTGTTAGCACTTCCAGCAGATACGGAGCAACATTAGCATTTCACTTGGGTGTTATTTTGGCCAGCTGATGAATGTAAGTCCTTCATTCTCCTTTCAGCTCTGATTTGGTCTCAACCTTCTCCTGAGGGAAACATGAGAACTGAGGGGAACGGCAGAGTTGGGTGACAGAGACTTTGGCTCTATGTCAAAGTAATCAGTGCCAAGATCTGAATATTTTAATTATTGCTGAATTTGTTTGTCACTTAATATTAGCCTACATTATTTTATTAAAAGTAAATGTGTCAACCCTATTCTAAAATGTACTACTTTTTCATCAGGTTACTGTAATTCCGTCGTATTTAGCCAGTTACTTTTCTGCAAATTTGAACTGAAAAGTTTTATTAGACTTTCTCTTTGCTCTTTTCCCCTCTAGTGTGTTTCTTTTCACTCCCTCTCCTCCCACATATTGTAATCTCTGCCTCTCTATCCATCCCCGGGACACCAACACACACACACACACATATATTCACGTACGTACACACACACACATACATACTCCCTTTCCTCCTCTCCCTTTGTGAGTACATGGCTCAGGTTCAAGGCAAACATCAGCTAAAAGGTTAACTCACTTTGTTCTTGCTGCCTTTGCCTTATTAAGTTATTGGATGAGCTGCTGACAGATCAGGCTTGTCATACAGCATTTGGTTTGCTTTATTTCAAAAGGTCAGAGGATTGTTGTAAGCTTATCTCTATATCAGAACTGGGGAAAGGCTGGCACTAGATATATGAGAGAGGGATAAAAACATTGTGTGTTTGTGAGCATAAAGTACTAGCTTTGTTTTTGTTTCTCTTTTCTCTCTATATGTTTTTAGGGTAGCCAAAGCCATGAAACTGGCGCTGTATGAGACACCCACAGGCTGGAGGTACTTCGGGAACCTGATGGATTCTGGGCGCTGTTCCCTCTGCGGGGAGGAGAGCTTTGGGACAGGTACAATCTATTATGCTACAGCCACAGATTTGTGAATGCCTAATGTCATCAATACAGAAATCCGATGTATACAGATACAAGGCTGGAGCAGCCTGTTAGCCTGTGAAGAGAAGGTCAGTGATTCGAATCCCTGGACCAGCTTGGAAAATGTGAGTGGGTGTGTGGCTGAGAAATCCCCACCCCTCAGCAACAACTGTTGTCGAGGTGCCTGTAAACAAGCCCATCGCTAGAGGACTGCACCGGCCAGCTGCTGGTAACTGTGAATACGCACCAGGGACTTGCTGTAACACTCACACAGCAAGTGTGTCCAGTCAACCTTCACTTTAAACTAAAGGGAAATTGCAGTTTATTACAGCTTGAGTCTTATATTAGTAGTTTTAGCCATCATTAATATTGGTTATGACGACACTGTACTCACCAAAGTAATTTCAGAGATCGAGATCTGGAAACCTGAATGAAGTCCAATGGGGCAACACAAGCAGTCAGACGATCAGACAGGTTGTTGCCGGGCGTTCAGCTGGCTGCATTGATAGGTTCGTTTAAGGTACTGTGAGACAACGAAATACGATCCAGAATGCTCGGTTTGAAGAGTAGATCCATTGGTTTGAAAGCTTACCAGATGCCAAAATACTGCAGAGCGGTTCAATTAAAGACAGGATTTTACAACTCTGGAACGTTATTTAGGTGGAAATCATTTTATCCTTCAGGAATGTGGGCTTGCACAGTTTGATTGTCGCTGTGCATTGCCTAATGACAATGCAGCGAAAGTTGAGGCAGATTCAACGTTTTGCCAGAGCCCTTTGTGTCTGCACGCCTGCTGTGGCAAGGCAGTTTCATTGAAATGAATGAGGGGTTGGGTTTTTTTTACACGGTGCTAATGTCTGTCTGAACACATCTTTAAGAAGCCAACAGTTTGGCCAGATTTTCTAAATCACTTTATTTGGAGATAAAAGTGAAAATACAACTGAAATGTCATAATCCGTCATTGCACAAGGAAAACCGTATGCATTAACAACCAATAATTAATAAAGTGTAATAATTCTAATAATGTCACTGTTTGCTTTTTTAAGTTTGACTAACCCGGGGGTTTGTTTAAAACCTGTATCATCGTCAGACCGCTCGTGTTTCTCCCCCTGTTTGACTACTTTTCAGGGATTTTGCCACTTTGCCAGATCTTAGCAATTAATGTGCAGTGCACAATGTTATTATTACTGATAGGAATGATGACCAAAACTACAAAAATAACATCCATGTGATTATGAAATCATTATTTCCCTTTAAAGGTGAAATCTTTTTAATCACAATCACCCAATTCCTTCTCTTCCAGACACTCAGCCTGTTCCAGGTCTAGGGTTTTAAGCAGTGCATCCTGACTGCCTGTAGCTCCAGTCAGAGACGTGTAATAGATGTGAGGGTTGTGACCCTGACTGCATGTGTAAATAATCCCCATTCTTCTGCTATAAAAGGAGACAGGAGCTCCCTGAATCACTGCAACATGCAGACAGGCCTCCAGTGACAATGTTTTCTATGAATGCTAACGCAGACACACATACACAGAAGATATAAACACTGTGCATGCACAAAACCAAGACATACACACACAGTGGCTCTTACCCTCCCTCTACATCTGCCTTTCCACACTGCCTTTTCTACTGCACATCTTTCCTTTTTTCTTTTCATCTTTTCACAGCTCTGACCTATTGTAATTTCAGTTTTATTGGTGTTTGTCTCTTAAATTCTTCTTTGGTTTTCCACTTCTCTTTGACTCATTCTTTAAATTGGAGATTATATCTCAGTTTTAAACTGAGGGAACAGGGAATAAAAAGCTCTAAGTCAGAAGAAAAATGTTAGGTAGGAAAGCTTGTAGGAAGCTTGTAGGAAAGAGTGGAGAGGGATTGGGAGAGTCCAAATATGAGAAGTATTGATGAGGAGGCGAGAAATGGAAGGAGCAGAGGCACAGAGCACAGAGGACTATGGGAGCTTACTGGTTGTCTACCCATGTAAGGCCAAAAGCTCTGAAAGAGCCCTGAGTAGTAAATCATCAGAGCTGTACACCATTCCTGCTCTTTACTAACTCGCATACACTTATTCAGACACACAAATTAACTATTGCAAGTGTTATTTTTGCCAGTTATGTCGAACTTTGCTGTGCAGGTTTTTGTTATTGTTGCTTTGATTATATTCTGCTGCTTTGCAAATGGACAGTGACGGCTTCAGAATTCAAGTATGTGCACACAACATACAGTCAAATGGCAGGTGAAAAAAAACAGTAGCTAGCAAAATATAAAAAAAGAAATGATGTGAGGTATTTTCTGCCTGTCATTGTGTGTTTAATATTACTTCCCCTCTACTAAAATGAGTCTGCCCCAAAACATTGGGATATCTATAGCACTGACTTTAGGACTTCCCTATCCCATTATTACACCGTCAAATAAGTTTTGTGACTTTTTTTGACAGCAATAACAGGTGAGAGAGAGAGAGTTAGAGAGTTGAACTCAAAAGGGAAGCTGTGATTATGACATATTTTACAGTGTAGATGGAAAAGGTCTTGTTGTGCTTTGGTGGTATAATAATTGAATGTATACATTATACTAGGCGACCCCTCTGTCTCCTTCTGTGTCATGGAGCGAGACAAAAGGAAGACGGACAGTGAGACAGGGATTAAACTAATTCTAACAGCTGTATAGTCCAAGAGCCGAACACAGAGTCAGGAAGTACATTTCTTGTTTTTAGTGTTTGGTGGAGAAAACTAAAGCAAAAAATTGTGTATGCTATAAAATAGACACTATGATACCTTCATGTTTTTCTCATAAAATAAATGTTCATGCTACTTAAGATGATACCGTGCAGTTGAATCAATATTCTGCTCCAAGCTCTGCCAGGGAAACATTACTAACATATTCAATCTCACTAAAATGTCAAAGTGTCCCCTTAACAGATACCTTTACTGTGCAGCTGTTTTCGAGAACAGACTGATAGCTCCCTAGTGGAGGAGGCTGATCAAGGGTGTGAACTACTCCTCTGTATGTATGTCTGTGTGTTTTAGGGTGGGGAACAGGAGGCATTATTTGTGTGGGGATGTTTGGTACGTCTCCAATCCCAAGCACTGGCCTGGCCTTCTGTTACATACAGTAGGGTTGAATACTAAGCTAAACTGAACCATCTTTTTACATAAGCTTGCTATGAGTTGTGGATCAATACATCATTGTGTGAACACATTTTTAAGAATCCAGTCTTTATAGTAATTACAAAAAATTGCCAAAGAAAATATTTCCCTCCGGGGTCCTGAGGAAACTTTGCGGCTTTTGTGTTCGGTGTATGGAACTTTGGGAAATATGGTGATTTGTTATCTTGCTGAGAGTTAGACGAAAAGACAGACTACTCTCATATCTGTGAGCCAGGAGATCGTTAGGTAACAGGGGGGAAAAGCTACCCTGGCTCTGTCTAAAGATAAGAAATCTACCAGCATCTCTAAAGCCCACTAACTCTTGCATTATGTCTCGTTTGTTTTATGGAAGGTTGTATGCTCAACTATTCCTTGGCCAGGAGCAATGACTTAGACAGTCAGGCTTCCCTTTTTTTCCAGCCTTTGTGCTAAGCTGAACTAACAGGCTGCCAACCATTTTTTCTCATAATTCACGAAAAGGTTTATCAAGAGTTGTTATATTTTGAGTGTTTTCTTCCTCCTCCAGGTTCAGACCACATTCGCGAGAAAGATGGTTTATGGTCAGTGTTGATGTGGTTGTCCATCATGGCCGCCAGGAAACAGGGTGTGGAGCAGATCGTCAGAGAACACTGGGCCAAGTTTGGGCGCAACTACTTCTGCAGGTAAAGGGGCTAAATAATCGTTATTGTTTTAATCAGGGAGCCACTTTCCTAGTTTTCATTATCATTATCAATCATTATATCTTGTATTTAAATCTACAAGGCCTGAGATTGACTTCATGATTCCATTTTCCCATAAGTCTCAATCCCTTTATATCCCGAGCAAAGCCAAATAGGTCTCCCAGGCCTTCACCTTCGTCCATTACTCCTCCAGTCATCCTCACTGGTTGACACTTGTTCTTATTTTAACCTCTCCCATGTGAGAGGCAGAGATAGTTGCTGCAGTCAATGTTCCCACTGACAGTTGCTGCAGCTTTTCATGTTCCCACAGAGAGCTTTCCTAATCTGACACAGATTTCCCACAACACGTAGATGGAAAGGACATACAGGACAGGCCAAGTACCAGACCCCAAAAAAAGTCTGTAAACACAAACATCTGTCATCATTCTGAGGAAAATCATTCATTCACCCTGACAAACCTTGTCTCTTGCAGTTTAGGGTTGATATTAAGAATCATTGTATCATTTAAGTATCATTGTATACAATAAGTGAATCTCAGTTTTCTCCCAAGCTTTGGCCTTTGCCTTTGTATGTGTGTGTGTGTGTGTGTGTGTGTGTGTGTGTGTGTGTCTGTATGGCAGGCGAGTACATTTCTGAGCATTTATGTGTTTGTGTTTGTCAGATTTGACTATGAAGGCCTGGACCCACGTGCATCATTTTACCTGATGAGGGATCTGGAGGCAGTAATCTCGGACAAGGCATTCACCAGCCAGAAGTTTGCTGTAGGAGACCACATATACAGCGTGGAGAGGGCCGACAACTTCGAGTACATCGACCCCGTGGATGGAACAGTGGCTCGAAACCAGGTTGGTCTGGGCTAAGAGATGGAAGAAAGAACATGGGAAAGAAAGACAAATGTAGGAGGATATGCAATGAAATTAGAGCAGTGAAAAAGGAGTATTATTTCCATAATACTCATTTCTAACACGTGAGAAGAAATAAAACCTGGACGACTTTGACTTATAGATAGACCTTATAGTTATATTATAGCTGCTTGAATTTACTGAGATAGGTTGAGTTTACCATCTTTCTAGATATCTTTCTAATATCTAAGTTAACTTTATTTTTTAGATCTACTATTTTTTTATAATTAATTTTTTATGAGGAAAAGAAAAAGATAAATATGTGTTTGATTCCCAAACGGTATGATGTGCATCTTGGTACACAACAGTGGCATATTTGATTGTGGCTGTACCTGCTTATACTGGTAGAAATTTCTCACCCTGTGTGTGATGGTTACCATTACATACCATGCTACTACATGAGCATGAATGCTTAAAGTCAGATGGATTCCCACTCTTTCAAAGCTGTAAATTTGTTTTACTCTCTGTTACATTAACTAACTCCAAACCCAGCCCCCGTCTCCCATGTAGGGGATGACAGGCCTGGAAGATCCCATGGAAAAGCTCTGGCTGCTCTTTAAAGGAGGTGGGGCAGCTAACCAGACGTGTATTTGAAGGTTGTTTTCAAGTGTGGAATGGACTCATTGTTGTTGCCCCTTGTGGCCGACCCATTGGGGTAAAAAACATCCAACTGCAGTTCTCACCAACCCTCAAGTACCAGTGGGTGTTTTCTGCCATGCGGCCTCGGGGGGCAGTAATGAGCCGATTACAGCTTGGCATACCACAATGATGTGAAAGATGACTGCTCCAAACCATGGATGTATTATAAAAACTGAATATGGTGCCACCACTTTCCCCAATGGGCCACTCACGGTATTGCAACAAAAAATCCCCCTGCGGCCCAAAAAGCATTTTCCCCATAGACCACCACTGTAAAAGAGACGACTGTAAAACTGTTAATACAACATCTCCAGTTATAAACAAGCCCAGAAAAGTTATTTAGTCTTCATCAGTCTTTAACGTGATGAAGCTATAGCCTATTCAGATCAGCAATTCTCATGTTATCTTTAGATTTTTTCACCGACCCAAAACCCGTAGCAATGTAGGTTACAGCCAACTGGAAAATGAAGTGTATCTGAAAGTGTGGTTCAAGTCAGGTCCTTGGGTTTTCATGGGGTCCGGTCTGCCTGAGGACATCTTAAACATGCAGACACACTCACACCAACACCTTCTCTGCACTTTGTTTTATACAGACGCAGTCTCTTATCATCCTCCTGCGAGCTAGACCACCCACTATGCTTCAGTGTTGTCTCATTAGAGAGGTTCCATGTTTGGACATGACAGTCTATCTTCCATTTCAAACCATAAACAAATGCACACACACATGTTAAATACAGCACGTCCCTACACACACGGATGACTCCCTCGATCCTTCCCTCCCCCTCAATCTCTGTGAAGTTTACCCAGCTGACTCTCTCTGTCCTGCTCATAAATGTGTGGAAACTGATTCCTGGCGTCGACGCCTCTTAACTTCTGCCCCACCTAATGCCGCATACACACACACACACACACCCACACACACACACACACACACACACACACACACACACACTGTGCATTTTAGTGTGTACTGTCATTCCAGTTGTCCCCGTGCATAGTGTGAACACATGCATACACTCGCCTACATGTGTTCACACTTGTGTTTTTTCCGGCAAGGTTGTGCCTACAGTTTGTCCGTCAACTTCACCGTACGTACCTTAACAGCGATAAAGTTCTCGCTGTCCCCGCTGTGACTACTCCACCGTGTTACCATGGTAACAGCAGCTCCACAGTTAGTTAGTCAGTCACCCCAAAATGTGATTTCAACTCACTGGCAAACCCTCAGCATCCCAGTCGCCCCAGTGTGTGTTATTACAGTACACATTCCTCTCAGGACAGAATTATCTCAGCTGTCGTCTCAGTTGCAGTCTCTCCACTGCAAGTGTGTTTGAAGGGGGAAAAGTTGGCACATGGACACAAACACACACACGCACACACACACACACACACACATACACACACACACACACAAACACGAACACACAAGACAGAGTATGGGGGATTTACACAGCAGTGGCATGGCAGCCTTTTGTAGCCGACTACTGAATTCATTCTGCATTGTCTTCATATCTAAAACAGATGGAGAGATGGATGGATAGACAGATAGAAAGCATTGTCACAGAGCCTACATAATATCTAAATGCAGATACTGTAGGTACAGATACTCAGTTTTGGGAAATAAAGTGTGTAACGTTACCAACAAAATATGTTTTCAGCTTCCCTGTCCATTTGAACTAGTAAGAAAATGTAGTTAGTTACAGTGTTTTGCTTTTGTAACTATAGCTAGATAGACTGATAGACAGACAGACTATGGCCGGTATGCTCTCCACTCGGGGCCGCTGAACTTTACATTGGACAATGTTTTTAACAGGCATTAGTCAGCCTCCTGATAACTGCTACTCTATTGTTAGAGATGAGCTGACACGCTCACAAAATAACAGACAGACAGGCGGACAGACGGACGGACGGACACCTCTTATTATCGCTGTCTCTCCTCACCCGGAGTCTGGCATGTTGTACTCCCGAGCCAAAGTCAGATTAGGAGGAAGCCCAGAGATCCAGGGTTACTTTGCTTTTATTTCCACAGCCTATAAACGACGACGCTGAGTCACCGACTGCAGAGGTTAACAGCTTTTGGTCTGAGATGGGATTAGGCCTACTGTGTACTGGGGCAGAGCACCCTCGTTACTTTTTACTCCAATAATATTTCATACAACTCAGTATGTAAAGATATGTAGTACATTTGTAAGCCCTGTGGTGATGAATATGAAAGTTTAGGCAGCACTACTTTGGATAATTAATATTATCGCATGATTCCGTAAAAAGTGTCTACAGTGTGTTTTATTAACACCACTGGGACATTTTTCTTATTCATGCTGCTTGTTTTTTCTCAAAACATACTGCTGTCTTTTCCCCTGAGTTTGACTTTTGCTCGAATGGGATAAGAGAAGAGGCACTGTGGACAGATAAGACTCATCACACATCCATTACTCAGTCTTATCTTCCTCACGTCAGCCAGCAGGAGTTGTAGTTGGTTACCCCAATGCAGCAATATCCTGTTTTTCCTGAAAATGCTGAGGTTAAGTTCAAAGAGTTAACAGTAGAGGCCTGTGGGTTGGTGTGAAATTGTTCTCTGTGGAAATACAAATGTCATCCTTGACATTAATTTAGGGCTGAGGTATCTAAAGCTTCTTGGTATAACAGTAAAGTACTGGAATAGTTATGATCTTACATAACGTTATAGGCAGTACTAAGCATATAGTAGGCCAACATTGTGAAGGGATCCTAGGTGAACACAGTGCCAACAAGACACACAATGATAGTGACATCTAGTGGATGTTTGCAGTCACTGCACATTAAATAACTGATATAATATGAAGATTTCTCTCTTTACTGACTCCATAACCTTTTTTTTCCTGTTTTATATTGCAAGTATTGCCCATTTGCATGATTTAAAAGTAACACATAATTAAATTGGAGTAGATGCACTTTAAATACCTAAAAGTCTGATACTAAAAGATTTATGTTGTATGATAAAGCTCATCATAAGTTTCTAGGTTGTGTCTACTATGTAGAAATAAGTTGTAAATTGAGTTTAGTATGCAGTGCAAATAGGATTATTAGTTAATGGATTCTGTCAGAAAGTGTCCATTCCAATCCATTAGTCATTTGATTTGTCAAGCAGATGTACCAGATGTTTGTTGGTTACCTGCAAATGCATTAAAGGAGTTCTCCGTTATATATTAGTATAAACTGAATATGGCCTTGGCTTTTTTCAATTTTTTTTACCTGTTTGTGACTGTAATTATGGACTTTTTCTTGTCTCTGGTAGTTTGTTGTGGGCATTAAAACAAAATACGACTTGTCAAATTGATAATGAAAACACTGGTTTGTATTTTTCTAGGGTTTAAGGATCGTCTTCAGTGATTCGGCCCGCCTGGTGTTTCGGATGAGTGGGAGCGGTGGAGGGATGGGTGCCACCATTCGCA
The DNA here is from genome assembly GCA_031216445.1 of Lateolabrax maculatus. Classification (NCBI taxonomy): domain Eukaryota; kingdom Metazoa; phylum Chordata; class Actinopteri; order Acropomatiformes; family Lateolabracidae; genus Lateolabrax; species Lateolabrax maculatus. The sequence goes on from CM062217.1 coordinate 10,853,248, forward strand.
TTTACGCCGAGAGCTTCGAAAGAGACCCTGAGAGACACAACAGAGAGACTCAGGTACAGAGGGAGTATGATGTGTGAGAATCTTTTTATATGCAGTAGTTTAGTCACCATAAAACAGATAATATCAAATCTTTATTGACTTATATCAGACAAAAGCAAGTGATGTTTTATGATGAGACAGTGCTCTGTTCAGATCCTGTATGTTCTGTTCTGTATAATATATAGATTCTGTATAATATACATAATAAATGCAAAATGAGACATTTTAGATCCCCATTTAAACATTTTTAAAAATACATCATTGAAAACTCCCACACACAACCAGTCATCTCTGCTGTTTTAGTTCAGTGGTCATAATTTTGGCATAAAGTTGCCTTTTGCTTTTCATGTCTTCAAAACAGAACTGTCGTGCTTTTACTTTCCATCATGACTTCTTTTGTGCTCACCACCACAGAAGCCAAGTTGAACTGTAATTTTGATCTGTGGTTTTGATTAAATTTAGATTTTTGGTTTTTTATTAGAACAATAAGTCAAAAAATACAGTGATCTCTGCAGCTGCAGGGGTGCCAGTACAGCCTATGCTGTGATGGTGAAATGCCATTACATGATCATGTAATAATGGCGTGTAATGCAGCTTCATGTGACACTATTGAAGTTGATTGCCCTGTAGACTTTGGAGTGGTTAGGAACACTAGTTCTTGTCTTGTTATGGTTGTTGGGATAGATATCGTACTTTAACCATACACAGGGGTTGTAAAGCTGGAGTCATGATGGCTAGACTGCCTCATTTAGGTTTGGCCACCTAACCAGACGACTTGATCAAACAGTGTGCGCTTTGATTAATGACCCCATTTTGTGCAGTTCAGTCCTGCATCTGCAAGTGAAAAGATGATGAGTCAAGTCTTCAGCTTGCAGGGTCATAATAATGCTAACGTGAGCATCAAAGTTCGCTTTACCACTTGGAATAAGCTAAATTTAAACTCAATTAATTAATTATTAATAAACATTTATCGGACAGCACAGTCATTATCTCATTTGTCATCTATGTAATGATTTAACACCAAGTGATATCACAAATAGCCTCAATTTTGATATCAGTGGGCTCAAAGTTATGTAGTTATTAAGCTGTGCTAGGGACATCAGATGTGATGTGATGATGGAAGTGTTGAAATGTGAGTTGATATAATGCATAATGGAACGATTTCTGCTATGGAAGAACCTAAATTGAATCAGGTTGAACTTAATCATCAAAAAAGGGGGTCAAATATGCAAAATAATACAAACAATACACAGAAGCAGTACAAAAATACACAAAACAACAGAGGCAATCCATGAAACAAATGTTTTCCCTCCATAGCTCGTAACGTCTTCCAAGCCAACAATTTTTCCTATGACAAACTAATGTTGTTGGTTAGACTAACCAGCTGAGCTGAACTCATAGTGATGCCACAAGTTTAAAGGGTCATGAACAGTACAGATTTTTAAAATGTTGTTATGGACTGAGAGAGATTTACTGTGAACTAGCTGGTGGACTCACAGTTAAAACATTGAGGAGCCTGACGGGGGAAACATTGTGTGAGAAAACATTCTGATCACGATCAAGAAACACTTCCTTATTTTGTTACAGTACTTAAAAAACACCTCCAAATTCCAAACTTTCCTCCCCACATTATTCAGAACTTCTACCTAAAATGTTTTGTGATGTTTTCCTCACTGCAGGTGGTGCTGGGTCCTCTCATTGCCATTGCCCTGAAGATCTCCAACGTCCACGAGAGGACAGGACGACGTGGCCCAAATGTCATCACATGAGCAACCGGGAAAACATACACACTCACATGCACGCACACACATGCATCTAACTGCTCACCCAGAGATAAATACCTTCAACACGCTCTGTCCTGTGCTTATGTCATTTTCTTAAATCCCTTCTCTGTAGCTTCATTCACATTTTTAATTTTTCTTTAAATGATGACTAAACTGAGGGTGCTTACTGCTGGAGTTTATTTCTCAAAACGAAAGTTCTCGCAATTGTTTATTGACCACTATCATCCATCAGCTATCAAAAACTTTAAACCAGGGAGGCTATTTAATTATTGCCATGGATAAATAATAAAAACTATGTAAACAGCAAACTATAAAATTATGAATGTGCAGACTGACTGTTAATGTTTGTGGCCTGCTTTTATGAAGACGTATTGACTAAGGGAGCCTCAGAACGTTGTTCATTTTTTAATTCTCCATGCTGTTTTTGTTTAGCAGTTTATTCACTCCTCATATTTCTTGTACCTGTCCTCTCATTAATGTCACAGTTTTTTCAACCATTTCATGCAGAAGGAATTGAACTGTTGTCCAAGTGTAAAATAAAACAGGCATTGCATCACAGCTAATATATCAGTGAATTGAATTGCAATTAGTTGAAGTTTGATATAAAATAGATGTTAACGCATATCTTTCTCGATGTAGTGGGAAGTTGACAGACTCATGTTTACTACTAGGGACGGGGTATTCAAAATGTAAAATAACAAAAAAGCAAATGAAGTCACAGCTGATGAAAAAGAAAGTGTTTGCTAATTGAGCTTTTTCTTTAATTTGTTAGTTTAGGCCTTTGGGAATGCCATATAACCAGATTTGAATATATTATTTCTTTTTTTTTAATCCAAATAAACATTTCTGTGTGTAGTACTTGCCTTTTTTAATTGAATCGGACAGGTCTAATGGGGACAAATAAAAATACATCAGCATGAGATATGTTGCCCTTAGGCTTTTTTGGATTTTAATTAAAGAAATTATTTATAATTAAGAGCCCCATGTTATGCTGATACTATATATCATGTGGTGATTGAACATCCCTGAGGAAAAGGAGGCTTTTCTTTGTTGAGCGCAGCACCTGCTTTAGAACAAAGTGTGAAATGTATTGAGGCTGTTGTGTTGCGATAAGGAATGAAGAGGGTTGATCTTTATGTGGCCTGAATGAGACACAGAGAGCAGGAACTCATAAACACGCTGATTGGCGTCATTATGAGTTGAGGATATGCCAGTGGATATCCACAAGGATGTGTTCACTCAGTCAGCCAGACATTACCTGTCAGTCATTACAGGTTATTGCCCCATCAAACTGTTTCATAATGTCAGGGGTTATTTCTGAGATTAGAAGAGGATCAATGACAGTTTGTCGCCTTTGAATTTGTCTCTAAAAACACGTTTTAGAATTTAGGTGAAATTGCTCATATGTCTAACAGGTAGGGGCATGATTAGATGAATACTCGGTAAGACCACCCTTTTCATTTATAATAAAAAATGAACAAGCTGCACAGTTGCAGAACATTTTTACTCCACAATTATCTTCATTGTGGTGAACTTTTCTACTGAGCTTTCAGGTGTGCTTGAGAGAGAGAGAGAGTACCCATAATATATAAATCAGTTTGTTAGGACATCTCATGGTGTCATACACAGTAAATGTACTAATTCAGCAAGACTTGTTTGCCACTCAAGTCAAAGTCATTAGTAAGGTCACAGCCTTAGTAAAGACCATACAAATGTACTCAAATAATATATTAAATTTGCAAATAATTTAAAGTTGTAACTAAATTAAATCCACTAACTCATTATTGTGCTCTGTTTCCTTACATTGAGCCATTTTTATTTATAAAGCCGTTCTGGGCTGGTTGCCATTATATATGTGCAAACTTATTTCACAAAGTCCATCTTGAAATCATTAGCTCAGGTCACAGGACATACCGTATATGTGCTGAGTAATGCATATACAGAGATGGGAGTGAAAGCTGTGTGAATGTTTTTTGCTCAAGCCCCTTGGAAGAGTCTGCAAAATTAATTTAAATAGATTATTTTACTATGTTAGTATTATTATCTGTTTAAGTAATGTTTTATCTGTTGTCTGATTTTGTATTGTTTTATCTGCAACTTTTTGTTCTGCCTTCTTGGCCAAGTCTCTTTTGTCTCTTTTTTCATGTAATCCTAATATCCCTGGTTCAAGTCCGAAGTCAGTATCTGTTGCATTTTGTCTCAATTCTCTTAGATTTTCATTATTGTTGCAGCATGATCAAGAGAGCTTATTTTCAAGTAGAATCAGCCAATAAATATAGTCAGGTCAAAAAAAAAAGGAGCTTAAAAATGTATTTTCAATGACTAATTTATGAACAAGTATTGTTCTAAAATCTGCAAGTGTGAAAATACACTGTCATGATTTATAATGCAAAACAAGTCTACCAAGTGTTGGCTACATATTGAAAAAGAAACATTTTGAACAGAAGCACTACAGTATAATGATACAGAACAGCTTTAGCAGCTTGATATTTTTATTCAATAACACAGATCACCCTAGAACGGGCGTAGCGTCATTCACTCCTTTTTAAATACTTGTATAATACTTGCAAACATACAAGAGTGTTTGATTTTGATAGTGTAGAAATTGGAGTGACAGTGCAGGTAGAAGAAAGTGCTGTTTGTCAATTCAGACATCCATGGGTCCAACTAGATTAACACTGTCCTCGGTTATTTGTCACTCTACCAAGCAGTTTTGCAACTCAAATGAGACAAAACCATTTGAGCAACATAAACACAAACCACAGTTTAACACAACAGGCTGTACCTCTTTAAGGACCTTTGTACTAAAACAGGCCAGCACAGACATTAGAGTTCAGAGCTTGAGCGCTGGGTTTAGACTGGTGGCACAAAGTGATGTCAACACGTGTCTGTGGTCCATCATTTGGTAGCCAAGAAATCCAACCACATTTGGAAGCATCTTCTATTTTTCAAGAAGTTTTGTCCTTCAGTGTTCGGACGAGGCCTCCCCGCGGTCCTCTGCATCCACTCCTCCCGGCTGAATACGCTCCACCTGACTGTACCGAGGAGGCTGCTCCCAGCTCCATGTGCAGTCTGGAGCGCTTGAGCCCTCCAGGCTGTACAGAGGAGGCGCAAGGCTTATCACCGCATCCACTCCGTCAACCACGACCACAAACCCGGGGGCTCTATCAGGACACACTTGGCTGCCCTGGGACTCCTCGTACGATGGAGGGAAGGAGCTCGGTCTGCAGAGGAAAATACATGCAATACATTAGGGGCATTAGTTTAGTTTAGTTTAGTTTAAATATTTTGACAAGGACAATGCTCACTGCTCAATAAATTAAAGAACTGTAAATGAGCCAGAGATAGCCAAGAAGGGTCATTTTTATCTGTTGGTCAGGTGTTAATTATGCACCCTAAAAGTAGAATATAGTTGAAAACAAACAGTGTGTGATACATTCTATTTGTATTGACTTTTGATGCCAAAACAAAAAGCAAGCATTTTTCCTGTTGTGCACAAAGCCTCCATTCCTCTGGAGCAAAAGAATAACTTAATTTGATTAGTTAAATTTTTTTTCAATAGTTATAGTAACTGTTTTGCAATAGTAAGTTACAAAAAAAGAAATCGCTCAAGTGTTTTTGTGATGTTTTTTCATTGATTATTTTCCCTGTAAAGCTTGCCTGCTATAGGTGCTTTGTAATTCAGTGTTTTAATACAAATCAATAGGCATTTCTCTGTTTAAAGTGTATCTTCGGTCACACATGGTCTTACCTTGCAATAGTGTAGACCTGGGTGTGCTGTTCATGTCCTCCTCTCTGGTACATCTTGCTCTTCATGCTGTGGCAGATGGTCCAGAAGACTCCGATGAGCATAGCCAGGAAGCCGAACACAATCAAAATGTAGGCAGGGATGATCCTCCAAGAGAACCTGTACTCTGTCTGCGTGGACACCAGGTAGGCCCCGATGCAGGTCAATGCAAATCCCACACTAGGCAGGCCCATACGGGCCAGGGACCACAGCTGCTTCTTCACATTCATGATCATTTAACTCACTTGTTGCTTCTTAAATGGAGTGTCCAGTTCCCTTTTCTTCTTTTTCCTGTCCTCTGATGGAGAGAGAAACCGTCACCAGTCTTGATGACCCTGGTATCAGGCAGGTTGTATTTGAGGAGTTTTGTGGTTTGATCTCTTTAGTACCTGTTCAGAGTGACACAATTTAAGAGTTTCCTATAAATCCTCTTACAGAGATTGCATACCAACAAATGTGGCTGCAGCTGAAGGTATGTCAGCGTGTAAACCTTTCTTTGCCTCTTCAGAAATAAGGGGAGGTGGCCGGGACATTCCTGCCTCCTCTGTTGTATATTAACACACTATTAATCTGGGGTCAGAAGGATGAGAGAGATAGGGCTGGTAGTGAGGCAAGCATACACTGCTATTGCCACTACTGCTACAAACTATTATAGTATGATGAACTTAAGAGTCAAGGCAATCTAATTCATCAGCAGTGTTACAACTTTTTTTATTAAACTAAATGTATTGTATGTTATTTCAAACTGTACCTTTTTTGAGCCTCAGAGTGTGGTGAAACAAATACAACTGTTATTACCTGTGATACTAAAAAAATGATATATACGTATATTTATGATTCTGAAAACAGGACAGAAATTATTTTTATTTTAAACTGGAGCCATTAAATTCTGTTGATAGATTTAAAACCTTCTCAATTATTCAGAACAAATGTATTACCAGATAGTTGCACCATAACAAGCAATTTTACAACTGGACCAACAATTCCTGACCATTTTATATCCTGAACATTCTTTTTTAGTTATCTCTATTTAGATTAAATAAATAAATAAATAAATAAATCTCTATTTAGTTATTATTTTACTGATTATTAATCCATTGCACACACTGAATTAATTCTAACTGTAAAAAAAAAGAAACAAAAGCAATAATATTTCAATAGATTTTGTAAGCATGTTATGCCTTCATGTCCATATAAGGAAATTAAGTTTTAATTTGATGGATGCTACTTAGTCATCACTACCAGCTACACAGCTGGCAGTGAGCCTACAGTGCTGAACAGTCTGTACTGATTTTAAAATATTGCACAATGTTTTCTTTGACAAAGTACAGTGGAAAAATCATACGGTATTTTTATCATAAACTTGTTATCATTAACCTGGAAATTGATTCATATATGCCGAGCATGATTGTACACAAACAAGCAAAGTCAACACACTTTATCATTCATGTAGTTATATTTATTCTTAAAATGGATTTTCAGAAGATGGATTTACATGAAGTTGGGTTCATTTACAGCAATAAATTGGGGAAATACTAAATACTTAATTTGCGCTGCAATAATAATACTTTATTGTTATGTGTAATTCTCTACAAATACTTTTTTACTTTTTTTATCTTCTCTTCATCTTATCTTTTCTCTTAAATCTGAGATTATATCAATCCTATCCAAAAATGATATCCCTAAAAGTTCTTAAATTACTTTGGCCTTGATGCTTACAGCAACAAGCAATAACAAGCTGCAATGTTCAAACTACCTTTACAGTGAAAATATGACTTCCTTGTTACATAAAGCTGAATAATAAACTGGCCACACCTGGAAAAAGGTCAGGGACTCAAAACACCAATTCGTACATTCTTCATCTGTTGATCTTTTCTATATCATCCTCCTCAGTGAAGGTTTTGCATACTTTAGTATGGACATGGATGAGATATTTTTGGTTTCAATTTAACAAAACAGCTTTTTGTGCTGCTTAGGCTTGTGGTTTGACTTTTATTTAGGAACATACCAGGCAAATCGTAACTTTTGTGCAGTTGCAATGTTTTGTGGGTCGCTCTCTAAATGTACAAACATTTAAGCTTTGCAGAGTTGGATACTATATATACAATCTTGTTGAAGTAAAGACAAAAGGCAAAGCATTGTATTCTGTGGCATGGTATGCATGACCTTATTTCCCTTTTCTATTTGCCCTTGATCTACATCCTCTGCACCTCACTCTCTGTTTATTGGTCAGCATTATTATAACTCATCATTTATGAATGGTACAGTAGGCTACTCTTGGATGGTATTATGAATGTTGTGAATGCAGCCCAGTCATCAGAGATCTTATTGGCACTCTGAGAGTGTAGTGGTTTTATGAACCTTATCAGTCTTATCAGTGTGGAGTTAATCCCCTGAGCTCATCTTGGGTAGTGTTTAGATATTGCACCACGGCGATGGTTTTCCACAGGTTAACACACCCATGTTTGTGATGCCCACGTCAGATAGACTTTAGGCCTCTTATTACCGTGTAATGAGTGTTAATAGTGACACTTAAAATTGTTAAACAGATTATAAATCTTTCTGGCTGATCTACATGTTCAGTCTGATGTAAAATCTAAGGCCTTATGAGTTGGCAAACTATGGTACTTTCAACAATACTGATGCTTTACTCTTTTTGAAGACAATAATGATGACTTTGCAACACGTCTCTAAAAAAAAGAGTTTATTTATGACAACTCTATCTTCAGTATTGTTGTCACAAATCTGACGACACTGCTTGCATGAATGAGCTGACCTGTAATAGAAAAATAAACCGAACAGCTAAAAACAGGAAAACTGATGCTGCAAAATGCTGCACATATAGTCAGTAAATAATCAGAGACAAGTGTTTACCTCTGCCGTGGTACAGTTTTCATCTGGGAACGCATTATTGCTCATGGGGGTTTCGGTGTCTGTGTCATTATAACAGATCCACTGTAGGTAAGAAATCCTATTTCAAAGTGTTTTCCTCCCTTCCTCCCGAGGCTTGCTTTATTTGTATAAAATCACTGTATGTGGTTGTGTGTTTTGGGGCTGTTGGTGGCCACATTGGAGGGAGCTGTTGGTGGTCTGATATGCACCTGCTTGGCACACTGCTGAAAAGTGGGAAAAAAAGAAAACAAAAACTGATATGGACCCTGATAACCAGACACACCAACAGCCGGCTTGTTATGAGGGTCTATCATTAATAGGTTAGTTGACATTATCTCTGGTGTTACTGGAGCTTTACAGCTTCTCTGTACAGTAGCTGAAAGATAACTGGGACTATTTTTCACACATTCAGTTGTCTTTGCCACTTTAATCAGGTGTTTAAGTGTTGGTTCGTCCGCATTACAAGAAAATAAACATTATTTTCTCTCTTACCTCTTATAGTGTGAAGCCCTGCAGCTACATGTCAATGATAAAATAAAGCAATAAAACACATGAAGTGCTGTGGTTAAGTCGCCAAGAATCTCCAGAACAGCTTCAATACTCCTTGGCAAGTCTGTGGAGCTATGCTCGATGGATGAACACCATTCTTCAATGATCTACGTATTTTTTTTATAGTTCTGGTTAATCATTTGTCCAGGTATTGAGATGTCCTGGTGACGTAGGGATCAAGGTGCTGACCATGAAGCACAATGTCACACATGAATGTAGTTTTGTTTTTGAATCTCACAGCATTGAAAAGTGCCATTTTAGACATCCTGCATCTATTTGTTGGACTATTTGTTTGCTAAAATCTGTTCACAGTTTGTTCTTCTAATCTGGTTGAATTTGACCCTTTAAAGGTGGAAGTATTCAGACACTTAAGTGAAAGAAGCAATACTGCAATATAAAAATATCCCATTACAGGAAAAGGTTCTGCACTAAATGTCACTTAAGTAAAAGTATGTAAGTATTAGCAAAATGTTAAAAGAAAAGTACTCATTATGCAGAAAGATGTCACCAGAGTGTTACACTATTATTATTGGATGATTATTTCTAATGCATTTATGTATAGTTAACATTTTACTAATGTAGTTGGTCGAGGTAGAGCTAATTTAAACTATTCGATATATTGTTGGGTAGTTCATAAATGTATCATGTGTTTTGAATGTAACATCTTAATCTGTAAAGTAACTCAAATGTAGTGGTGAAAAAGTACAATATATCCCTCTGAATTGTAGTGGAGTATAAATAGCATATATATAGTACAAAGTATAAAGTAGCATGAAATGGAAACACTCAAGTAAAGTGCAAGTACCTCAAATTTGTACTGAATGTAGTATTTGAATAAATGAACTTATAGTGTCACTCCACCACTGCCGGAGTTTTTGCACATGTAAACAAATAATAAATTCAATGTGTAGTCTATACATGAGCAGTCTGGAAACCTCACACATACAGACACACACACAAACACACACGCCTTCTTTTAGACCTCATTATTGAGCGATAATTATAGACAGAGGGAGACAGTGAGCCATTAGTTGTGAGGGAAGGTGTGAAGGGCCGGTTATTAATCAACTGGACTCTGATGAAGACCTGCCATCCCCTCAGTCATTAATATACATCAGGGTCAGACTGCACACTCAGCAGCACACAGGTTCACTCATTACATGTCACCAAATCTGAAGACACACACAGAGTAGGTGGATATCAATTATTAGATTGTCTAGAGGATCGTGTAATATATACATGGACAGTTCAGGCACAAACAATAGTCATTTGCAGTAGTAGTACCATGAGAGGTCCAGGGGGGGCGATGTTGCATTATTTTCCTTTCACCAATGCCAGAGGCTAGTGAACAAGAGCCCTGCAGCACTGCTTGTTAAAAACAATTTAATAAGGGAAGATTTAAGATATAAAACTAAAACATTCACTTTCTTCTATCACCGCAGGTCCTTTTTGGTGCATCACGTAGAGTAAAAGTATCTCTCAGTCTTTTAGTCACATATGTAACTTTAATGGGATCCATTTGGAGGCAGGGTAAAGGTTCCAGCCTGCCTGGTTTCGATAACCACGATGCTCTATTTCACATGGGACTGTGGTTGAGATTTTTCCCCACTTTATCACATATTATAAATCTCCTCAGCTCCAAGTGTCTCCAACATCTTTATACTGTAAAACCATTTACTTACGCACCAGCCATGGTGTCATTTTATAATTTTGGAGACGCTATTAAAGATAAAAGGGATATGTCAAATGTGAGCCATGTCTGTTGAAAGAAAATGATCTTAAAACTTGGTCATGAAGAAAAGAAAGGAGGGAGGGAAAGGGGGAAGTTAGTTAAAAGGTAGTAGGCAAGAAGAAGGGAAGGAGGGTGATAAACTTGTTAAACTTTCATTCCCACTTTGATTCTTTGCATCTTTTTCTGTCTCTTCTTCTAAGTGGCTCTCTTACCTCTCTGTCCAGGTCCATCCTCTAGTGTTACATGTGCTCTTGCCTGTAGTGTTTCACTGCTCTTCCCTGTAGTAGCTGTATAAACCCTCACAGTTGTCTGGACTAGCCGAGGCAGGAGGGGATCAATGAGGAGATCGATAGGGTCCCTGGGAGTCCTAATAGCCCTGTTACTGCTCCCTGACTCCCTGCCTGGCTGCCTGATATAGCAGCACACTGGGGGGAAACAGTGTGTGTGTTTGTACGTGTGTGTATGCGTGTGTCTCATCCAAATCCCGTCTACAACCCCCCGCTGAGTCTGTACTTACACTTGGGTCATGATACAGCACAACAAGTCCTGTATTTGTGTCTATTGATGAAGCTGATGAGGCTGAGGATGTGTTCTACTGTGTTCACTTTCAGTCTTCATGTCACGCTCCCATGAAGTAAACTACAAGAATAAGGTACTGCAAAACAAAAAAATTCTTGTGTGTCACTGAAAGTAAGAATAGTTGACACATCTGTATATATCATATACATTTGAAGTGTACTTTAACGCAACTTCAAGGTTCTACTTTACCTAAAGGCCCAGCCCAGTGACATTTCTGTCTTATGATACACACAGTAAATGTTCAGTCTTTCCCCAACTTTAACCGCACTATAGTCACCATGTGCAGATATTGTAGAAAGTGTGAATATTAAAAACATTGGCATTAGATGAAAAAGATCTTGTCACTGCTTAGCCTGTGAAAACAGTTATGATTATATGTAATGTTTTCTGTGGCTCTGGAGGGACTTTAGTGTCTGAAGTCTGGGGGAAAAAAACCTGATGATGGTTGCTTTACAAAGTGAAGACATGGAGTCTGAAAGACGTGAGTGTTTAACAGTCAGGGAGGGTCTAATGAAAGACGGTATCGCTGTTGCATTATGGGTTGTGTAGGATCTAGTGTTTATGGAGGGTTATACAAAAAGATTAAAAGCCAGAATATCTCAGCCTCTACTGCATCATCCGGTAGGCCCTGTCAGAAGTACGGCAAACACATCTTTCTTATCATAATAAAGTTGTTTGTTCTTCCTTTAAAGATTTTTTTTTTTGTTTAATACTGACACGATAGCCGATTCAAACAAAAGCTCCACATCAGTGGCAGCCATCTTGGATGTTTTGCAATGTTTTACTGCTATTTAATTCCTACCGTCATGAATGCGCTTTTGTTGAAACTTAGAGAGGTGTTAACCCAATTTATGAACCTTTTTGAGGCTGCAGTTTGTGGACCAACTCAGTTGGATTATACTGAGAGCTATTTCTATTATTTAGTCATTGCTATAAATGGGGTGGACAAAATATTAGAAACAAAAGACTTTAACTTGACTTATACTTTTACTTGTAATGGAACATTTGTACATGATGCTCCTATCTTTCAAAAAGGGCTTGAATACTACTTACACCACTAACTGATGACACATTTGCAGGTGGAAAAGCTATAACTGTATCCATACAGTTATAGTATCCATACAGTTATAGTTAGCTCCACCTGGTGTCCATTTGCTACTACTGAGGTTTAACTAGAACAAAAAAATTTGATTCTGTTTGTCTGATATTATAGGAAGAAATCTGTAAGGCAAAACATTTGCAAACATTGTGATTCAGCTACTGATGTAACTGAGATGATGAAGCCTACTGCATTGTATGTGTCATCCAGTCCTTGTCTGCTACCCCCCTCTGAGCCTGCATTGATATTTACACCATGATACAACGCAGGTTCTCTCGGTGAACCCACTCGAAAATTAGTTGTGAAAAAGTACAATACAGTATGATTGACTGCCAAAGCTCGCTGCTATCTGAACACCCTGCTGATTTCCCAGATTATCAAGCTTCACACTGGCACCTCAGTTGTGGTGAACATGTGAAATGGAGGTTTGTTGGTGAGAAAAGCAACAACAACAAAGTGAGTCAAACTTGATTTTGAGTTTCCTGAATTTCAGGATGTAATTTGTTCAAAATCGGAAACAATGCGGGTGAGTCTTTTGTTTATTAACCAGATGTCTTTGCAGCTGGGTCATCGCTGGGTTTTCCTCAAACATCAAAAACAGATGGGAAGAAAGACTACAAATAAGCATGTAGAAGTCGCTCTGAGGAGCCAGCAGGAAAGTATTTTACAAACTGTGGGCTTTACAATCAAATACTTTAATCACATTGGAGACACTTTTATAGGTGAGGTGTGGTGGAACTTCTGGAAGGCAGACAGACTGAGTTACAGGGCATGGTACAAACCATGGTGGGTTTCTGCTTAAGTGCCAGAGAGGAGATTGAATCATTTAACGTAGGGATCAGTAAGCTTAATTAAATGTACAGCAGTGCAGATCTACATGGAATGCCCAAACCCTTTCAGACAATATGCCTCTGCAGCCCATTTTAGCTCTCCACAAATAAGCCTGTGATCCCAGTCATACACCACATACATCACATACTGTGCATGTGAGGATGTAAAGTTCAAAGATCCACAGTGGAGTCATGTTGAAGGCAGATGTTGCGCTATATATCAAGGGTTCCCGCATTACATTCCTCCTGGGTAAGATGATAAGATGATAAGGCCAGGGCTGTCCTGCATGGGCCGGGGGGGAGAGGTAATAATCGCGGCGTATAATTCAGGGTAATGAAGGCTCCGCCACTAGATCAGCCATAAAGAATGATAGGGGAGGCAGACGGGAAGCCGCTCACGCGTTTGACCTCCACTGGCATCCCTCCACCTCCTATAAATTTTTTCCTGTGGTCTGACTCCAGGCAAAGGGAAGGAAAGGAGGGAGACGAAAAGGAAGGAGATGGACAGATGTAGAAGAAGAGGAGGAGGAGGGAGAGAAGAGATGAGTGACAGAATAAAAGAGAGACAAGGAGTGCATGATTTAGCCTCAGCCAAGACACAGAGGTCAAATGTTGTTCTCTGATCTTTGGAGAAATACAGTATATTGTACTTCTTGTGTTGTTTGAGACTACAGGACTGAGAACAGCGCTCCTTAATGTATCGAGCCATGTTGGAACTCCTTTGAGAGGAGAGACGGATGAAAAGAAGAGCCTCTTTGTTTAGTTTCTTGTGATTGCAACAGCGTAAGGATTCTGTCATCTGTGAGTGACATATGAAAACATCTCCAAAATAAACTACGGCATCTATTACCATTAAACAAGGAAACATTGTGCCATCGCTCACAAAACTCTCTCCCACTCAGTGTGTCCCTCCCTCTCGGTTTTCCCTCCAGTTCATCGGTATGCAGGCGGTGTGGTGGTGTACTGTGGGCAGGCTGGGCTGCGCTGCGCTCCTCTACATGTCTGCTAAATGACAGTAATTATTTTCCTGGGCTGCAGGCGACTCATGCATGTTTTATTTCCACCTCCACCTCCCCCATCTGCCTGCATGGCAATGCATGGCACACACTGTGGTGGGATGAAAAAAGAAAAAAAAAAAAAAACAACAGAAAAAGCATTTTATTTCTCTCCATACCTCCCTATGGGTCCCCACTGGGTTCTCCAGCCTCGGTTCCTTGACTGAGGGGGCCCGGTCTTTTATGGTACCAGAGGGGTTTTTGCAGGGACTGACAGATGCTGTTAGGCTGGTCTCATGATGGCCTAGACACAGATAAAGATGGCTAATGGTGGTTCGGGTACACTGGCTGCAGTTGTAAGCATTTTGCCACAAAATGGCTACCGTGTTTCAATTCAGATCCAGGTGTCACTTGGTGTTGGGGGCGACATCCATCAGTGCAGTTTCTCTTGGTTTCAGCCAACCTACAATGGCTCCTGAATAAGGATTGTGAAATGGCATGACTTACCAAACAGCCTAACCAAACACTGATCATAGTTGAAACTATAGAAAAAAAAAAAAAGCAACTCTGTCTGAACTTTGCCTGATGAATGCATCCTATTAAAGCTGGAGAAGGTTGTGTCTTTTTTCTCCCCTTCATGGCACCGTGTTGTGTGTCACGCCGTCCTGTGACATGCAGCTCGTTTGGTGTGACTCAGGGGATCTCTAATACCCCTGCAGCTTTCATAATGAACATGTGGCTTCTCTCTCTTGGGCACAATTTAGCGTAATTCATAAGCAGAGGACGGGGCATTAGCCAGATGGTGCTGTGGGTGGCATCCTTTCTCTGGCCATCCATTAGAACTACGTTGGCGACAAAATTCCAATGTGAGGAGACAGACAAGGTATCCGCTTTCAGTATCCATCCAATTGTTTCTGTGTGTGTGTGTGAGTGTATGTGTGAGCAGTGAGGGTGTTATAAGTGGGTAACTGGGATCATTGTAGCACTGGTTCCCTCAGGGGACACAAGTAAAATTAGAGAAATAAATAAATACATAAATAAATTAAGATGCAATGACATGTTTTAGAAATATATATGCAGTGTCCTAGCTAATCTACAAAATGTTTCCAATTGAAAATTTAAAAATGTGTCAGCATGCCACAGGAAAAACTAATTTATACCAGATTAATTTAGGGACTGAAATTACTCTTCTTATGTCCCACGTTTTGGATCCTAACTCCTAAAAGAACTAAAGAAAATAAATAACACTTATTTTGGTATTGTTTAATGTTATATTCATTTTGGTCACAGAAGACCTGTACAATCTCACAGAGATTTGATTATTTTTTTAGGACATCGATGGGTATGGTATTAGCCGAAATCGGATTATTAAAGCATAAATCAATATTTTCATATTAACAATGGTACAAATGAGTACCTGTAATGTGAAAGGGTTGTTTGTAGTGATGAACCAACAGATAATTATCACCAAACTCTGCAGTTCTCTTCATCTTCATAGGGAATGTTTCTAGCGTCTTTCAGCCCGTTGTTTTGGTTTTACGGCCAAGTGCTTTTCTAAAGAGGACAGAGCCAGCGACTAGCTGGTGAACATAGTGCGCATTTAGAAGCTAAAGAGACAGATATTTCCCTCCGGAGTTAGTGGAGAAGGAGAGTGAATATAAGACTTAAATGCGTCAGGTGACCAAAAACACGACTCCAAATTTATCCAGTGTCCGTTGGATGTATTAACAAGACTATCTGTAGACACGTTAATCATATAAACTTTATAAGGCTATAATATGTAAATGAGTTTGATTTTCAGTTTGTTGGGGAGTTTTGCCCCTGACTGAAAGAAAAAAAGACTATTAATACATGTTTAGACACTGGAAAGCAACATTGTCAACACAGTCCACATTGTTTACAAGAACAGTTGATTGATTTCTGTTATACAATTTAAAAAATCCCCAGAGGTGACTGTGTGTTTTTAACTTATACTGTATGTCTTCGTGGTACTTTGTGTCAAATGAACCACAATATTAATGTCATATATACAATGTCATTTGGTTTTCCTTATCATTATATTTGATTTTTATTTTGATTGCTTTGGTATTGAATTTTTCACAGAAAATGTCACGTAACCCCAAATTTGGTGATGTATTTTTTGGATAAACTGAAAGATTAAGTGTTTCTTTATTGGTTAAGGTCTTATTGACTACTTTTAAAGCTGAATAAACAATTCAAAAAAAAATTTGAATATTAAAGCTGGAGTTTTTCTCATGAAAAGTTGACGATTTGGAGATGCAGGTTTTCACAAGGCAATGACAGCAATATGTATATGTTTGTGTTTCTTGATTTGACAACACACACACACAAAAAAAAAACTCACAAATGAAAACAACATCAGAAAAGGGAAGGAGTGATGAATGAACATCGAACGCTCATATTAGCCAAAGATTTGTATAAACCACCAATTATTTCAACCTGTTCATAACCTACAGACGCACACACACATGTTGGAGCGAATAGTCAAACACTTCACACATATCGCACGCACACGCAACACGCACACACGTTCTGATCAGCAACTCAGCCTTGCGTGGCTCTCACTTCGTCAGTGGAGGTGTCAGTGTCCCCATGGCAACTGTATAATGGGGCAGGCCTAATTCAATCCCAGGGGCGAATGGTGGGTCTGGCAGAGACACAGAGGGAGAATTGGTCTGGGTCTGAAACCTATTCAAGTCAGAGCTGATGTGTTTTAGCTGCCGCATGCTCAGTCACCGAAGAGAAAACATTCCGTCTGCACTCATACCCAACTTTCGCATCCACTCGCAATCTCTTCTTTTTGGCATAAGTCCTCTCTGCTCTCTTCTCCCTTTCACTCTCGCTCTCTTGATTATTTTCACCAAGTTCCTCCTCAAACCTCGCTCTCTGTTTATTCACTCGCTTCAATAACTATTTTCTCCCTTCATGACTACACTTCCTTGCTTTCTTTCTTCCTCATCACTCCCCCCTCTATCGCTCTCTCGCTTTGGTCTCTACTCAATCAATACCTCATACACTCTCAGTCTCCTCTCTCTCCCTCTCTCTCTGACATTCAGACTCAGGGAACCTGATAGGATTTCATTAGTACCTCTGGATCTTGTTGTATTATTGTTATCCCTCCCTGAAGAAGACAGGGATTAGCGCTGGGACTGGAGACAACTTAAAGTAATAAGCCTGGAGCCGACAGTCCACAATCCCACGCACAAACATACAGCGCACACACTCGTACACCCACAAAAGGTGAGCAAGGAAAGGAAGGAGAGAGGAGACGGTAAAGAGCCACATGCAAAAGGGAGGAGGCAGCCAGCACACCATTCCCGTATTGTTATTACCGTACCAAACCAATCACACGGCTTCATACATGCAGCCTAGTGAGAGAGAGGCTCGCAGCTTGTTAGGGAGGGAACAGGGGGAGAATGATGCGTAACTCCTGTCACTGGTTCTGCATATAGAAAGGCCTGGGACTGGCCTGGGGCTATCTGTGTTTGCAGATGGGGGAGGGGAGGAAGGAAGTGGGTAGATTTGCATCCCTTTGACTCTATATCTCTAAGCACCAGAGGAAGAGGAAGTGGAAGAGGAGAGGAGAGGAGAGGAGAGGAGAGGCGAGGCTGTGTGAAAACACCAAAAATTATTCTGAGAAAACTGTTGGTTGGTAGCTGTTGCTGATTGGTGCAGTCAAGCTCTACTCATGCAAGCATTTAATCCAATCTGATTTACATATTGTAGTGTTCACCACAGTTGCACTTGACATAAAGTGTTTTTCACTGATACAAGCCCAGCCACACTCATGAGAGGGAGAGAGAAGATGTAGAGCAGAGGCTGCACTGTTCACACAACCATGCACAGGCTCAGAGATTGGCCATTACATTGACTTGAATAGATTTCTTGTGTGCATGAATAGCCCAGTGAGAAGAAAAAAGGGCTATGTTTCCTCTCCATGGGTTCATATTGATATTCATAGTGGCTCTCCACACCGAGAGCACAAATGTCACTGAAAATGGCCTTGATATATGCTCTCATTCTCTCCTCTTCCTGTCGCTCCATCCCTCTTTCTCTCTGTCTCTCTTCCCCCTTCTTTGTTCCCGATTGCCGGACGCACGGTGCCTGCTACTGCCGGAAAGAAAAAAAAAAAGCAGACTGGATGATGAAGTGAGTGGGGGACATCATGCTGTTACTCATTTAGGCTTTTAATCAACCAGCGATGGAATGTTAAAGCTATCTCTTCCTGTGAAGCCTGCTAACCTTGACTATGGTGATGTTTATTCCTGCAGTGCAGCCCCAAAACCTCAGTGCATGCTGCACACACTATTAAATGTCACACTACCTGGAATCTGGAGCTCTGTTTAGCTCTGAGGGCTATTCTCCAAGTCTTAAAGAATGTGGAGGGTGGCATGAAGTCCTTTTCAGCTCAAATTCCATCTCTTTGGTGTCTTTATCAAAGTCTGTAACATTTTTGCCATTGCCATACTGTAGAATATCACATTCAAATGCAATGTAGGCATGGTGTCCTGTTGTTACATGTGTGTTTTATGTCTATGAAACATAGTAGGGGAGGAAAAGAGGAGTCAAGTGGGTTTTTCCTCCATTTCTCAGCATTCATTGTGATTATAAACATTGGCAGACAGATTTAAAGTCTTTGGACAGGCATCCGGCAGAGTGTTGGCAATAACAGTGAGAGATGAAGTGAAAGTATTTTTGGGTGGGAGCAATCAGGTCTCAGGTGCGTAAATCTCTGTATATTTGTTAATTGTCCTTGGAAACCATTGGATGACAGCACTGTTGGCTCAGGCTTGCTGCTCAAGTTTTAGGCACAGTTTTGGGATAAAAGTAGAAAGAGTCAGTTTTTTCTCCACACTTGTAACAAAACTGTGAACAAAAATTACTTCACCTATCAGATACTGATATTCACGGCAGAAGACGTTAAAAAGTTCCACACAAACTACTGGTACTGAACGTCTGCACTAACAACAACCTGTTTGCTGCAAGGTGTATTTGAAAAAGAGGAGAAAACTTTTTCGCACTAGAGGCATGAGTGTAATTCAGTTAAAATGATATGCATAAAACAAACAACAGATGAGGCCCTGCAGAGTAGCTGCATATTTCAGGGCACCGCTCCCACGATCTGGTGGTAGTTCAAATGACATTTGGCTGACTTGTTATACATAGCTCAATATCTTCCAATAGCTTATAATGATTACCGATATTGGAACCAATAAAACATTTGTGGGCCAGAAATTGTGAAAGAATAAAATTAAATGATGTGTGTAACTTTGTTCTAACATTTTATGTCCCTCCAAGGCTCGTTCCGCTCTGCCTGAAAACGGCGAGAATGTCAAAAGAGGTAAAAAAGATGGCACCACAGTGTGTGCTCAGGGTGTAAGTTATGGCCGTAACTTTCTCACTCTGTCAGGCGCTTTAACCGTCTGTCCTGGAGGACACATTAACTTGGTATCCTTAAATAAAGTCCTTTAAATAAAGCTGGGGGAGTTAAATAATGAGAAAGCTGCTCCCACTGTCCTTTCTGCTTTTAAATGAACCTCTGCCTCCCTTATTAATGTCCCCTTATCGCTCATCACGGCCACTGACCCGCTGCTGTAACCCCTTTCCACTCAACCACATGAGAAGCTCCGGCAAGTGGTCGCCGCAGAAGTAATTGAGGGCAATTTTCAAATTAAAATTTAAACCCCTCGTCCATCTTCATGCGGTGGGAGGGAGAGGACGAGAGGGGTTTTGGGGCTGATGACTTGATCAGGTTTTGCGAACCGGGCAGGTACTCAGGCTAGGCGAGGTGGGATGATGAACGAGGGCATTAATCTCTGTGACAGAAAGAGAGGAGTTAGCAGCGGTGATAGCAGCGCTAACGGCTTTAATTAGCATTTAATCAGACGCCTCGGGGCCGATGGAGGGGGAGAGAGGAGATCAAACTCCAACGGCCTTCTGTAAGAAGAGGAGGAAAGGAAGACAGTCCCAGTGGAAGCCGGGCTGATGCTGCAGGCTGTGTTGAAGAACACATGCCTGTGATCCTTTTTTTTTGTACTCCTGTAATGAAACTCGATGCACCACAAAGGCCCTGAACCTTTTGCAGAAAGCGGTAGTATTAGAATGCACTCTCAGATACTGTAAATGTTCAGGCTGCGGGCTTTTCCTAGTTGCTTTAACTCCAAAAGTACTGAAATGATCATTGAAAGGTATATTTTCAGAGAGGGGCAATTAGGGAATTGGGATAAAATTCTGATAAATTCTGGGGTGCAAAGCTTATTCAGTCCCCTGTCCATGAACGTGCTTTGGACCCCAGATATACCACCAATTATAGAGCTGTGTTGTAGGAGGAGTATTTTAAGGATTCAGGGTCCTAGAGGTAGGCTATGAGTTACCGTAAGTTATTGCATAGACCTTGTTAGCTGACATACAGTACAGTGGGTGGACACCAAAGGGTTGGATGAGTGTGAAACTCTCCCAGTTAAATCATCAGTACAAAAGATGACAATATCTACTATAGTTCAAAGGGACAAGCCAAGGAAAGTGTAAGAAAAGTCAACTAAGAACTAAGAAACATCCAATCACTTGCACTGAAACCCTGAAACGTATCTGAGTATTTGAGTTTGGATGAATGAATTCTACAACTATGGTGCAGTGTTTTGTTCCCAGTTGCGACAATTAAGTGTTTTGAAGTTGCTACAGCTCTAATTTGCAACTCTGCCTGGTTTCTTCTCCATTGCGGTGGCTCAGGCTCATGGCTATTGCAGTATTTAGAGCCATCCGCATGGCTCCGCAGGCCGTGTCCGGAAAGATAAAATGTTTGCCCAACCCACTTTTAAATCCAATATTACCACAAACTGCTGACCACAGCCACGGCCTGACCAGCAGACTTAATGTATGTCCGAGCGAAGAAGAGGAGAATAGAGTGACACATTTTTGTGGAAAAACCAAGTCTTAAGTATAGACATTGGATTACAAAAGTACCTTTGAACCTGCTACTAGACAACAGGTAAAAAAAAGTTTTTTAACTTTTCCAACAAGGGGGGAGGGGACAAATAAGACTAGAAAAAAAATTATTTTTCCGACACAGTTTAAATCTGATTGCCATGACAAACGTAAGGACCCCTAACTGTTGTCAGGGGACTCGAGCAGGGAACTGGGTAGTGGCACCCCTGTCTGCAGATTATGGATATCAAGATAAAGATAAAACGTAAAATACACTACATTTTGCTTTGGAGCATTCGACTGCCACTATAATCTCTGTCTTAAGCAGCACATTTGAAACTAAGAGAGACACTTTGCTTTTGGTTTGACTTGAAAACATGCTTTCTATAGGTGGAACTATAAAGAATAACAGATCTACAGTTCTACAAGAAAATGTCAAGGCCTTGATGTGTTGTGACGCCATGGTGCAGAGAGTGTGTGAAAGAGAAAGCGACTGTGAAAGAGAGGAAGTGAATGCTCTAGATAGAAGTTTTGAAGCCGACGGTGAGGAAGAGGGCTTTTGGCATGAAAGGGGCCAGTGTGTGATCATGATGTCATTAGGAGTATACAGTGAGACAGACGGAGGAGGCTGCTGTACTGCGCTGCACCCAGGGGACGTCATTACCAACTGAGCAGGGACCTGAGCACGGGTCAGACACACAGGAAGTGGTCTCGCACACACTCACACACGAAACAAGTGTACGCTTGCTTGCCTGGATACACGCGTACAGTATATGTGTGTTTTCGTGCTGCGGAACACACACTATTTCTCACAGGCATGCATCCGTCACATAACAAATGGACAGTTCTGTCTGGCCTCTGACAGCGGACGGGTGCTTTTGTTGCTAAACCTGACGAATTCCTCAATATCTAAGTGGACACCTCTATGGACAAATGTGCCTCATTAATGAGCGCACACAGATGGACAACGCACACACCCACACACACACACACAGACATGGACTGAGAGCTCGTGCTGTGCTAAGTTGCAGTGTGTATACCGGTGTAGCCGTCTGCGCTTCATTACTGTTCACACACAGACAGTTGCAGTGTTTTTGTGTCAATGTTTAATGAGGGGCTGGGAGTCTGGGGACCTTGCTGCTGTCAGGAGCTCCTGTAGTCTGGAGCTACCACCTGTTCCCATTCGCTCCCTAAAGGCCTTAACACACACACACACACACACACACACACACGCACACACACACACACACGCACACACACGCACACGCAAACATGAACAAGCGTGCAAGAAGACAGACACACAGAGGCATGCAAACAAGAAGGCGCACACACAAGAAACGTGTCTACACAAACACACACACACACCTGACAAACTACATACACTGATTTAGTCATCCTGTGGCACCACTGTCAGTGTTAGACGCATGTAAACAGGTTATTGTGGTTGGCTGAGCCGGGCTGCCTGACAGAAGCTACAAAGACCATGGGAATATCAATTGATATATTTCATATTCCTCGTGAGCTCGCCTGAGATGACAGCGTGAAAGCTGCTGCCAGTGAGAGTGATCCCTCTCTGCCTTTTTCTGACACCGCTGCTTGATGGAGATCCGAGCCGTCCTGACTGATCGGCGCTCACTGATAGGCCGACCAACGCACGTCTTCAAGCTCACAGACCGCGTCCCATAACGATCCACGACAGACTTTCTGAGACAAAAGTGCAGCTGTACAAAAAATGCTTCCTGTGTCAGGGTTCAAACAAAGCAGAGGACATGAATATACATTTCAAAAAACTAACTTTTATTAAAACAAAAAACAAAAACAAAAAAAATCAATTATTGACTCATTAACAAGATTATAAAACAGTGATTTAGTTACATAAATAAATTGATATCGGTGTATCAAATCTTAATTTCATAAGCATGTATACATGGGTCATTGTAATAAATAAAATGGGAGAGCAGAAGATTCCTACACAAAGAAACCAAAAAAAAAAAAAGAACTAAAAAAAAAAAAAACAGCTAGAAAGACTCAGAGGAAATTGTTTCTGAAGAGAACAAGAGACACTGGACAACGTATTTTTTCACCAAACACACGTGAGGAATTGCTTTGTTAAAGCATGAGTTACACAGCCATTCACTTACTAATTAAGGACACTAAAGCTGGGACCAAGGTGGGTTGTCTCTCACCTCTTAGAACGCGTTTGGTTGTTAGATAGATTTCCTGTTTGGTTACTTTAAAGCGTTAAGACAAGGCAAGAGAAAAGGCTGCTTTTATCTTTAATGAACACAAGATAGAAAAAGATGCACTGAAAAAGAAAAATCAGACATATAAAGAAGGTAAAAAGGCAAGTAATGATAGGACAGCTGAACATTGCAGAGGAGACACTGGAAATTCTGCGGTGAATGAAAGGGAGAACTGAAGAGACTTTTTAAAATCTTTGCTAGATTGAACCTGTGCATAATTATCAATGTGAGTCTTGTTGAGTTGCACAACTAATAAGTTACTCTGACAAGGGTTATATTACTGCAAAGTGAAGCAGACTTCAGCCAAGAGTTGTCCTTAAATGCATGTAAGGCTGGACACAATAATAATACATGATTTTTAACCAGATTCATCTCCAATTAACTCCTGTATAAAGCACATTATAGTATTTTTTCCCATAGGACCCTATGGAAAACTAGGCTAGTGCAACAGCTTACATGCATAATTAAGTACTTCAAGAAATCCTGTATTGTGTATTCAAACATTTATCGACCAATGGCCTGAAGTAGTCTACCTTCATCCCCTTTCTATGCATTAGTCAGCAGGAATGAACAACAATGTTTTTTCTCCACCATCACAATTTGACTCAACCTGCATTTCTGAAGGGATCCAGCGTCTCAAGTATGAACACATGAGGCCTTGTGAGTCCAAAAAGCCGTCAACAAGGTCAGTCTTGTCCTTCTGATATGTTCTGTTTTCAACAAAAGAGAAAAAAAAGAGAAGGAAAAAGAGAGAAGGAGAGCGAGAGAGAGAGCAAACTACAGCGGCTTCAAGTATTTCACATTACATAGAATACTCTGTATAAATTAGTTAACATATACTTTCAGATCCTCCATATTCAGACATATACTATGGCATATATACAGAGTACAATAAATGCTCGCTCATGTTGTGTCATGTTTTTGTCTTTTCCTGTAGTCAGTCGTTCATTTGTTCCGCCTTTTTCCTGTGTAGAGAAATCCCTGAGAACGTTCTGGTTGACAATTACTGAAGGTTCCACACAATGAACAATAACAGTAGAAAGTCTAATTTCTATGATTCACATGCACAGAGGGAAATGACACTGGCCTAGTCTGAAAATACCGTACAATGGTGGCTGTAGAGATGAGAGGGGACTGACATACTGACACATCTTCCAAGTGTGCTAGAGCCAATTTTAGGGGGTGTAAAGTACCGATGCCAGGGCGGTGACGTGCAGCAGGGCCGAGCGCAGAAACACCTCAGCAGGAATCTGACTCCACATCTCCGCATACCCCTTAGTCTCACTGTTTAATTATCACTGTCAGCTATCATAGATGATAAATATCACGATAGCAAGAAAAATGGGAGCAGGTTCAATACCGTATCATGAGGTAGTCGTCTCCCTCTGGGTATCTACATCAACTAGAAGACTCAACTATAACGGTTATTTAGTCAAACTGTTAAAAACCACAGCTGCACTACATTACATGAATGCAACAATAATACTCATTATCTTTGTCTAATGTGCCATCACTGTCGCGCCTGCTTACTGTCCTCTGTCTTAAACAGGAACTCTTTATGGAGGTGGGGATAATTACAACAATAACAACAACACGAGTTAGGTAAGAGCATTGTTGTGTGTAATGAAGCCAATGCCTGGGACCCAGAGAAAACTAATGGCTGCTCAAGTGCTGCTGCTGCTGCTGCTACTGCTGCTATGTCTAAAGAAATGCTGATGGCGGCTTTCTGTCAGTGCTAACCCAAGCTGTGCCGAGCCGAGCCGAGCTAAGCTGTGCAGTGCTGCCCAGCGCCCACTGGTGGGGGCCTGGACAGAGGGAGGTGCTCCGTGTGGTTTAAAGCCTTAAGATTCTCTTTGAGGATGCCGAGACGTTGTTTTTTTTTTTTTTTTTTTCTCCTTTCTTCTCATTCTTGTTTTTACGTGAGCGCTATTGTAGAAGGGCTTCAGCCACTTGACACCGTATAACTCAATATACACTGAAAAAGGGAAAAAAAAGATGCTTTAAATCATAAAAATAAAAAAGGAACGAAAATAAAAAAAAGCCATTTCACTTTTCATTTTTCCTCTCGCACACATGTAGAGAAATACACACAACATTCACAACATGACAAATTTCCTCTCTTCTGAAAAATAAAAACACTTCTGTACACATAGTAGTAATAATATTATTAATAATAATAATAGTAATAATGTTTATAACAATAACAACAGCAAGAACAATAATACCGCGTGTGGCTCTGTTGATTTTTTTGTCATCTTTTCCTTTCTCTTTTTGCTTCATTCTACAAGTCACATCCCTCTTTTTACTTGTCTATTTTATAAGTCCAAAAGAAGTTCAAAAGGCAGACTCAAGTTAATAGAAAAGTACTAGAGTGGGGGGGGAGGGGGCTTTGGGCGACCCCAGCCTCACCCTCAGCCAAACCTCTCCCGCACCAGCATCATTAGTTTCTTTTTGCCCTTGTAGATCTGTTTCAGGTTGTCTATGAACTGGGTGAACTGAATGTGTCCGTCGTGAGCCATCATAAAAGTCTCCCGGGCCTTCCCCAGGAACTCGATGAACTCACTGTAGTGGCGTGGGCTGATGTGTGTGAGCCGCGAGTGTGTGGTGTTGATGTAGGCCCCGATGGTTGCGTCCAGCAGCTGCCTGAGCGGCGCCTTGTCCAGGGACATCAGTTTCCCAGAGTTCCTGCGGCTGTGCAGCGCCGACACCATGCCCGGCGTGGTCAGCGTGCACCGCCGCAAAATGTCCGAGAGCACGGTGGCGCACTTCACGCTCTTTACCACAAGGGGGATAACGGCGGCCAGCTCATTTTTACCCAGCGAGTGGCTGAGCGCGCAGGCCCACAGCACATCGTTGATGGCCGGGTGCGTGTCCTGGTTGTAACTTAGGTTCAGGTGAGCCATGGCTAACGTCGCCAGCTTGTACGCCCTCATGGGGTAACCGCGGTGTTCCATGTAGCGCGCTATAGTGAACAGCTGCGTGTAGCTCATCCCTGTCGCCGCCGCGTCCAGTACAATCTGGTAGGCTGTCTCGAAGGCAATGTGGTCCTTTTCACAGAGTGTAAGAGCGGAGAGGGCGCAGTTCTGGGGGTCCTTCATGGCACACTGCAGGGCGAGGGTGCGGGCGGACGAGGCCAGGTTCTCCTGCTGGTGGCAGTCCAGGTGGAGGCGGACGATAGTGCTGTTGGACATGACAGTGGTGGCCACGATGCTGGTGGCTTCTGTAGGGGTGAAGAGGGTGAACCAGCTCTGCATGATGCTGTCCAGCGCGTACACACCTGGAGGACACAAATGGGACGGAATGAGGAGAGAGTTGGAAGATTAAGCGACCGGATCGAGAGGCTGGATCAAGTACAGATTAGAACAATCGAACGGAGACGATGAAGTAGCCGGCCTCACTTACCCACTTCGGTGGCACATGTAACTAACCAGCGCACCATCTCTCTCCTCCTCCAGTTTAACGTGGACAGAGTTATTCTCATCACCTGAGGAAGGCGGACAAGGAAAGGGTGGAGCAGGGGGAATTACAGGTGAGTTGTAGAGGACATACTTTAAACAACACTGCTTAAAACTAAAATATTTCTATTCCTATTCAGTCACAAGAATATTTGAAATATTTGTTACCTAATTCAATTGTCACCTCAACAGTATAGCTGAGAAAATGTAGGAGCAATGGTTGTATTATGTTTTTAACAATCAGTAAAAGGACACATTTTTCCATGGTTTATATGTCATAAAAGATACTCAAATCTTCTTTCTGTTTCACTTCACATTTGTATTTTGTAACTGGCTGAGGGACACAGCTGCTACGAGGATGACAAACCCTCAAGCAAACCTTCAAAGTAAATACTTGAATAATGGGACGTATGGGGACATTGCAAGGAATGTCTGTCCAAGATTAGCTTGGTTTTACTACAGCAGTACAGGCTTGCTTGACAAATGTCAAGGAAGAAAGAAATATAACAATGCTTCATGCCACATTTTTACAATTTCTGTGCAAAATCCAATTACAAAATCAACCCTTACGAAGTGTAAAATCAAAATAGATAATTTATGCAACTAGTGCCCGAAATACTGTGGCTTCAGTTGTTAAAAAAAAATAAGTTTTTAATATTTCAGTCTCAAAAACTCATGACTACATACAGTATTTGTGTCAACTCAGATATACACAAGATTCAACAAGGTTAGTTACTCAAAGCTGTAGATGTAAGGAACCTATCAGAAAGCTATCAGATATCAAAGTATGCCTGAAGTGCACAAAAGTAGTAGCCTGGGAACCAGACGAATCTGCGAGCTCATGTTTTATTTGCTCTGGCGGATACGTATTTGCAAATTAGTCTGGCTAAAAAAGTAGACCTTTAGCAAGGAAATAGTAACGTAGTCCTTTGAGTCATCTTCAACCCTTTTTCCAACATCCAGACATGTTGAGAATTTGAGAAAGCTAAAAGGAGACACAGAGTTGAATCTGTAATGGTATGGCAGACATGTCATGGGAGTCATGAGGATTGCTGATGGCTCTGCATGGTCGTATAATGGCCATGGAATATGCAGTGATTTAACAGGAACGAGTGCACCCTATAGTGCAAGTACTGTTCCCTCAAGATGTTCCCATATTCCAGGACAATATTGCCACCACAACTTTTTAAAAAGTTTTGTGAACACCAGAATAAAGTCCTTCCATGGGCTCAACAGATCTCAACATAACTGAACAATTATGCCATTTACAGTAGATTTCGTCTGCAAGAACTGTAAGCTTTTCCTGTTAAAAAAAAAATCAAATATCTTGCTACAGAAAGATAATGTTATTAGGATAAATTTGAAGATTTTTTTAATACAGTTTTATAGCTGTTTCAAAGAGAAACTGTGGCCTTACAGGGACTTGATATGAAAATAATATTACTGTACAATAGCGTCATATTGAAGTGGCGCTATTGAAATTTGTTTGGTTTTCGTTATAATTCGTCTCCAGACTAAAATGGTGATTCTGGTGAACCTTACAATTAGCACAGCCTGATGTACACACACATAAAAATATACAACCTGACTTGACAGCCTTCTATAAAGGCACCAGTAAATATACAGTGGTACTCATTTTGACGAACGATGGGGGCGTGTTCGGGTACCTGCAGTCCCAGCTCCAGAGATACTTTGAGAAGTGTGATGTCAGGCAGGCTGTCCATCAGAGTGGCGATCTTGAACGCATCTTGTGCCAGTTTGAAGATGTGAGACGAGGAGTGAATGTTTTTCTGGATGGACTCCAGGACTGTCTCCAGCCTCCGACTGTCACCTAGATGTGTTTTAATCACAGGAATGCTTTAGACTGGGATATAAATTACTGCTGCACTTATTTGTATATACTGTATATGTGTGTGGTGCTAATACTATCTGAGAGACTTCATCAACATCGAGCAAGTTGGCTGCATAGACCTTTTTCTGTGTATAATATGGGTTATGTCTGTTCCTGTGTGTTTTTGTAAATATGTCTGCACCTTTGGCAGCGGTGAGCATGGTGGAGGCCAGCTCACACTGCTGAGACTCTATGTGGCTCAGGGTGAACCAGCGCGGGTAGCGGTTGGGCACCACTGACACGATGTGGTGGGGTCGTGACAGGTCACCAGATGAGGCCGTGGACTCCAACACCGGCAACCTGACGGAGAAACGACACAGACCGTGAGATCAAAGTATACTGCACTATACTGCAGAAAAAAAAAAAAGTGCTTCAGTTAAATAAATAATACAAAATACAAAATTTAATAATGTTTTCAGAATACGTCCACATTAACCAGAGTATAAATAAAAGAATGATGTTGGGATAAGAAAGACAAAGTGGCATAAGAATGGAGAGAATGATAATCAGGGAGACGCAGAGCAGAAAGAAATATTGTACTTCAAAATAAAAAAAAAGACTTTAGTGATCACAGTGGGATTACAGTTAGCCTATCCCTGCAATTTACTTCCAACCTAGTATTTAATCACCCAGAAACCAAAGTATAATTAGTATTTTCTTCACTCTAATTGGTCATAATGAAGTCAGAGCAGTGCAACACCTGCTAGTGGATGAAGGAGCTCCACTAGTTTCTGTCTCTCATTATAATAATACTGACAGGGCCAAGTCTTCTCCAGCACCACGAGCACCACCATTACCACTGTGGCCAGCTCATCTCCTATTCTGCTTCACTTCTCTTCCCTCCGCTCTCTCACCTCAGTTTCAAAGGTCTTCTTTCCTTCAGAAGACAGCACAACCTGGCCTTCTCTCAGCCAATCACAAAGCTAATTGAGTCCACGGGGAAATTAAGGAATTCACCTTCCAGCCCCGTAAGGCTGGACACACATCAAACAAATACCGACACACATGAATGGAAAGAGCCAGCACACACACACACACACATGCATGCACACACACGCTCGGATAGACACACACACACCTGCCCTTTTGAAAACACATCAAAGCGGCCCAGTAAAAGCAATGTGATGCTAAATGCCAGTTTCAATTTCAGAGCAAAGTGCATGTGATACTGTTGCCACCGGAGTGAAGGCATGTACAAAAACAGCCTCTTCATCACTCGGTTTTGCCCAAGAGGGCACAAGCAGGGCTGGTCTCTCCAAGAGACAAGGTGACAAAAACCTAGTCGAGATGCGTGCGAGTGTGAACGCTGACGCTGGGTGTAAAACGGAGAAGTTTGGAAGCCTTAGCAACAGCCGGGCTCACTCCACACACATCTGAAGAGCTGCTAAAAGCTTCCACCACACTGGGGCCTTCTGGAAGATTCCTGGGGTGTAGCAAAGCAAAAAACAAAAAGGCCCTGGGTAAAGATGGAGGCCTCATCAACATTCCTGTCTTTGTTTGCTTTTCACCAGAGACCCAGAGGCCTCCATTGGATAGGAGCTTGAGAGGCCTGGCCTGCTGAAAAATAACCTCCTCAAAATGTTGGGAGGAAAATCCATACTGGGCTATTGTTCTATGGGAAACAAAAAAAAATAAATGATGAAAGAAATCCAAATGGAGTGCTCTCAAGCATTCAATCTAAGCACAAGTACAGTATATTCCCTGCTATGGGTGCGTTCTCATCGAGCTCCTTGTAAACTGCTGCAAAATGGTGCACACTGGCTATAAACATGATCATCTTCTTTATGCAATTGCGCTATACAAACTCTCAACTCAATGTCAAGTGTGCTTAAACCATCATATTAAACTCATATTTCTTTACAGCACTGCCATGGCTGGATATAAACGTGTATTATCAATGGTACGTAAAACACTAACAGGGTGAGCTGGAAGAGGCAATCAATCCCTGTGTGAGGCAGCGGGGGGGTGGGGCAGCTCTGGTGTCAAACGGGTCCTGTGGCACTGTAGCACCCTGTCACATCTGAAAAGGGACGCAGCAATACTTATCGCACCAGAATTATTCAAGGGCGATGGTAAGGAGGGAATCTGCAAGGGACCACGGAAGACAGATGCCACAAAATGAGATATTTAGGAACAACTCAAAGTTGTAGTTTTAGTAGATTGGGAGGATTATCTATGGAATATCAAGTAGCACGTACACACTGAATCGCATATTAACACATTCAAATTCACATATACGAAGAACAAGACGCAAAACAAGTGAAAAAGAAGAAGAAAGAACGGGACATTGATAAAAAGCAGCCCGGCCAGGTTTTACTTAAATCCTGAGGCCCTTTGGATTTCTGGTCAGCATCACCATGACTACTGACCTCTCTACCTCATGCTCCTTTCCCCCTCTGACTGTAAACACCCTTCACTTTCATAATCTATCAAGCACACATCTATCAACCAAGTGTCACATCCGCTGGAAGACCTCCACTCTATACACAAACTCAGAGTTGGAAACCTTCTTAATGCCTGATAGGAGGGATTAAGTCATACATGACCCGAAACATAACCCCAAAATTTAGTTCACTCCTTTTAAGTGCCCTGGATGCCTGAAATGACATGACACATATGTCTTCACTGTCGGGTGAAAATTTCAAAAATATCCACTTCTCAGTAATCTAGGAAAATAGCCTTATTTTAGTTTTTCCAAGAGGTGTTTGAACGAGTTTAATGAGCACCAAGAGTTTAGGGATTTTCTCCGACTCACAGTTGAATGGAATTGTGAAAATGCACAAAGATACTTAGCTATACACACTTTCTCAATGTTACTTTCTACTACATCTATGGTGACTGCAGTTCTGTTCAAGTCCAAATGCTTCAACATATAAAAAAGTAAGATCCTGATGATAATGCTCCATTGATTTCGACAAGTGGTCGAAATTATTATCATTATTATTATTATTTTTATTATGTGTGTGCACATGTTACAGTATGTATCTAAAAAGCAAAAGCAGAGTGAAAATCTATGGCAACTACTATATGCAGTGGGGGAAAGTAACTAAGTTCACTCAAGTTCAGTACTTAAGAACAATTTTGAAGTACTTGCACTTCACTTGTAGCCTGGCATCGCCAGACTAATTTGCAAATGCGTATGTATCTGTCAGAGCAAATGAAACATGAGCTCGCAGATTCATCTGGTTCTCGGGCTACGTCACTTGAATACTTCCAGTACTTTTTGTCACAGTTGTAGTTACTATTTACTTTTCAGATTAGCGTTCTATATACACAGCATTACGACACTATTTATATGTTGCAATTAGCTTCAACTCGACCAGTACACCACTAAAATGCTGCTAAAACGTTATGTATCAGTAATAATAATCAAATAATATAATTATATCACTATACAGAATCCATTATCCATTATCGGTACTTTTGATACTTTAAGTGCATTTTGTTGCTGATACTTATTTACTTTTACTTACAAAGTTGAATTCAGAACTTTTACATGTAATGTAATATTTTTTACAGTGTAGTCTGGCTACTTTTACTTCGGTAAATGATGTGAATATTTCCTCCACTACTGCAACTATGGAGTCCCTTCATCTTAATATGAAGTCTGGCTTTTTCATATAAGCGGTTGCATGATAAAATGAAAATCATTGTATTTTCAGGGGAGTATCAAACTGTGCAGAGCTACGCAGTTAAACCTAGAGAAAAAAAAGAATGTCAGCTACCTGTGAGTGTCATTGGTATATGTTTGTCTTAGTTTATCCTCAGACTACAGTTATGATATACAGTGCCGTATATTCAAAGATTATGCACCATGCACGGGATCAAAGGTTGTGGATTACAGCAAGGGCCTAGAATTCATTAGCATTGGAAGACTCATATCTCATATGGAAATCTCATATGATAACAGGAGGCTGGGATTTGTCTCTTTGGCTTCCAAAGAGTTGCGATAAGGACAGTCTCTAGAGAAGCTTGTACTTCTGTGGCTGCAGTCAAATTCTGGGCAGCCCGTGAACCAGTAGGCAGCTCCACTGTTTTTGTTTTGGCCGCTCACACCAAGCCATCACACAGCATATGCTGCTCTCTCGCTTTAATTAACTTCATGCACAGTGCATAAACACACACACACACATGTGCACACTTGAAAACACTGCTAAATCTACTGGATATGCATTTGTGTGTGGAGGCAATCTGACTTCCTCACATTAAAAAAAAAAGCTGGTTTGAGAGCAACTGTGAAGGAGAAGACAAATAGAGAAAGCAAGTGTAAAGAGAAAAAGTGTGTGTGTGCGGTGTGTGTGTGTGTGTAAATGAGCAAGAGAGCTAGACTTTCTCTCCTTGTATCAATGATAGTGTTATAATGGGTCCATTAAAATGGCCCTGGTTCCTTTACCTCCTCCTCTATATTTAACTGTCCACCGTCCCATGGGAGCAGGGAGGTATATGCTATCATATTACACTACGCTACATTACACACATTCATTATATGCTGAGTAGACACCCCTGGCTCCCAGGAGCACCCATAAGTGGCCATATTATTCTAAATCGCTGGTTTCACACCACAGGAGTGAGGATGGAGGAGGTGAGGGGAGGAAACGGGGGAAGGTGAAGGGAAGTAGCAAGGGAGGGAGGGGAGTGGCTGACTCAGGGAAAACAGGTTTGGGACGTGGGTTTAGAGGCGAGGAGGGGACAACTCCATGGTTGGATGTGCAACCTTGAAACCGCACAGCCCCTCACTGAGAAAACCAACTATGTTGTTTTGGGTTTTTTTAAGGACGTTATTTTAATTCCTGACGCCTCCCAACTGGTTAACTGGAGGGAAGTGTGAATGATGCGTTTGTTGTCCTTTTGTTCTCTGTTTGTCCGACTGTGACACATGATGGTACAAGCCAGAAAAAAAAACTCACTTCTCATTCACTCACTAATCATTTGCCAGTTTCTCAGCACAATGTACTCCGAGAAGCCTAGCTTTGTAGAAACACAACAAACATCTTCCCCACACTGCCCTCTCCCTGTTGGCCCTGAGTGTGTGTGTGTGTGTGTGTGCTTCCTCCTCATTACAGCCACACTAATTACACTCTCATTAATGTAATTAATATTCACTGATCCAGCTCCCACTAGTCACAACATCAAAACACAGCAGCGCAGACTGATTAACACACATACACATGTACACATTGTCCACAGATTAATACACACAGGAGCTTAATAAAGAGAGATCACATGGAAAACGCACAGCAAGACCCACAAACAGGACAGATCACCGACTAAACACATACAGACACACACACATAAAAACTGTTTAATTTCACCTTCCTTGTATCTCTAAAATCCTCTGATAATATACATGAACATACAATAAACATGACTCAGTCAGGTTACTGGCTTTAAAGCTTGAGGAGAGCATGCACCGGCCTGCACAAAAAGCAGAGCTTGCTGCATTGTATTGTTTAGGTTAGTTACTTCAGTTGGAGGAGTAACAATATCAATCTTTTTTCTCTCTCCTTACTTCGCTTTTATTTAACCAGGATTATCCAAGTGAGATCAAGGATCTCTTTTACAAGAGTGACCTGGACAAGAATAGCAGCAACATAGAGTTTCATCACTCAATAAACATGAAAACACATAGATTTGAGTAAAATTAAAATGATCAAGTAAAAGCATTTACACACACAGACAACCTGGACACAATAGACTTCAGGGTTATTTTATATTTTTAGAAATGGAATCTGGACAAATCTAATTGTAGTGTGCTTGACTACAAAAGTTAAACAAGTGATGCAGAGTCTATTTACAGACAGATGATTACAATAAGTCTGAGGTTTTAGTCCACACTTTAGAAAGCAGACATATTTTGTGAGTGACCACCCTATGTTTAAGAGTTTTCCATTGTAATTTTTTAAAAAGGTACCATTAGCCCAAACATGAGGATTTTCTTAATCCAAGGAGCAGCATATCATTCTTCAAATGTAAATCAGTAACATTTGGTTTACAAGGTACTGGCATGATTACAAACACACACACACACACACACACACACACACACACACAAGTGCACACACACTTAGACCTACCGCATGGCTCTCAGTGCAATTTTGTACGCCAGTTCAGCGTCGTGAGGTAGGAGAGAGGTAAAGAGATAGCGGGCAAAGGTGTGCATGGGAACACTCTCTCTGTGGACGATCTCTCCAAGGCCAGAATACGGACCAGCTGCTCAAAAAAAACACAGAAAACAACACGCGCACGCACACACACACACACACACACACAAAGGGGATCTGATTTTAGTGACGGAAAAAATTAACTGATAAAACAATTCTGTCTCATGTCAATAAATGTTATGGTGTGGTATTTACATTTATGGTGTATACACAATATAAATACAGAACGAAAAAGTGAAAGTTCATTTTGATTTAGTCTTAGGAGAGACTTATCTGGTCTACACCTCCCAACCAGGAAGAGACAAAGCCACGCGGCATTAATACAAACTGTGACGTCAAAAACCATATGGTCGTGTGTGCAGACTTGGCCTCGCGCTCTCTCCTTCCCTACCCCCATCCCTCCCTGCACTTCCTCTCGTCTCTGGTGGGTTATTTTAAACCCCAACAGACTCCTAAGCCACAGACCACATCACACAGTGGCGCGGCTGCAGCCTCCAGGGGCCCACGGAGGCCTCGGAGCCTGGTGCTCTATTAGTAACGGAGCCAGAGGTGGGTGGTCGCGCCGGGGCCGAGGCAGGGCTGGGGTTTGGGTGGGGACTGCAGTGGAGTTTGACTGGGCAGGGCCCTTCAGGATGTGCCACCTCCTCCTCCCCCCCCCTCCTCTTTTCCCATAACCAAACCTCATTCTGTTCC
This sequence comes from Lateolabrax maculatus, assembly GCA_031216445.1. Classification (NCBI taxonomy): domain Eukaryota; kingdom Metazoa; phylum Chordata; class Actinopteri; order Acropomatiformes; family Lateolabracidae; genus Lateolabrax; species Lateolabrax maculatus. The sequence continues at coordinate 10,888,922 of CM062217.1, forward strand.
AGCCCCAGCCCTGTAAAAGTACACACTGTTGTGTGTGCACGCATGTGTGTGCTGACACAATACCCCTGGTGTTACTGTGTAAAGAGCTCATTTTGGTCTGGCCCAGGGCAGCTCAGCCTCTATTTGCACCACAAAATGAAAGGATAATAAATAGTGAGACAGAGTCCAATGTGTTTTTTCCTGTTTTAGCAAGAATGTGTAGGTTTTTTGGTGCATGGGAGGGAGAGAAAAGCAGGAGAGGAGGTCAATATGCGTGGAGACTGCTGGGAGATGTAGTGAAATAAAGGGACAATAAGGGTGACATTAATCACATTATTAGTGATTAGTGAGTTAGCTCTCTCACCCTCTAGCAGAAAGACGGCCTGTTTACGGAAGATTTTGACCAGGGAGTCGTCCAGTTCCACTTCCTGCAGCTTGGCCAATAGCTGCTCTTCGTTGCGACACACCTTCTCTTGGGCGTACAGCCCGTCAGGCATCACCCGCTGCTGGCCTAAGCCGACCAGAGCCGTCTCCACTGCCAGCGCCATGTACGATTCACCGTCTCCTAGCAATCGCTGCACTGGCATTCGCTGGAGTTCTGCTCTGCTTACAACACTGGAGCAGTCTGTGAAGAAGAGAGTTGAGAAAATACTGAGTTAGGGGGAGTTAAAGGGAGCTGAAACAAAGCAACTGAGTTGGCATAAAGTGGTAGTCAATGTCTGTGTTATTCTCTGAGGTTTTGGACACAAGATGAGATGTCTCCTATGGAAAACCGCTGTGTCAGTCACACAGTAGAGGTCTGAACCCAACGACCATCCAAAATAAAGATCAACGCCTCAGGAGCATTCCTGTTCACTTCTCCTTCTCAGAGGAGAGGGCTGGGAGCCATGAGGCAGTGAGGGACAGAGCTATTCCGCAGCGTAGGAAAGGAGAATTGGAAAAACATAAGAGGAGGAATGATACGATACGACAAAGAGAATGAAAGTGAATCTGTACTATGCTTTCCTAGCATTTGTAATCTAATGTAAGTCTAGAAAATATGAAATGTGACTTACTGTGTGGCTACATCGACTATAAATTGCTCTAGTAGTAAAAAATACAGGGATGTGAGTATAAATCATGTATTTTTTTCAATCCCTGGGAATAATTCAATTTTATAAATGTTTTGTATAAATATACAAATGTTTGTGTACTTTGTCTTTCATGATTATAGCCCTGTTCATTTTGTATAACGCTATATTTATAGTTTTGTTTTGTATGTGGTAGTTTCGTTACCCATGTAAGAGTATGTTATTACACAGCATACGTCATATACAGTATATCATATATGTTGCAGTTACTGAAAGGCCGAAGTACCTGAGAGGTCTAGGCAGATGTTGGACCCCTCCTCTCCCACTCGTCCTGACTCTGTCAGGGTGCTGAACAGGGTACCGATGGGATCCAGGGGGTGTCCCACCCAGCCCTCCATGTTGGTTATGGAGGTATGGCCTTTATGGAGCAACTCTGAGACAAGACAGCAGATAAAGACACAGTTAACACAGAGTGCAGACAAAGAGATGCTGTTGGCGCGATGTCAAAACCATGTACTTTAGAACACATATTTATATATATTATATATTTCAAAATTCTTCAATGGCCTTCACAGAACACAACTGAAAAAGAAAACTATAAAACGACCTGCAGTGGGATAATAAACAGTTCTTAAATCAAGTGAAATTAAATGGAAATTGGACCTCTGAAGGAAAGAGGACAGAGGTTATTTAAACAACCACATTTTTTTTCTCTTGATTACTGAATAACAAGCTTCACAGCTGAAAGGTTTTAGAAGAAATTTCTCCTTCTGTCCCTGCTTTTATTTCCCATGATATTATAGGGTATTTATGTATGGGACAGCATGGTGGTGTTTGTATGTATAATAGGTGAATTTGTGAGCATTGTTTGCCTTATTTGTATTCGGGCAATACAGGAAAACTTGAACAATGAAAATTAGCTTAACCTTTCTTGTGTCGGCGGAAGTGCTCCAGTTGCCTCTGCTGTTGCCGTCGTAACGTGTTCACCACAGCAATGGCCAGACGGAGGGCTTCTCTCGGGTAACCGTGCGAACGCAGGGCGTCCACCCGGGCACAGGCCGTTGGGACGTGTTCTGAGGAAAAAGACAAAGTTTGAACCCTGATATATTCCATTTGCTCCTGTACATGCTCAGTCCAACTCACTGTGTATAAATAACTTATCTGACACATGCGTTCACATACACATACACCTACATACACATAGACTCACCGTGCCACAAGGGCCAGCCGCGTGCGTCAAAGAGGGAGCCCTCCTGGTTGTCATGGTAACAGTAGTTGGCATAGAGGTCACTGGCGATAATGTGCTGAAGGTGTCGGTCCTGCCAGTGCAGGTCACAGGCCTCAATGGCCCGTGTGAACACAGTCCTGTGGGGGCGCATCTCTGCAGAAGAAGGAGGAGGAGGAGGAGGAGAGGGAAGAAGTGAGGAGGAGGTGTCGGAGGATTACATGCCGTGGTGAGAAGACAGCAGGTACGGCCCACGTGCATGGTCATTCGGTTGCTTTTTTGTCTTAAGTTCCCTAGCATTTTAATATCTATTAATAACATGTTATTTTTTAGGACATTAGCATAATTACTATAAACAAACATAACCATCAGCTACAAGATTGGCAGCCTGTACCGACAAAATCTACTGGGGCGTTTTAAGGGAGAGAGCCACTGTTTTCAGCTAAACAGCACAAAAGAGTGAGAGTGAATGGATTGAACGGAGAAATCACCTCCAACAGGTTGATTGTTTTTCCATCAGGTTTAGTGAAGCGAAAGAAAACAGTAGTGTTACATGTGCACGACACAGAGACTTCACTACTGATGTTTACAAAGACTTTGTGCTCGGCAGCACCTCTCACCTTTACACCTATGATATACGTCATTACTAAGTAAATATGTTATTGACAGACATACAGAACTTGTCAATCTCTGACCTTGGTTGCCATGGGCACCCTGAGGCAGTGAGTGGGTGAGGTTGGGCAGCTCGTTGCCGTGGTTACCGTCCTCCCAGGGGCAGACGTCCACACTGTTCCATCTGCGCAGCTGGCGCAGCCATGATGACTTCTGCTCTGGTTTGCAGTGGGGGTTCAGTACGATGCACATCCACAGGGCACCTGGACACGCGCACACAAACACTTCAGTCAGCTGCCCCACTTCCCAATGTGTGACAGTGACATAAGAAATGAGTCATGCAATGCAGGCAGGTGTGTCTTTTGAGGTTTAAAAAAAATCCTAAATACAGTTATCATGCAAGACTGAAAGCTGGAGGCAGTTTACGAAGATGTGCACATTTCATCACGTTCTTTGAAAATGTGCACTTCTTTTAGTGTACATTTTGTATGCTGCCGCCATCTTGCACTGGAATACAGAAGTCTATGAAAACAGAGAACTTAACTAGTCCCGAGGCAATGCTGACTGCACACACATCATTTTGGAGTAAATTGGAACAAACAGAATATGAAAAGTGGCTACGTCTCTGGGGATGCAAGCACATTCGGGGATTTTACTCTCAAGACTGCTGGAGATATGTAGACTCTACTGTGTGTGTGTGTGTGTGTGTGTGTGTGTGTGTGTGTGTGTGTGTGTGAGGCAGTGGTGGACGTATGCATGTGTGTAAAGGCAGAGAGAGTTTGGATGGAAGGACGAAGACAAGGACAGAACATGAAGAGAGAAAAAGAATACAAAAGGTGCAGAACAGAGGGAGGGCAGAAAAAAGGGAAATGGAAAACGAAATGAGAGCGGAGATGATTTGGACGAGGAGACATGGGTGAGGACAAGTGAATGAGGCATGGCTTTGTGTCTGGAGGAGAGGAGTAGCTGCGGCTCAAAGAGGAGAAAGACAAAAGAGGGGGAGAGAAAAAGAGAGAGAGAGAGAGAGAGAGAGGCGCCGAGAGGCAGCATTCACCACACATCAGGGGGAGTGATAAGGACTTGGGAAGAAGGGTTTGAAGTGTGGACTTCAAAGAGACCGTACACACACTTCCAAAAATACGTGGGATTGAAACAGATGAGATCACTGTGCTGTCCTCACAAAGTGCAGAACAAGACCAAAGGGAGAAAACGAACATCATCATCAACAGCAACAACAGCAGCAGCATCAACTAGGACATTAGAGGAAAACAACAAAGACGGGAGACAACAAGACTGCTGTCCTGGTGACGGGCTCGTTGGTTTTGTGATTTGTGAGGAAGTGTTTTGCTGTAGGTACAGGTACTTCTGTCAAAAGAACTACACACTGTATCAAACCAAACGACTGCATGGTGAGCAGCACTCTGTCACATCAACTAAATATATAATGTGAAGCGCTTGAAAACATTACGGAGGTCATAATATTTGGGGTTTTGATGAGGCGCGATGTGCTGCATTAAACGGCTTGTAATTCACAAAGACGCTCTTGCTACGCTGCCAAACTTAAATTTCACAGGGAGAGGGAGAGACTGCGCTGTCAGTGATGAGCATGTGTGTCTGAGAGTGTGTCTGTGTGGGCTGTCTTGGACACAAAGGACAAATAAACAAACAGGATATGCGTGTGTGTGCCTTTGTGTCAATGTCTGGGTTCGATCGCCCACCTTGCTAAATCTGTCCGTGCCTGTGCATACTGGGAAAGAGGTGTGTGTGCGCACATTTGTAGGACAGTCCGTGTGTCTGTGTGTGTGTGTGTGCGCGCTGTGTTTTTTTCCTTACCCAGCTCGTCCCAGAGCTGTCTGTACTTGTCGGTCATGGTGGTGCCCTGCTGCCTCCACAGCGCCAGCCGGGGGTCGGCCATGAACTGTTCTGTGATCAGTGTTAACATCCTCGCTCCATTGGAGTCACGCATCTTCAGCATCTCCCTCACCTACAGGAGGAGAGAGGACGAGACAGGAAGGCCGGTTACGTACACACCCGCACACTCGTGTAGTTTATACAAACAGATTTACCGAGAATGGACCCACGAACCCACAGCGTAAAAGATACACTGACCAGTTCTCACAAGTGACAAAGAAGTATATCAGTGACAAAATAAAGTGAGCGCCACACAAACTGTCAGAACTGAGAGCTTGCAACTGGAACTACTAATGTTTGCTCAAATCTCGTACCGTCCTTGCGTTCTGTAAGATGTTGTTTTAAATACTTAATACACCTGTCCTTGTTTTGTTTTTTTTTTCAAATCTTGACTTGGAGGAACGAGTACTAATCATTACTAGTTTAATGCCCTCTGAATAGTTTTGTTGTTTCAATAAAGAAAATATTCTTCAAAAACAGAGGTCACAAAGAAAATCCATTCACTTGCTTACAACACAAACAGTGCTACATTGCTCTTTAAGGCTAAATATTTTCAGTATAAAATTAAAAATACAGAAATGCGTCAGCGTTTATTGTAGATATTAAAAATGTGAAAATCCAATTGTAAATATTAAGAATACAAAAATCCGTCTGAAAAACACCTTTTAAAAAGACAATTTGCAGTGTAACCACTTGGTAGTTTTTGTTTTCTTTCTTTACTCTCCGGCGCATAAGCAGCAGCTGACTTTTCTCCTTATTTTCTCTTCACTTTCTCTTCCTGGAAGATTTTCTGAGCTGTGCTAATCGCAAGAGGGAGTTTTGTAAACTACAGTGGTCAGCATCTTCTAGCAGCAGGAAACACAACCACTCTTGGGTGCGTGGGGATATAAAATCCAGGTAAACATTGGTTTAAAACTAATCTGCTACTCTAAAAAAAAGTCAGGGTATTTTTTGGTGAAAGGCAGTGAAAGCAGGGATTCTTGACGGTACTACACACACTCAAAAACCAATGGACGTGAGTCACGGACGTGTGCACACAAAAGCACACACATTTTGAGTGTTTGTTGTCTCTCTGGCAAGAGCAGTGACAACATTTATTCAGGAATACACACCAAGAAAAAGCCACAGACACAGGAACTCTTGCATACACTAATGCATATACAGTACGTGTGTGTTTGTCATTTGAGGGCAGCTCAGTGTACGTACGGATGTGTACCCGACTCTCAACGTGGGTGTGTAAGTGGACAAGCGTAAACGTGGCTGTGCTGAAAAGGACATAACAGGCATCAAAGAGCATGGAGCCGAGAGACATTCTAAAGGCCGGGCAGGGTGGATGATAATGGCCTTGGCTTGCAGTCTTCACATAGCACACAACACATTAATGCTGGCCTAGCTCTGCCACTGTATTACCAGGCAACAAAGAGAGCCACACATCCCATGTAATCGTTTAATCGTGGGTACAGAGTAGTATACAGTGCAAGCCTTTTCTCTTTCTCTCTCTCTCTCTCTCTCTTTATCTTACACTTCCTTCCTGCAATTAGTTCCAGCTAAGAGGCAGCATGCCTTTGAATGTCCACTACTTGCCAATATATGACAGGAAGAAAATTGTTGTGAGACTGCATTCGTGTGTTCTTGCAGTGAGACAAAAGCACCTAAAGGGAGAGAGGTAAGCCTACACAGGCAGAGTGAGCTGAGTGCTTGTGGTCGTGGCGGTCAGGGTTGGTATGTTGTTGTGTGTTTGTGTGTGTGTGTGTGTATGTGTGTGCGTGTGTTGTTATGTTCTGTATGCGGATGAGTGACTGTTGCTGGCTCCTAACCTTGCTGAAGAGCAGGTTGAGTTGCTTGCCCGAGCCGTGGTATCCTCCCTGGGACAAGAAGAGCTTGACTTGCTCCTGAACCTGCTCCTCATCCAGATGCCAGCAGTTCTCATCATCCACACTGGCTCCTGCTGTGGGGTCCGGGGCCCCTACACAGACACACACACACACACACACACACACACACACAGATATGTTAAATGTGCATTAGGCCACTGTTTTCATTCATTCATTCATTCATTCATTCATTCATTCATTATTTCTTGTCCTGATAAAAGTATTCCTGGTATAGAATGATTCAGCAATAGGCTCATATTCCCTACACTTAAGTTGTGATATTTTATATTTTTGCGAGGTGGAGTATTAATAAGTCCGATTTCAACTTTGACCGACATACATCTTATTGTTATCGACCACAATCTAAACATCATCCTAACCGTAACATAAAGACCAACCATTAACCCTTAATGGGGGAAGAAGAAGCCCACAGAATATCTTATCTTTGGAGAATTGAACTCCTTTTTCTACAACTGTGGGGACATTTATTTGTTTCCTCAAATGCTTATGAATACAAGAACACAAGGAAATATACTGCCACTGTTGAGGCAAAGTGACATACAAAGTAGAGTTGAAACAGCCAATCGATTAGTCAATCAACAGAAAATTGACTGTTTTGGTAATCAATTAATAGTTTAAGTAATTTTTTTCAAGCACAAACGCCAAACATTATTTAACTCTAGCTTTCAGATATGAGGATTTGCTTTTTTGTCTTTGTTGTACATGATAGTAAATGGAATAGTATTATGTTTTATACTGTTAGTCGGACAGAGCAAGCAATGTAAAGACGTTACCCTGATCATTACGAATTTGTGATGGCCATTTTTCATAATGTTTTGTCAATTATATGATTGTTTGAGAAAATAATCATTAGATTGATCGATAATGAAAATAATCATTAGTTGCAGCCCTAATACAATGTTAATTCTGACCCATGTAATCTAACAGTCACAAACTAACAGTCAACATGTTACATGTGTTTTTCAGCTCTAAATAAACAATTTTGAGAACACTATGACAATACAAGTGAGAATGATTTAAGAAACAAACAACACTATACTATCAAGTGTATTTTGTGAAAGCAGCCCAATGCAAAACTAAACAAATCCATTACTCGTCATCGAAAGTAATATTGTAACGTCCCTCCAAAAGTTTAACTGAAACAAAGCAACGACACATTGATTTTTGTAATATCAATTTATGAGGACAGATAATGAGGACAGGACAGTATGTCTGTTTCTTAATTCCTCAAAACTACCGTTATGTTGTTTCCTGGAGTGTAAGTGAAAAGATAAGTGAAGTTAATAAGTAAATAAAGCCAATAATTCAATAAGATAATTCTGAAAAAGCGTAAAAGTACATATACACACATAATACATAAGGCCCATGCACATAGATACAAATAGATTAACTGAATAAGACTAATTCAGATAGATGCTTTAATCTAAATTACATGTTTTAGTTTTGGGGCAACAAAAACAAAAAGACAAAAAGACCCCCTCATCACAGCACTCTTGTGATGAAGATCTCTCTCTCTCTCTCTCCCCCTTTCTCTCTCTCTCTCTCGCTCATTCTCTGAGGTGCTCATTTATTTCTGTCCATTGCCAGAAGTTTGTATCTCCATTGTTCCTTCCTCTTTCCATCGCTCACATATCTCTTCTTTTTCGTCCCCCTTTCTTAGTCTCTTCAAAATCCATTCTCCAAGTTTGTTTCCTATATGCCTCTATTTCTTTGCTTCTTTTTGCCTCCTTTATCACAACTTCAGAGTTATACACCAGTTTCACAATAACCCATGCCTTTTTATGCTGTTCCCCATTTCCACTGGTTTTTCTTTCTCTGTGTTGTTTGCCCTTCAGTTTCGCCCTCTTTTATTAAGGTAAGCAGCAAGTACAGTATTGATAACACGAGGTATGCACCTTTCTTTATCTCTCTGCTAACCTCTTCGTCTCTGTCTCTGTATCGTTCTCTTGCTCTCTCAGAGGTAAATAACGGGTCTATAGTGTTGATTAAAGGCACACAGTCTCTCCTTTACTGCCTGGATCTCACTAATGAGTAACATTGATCCTGCCACACTTTACCTTCATCACACAGTCAATACACGCATGCATGTAGGGACAGGAACACACAAATGTACACACACACACACACACACACACACACCTGCATGATCACGTGGTCATAAACATACCCACGACCTTCTCCACACTCACTGACACACGCACTTTCCCTCACCGTGGACCTGGTTGATCTCTGAGTTCTGCGACAGAATCTCGTCGGCCAGTTTCTGCGCGGTAGGCAACACTTCGGTGTGGTGGACTGATATCAGATATTGGACGAACTTCTGCAGCTGGTCTCTGCTCATCTGGAACAGGGTTTCTGAGATGGGCAGGTGCAGTTTGACCTGCTCTGGCTTCCGTACTCTGTAAAGCGACAGCGCCACTACATGGGCGCAGTAGAAGATGTCTTTGTTGCCGCAGGTGCATGTTACGGCTGTGATCTTGCAGCGGTCAAAGCTGACGCTAACGCTGCAAACAAGCTCCGGGGATGAGGGCGTGGCGGGGTCCGTCACTGTGCCGCTGAGATGGAAACCTGAAAAAGTGGGAGAGAAAAGAGAAAATTAATAAAAATGTACTGTTCCAGCTTCTCAAATGTGAACATTTGTTGCTTCTTCTTTGTCCTGGTCTTCTATGATAGATATGATAGTGTGATGGGCTCTTTTCCCTATTTTCTCACTCTTCATAGAACAAAAAATTAATTGATTTATCGAGAAAATAATCCCCAGACTAATTGATAATGAAAATAATTTCTGGTTGCAGCCCATAATTTACTTAAATTGATTCACTTAGTAATATTTCTATAGTAACATTTTTAGTTATTTCAAGTAAACAAGTTTCAATCAGAGCAACTTTGATTGTTAAGACAACACCAAAGGTTTAACCAATCACAATTAAGTAAAACAGAGATAAGATCGGGTATCTTTTTTTTCCCATACAGGGCCAACAACTTAAAGTTTTAAATCTATCATCTATTAAATGGGAATTGGATGACTTGATCAACTCATTGAAGGTGCCCTTTAGGAAATTACATTATTGAGTAAATCTCTTCAAGAGTGAATGCATTAGGATGGAGTTGAACAATTATATGAAACAGACTCAGCTGCCCGCAGTCACCTGCCAAAGGCCCCATGTTCTATTATCATTAGAGCATGATCAGGACGAGCTGCAGTCCACTGTTAGACTCGTTTACTCTCACCCAGAGTCATGACAGAAATCTAGATGCAGGAACTAAGATCGGAGATCCAGTGCGAGAGGAATCGAGAAAGAGATGAGGAAGTGAGCAGTGAGCGCAGCTGTTACAGTATGAATTATACAGCCTCTTGTTTGAATATAATGTTTGATCTTATCCTGACTGCGCTATCCGGAGGCGCGGCTAGTCATTATGCAAGGATGAATATGAATGAGCAGGGCGGGGCCCCCGACAGTGGCCTGAAACACACACTGATGAGCATATAAAAGAGACACACATGTACGCACACACTGAGCCGCAGCGTGAGATCATGCATTTATTAATAATGGGAGTGGTTAGGAGAGACGGAGAGTAGCTTATGAATGCATTTATGTGCTCAGGAGAGAACTCTGAAATGCATGTGGACCAGGCAAAGACATACATCTCTTAAATATCTTTATCAAAGGGCTGAGCACACGCATTGCTGTGATATCAAGCATGTATTAACGCATATATCAAAGCGCTTTCTGGGCCTCCACATTAGGTAGGAAGGGAGGGGCAGGAGTTGAATATTTCATAGGATATAGATGGAACTGGGGTGAGGGGTACACAAGCAAGCTGAACAGAGGGTCAGGTCAAAGTAGTTCTCCCTCTTTCTTGATGGTTAAGGAGTGCACTAAGAATGTAGGTGAATAAGAAGAAAGAGAGAGAAGGAAGTAAACAGGGTCACAACCCTTGCCTATATTTTTCAGGATGGATATAAAATTAACAAAAGCTAGTTATGGAGGCCTTATATTTCTTATCTGCAGTCTCCCTAAAGCAAGTTGTAGAAAGACGCTGTTAGTAAACCCATATAAATACCCTCCACATGAGTTTTACTGAGTTGTAGTACAATTGTATTCATCCAAAATTCAAAAAGATACATCAGCATGGATGTTGCAAAATGGCAAATTGCAAGAGCATCAAAACAGAAATAGCAATGTTTTGTTATTGTATTGTAAAACTAAGAAGTGTTGGCTGCAAATGTCTAACAGTGCAGAACTGCAGAACATTGCCATGGAGATATGCTTTTCCATTCTGAAAGCCAGCTGGCAACGGACGTACATGTTCGTTAACAATATCCACAGAAGAGGGGTGTGGATCGAATATGGCAGCCACTTGCATCTGCAGTGATCAAAGCCTATATGTCTACAGCTGTCAGAGTGAGAGAGACAGTAAGAGAGAGAGAGAGAGAGAAAGAGTGAGAGAAAGAGTGAGAGAGAGAGAGAGAGAGAGAGAGAGAGAGAGAGAGAGAAAGAGTGAGAGAAAGAGTGAGAGAAAGAGTGAGAGAAAGAGTGAGAGAGAGAGAGAGAGAGAGAGAGAGAGAGAGAGAGAGAGAGAGAGAGAGAGAGAAAGATACTGAGTCACTCCTAAACGAGACAAAAGGGTTTACATGGTGCAGCTGGTTGTAAAATGGAGAGCTAACTTATTTAGCTGTGTAACAACATACAAATGAGCGATGGCTTTTAATACTTGCTGATACATTTAGTGTGTGTGTGTGTGTGTGTGTGTGTGTGTGTGTGAGTGTGTGTGTGTGTGTGTGACACGAGGTTATGTTTCAAGAGTGGCCCCTGGTCCAGAGAGGAGAGAGAAAAAGAGAACATCAAAAACATGTGGGGCTGAGAGAGCTCAAAGAAAAATCAACCTCTGATACAAACACACACTCTCTTACACTCTCTCTCTCTCACACACACACAAACACACACACACACACACACACACACACACACACACACACACACACACACAGTCTGTCGTAAAAGCAGCTGCACTTTCTTTTGCAAATGTTTCTCTTTTTCCCATAGGGGAAATTAAGAGGGATACTTTTTTTTTTTTAATTCAAAACACATGGACTACGAAAAACTAATCACTAATAGTGATAAAAGTCTTATCCTTGTTCGAAAGCAAAAGTCTGTTGTTTCCCTTTGCTTTAATGGACACTCTTGCTCTCTCGCCTTCCAAGCCCTTTTCATGTGTCCCTCCCTCCATCCACATTCCCACAGCTCTTTCTCTCTCACTCTCTGACAGATGGGTAGGTAATGAGTTTCGCCTTTCCCCGTCCAATCGTCTGGGCACCAAAAACTGCCCCCCACGCCAAAAATGCCCTTTTAATTTAGCCAAGCACTGAGTACAGGGATATTACTGTTTAGGTACACACAGACATGCATGCACACACACACACACACACACACACACACACACACACACACACACACACACACACACCTCCCATGACTCCTGGTTGGGTGGGTATGAAATCTTCAATGTCTCATGTGCTAGCTATTAAAGATCCTGGTTTCCCCCTCACCCATCCACCCAGCTCCCCTCCCTGAGTGGTGCTCAGGGCTCTTTTCTGTGCGTGTTCAAGAGGCCAGGGTTGGCTTTCAAAGTAACCATGGCGGCCATTTTTAGAACAAGGCCTCTGTGAGGTTGCCCTAGAAACCCCTTCTGACCGCCCTGGTGAAATCACACTTGGCCCGAAGAGCTGTGTAAGGCAGCGAGAACAGTGTGTGAAAGAGTGTGCGAGAATTAGTGTATGTATATATATGTTCAAATCCCACAAAGTCCTGCAGACCACCCACACTCTTTGGGGGACCCACATCAAAGCATTCCCCGAAATAGCCCATAGCTCTATCTTTCTCTCTAGTTTTGAAGTTGTATAAGTGCCGATAAGCCAGAATGCACTCTCTTGACCAGCTAGGACCACTTCTGTCTATTCAACAACAAGGGGCCCCCAGAAATACCGGACTCCTGCTCTTATTTCAGGGAGGAAAGGCAGAGACTGAGACCTGCAACTCCTTCAACATACATCTGCTGTGACGGAAGAATGCAGCCTTTATATGCTCCCTGTAAAACAGGATTTAGCTTCCCACATGAAGGCAGACGGCGGGTATCGGGGCCAGGCCTCAAAGGTTTGCTTGCCTAAGCACAAAAGTGCTCAGTGTTCCAAAATCACAGGAGTAAATTAGATTTAGCAACATACATATATTTCCGCAATCAAATTAAGATTCCAAGTCAATGGAGCAAATTCAGGCCCAGCAGTGGGAAGGTCATTAAGTGTATTGGCTGAATTGGTTCATGAGTGACTGTCACCTAAATCTAATATGGCACCATGCAGTTCAGACAGCACTCAACCATTGTATTTGTGTGTGGGTTTGTGTGTGAGAGATTCTGAATACATGATTGATTTCGGTGCAAGGAATAAGATGAAACAAATGCGCTGGTGTGAAAGCGAGTCAACAAAAGCAAACAGGGAGGGACGAGGAAAGCAAATAGATATTTAAGGCCCATTCGCCTGCGCCGATTCACTTTAGCCTCGTGCATTAATCAAATTACCTCATGAGCTGCAGACAGACCGAAAGCAACACCTAAATCTAACTCTGCCCTGCTAGAGCTTCTCTGACCCAGAGGGGACCCTCTGCAGTAGTTGGAGGTTTAACATGGGATCTTAATCTATGCAGACCAAAGATAGTCTGCTAAAACCTCACTGAGAATAAGGCTACTGGACTGGAATCCAATCCGTTTGGTTGGATTGAACCGAGAGGCCCCACTGAAAGGAGAGCTGAACCACAACTGAAGAAAAGCACACAGCTCTGCAGCAGGTTGAGGAAAGGTCGAGAAATGTTGGGTGACCCCCTATTCTAACACTACCTCCATCCCACCCACAGCTAAAAGAGCATTTCCTTCATTGCGGCTCCTTGAACTGGCTCAATTAATAAGGCTACAAAGACAAATACAAGGCCTTTCAGCATCTTAGAGGGTAGGTCTGTGTGAGTAACAATGAGAACATGCGTGTGTGGTCCTATAAGGAAGCACCCATACAGCGACTATAAACAGAGATCAATGCTATTCTGCAGGAGACCTTGCTCCAGGCGTGTGTGTGCATGTGTGTGTGTCCTAGGTGTGGGACGGGCTGGAATAACACAGCTGAGCTCCAGGGGCGGGCATTTTTAGGCCTTAAACCCTCTGGTAGACCAAAAAGCGTCTTTCTCCCCAGGTGTGTTTTCATTACCCGCACACGCACACACACACACGCACGCATGTGTGCACCAACATACACGTACTGCTTATCCCGACAGACAGAAATGAGCATAAATTAATATTTTGAGATATTCTATGAATTTCAATGCTTTGACTTCCGCTTGATTTCTGACAGAAAAATCTGCATGCTAATCATAGGGATGGGAGGGAAGAATATCTGTACGTGTGTGTCTGTGTGCATTGACGGCTGTTTCGGTGATTGGAGTTGTCATCAGCTGGCGGTTGAAATGACAGTCGACTGCTGGGCTGCTGCCACTTAGTTGCCATGCCGTACATCAGGAATGACTTGCAATTTTCTAACTATCACTTTCAAAATGGATTGTAATTTTGCTGGACTGGGGCCTGTCAGGCAGAGCTGGTGCTACTGCTCTGCCGACTGATCCCAGAGGTTGGCGTTCTGAAGGCTGACCAGTACGGAAACACAGTGAAGCCTCTGTTCACGGGTGTGATCGACACAAGACAGGGAAGGATAAAGTGATGAGAAAATGAGTTCTGTTAGTACCAGACGGAATGCCTGAAACCTGAAAGAAACCTGAAATTCAAGGGGGAAAAAACTTTTGGGCCGTTGAATTAGCTGGGGAAGGATCCTGTTAAAGGAATAGTTTGACTCTTTGGTAAATACGCGTTCACATTCTTCCCGAGAGTTAAATGAGGAGATTGATGCCACTAGCATGTCTTTAGAGTAAGTATGAAGCTAGAGCTGGCAGCTGGCTGGCGTAGTTTAGCCCACAGACTGGGAACAGAGGGGAAAAGCAACACGTCTAATACATCACGTCTCATTTGGCAGGTTTTGTTAACTTTGGTCAGAGCCAGGCGAGCTATTTTTCCCTGTTTCCAGTAATAATGCAATGCTGAGCTAACTGGCTACTGGCAGTAGCTTCATATTTACTGTATAAATAAAAGTTGTATCAATCTTTTCATCTAACTTTTGGCAATAAAGCAAATAAACATATTTTAAAAAATGTCAAACTATTATTTGATATGCAGGTAACTAATTTTTTACATCACACACACACCATAATGTCACTATCATTCATAAATGCGTATTGGTCTGGAACCTCTCAGTTCATTTTCGATTTCCATGGGGCGTTATCGACGGGCGCAGACAGCCAATCAGAGCAACAAAACGGCGTCCTGTCAGAAGTTCGGCAAACACATATTTCTTATCAACATAAAGTTTAAGTGCAGTTGTTTGTTCTTCTTTTAGAGAAAATGTACCGTCCAGTCCGTTTAATACTGCCGGCCTGGGTACGCTCCGTCTCGGCAGCCGCCATCTTGGTTACTAGATAAACGCTTGTGATTGGTTCACCCGACACAACGGCGCTTCCAGTACAGAGGGAATCAGTTTGAATGGGAGAGGGGCCAGATGTATCTGCCAGAGCAAATGAAACGTGAGCTCGCAGATTCTTCTGGTTCCCAGGCTATAATGTCACAGCTATTGATAACATTAAAAAAGATGATAGCATTG
Source organism: Lateolabrax maculatus (assembly GCA_031216445.1). NCBI lineage: Eukaryota > Metazoa > Chordata > Actinopteri > Acropomatiformes > Lateolabracidae > Lateolabrax > Lateolabrax maculatus. The sequence goes on from CM062217.1 coordinate 10,904,366, forward strand.
TCCAATTCAGTGCAAGCAACAACAAAAAAAACAACTGATTTTTAAAATTATATTTCTTACAAAGCAGGCTATGTTTTTCATAGTTAACTGTTAAACACTTTAGTCTTGAATTACTATTAGGTGTAATTTCAGAATGGCACCTGTGTGGTATTGGGTGAATTGTCCCTTAAGCCACTATTCAACAAATCTCCGTCACTGGAGAAGTCAGTAGCCTGCTAATTCTGTCTCCTGGCTGTACATTAACTATACATTATCCCAATCCATGTGCAAGGTTCATTAGTGTGAATGAAATTACAGCTGGCTGGAAATGAATGTGTGTAATTAGCAGAGGTCTGTCCCAGTAGAGCCACGCAAGCTATAGACGGAGGTAATGGGATCCATTGAAAAGCCATTGCCTGTTACTTCAGGGCTTGAGTATCTTTCTAATGACAAACCTATACAGTCGAGACATTATAGCGTCCTTCTCCCTATGACAGAGGCGAGTCTGGGTAAAGATGAGCCGGTCTGCGTCGGAGGGGGGCATTGTAAGAAAAATAAACAAAGAATATGCCGATTTTTGATGATGATTTTCATTGGTTTTGGAAAGTGTGTTTGTGAGGTGGAAGCTGTGTTTGTGAAACCGTGTGCATGATTTGCGTGGAGAAAGTGTGTCAAAATGACATTTGCTGTGCCTGTCACAATTTATTACACATTTGTTACTCTTGCTTAATTGAACTTTTCCCTATAAATCCTTTTGTGATTAATCTTTTTGATACAAGAAGTTTTCAAAAATGTGTCGTGACATCAAAGCTCAAAAACAAAAAATGGGTAAAAAAAAAAAAAGGTAGAAACGGAAACAAAATGTAGCAAAAGAGATTCTATAAAGCTAGCACAGCACACAGACAAAAAGCCACTACTGTGGAAACTAACATGGCTGAAAGTGAATAGAATTAATTTGCATATGAAAATAGCTGGACGCTAACAGCACTGGACTGAAATCTACAGCATGACTGTGAGCGCACATGTGAGAGTATGTGTGCATTTTTAGGTTCACTTGCCCACGCCAGGAAATAACCTTACACTCTTTACCCTTCCCATTTCGTTTGGAAAGTCACCCGACACACTCCACCCCATACACACACACACACACACACACACACACACACACACACACACACACAAACCCCACCCTTTGACACACACTCATGATGCCTTCATGCATGCACGCATATTGGCTTCAGCGACTCCCTGCAGTCAACCTCCTTCTGCTCACAAACAGCCCCTCCTCTTTCCTTTTTCTCTCTCCAATAACTGACTCCTCCCCTGTTCCCCCCTCCCATGACACACACACACACACACACACACACACACACACACACACACACGCACACACACACACACACACGCACACACACACACACACGCACACACAGAATGCTGCCTAGCCCTAAGCTGACCCGTTGTGTGTACTGACGTCACACACTAGACAAGGGGAGGCATCATTCCAGACAGACACACACACACACACACACGCACGCACACACTCTCACACACACACACACACACACACACACACACACAGGCCCCAGCCGAGGGGGAAGCTGCATTCCAGCACAGGCACACAGACACACAAACACACATCACCACGCCTGGCGGTGGGAAGCATGGGGAGCGCTCAGCTGTAGCAGGGAGGTGGGGAAGAGGGCCAGGGGAGGCGAAAGGGGGGAGTTTTAGAGGAGGGAGGAGGGAGCGATGGCTCTGAGCCAGTGTTCCTCTGAGCTCAGCACTTCCCCTTTCAGCTCCAGCCAGCCGCCAGTTTGCGTAACGCAGCCCATGCAGCCCTGCCGGCTCGTGCTTAACCCCTTCCTTCCTGGAGTCACTGAGGTCACCCCGGCTGTTCTCTATTCGGCGGCACATGCCACATCCTGGCGTAAACCCGCCCCTGCACAACATCCCCCAACATCCCCTGGCTCAGCCTGTCCCATTGTAGCACTGAGCACGCCGGCCCACTACTCATACTTGCACTTTATTACCTGACACAGACGCAAGCAGATACACACACCTACAAACACACACAGATAAACGACACATTCACCAGGAAATAGGTTAATTATTCACATGCCACTTTCCTTTTTTAGTGTAGTGACTGAGCAAATCTACCGATATTTTTGTCTTTCTTCTAAAATACAATGCACATAGTACTGTAAAAATCTAAATAAGAAGGTTGCCTGTCTGAAAATGACCTGGATTGACAGCGGCATCTCTCTTTGAAGACAAAGAGAACACAAAAGCACTGCAACCACTAAAATACACACCCATTAATTAGCGATTACCAAGCAATTATCATTGTCACAGACAAATATGTAGCTCACACAATAACCACCTTAACACAGATTTGTTTGGATAATGGGATTACAAAGGGCAAAGCATGTGTAATGTGCAAGTATAGTATGTGTGCACTCTATCTGTTCAGATGTTTATCCATTGACCTTCCAAGAGCTTATGTAGGCCAAAGTGTCCACTCTACCCACAGAGATGTGAGGCCTCGTACATCAGACGTGGCGCTTTCCCCCCTAAAACCCCAACGAAAAGTGTCATAGCTCACACTAACCACAGCAGACACAGTCCACAGCGAAGGGATGGGCAGAGCAGAGGGGGGAGTGAATGAGGGAGGAGGGGAGGTTCTCTCACATTTAATATCACTTGACACGCGTCATCCAGCATCTCTCAAACAGCCGCTGAGCCTGTGTCAAAGCCGCAGCCCCGTTGAAGATGCCACGCACGCGTATGTAGGGCGCACCTTTGTACACACACACACACACACACCCACACACACCCACACACCCACACAAATTCAAAACAAAGACAACCCAAAGACAAATATCTCAGCTACCTGGCGCCATGATCGACGGACTGCTGCAGAGAACGGGAATAACCGGGATGAAGACAAGTGAGAGAAAGACGAGCGAGGGAGGGAGGGGGAGCAAGAGAAAGGTTGAATATGTCTCTGCTGAATCGTGGTGGTCGATTCTCTTGCCTGCGGGCTATTCCTGTAAATATTGACGTTGATGTTAGGACCACTCTCTTAAGGATAAGCTATAAAGCAAGGGGGTTAGATTTACTCTGCGCAAACTGTAAGCATCTGAAATCACACGCTACGCTTGGCCTTCTCCGAGAGTGTTGAGGGGAAACGGTGAGGGACTTTCAGGGTGAAGAGCTGCAACCACATGAGGGAACTGAGCTCTCTCAGTGGGTTTACAGCTCGCTCCTCTCCCTCTCTCTCCCTCTCTAGATGGTTTAGGTTTCCACTCTCAAGCTAAAAGCAGGCAGCTGACATCAAAACCTTCAGAGAGACCCCTATTTCCCAGAAACAGCTCTCGTTTCATGTAAATAGCTGCCTTTCATGGCTGCATTGAGATAAATTGCACCCTGCTGGACAAGAGGGAGACAATGTTCACCCTGGAGCCTCTTTTGTTGACATCTGTATGTGTTGCCATGACGACACATGTCTCCCCGGTGCGAGCGTGTTTGTACGTGTGTGTGTGTGTAGTTCCATTCATGGATTGTATTTGTGGGGGTACACAACTTGCATACATGTGGGCAAACACAGACGAGCACACGGGAACGCGAGCAGGTCCACACACATAAAAACAAAAATAAAAACACCCAACTCATTCTTTCTCGACAAAAAAAGCTGGCAATGATTAATACATGAGCGTGACCAAAACACTGAATCAGACTTCCATGTCCTTGTGGGAGTCTGCAGGCAGAGAAGTTTATTACTAATCATCCTCACGTTAAAACTAATCCAGCTATGACAACACCTTTTCCAAAACCCTCCAGAGGATCATATGTGTCTGGTAAACTGGGAATTAATCTACTAGAGGACCGCAATGATGCTTGAATTCATTTTAATACTAGTGGGTTAAAGATGCAAACCCTCCTATGGGATCACCATTGCCCCAGAGACAGTAGCCTTTATCTATCTAACTTTGTAATGGAATTACTGTGATTGTACACTCAACGCATCTCCACATCGCTTGATCAAGTTTGCTCAAATTAGCATTTTCATAGATGGCAGAAGAATAACCATATCTGTATGCAATTACGTTGATTATGTCTCTTCAGTGAAGGATTATGTCACCTCTGAGACCACATGAAACAAAGGCCAACCATTTTACTCATATTTAACCAAGCATCTGTACTTTGAGATCCTGATTATGTTCATTTAGGATGCCAAAGTGCAGAATGAGGCAATGACAGAGGGTTCAATGGGTGATTAAGGGGGGGGTGTAGGGCACAACTGAGGGGGTACATGCCCAGCACCACAGCAACCCTAAAGAGATTGAGGGTCTGCATATTAATCATAATGATAGAAAAGAATATGTGTGCATGTGTATGTGTGTGTTAGAGAATCCCCTCCCGTGGGCAAGTCAGCATTCACCCATGAAGTAGGTCAGTGAAATTTGCCCAAATTAGGTCAGTGGCAGTCAATGGGTGCCATCCTGGACAAGAGAAAGAATAAAAAGGAAAGAGAGAGAGAGAGAGAGAGAGTCTATAAGGTTAGGAGAGCAGAACCAAGAGGCTTACTTCATCTTAGCTTTTACACTTAGTTAATTACTGTTGTGCTGGTCCATACAAAAACACACACACTCCGTACGCACCAAAAAAAAAATCCCCAGAGTGAGGAACCAAAGCTTCCCCAAAAGCAGAGAGTTCTTTAAAACTTCAAGAAGCCACTTTTTCTCTAATCAAACATCCCTGGTATCAGAATCAGTGCGCATCAAAAAGGCTTTTTTTGATTGAAAATGCTTTCGAAAAGCAGTCCGATTTGGTTACGGTGCTTAGGTCTGATTATTTAGCGCCCCTCCTCCTCCCTCTACCCCCTCTAGCTGTTTGGATGGTAGCGTCTTTATCATCTGCCTCCGTTTCGTCTAGCTTCTTCCGTCCCTATTTTGAAGAATCCACATCGGGAGAGAGGTTGCTGCGCATTGTTGGCAATAAACGGCAGAACACAGGAATCTTTGAAGTCAGTGGCACGTTGTGATTTGCTTTCATCGTCCCGCATCTGTCAGTCAAAAAAAGAGAAAACGTGACACCAAAGGAAGCTTTTGCTACTCCACCTCACCCACCCCTCCCCAGTTTCCTCTCCGCACATACACGCGCACACAGAGCCAAAACAAAACAACAAAAAATGACAACAAAGACAACAAGAACGACAAAGGCTGCATTGGGCATTAGACTGGCAGTGAGTGGGCTGCATAATAATCTGTGAGGAGTTGCGAGGTGTTCCAGAAGATTCTGATGTTGCTTCAACTGGTGCAGCCTGACTCCGCTTCTTCCTGCCTGGGCTTCCTTGGCCCACTTCCACACAAAGGGAATGTGTGTGTGTGTGTGTGTGTGCGTGCGTGCGTGTGTGTGTATGTGCATCCCACTGTAGCTGTGGGGTGCTCTCTGAACTTTCTTCTGTCAGCCCTCTGTCGCTCGTCGCAGTGCAGCGGGGTGTCAGAGAGGAGGAAGAGCATTGACAGGTGTCTTCTGTGGGCAACGTCTGTTCAGAAGAGTGATGGCGGAACCTGGGCCTGCACCTAATCACACAAGCCTGCAGCCTCGCTCTGACAGCCACAGAGGTTGGGGAGGGTGGGGGGGTGGGGGACAAAGGCTCCTTTCCCTGGGCAGCGATCAAACTCGAGCCCACGGCTTGCCTGGAGATGTGACAAGGCCCACTTCCCCTTTCGCTGCTTTTCCCCCATCCTCCCCCCTGCTGCCAATCATGTGTCATATGCTTCACACTCTCGCACGACGCACATGTTTGTGCGCCGAGTATGTGTTTGTGCTTGGGCTGAGCCTGTCCACACAAGTTAAAGAGACGTTCAAAAGCGGGAGTCGAGGAGACAAAGAGACACACGAGGATACAGAGAGCTTCGCAGGGAGTGCTGAGCCAGAAATGACCAAAAGTACAAGCGAAACGTGGCTTGGAGTGAAGCGAGCCTCAATGAGTTACAGTAACTAACGTTACTAGCCAGAGAGAGAAAGATGCCTGGCTAGGGAGGCTGGGTATAGGAGCCAGAGAACTGAACCGCAGCCAACCTGGATGAGGCCTCAGTCCAGATAAGTTGGGACAGTACCAGGGCCCCAGCTACAGCCCGTCAGAGCAGGGAGGAGGGGGAGCGAGTGAATTAGCAAGAAACACAGAGTGAAAAAACAGAAAAGGGGAAAGAGAGAGGGCAGGCTTATGGGCAAAACAGCGAGAGAGAAAGAGAGGGGCTCTGAAGCTTTTCAGCTCCGAAGTGGGATGGAGGGGGATGGTTGGAGGGAGCTGCTGAGAGTCAGGCAGAGCTGGAGCCGAGGCTCAGAGACAGGGCCAGGGCCGAGCTGGGGCTGCCGAGAGAGGAGCCAGGGCTGGAGGCCAGAGGAGAGAGGGAGGGGGGGGGGCTGGGAATAGGAGGAGGCTGTGGCAGAGCTGAGGCTGGGGCCGGGGCCAGAGGCAGGGGCCCCAGCTTTAGATTTAGTCAGCTGTTCCCCTGGCCAGCAGCTGGAAGGGAGAGAAAGGGAGGGGAGGTGAGTATGGGGAAGAGTTTTGGGGGAGAATTTTAACAGAGAAACGGAAAGTGAGACGAGATGGAGAGGCGTAAGATAGGAAAAAAAAAAAAAAAAAATAGCACGAGGATAGAGAAGGGGAGAAAGAAGAGAGGAGAGGGTGGTGGTGGAGGTTTGGAAAGAGGACAGTGGAAAAGCCATTAGATTCCTATGAGAGAGAAAACAGCGCTGAGAGCAGACAGACTGACAGAAGGTGGTTAAGGCTCACTGGCCTCGCAACCACTCTTCCCTTCCTCCCTCCCTGGTCCTCCTGCTCTCTCATTCCTCTCTTCCCTCCCTAAAACCATCCCTCCATCCTCCTCCTCCTCCTCCTCCTCTCCTTCCGTCACTGCTGTGCTATTCTCTGGCTACCTCCTTCTCAACAAGTTGTGCTTCAGCAACAGCCCTGCTATTCATTACGCATGACCTGCAGGCGTGACCCTAAACACACACTGAGATCCCAAACAGGTGCCCCACACACACACACACACACACACACACACACACACACACACACACACAGCAGCAGCAAAGTGATCACACATGACTGAACAGAGGCGATACACGGGGAGTTTAGACAGAAGTGAGAGGAGAAAGCTCTCTGTGGCTGACTGAGAAGCCCTATGAAACAACAAGGAAAGAGGGATGGAAGAAGAGAAAATATTGAAAGAAGGGGAAAAAAGTCAAATTAAAGCAGAGCGTGCAGACGCTTTGTTTCCATAAAAGTAGTGAAATGATATGTGGAGTAGGGCATCGAGGGGCGAGGGTTTGCCATGGGGCAAGCAGCCACTGCTAGCAAAGCACTTTAGGGCCTATTATATTCCATTCAGATGGACCAGGCGTCTGGGATAAAAGCATTTAGTCTGTGCGTTAGTGAGTGACTCAGCTCTTGGAGCCTTCACAGGTGGACCCCCTCATAACTACACAATGCATATCAATGAAGTGGCCCATTCTATGCTTATGGATCACTAACTCCTACACCGCTGCCTCTTTTCTCTCAGACCCTCCTCCATCTACACAACCTGTTTCTTCCACAACCTTTAATTCCTCCTTGTGGAAACACTCTACCTCTCTGTTGTTGATTCTCTTTTCAGTTGGATTGAAGATATTCCACCTGCTCTTCTATTTAAAAGACTTGATCACGGCATCATCCAATAAGGCAGGAAATAGGAGGCGGTGGGAGAGAATTAATGGCAGCCGTGTGCTCCACATATAAACAAAAAGCCTGACAAATGCATCCTTTCACACATTTCTCGCATCACACTTTTTATTCCAATTTCCTCAAAATTAGGGGGGAGACAATTCTGTGGATGCCTGGAATGGCCGGCCCACCTCTTCTCCTCCCTTTCCCTCTCATTTAGTGTTGAGACGGTAGACAGCCCCCCCCAACCTCTACTGCTTTCTCTCCATCACTCGCTTGTCTCTCTACAGCTCTCCCTCCACCCATCTGCACCTTCGTTCTACCTCTATGACTCTCCATCCCCTTCTCTCCTCCCCTTGGTGGTGGTTAATGGCACAGGGATCCAGCACGGAATATAGATCAGTGCGAGATGGATGGGGCACCAGGAGCTCCGGCCAGTCCCGTAGGTCCCAGACCAAAGATTAACTAAATATTAGCTGACAGGAAGAGAGAGAGAGGCAGGGACACAGCTGCAGCTGCCAGTGCCACTGCCGGCAGAGCGAACGACAGAGATTGTTTTTATCCCTCTTTGCTCTCCGGAGAGGGAGAGACACATGCGATAAACACACAAGAGATGCAGAAATACACACAAACACATTGGGGTATACATACTGCCGTGCATGCGTACGCACATGCTATCAGAGGCACCCTGGGAGAAGCAGTCCACTAATCACATTCTCTCCTCCCCCTCCCTGCCCTGCCAAGGCGGATGGCGAAGGGAGAAAAAAAAAAAAAGGGAATAAATCTTTATTAGGCGATGTGTCCCTGCTTTATCGATCGCTTCGCTCCTTCCCTCCCCTCCTCCCTCTCAGCCCCCAACCCCCCCTCCTTCTCTCCCCTCCTTTTGTTATTTTAGGCGTGTGTCTGCCATCCAGTCCAATTGAGTCAGGCTGTACATCAGAGGTAGGACCATTACCCATGTCTCCCTGGGCTGGGCTGTCACTGGCTGCGAGGGGGCAGGAGGTGAGGTGATGCAGCCACCCAGGAGGGACAGCTAGCCAGCTAACAGCTAGCCAGGCGGCAAGGCAGACAGACAGGCAGACAGACAGACGGCAGGTTTTGGGCAAGAGCGCAGACAGACCGGGTGGCAGTGACGCACAGTGGTAGACAGTCATCCGCAACAATGCCAGGTAACAACAATGGTAGATCTGTACTTCACCTACGCTCGACTCCTGTACGGTTCTATGAGCAGAGCCTGGCACAGACACAACCTAATTCGCGGCGCTAGTTTCCCACAAGCTCCAAATGATAAAAAGGGGTTACCGCTTTTTTTCTGACAAAGGACGCACCCCAAAATACTTTAAACCCAGCAACTAAAAATTTGCTTTTAATTTTTTTTTCATTCCTCATACTGTTACCGCAGTTTTAGAGCAGATATAAAAGTAATCGATATCTTACTTTGGGAAACAAAAGCAAGTTCAATAAAATCCCCATTTTATTAAACAAAAGAAGCCAAAGTTCTCAGATGTTTATTATTGTTGAAACACAAGCAACCATAAGTGGAATTTGTCAACATAAAAACGGTCTATTATTGGCAAATGTTTGGAGTAGATCAATCAATCTGATCAAGAATAAGTAAACATGATTATGAATTGGACCAGACATTCGATGCTAGCTTTCGGTTCTTGATGGTTTTTGATACGCTGTGCTACAAACACATTTTCAGCCCCCAACAATGGGGAGCCTGAGTCAAACAATTGATCCTGTGACTTGACTTCTCCAATAAACCTTTCAAGTGTCATCGAGCAAGACGCTGAGCAATGAACTGGTTATCCAATGCATCGGTTAAATGACCAGCGTATAAAAAGTAATGATACCAGATGAACGTGCCTTGAAGGACAGAGCGTGCCAGACCCTGAAAAAGGTTCCAGGACGGTCCTCGACGCCTGGGAAACATCGTGGGTGAGGATCGTTTAGAAACACCAGAGAAGGACAACACGGCAAATAGGCCAAGTCCTGTTCCTCTCCTAAAACCAGACAGCGGTAAACAGAGAGCTTCTAAATGTAGAAACAGTGATAGCCCCTGAGGTCTGGATGCAGACTGCTAGCACTGAGAGCAGGAACCTGCTAGCCAGTTAGCCTTCCTCTGGGAGTTTAGACACAGGAAACACTATGGAAACATGCTGTATCTAGATAGGGGCAGTGTAAATAAGATATGAGTTTCTATTGCCTGGCTTGGGAAATGAAACTGGAAAATTGAGAAGGGGAGAGAGGGAGATCAAGAGAGCTTATAAACACAAGGAAGGAATGCACAAAAAAAGAGACGCAGGGTAGGCCCAGGTATGGAGAGATGGGAGCATGAAAAAAAAGACGACAGGAAAATGGAGGGCAGGAATGAGGTAAGAAGAAAAAAAAACAAGCAAGCAAGGAAATGAGCAAGAAATAAAAAAAATGGAAGAACTCCTTCAAGACAAAACTATTTAGAAGAGCAAACTACATTCCATAGTCAGTTGAAAGCCTTCCTCTCCTTCCCTTTGAATCGCTCTCATTCTCTTTCTTTGTCCGTCTCCCCGTCTCTCATGCCTGGAGAGCCTTTCTAGCTCTATTCAGCTCTTCCACAGAGCAGTGAATGCATGTCTCACATGCCACACAGCCACGACATCGCTGGACCAGGCACAGCCAGAGGCACCTCGCACTCTCAGGGCCCTCGCCACATAGCTCGCACGGCACTTGAGCCTGTCGGGCAAGAAGAGAGAAGGGGGTAAACTCCCCCTCTCAATCTGGTTCGGATTCCCAATTGGACCACAAAAGGCCAAAAAAAAAAAAAAACTGGGCGTATACTATGTCCCGTCTCAGACTGATCTCTCAGGTGAGAATTGCCCATTGGGACATGCAAACAACACATTCAATCAAGCAGGCGAGCAATCTTTTTCTTTAGTCAGGTGCTGTTTATTGGAAAACAATAACGTGAGCATGGGCCCGTCTTTCAAGCAGAGCAAACGGCCACTGGAGGGACAATCTGAACAGATTGACCTTTGACTTTAGTAAATCCCTGGGGGTCAAGTGAAGAGGTCAACATTGGGCCAGCTCAATGGTGGGGGAGGGACCAGTCGATGAGTAAACACCTCTGTCGGTGTCGGTGTGTGTGTACAATAGAGGTCAGCGGCAGGTAAGCCCTCATCCTCTGCTGTTGTTTATTCTAAAGCGCCTAGTCACTGGCACCATGAGGCCAGTGTGTGTCTTAAAGCATGTGTGCAAGCAAGTGTGTGGGCGTCCAAGCGTGGAAACGGGATAGGGTGGGAATGATGACAGACGGGAATGTCATCCACCCTCTTATCATTAACATACCTCACCTTTATTCAGCCTAACACACACAGCCATAAACACGCTCACTGAGCCACTAACACAAGTCATAGACGCACATTCTCGTGCTCACACACAGATAAAAATGGGCTGAAAGAATCTACCTTTACTTACAAGCCTGTGTCAAAGTATTTGGTGGAGAATATTTTTTTCAGGAAGCAGCTTCAAGAGGTAAATCCACACTCTACTCTCCACCCTCCGATCATTTAGTTAGTTTGTCATAACACAGAAACAACCTTGTGGCATTGGTGGCCTCTTTTCAGCAAGCAGAGGTTATGGCAAGTTTTATGTAGATCAAGCACTACAAGCCAAAGTCAAGATATTCTTTGCAAATACTCTTAATTTGTGTCTGGGATCGATCAAAAATGTTGCTCTTAACCTAGGACAACGGCAGGTAACTTTCTACTCTCTAACAAGGTACACAGTGATTATGTGAGCACACAGACACACACACACACACACACACACACACACACAAAAATCATTTGTAGCCTTTGGGCTGATCCAAAGCTGTTTGGCTTCTGGGGAGAAACAGCTGTTGACCGAACTGCACAGAGAGGCTCTGTTCTATGGCAACAGAGAAGGCATGTGTAGTCTTCAACACGTATTCTCATAAGTATGTAGTAAATACACACACACACACACACACACACACACTATGCATGCATTGAACCTTCTACCGCAGTAAGCAGAGTCTTGGACTGCTTTGTGCTTATTTCAGCAGCCCATTGGTGCAAAGAGGAATTCATTAAAAAAAAAAAAAGTGAAAGGGAGCATCAGATAGGAGAACGCTGAGTGCTGCATTCCCCTGTTGTTATTATTGCCAAATCGAAGAGAGAAGGGCGGCTGGTAATAAAAGTCATTAAATGAAATAGAAAAAACAGCTTTTAATAGGGCCTTGTCGTTGTGGATTTAGTAGCCTTTCTATCGCCTGCTCCCTGTGCTCCGTTGCCTGTGCTCACCGAGAAGAGAGGGGCAGGAGCTCTGTGGAAGGAGCACTGGATTCCTAGACAGAGTCAGTCAGCCGAGGAGCTGTGCTGACGCACACCCAGCAGCCACAGTCTGGGACAGGAGACAAGTCAAGCTGGAAACGGGGACTGGGGCAGACGTTAGGGAGCTCATGCCGGAGCTTTATTACTTTAGCTGGTTTATTTTAACAGGGGGAATACACGCTGATCTTGTACATTGAACGTCTCTCACGCTGGTATTAGCGTGCATGGTCATTTTGAAGCGTGGTCTTTGGGCAACTTGGTAATAAGGAGTGTGGCAGATGCAAGGCGGCTAGAGCTGGAACTGGGAATGGTGTTTTAAGTGGGACAGGGAGGAAAAACAGCTATGTCTGGGACCAGAAATGGGAACTGGGAGGGAGGCTGGCTCCAGTCAGGTGGAAGGACTGGAAATAAGGCAGATAGAGCTGGCTTGAGATGGCAGAAGGGCTGTCTAATGGTACATCTTGGGTACAGTCTTGGAAATGCGAAGAGCGGGAGACCATTATGTGTGCCGTTAGACTGGGTGTAGAAGATGGAACATGCGTGGCTAGAGGAAGTTATGGTCTGTGGTGGGAATAATCTATCCAGAGGCACATCTGGGTCTCTGGATAGATTATATGGGGTTGGTTAGTGTTGGGAGTTGGGGCTACGACAACCATTGGGACCTTCTGGAAACTTCTGACGCGCTGGGAACGTGACAGAGCTAGAAAAAGAAACCAGTGGTCATCTATCACTCACTGGGTACAGCACGGCAGTGTCAGGGTTTGCTTTATGGGTTCAGTCCTTGAGGGGGCCACCCAGACTGAAAACTGTCTGACTGTCTGTAAGTAATTGATGGCGGAAATTGAGCTTGTGCTGAAACTCATTATGAGCAGAATGAAAGTAATTATCATGCAAACACATTTCAGATTTACGGTGACGCTTACTCTAACTTCAGTTTACATGGAAGATATTCTACGCAACTAGAGATAAACAAAACCCCATTACGTGGACGATTCGTCAGTCCAGATATTATCTGACACCAAGCAATATTACACGGTGAGCGACAGTGACATTAAACTGAAAACATAAAAAAAATGCATATAATGCCAAATCTTTAGATGTAAACATCTGCACAGACACATTTGCATGCACACACACACACACACACAGACACACAAAAAGAAAGGCTAAGCTAACGTGTTTCCATTACACGACAGATGAAATGTATCCTATCTTCTTTCCATTCAACCGACATAATGGGACAAAGGCCCAGAATCTGCTTCTCTCAGTCTCTTGGATACACACAGTCAGCGAGAGAGAGCTCTTTCCCCTAAAGACTCAGTGTCTCTTCACATGGATGCGGTTGCTGCCCCTCTCTCGCTCTCCCCCTTGGACAGCCATTTGTTTACACTAGCTCTCGGCTCAGCCATGTTTCCATGACGATACAAGCCCAGGGATAGTCACATGGCTAGGGGGGTAGACCTGAGGCACCGGATCCAGGATCAGTGCTCCTGCAACACTCTCACCTTAAGAGTTTGGTCCAAAAGCGCCATCTTATTAGCTGACTTTAAGGTTCACGTTGCCAGATTCCTGAAAAAGAACCTCTCCGTGGCTTACGGTTTAGAATAACATGAAATGTTTTTTTCAAAAAGGTTTATAATGTTTTTCCAAAGTCTTAAGTCATATTGTGTCAGCATCTTATTGGTTTCACACAGGAAAAACAGCATGTTCGCAAGCGCTCTGTCTCTCTCGGTCTCTGGTGATACGCATGTGGGCTCATTCTCGACGGGCATTGTAAAAAGATAAAGGAGCTCTCTAACCTAACAGGAAAATAAAACCAGATCCACCCACATGAAAAGAAACAGCCCACACACAAACAAAAAGAATAAGCCCTCACCCACCAAAAACCCAGCTCAGCCTGATAACGTCTCGCAGACAACATGCTTGAGCAAGATTTAAGTTTGGCATCTTAAATTCTGAACCTTTGTGGACAAAATGCATGAAATGTCAGTGTGGGTCCTCAAGAAGTCCTCTGAACAAGCCTTGTGCATTCTTCATTCAAAAAAAGTGCAGAGCACAAAAAACACATGTGTGCGCATGAGTGTCTTCTTGCACAAACATGCTCAGTGTTACTCCACCTTTGTAAGTGGTACAGATTTCTCCCTTGTACTGAGTTAACTGCTTTATCACACAAACAATAACCTACTTGTGTGTGCAAATATTCTTTGTTGTTTTATCAGCCCCTTTGTTTTGTGGGTGTTGTCTGTGTCTATGTGATGTATTGTTGTAAAGTATGTCTGATATAGCCAGGGCTCTGCCTGAATGCTAAGCACACATGTTATAGGAAATTATTCTACCGCTCCTCTATTCACACACTTAAAGCGTGCTTTTTTAGAGGCCAAACATGAGGTTTAGTGCGAGTCTGTGTTATGATTTTCACCATCTGTGTTACAAAAAAAGGAACAGGTTAAAAAACAGGGAACCACCAGTCTGGTTGTTATTTCACCATTCATTGACATCATGATAAAAGAGGGTGAGAGAGAGAGTAGATGACGCAGAAACCTAATTAAGATTCTCCAGAGCGTGAACAAATTAACCTGAGTTATGAGCATGCAGAAGCACAAGAAAGATACACACATATATGCACGCACACCCGCGCGCGCGCGCACACACACACACACACCAATTACACCATCTCCGAAATAGGTGGAGCAGAGGAGGACGACATTCACACTCAAACAGGCATGACTGCCATGCACATTCAGTGATATTTTAGGCCGGGGAAAGGAAAAATATTATAGGCTATCTAATCCAACGACACCACCATGGAAAATGCACCAAAATAGGCTACAGGATATGGATATCTACTTTCATTCTAGTTGAATTTAAAACAGCCTCGAAAAAGTGTCCACCTCATCACTCAGATTTAGGGCAGCAGCATGATAAAATGTCATGTAGCTTCATGTGAAAAATTTGCCTAACAAGGAGAGCTGGATAAATAGGCTGTAGCATGTAGCCTACACTAATGACATTGCAGGGAGCGACATATGCCAGGCATCAGTATGTCACTCCATAGGGACATGGGGCTTACGGTAACAGGATAGTAAGAGTGAGGTGCTGTGTGTGTGTGGTGGTGGGGGTTATGTTTTTTTTACCTCCTGGCACAAAGCCCTGGAGGCAGGGAGGGGGGTGGGAATTAGAAACACAGGGATGAGGGGTCAAAGGGAGGAGGAGCGGGCACAGTACATGTCGTAGATGAATGAGAGAAGAGGGGTGTGAACTTGACCCAGACTGGAGGACTAAAACAGGAAGGAGGGTAATGAAGTGCAAACATGCTTTGTCATGCCATGTTAGAGCCATAGGATTAGAATTCTATAATTAGAGGACGGGGCACCATAATGCTAGCCTTCCTTTCAGCGTGATGAGCTGCCGAGTCTAAATTACACAAGGGGACCGGAGAACAGATGCTGTGATCAGAACAGGCAGCTCTGGAAGTTTTCTATACCGGCAAATGATGATCATTTACGGCACGACACAGTCTGATTGACAAGCTGAAGAAAACTGAAACTTGGCACACCGGTTTGATGTATGTACTGATATTCCTGTGATCAGCTCATGACAATGTAATTTTTATGACAGACAGCGGTTGTCATGGGACTGCTCTCCAAAGCAACATGCATATTTCATTGTATTCATTTGCAGGTTTTAATGTATTATTACACACGGAACCTTTTCATGCAGGTTGAGGTTAGGTATGTGTTCCACTAGCTGGTCAGCGGCTGACAAATTCATCACTGATTCGACAGTGGGTAGAGTGCAAGAGGGCTGAAGCTTGGTGGTTATAACACTGCTATAATAGGAGAAGCAGTGGACTGCTAGATAACACTTGCATTCATATATGAATATTTATCTCGAAAGGCTGGCATTGGAACAGATGAGCTCGCATGGGAGAAAGAACAACCCATCCATCTCACTCTCTCCCCTTCTCGTCGCTTCATTCTCTACTTTCATACATCTACTTCTCTTGCAATCACCATTTCAATACCTCTTTCCTCTTTTGCATTTTCCACCCACTTTTTCCCTCCAGGCTTCCCCTCTTTTTCTTGATATCACCCGATCTATTGCTCTTCCCCTTAAACGCCATCCCCCTATCCATTCTCTCTGCACCACTGATGTATGGAAAGAGATGGGGTAAAAAAAAAAGGAAAACGCGTGTGATTAATGTCTTTGAGAAAAGATAAATAATCACAGGAGACTGGGGGCTGGTAGTTGGCCTTAGGGGAGTAAATATGGAGAGTTTTATAGCTGCTCACTTGGGAGAGAGGGTGGTGGAGGAGGAGATGAGAAGGGGAGGAGATGAGAGGGGGAGGAGAGGAATACAGCGACAGCAGATCCATTCAAGTATATTAGCTTCCCCCCCCCCCCCCATACACAATAACCTCTGCATCTATTCTATTGCTCTACTGTCTTTCATCATCAACACTGAATCCCCGTCCCACTGACAGCACACACACAAGAAGCCACACAAAGCCATGCACGCATGCATGCTTGTGTGCACACACCAAGCACACCCTCACAACCACCCTGCACTTTTTTTTCCAGGCCAGACCCACTGTATGTGTTTGATGGGCCAATACATGTGGTGTGTGATGTGGCTGACAGCCCCCTCCCATGCTGCCCTGCTTTTAAGCCCTCATCCTCCAGTGGCAGCCTGTCCCCTGGAGTAGATTGCATCTTTTATTTATCATTTTTCTCTTCCTTGGCTTTATTTTCCCCAGCTAAAAAAAAAAAATATTCTGGGGCTAAAATTGCAATCAGCATAACATGCCCTCCTCCTGCTGTGTACTCGCCTGTCATCCTCCACTCTCTATGAGCATGCAGGATGAGACTGACAGCCCGTGCAGACCAAGGCACACACACATGCACACACAGATGCATGCACAATCCCCCTCTGTGTTTATCAAACCCCCACACATACTCTTCTCTCGCTCTCTCTTTCACACACACAAAAACACATGCGTGGCCAAAGAAAAATGACCCCGTTACCCCCTTTGTCACTATTTCCCGAAGCCCACATGCACATATCTCCTCACTGACGCCGTACACTTTAAGTGTTCAGCTTCCTAAAGCCCCAAAAGAGTGAGCACATAAATGAGTCTAATGCTGGGGAATCTGGTAAACAGGCCAGAGAGGGAGGGAGAGCTGCCTGCCTGTCTGCCTGCTCCATGGCTACTATTGTGCACTGCACATTCTCTGAGCCCACAAGAGCTGAAGCCATCTCCACACAGATTCTTTGGAGGGATAGTAAGCCAAGAAGTGAGAGAGGGAGAAGGAACGAGGGAGAGAGATAGAGTGGGTTAGGGAGGGAGGAGGAGGAAGATCATGCATAAAATCTTGTTTGCAGAATGCATAAAGATTCAGATGAACTGGGGGGGTGGGTGGGGGTGGTGGGGGAGGTTAATGGGATTAGAATCCTGAACCGTTTCCAAGGGTGGGGAGTCGGATTGACAGCTGAGTCTATTGCACTGACGATTGCAGTGAAATATTGTGGCTCTGGCAAAGGCAGGCAGCCAGCCAGGCAGGCAGGCAGGCAGGGAGGCAGGCAGGGAGGCAGGGGGCTGCTGAGCCTACAGCCCCTCTGTTTACTCCGAGCTTCACCACAAATAATGCAGCAAGGAGAAGAAGAAGAAGAAGAGGAAGAAGAAGAAGGGGAAAGAAACGCATCGTTGCCTTTACCAGCTGCATGTAGCCTGGGCTTTTAACTGAATACTGGGAGAGCGGAGGAAAAAAAAAAAAGCTCCAGTCTGTCTCACAAAAGGTGTTTGGCAAACAAAATAGAAGCACTGTGGCTTTAAATCGCCGGCCCTCCCACCCTTTCTAAATATCGTCTATTTAGCCAGCGGTGAAAAGATATAGGGGGCTTTTGTCTGCGTACCCACTGGTGGGGGCACGGAGAGCTGGAAAGACATAAAAATAGGAACAAAGTGCTAAGCTTCCAATTGGGATGGCTCTGGGCAATTCAATGAGCGCAGCTCAGTGGACAAAACAAGGAGAAGTGGGCTACTATTACGGGCTTATCTGAAAATAGGCTATTCTCACACAGCCAGCCTATAGGGTGGACCGGTGTGGAAATACCCCGCATTGTTTATCATACACACGGCCACGGCAGGCACACACAAGCCCTTTAAAAAGTCTGGCACGGCTCCACGGAAAAAAAAAAAAAAAAAAAAAAGGGGGGCAAACGGTGCGAGTTAGAGGTTTTGTTTGTTACAGGCCGTTTCCCTGCATTATTGTAACGCTACAGTCCACTCACCGACTTGCAATACGTTGTCCACCCAGCCACCCTCCAGCAGAGTGACACCCCGCAGGAAAGGCAGCTGGGTCTCGTCATTATTGTCCCCGCTAGTTCCACTCTCCTCTCCCCCGGCGTTGAAAGAGGAGTACATACAGATCTCCTTCTCGCTCCTCGGGAACGACCAGTATACGATCCTCCGCTGGACGGGCTCCGGGATCCTCTCGAACCGCTCCTCCACCCTCTGGAAGGGCCACTTCTCCGCGACCCTGCGCGCCGCGATGTCGAGCAGCGACTCCGGGTTGTGCGTTTTCCCGTTGCCCGAACCTCCCGGAGCGGACCCCGCGCCGCCACACAGGACTCCTCCAGCCCGCTGCCCCTGCCTGCACGCCGGGTTGTAGCCGGGCCTGCAGCAGAGCCGCTTGGCTGGGGGCTGCTGGACTCGCTCGGCCATGATCGCACCGCTTCCAACCTGAAGCGCAGCTCCTCTCCGATCATATAAACGGGATAAGGAAGAGAAAAGGGGCAAATCTCGCACCGATTGTTCGCCCTACATGGGCAGGCGGGCCTTATTTGGGGAGGAGGGGGGGGGGGGGGGGGCGGCGCCTGCGAGTTCCGTGAAGTCCTTTGTGTTGTCAGAGTAACCGGGAGGGGGCGGGGTTCTGGAACGCTGCCAGCGCACGAGTGGCGCTATAAAAGGAACTGGAGGCGGAATTCCCGAACGTCGGCGAATCCTTTGTGAAGCCGTGCGGGAGCGCGAGGGCGGGGCCCCGGCGGCCGGGGGCCCTTTGAAGTTTCCTTCTTGTTTGAGTTTAAAGGCGGGGACTTAATCCAGGGGCGGTCTCGCAGTTTCCCACAGGGGTAAAAGGGGGCAAGGAAAAAACTGACTTTTTTTTTTTTTCTTCTTCTTCTTCTTCTTTATGGAGACCGCGGGCTCCGGCTCCTTCAGTAACAACGCGCAGGGGTCGTTTTTAAGACTCTCTGCTGTCAGAGACGGGAGAGGGCGTGGGAGGAGGAGCGTGGAGGCGCGGGGCTGGACGTGCTCGTCCCGCGTAGCCACCGGTGACAAGTCAGTCACTGTGGTCAGCTGTTGGGCACCGGCCTCCCGTGCAGCAGCATGTATGGACAGTTAATCACAAACACACTGTGAGAGACAAGCTCTCTCTCTCTCTCTCTCTTTATACTTTTTTTTTTTTTATCAACTTGCAACAGAAAAAAAAAGCATAATCAAAGGACGTTGGAGATTCCATAAGGTCTGGCCAGACTAGTGGTTTTTCTCGTAACCATTATGACACACACACCACTAGTGGAGCTGGTTAACTGTAAATTGTGGTGCAGTCGTTTTACGGTCCTCCTCCCTGTCTGTTGATAATGTTAGTTCCATAGCCCTGTCGTGAAAAGGGGGCCCACTTCTGTAGGAGTAGAATAGTCATCAGGGGTTTAGGGTGCGGCTGCATTGCCCACCCCCTGGGTTCTGGCAGCCTGGTGAGACATGTAGCAGGAGCTGATAATTATAAGCATACAACAACAACAAAAAAAAAAAAAGCCACCAGATTGGGGATATTTTTCGAAATTGTCTATAAAACCTGGCCAAAACTATGCTGGTAAACCAGAATGTGTGTTTGCAATGTGTCTGCATGTGTTCCCAGCTGCCCCTCTCCTTCCTCTGTGAGTAAGTCTAAAAGGCTGGCCTTTGAACTGCTCTGAAAGTGATCCATGCTGTATGGACAGAGCAGATGTGGCCTAACCTGATTTGGTTTCAATACTTCCCCACAGGAAGTTCACAAAGCCAGCAGGTCCTCCTTTGTTATGTTAGTCATCTTTCTCAGAGGGCCAGTGGAGCCTTTTGCTTTTTTTTCTACACAGTTATTCCCTTGTAGTTGGCTTTCTCAGACAGAGCAGTTCCAAACATGATCAGAAGTTTCAGTAACAGATAGATGGAATCTCAAGAGTTCTGTTAATCTGTATCCAATATTTTACTTGAACCATTATCCAGCAGACATAGTTTTATAGCAAGCATGGCATTCATATTCATATTATTTCTGTGTGGAACTGATGGTATATAGACAGACAAGAGAGTGCTACTTTAACAGATAATCTGGGGTTCTGTTTCAACTTGCATGCCTGATCACGTCTGCTCTCCTATTATTATTATTTAAATATATCAGACACATTCATTTACTCACAAAGTTTTTTATTTACTTTACTCACCCTAATACATTAAACAATCTCAAAGGCATTGATTTCAGTGTAATTTAGAGAATGGCTAACCCTTCCAAAGTTACTTTAAATCATATCATGCCACATGCTTGTGTTCCTAAAATATGTTTAAGAATAAAAGAATAACATTATGAAATGGGGTTGTTGCCTTTCTGAATTTATAACATCTGTATATAGGCTATTTATTACCGCTGCTTTTACCCACTCTTCTGCATGTCTATGTTTTGTATGATTTACTACTTTTACTGGATGTCCTTAAAAACCTATACTCTGCACCTGTCAAGCAGTTTAATGTTAGGATATTAATGCGCATGATGCCTCCTAAGAATTTTCGCGTTTACAGGAAAAAAGTCGAGCATAATAGGAAACCAAAAATCAATAAAAAAGGCAATAGCCGTCCCAAAGTTACCAAAGGAAAGAGCTTTTTATGAATTTCAGTGCTTTTGCTTATGGACTACATTTCCCATCTTTAAAGGGAACCCGTCTTATCCAATCACAAGCGAGCAGTAAGTAGCGACGGCAGCAGCTCGTTACACTTCCGGGAACTGGGAGGAGCCGGTACTTATTATCGTGGATATAAACAAAATCTCTGCACTGTGGTGAGTTTATTTAGTGTTTAGTCGGTTTATACCTCCACTAACCAACGTGAATATATATATTTGTCGTCCCGTTACACTCACATGCTTTGGTGTTGCGCTGTTTGGTCGGGAGTCATCGCTCCAGCTGCTTAAAGTTAGGCCGTGGTGGATGGGCGGGTTTAGCCAGCGATGCTAACCTTTGCAGAAATGTAAATCTTTCATACACATCAGAAACTCGGGTCTAATCCACTCTTTTCTGAGCCTGTCTGCGTGAAGCTGTAGGCAGAGGGAAGTGGTTTATAGTTTATATATGATTTATTTTATTTTTTTTTATCTCTGAATGCTGCTAACGTGTGCTAGTTAGTTAGCTGCGGCTCGGCTCGTCGTTAGTTAGCCGCTGGTCATCGGCAGTTTTCTGAGCGAGTGTTTTGGTCGGAGTGATTAACTAGCGGCGATCATTCACACGAAGTGGATCGATAAGAAACCAGAGTGACTCCTCGCTTTGTCGTGACAGTGATGCCTGGTGGGCAGCGCGGTGATAACGATGGCTTATGGCGCTAACACCTGTTGCTAGATGTAATGTAAAGTTTGGCTCTCTGTGTTAATCTTAGTTAATTAACTTAGAATTAACTGCCTAAAGTTGCAGCTATTTACAGGACCAGTTTATTACAGTAATTTTTACGTGACTATAGTGACTGGGCTTGTTACCATACAGGTATTTTTTTTTTTTTTGCGTATAATCTATCATTGTAATGTTAGTTTTGACAATATTGTGACACATTGCACAGAACAGTTACCAGGTCAGGGGGTTTCCAGTAAGTATTGTGAAATACTTGAGAGGCCGAGAAGGAAACGACTCCAAATGGCTCCAGTTTTGTATCTAGTATCAAACTGAAGTCTTTAAGTCAAAGCAGCTGCACTTTAGACTTTCCCTGACACTCCTTAAAGTATGAATCAGTTCTTGAATGAGTGCAGCAAAAACTCTAATATGACCCAGTAAGTCCAGGTGCCTTTGACTCAGCGGTACTGGATATCCTGTGACCTGTCCTGGATGACTGAAAAACTCCTACTACTATTTCATCGCTCATGTTTAACTCCCAATCACCATACAGCCCAATGTGAAGAGCGTCAACTGAGCAATTTTAACAAACAATTTAACTCAAAACAGCTAATCCTGATGAGTAGCAGTTTGGATTGGACATATGATGGTACATACCCTGAGATGATATCAATTTGTCAACTTTCAGAGATTTGGCCATACTGTTTTAATATTAGTAATATTGATATTAATTAAGTATTTCTGGGTGTATTAGGTCATTGTGGGCAATACTGTAAATAAATGAGCAGGATTGCTTTATTTGTTGTTGCTTTTTAAAGAATTTTTGTTTTGTCTTTTTTGACTCTATTAAATAGGGCAATAAAGAGGTACATGAAACAAGGGAATAAAGAGAGGGGTTTGAAAGGCAACACAGGTCCCTGGCATGGACGTTGTATTTATATTTGGTTTAAGGGTAGGACTAACCATAGTTTTGGAGAGCCCAATGTAACTGTCCAAAACACAATGATATAAAAGAGAGAAGAGCAGCCAAGCCTCACATTTGAGAAGCTTGAACCAGCAAATATTTGGTGTTTTTCCTTAATAATTGACTTAAACAATGAGTCAATTATAAAAATAGTTGATATATTTTCTGTCGATTACCTGCTTCATCGTTAGTCTGGTTGTTTTATCTATGAATAGTTTCAATTGGTTTTTCAGTAAATGCTCTAAAAGACTGTATTATTGACAGGGTGATTATGAAATTGCATACACTGAAAGAGAAGATTTTTTTTCCCTCCTACATATCACACTCCTCTGGAATTCACTGCTTTCTCTCCTGGTACCCTTTCTCAGGTTTGATTAAGCCTCATCGTTGCTGACCAGGATGATTGACGTTCGGGCATGGGCAGAGTATGTGGTGGAGTGGGCTGCCAAAGACCCCTACGGTTTCCTCACCACTGTCATACTGGCGCTCACACCTCTCTTCATTGCCAGTGCACTGCTGTCCTGGAAACTGGCCAAGATGATCGAGGCACGTGACCGTGAACAGAAAAAAAAGCAGAAACGTCAGGAGAACATAGCCAAGGCCAAGAGGACCAAGAAAGACTGAGCTTGTGAGGGCAGATTGAGGGCATAAAAAAAGAGGAGCAACCACCACGCTCACAGCCCTCCTTATTCCAAATAATGACACGGTGCCCTTCCTTGTCCCAGCCCTACTGTCAGCACAGGGCCACTATGCCTCATGTCCGGGGTAGGAGGAGGGACACTGGCCCCACAGGCCAAACAGTGCTGAGACGGACAGTACTGCCTGGAGGAGGCTCGTCCCAGTGGGACTTTGGTCAGCAAGAGCACAGTGGTCATCTGTATGATGTCTTTATACAGAGATCCGCTGATAATATTGTGCAGCTGTTGCAACACCTTGCATTCCATTGTTAGCATCCATGTTCTGTTGAATTGACGATGTAATGAGCATACTGGAACTTTTTCCAAGTCACTTGCAAAATATCCAACAAATTCTACTTTCTAGTCAATAAAGTTTTCATGGTTGATAAGAAAATCTAATTTCCTCTTTGTGGATTTAATATTGGACTGGAAATAGTATCACAAGTGCTTTCTAATTCAGTGCACATAAAAAGTATTCATCCCCTCATGTTTTTTGTATTGTAACACTGAACCACAGTGAATGCAATTAAGCTTTTATGTACTGATTCTCAAAAAAGACTCTTATGTTGAAGAGAAAACAAATATCTAAAAAACTGATCACAATGAAGCGCAAGGTCCCACTCCTAGTTTGTCAGTTTGTAAAGAAACTACAGTATGAAGAAAAAGGAACATCCAAACAAGTCAGAATAAGGATAAAATAAAATATCCCAGGCACTGAATATCCCTTGCAGTATAGGAAGGTCAAACATAAAAACAACCAATATGTAACTTGAAAGAGACCAACTTGCTGCCAAAGATGCCTTTATTAAATATGGACTTTAAGAGAGGAAACTGCTATTGTTTTGGCCTGGTTTTATTGCTATGCGGACAGTTATTTTGTTTTATATTCAGTATGTTCTTAATTTAGATCTCTTTGCAAAGATTTGTGTTCAGTTAGGTTGTCCTTTTTTTTTTTTTTTTGCACTAAAAACTAATTACATTCATGGTGACTCAGGGTAAAATAATAAAAACATTCAAAAGTCCAGTGGGATGGACACTTTTTATAGATACTGTGGTTTTAAGTACCTGTGAACTTGTAATGAAGCAGTTAAAATACAGATAGGAGGACTTGTGCACACTGGGATCCCAGTTCATGCTGCTTTTTAAGTATCTAACCCTGCTGAACTTTCTTTGGCAACTCTGTGGCACTCTGACCTCAAGTGAAAGAACTTCTTACTGGGGATCAATATACTGTAACATTCATTCATTCATCAGACGCCACCTCCATCATTAACAGAAACATTAACATTGAGTATTTCATGTGAATACAGTTTCATGACAAGACCTAGGCTAATTTTAGAGTTAAGTGATTTTATTTACATACTATTGCAGGGTTAAACATATGCTTTTTCACACACTCAACAAATTTTACTTTTCATCTTTATAAATAA
Organism: Lateolabrax maculatus; assembly: GCA_031216445.1. Taxonomy (NCBI): domain Eukaryota; kingdom Metazoa; phylum Chordata; class Actinopteri; order Acropomatiformes; family Lateolabracidae; genus Lateolabrax; species Lateolabrax maculatus. Next base: position 10,929,098 of record CM062217.1, read on the forward strand.
TTATATAAAGGTTCTCAGATATTAAGCTACGCAGTTTCTTTGGGTTCTGTTCTTATCAGCTTGAATTTAAAACATTTAATATTCATTTCTCTACTGGTAAAGAATCAATATCAATGTGATTAAAATAGTAACAGTTTATTAGAAATTATTTCTTACAATGTCTCTTAAACATGATACAGTGTATTCATAGTGGATTTACTCAATGACTACTGGAGTACAACCATTTCAGTTTTTCTTTGCTTTATTAACAGACCTTTCAGCTACATTCAACCATTGTGTTCACTTATAGTCAGCTTCAATATGAGTGATGGTTACTGCCTTGTGTATATACAATACACCCAGAGGGACTGGAAAAATAGAAACTCTTGTATAATGTAATACAGTCAAATAAAACAGCCTTGAAATAAATACTTCTTCTGTGAAACGTATAATGCTGAATATTTGAGAGTCAGAGAGAAGTTCATTAAACTGGTCATTTCTGAGATAGTTTGGGGTGTTGCTGAATTGGACTGCATTATACTAAAGGCGCTTCTAACATAGCATTTTAGTTTCAACTAAAAGTAAATATAAGTTTCACATGGGTAGTATTTATTGTGGGGCTTTTCTATTGGATTGTATTACTTTGTACAGCGGTTTATTTCTTGGGACTAGGCATCCAGGAGCCAGGCTGGAACGTGTTTGCAGTGCTGGTGGGGTCTTCGCTGATCTCTTCCTTGCCGAAGCTGGCGGCCGCTGCATGGCCCTTGGCCAAAGTCCTTGCAGGAGTTGCTACCAGACCTTCCTCATACTCCTTGGCCTGTAGGGCCAGATCTTTCTCCTCTATCTCCTGGGCCTTCACTTTGATCTGCTCCCTGTAAGACTCATTCTTCAGCAGCTCCTACAAAATACACAATGGGATGCATATTCAGTGTTTCTGCAATCACCAAATTAAATTTAAAACCCTTTTAATACCACATAGAATGCAATTTAATCTTCATGGTCAAAGAATGATGGAAGGAACGCCATGGCCCAGATTTATTTGTTAAGCACTTGAATTTATTGACATTCATATCCCATTTTTCATTTTCAGCTGTATATAAGAATAAATCCATGGACTATAATAAATCACTTAATAGGATCTGGACCCAGATAAGTGCCAGAAGATTGATGGATGGATTAACCAATTAAAAATAAATGAAAATAACTTTTTGCTAAACCAACACTCCCCCATCATGAGTGGATAAGCTTCCTACCTACTGTGGTTAGCAGTGTTTGATGCAGCTGATTCAAACTCCACAGAAACGGATTGAACAGCAATCCACTGTCAGAACAATCCCACTTGTAGTTTATAGATCTATAAAGTATTCTGACAGCCCGCAACCACATATAAAAAAATATATCGGTATATTCATGACATTTTTTTTTTAAGGAAATAATTTCAAACAGAATGGACAAATCAAACAGGAATGTCTATTTTTGGCTAATTAAAGTATATCTAAATACCTGAAAAATCTAAATTCTTCATCGCATTGATTAGAAATCATTTTTAAAAACTCAATAAAGTAGCACTGCTCATTAATTTACAACATTGCTCACTATGGCTACCCAGATATATTAAAAAGGGACAGCTACCACGGTGTAAACGCTATGGCAAAATCTCTAACACCTAACACATCTGTCGTCATATCTCCCACCCCTACTGGATCATCTACCAAAGTCTGTGGTGTTGGAAATGTTGAGGTGGCAGTTTACGGAAGATTTGAGAAAATGGAGTATGACTACAAGATTACTGACTGGAACCTCCAAACTGTCCTGCAAAACGGAACCAGTGATAATTCCCTAATCAACGGCCTCTGTTTTTCTCCGAGAGCACGGCACGAAAAGTCAACGGCTCACTAGTCAAAAGTAGAGGAGACATGAAGTTGCACTGGATAGCTTCCAGGAACAAATGTGTGTATCTGTCGCGTATTAAGTAGGGCATTTACTAGAAAAAGAACAAGCGAGCTCAGTTAACCTATATTGGTCCAATAAACCCTGGTTATAAATGTAGTGCTTGGAACGGACTGGTAAACTAACATGACAAGAGACATTTGCTATACAAACAACCATTCCGGCTCATGGAAACAATTATAGTGTGAACATAGTCCATCAGTGGAATAGTTACCCACTTGAGCCACAGCTAGTGTCCAGTGATGTTAGCCTCTCCCCAGCATGTGAGACCAAAAAGGAAGGGAACTGGGCTTAATGCTGTTGTGTGCTGGCAGAACTGAAGGACTGGAAAAGAGAGGGGAGAGCCGTGGCCAAAAAGCCCCGCTTTGGGGAGGGAGACAAACATACTGAGCTGCTTTTCCAGCCTGTTAATGACAGGATTTAATCCAATCAATTTATGTCGGCTTGGACCGGGAAGAGAGGGAGCGTGACAAGGGGTAGGGTAATGTGCTGGGAGTGAAGCCTTGGCCACATCAACACTGTCCAGCTGTCGATGGCAGCTATTGGGCAGACACAAGGCAGAAAATTGGAAGAGAATGTTCTGGCAATAGAGGCAGGCGATGGCATTGGCCACTGGCAGGGAGAGAGGACAGAGAGATAGAGCGAGGGCCCGGGTATTGGCCTTCCGAGGGATTTCCTATAGACCCACATTTCGTCGGCCAAATAATTTCCAGCATTCTCACATTTAAAGAGCAATAAACCCAGCGAGAGGTACACGAGGGGAAAAACTGCACTCCTTCACCATTCCCATCTTGGAGCCTGCCAGAAATAAAACACAAAAAGCCGAGATGCAGGCTTTTTTTTTTTTTGCTGGAAAAAAGAAAGTAAACTAGGACATGGTGTCAGTGAGCCCCTTGTTCAGAGGCTGTCTTTGCTCTCCGTCTCGCCATCAATGCACTTCAGCTGCTGTTTATTTTAACACCTGTCCCCCAAAGTTCCTGGATTCAGTTCGAAACTGTAAGATAAAACAAATCAAAGCCTTTCCTCTCCATCTTTGCTTCTTTCCCTCCCTTGTAACCAGTCCCCCAGAGTCCAACCATCAGCACAGCGGGGAGGCTGCGGGGAGACGTACCTCAATGGAGGGGGGCTCCTTCCGTCTGCCTCGGATCCAAGCTGGAGGAGTAGGAGAGAGGAGGTAAAAAGGAGAGCGAGAACACCCACACAAACACACGCTGCAATAACAAAACCTACAGTCATATTTAAAGGCTGCGGCTAATGCACTGAGTTTCAGGGCACTACAGTAGCTCGGTGTAACTACCAAGTAATAGAGCTAGCTGGGAAAATGTATCCAGGGTTTTCACTTTGTTTTGTTTCATTTCACTTAGCAAACTATAGGGAAACATGCAGAATGGTAAAACATCCAAGTTATACACACGATAAACTCAAAACACTGTTACTGCTTTAGTCTAGGTGGAGCAGGGCCACTGAGTGCTGTGTCTCAGAAGAGGAAGTGTGGATCTGCTCTGATTTTTGAATTTGAAAGTACACACTCTGTACTCTGTCATTCTTCATCAGTACCTCTGTCCTTCTTTCTCCTCCTGAGTAGAGCTGTGTCTGTCTGTCATCTTTTTTTCCCCGTCTTTTTAAGGAGCTCTATTTTGGCTGAGCTGGCTGCACAGCAGAGCAGGTTAAAAGGAGCCAGAGAGAGAGAGAGAGAGATTTTCTAACTCTTCCTCCAGCTAGCGCAGGGATTCTGGGCCTCTTTTATCCCTTTCTTATTTGCATCCTGATGAAAATGCATGAGGGATGGGGCGAAGCAGGATGAGGGGTTTAAGGTGGATAAAGCCAGTCTGAGACAGAGGGAACAGTTTGTATCCAGTTGTAAGAAATTTGAAACACTATTTTATGGTACGGTTGTATAACACCAGCAGAAGGCGTCTTTGATAAACTCATGAATACGCTTTTTCCCAACCCCCATCTTGCAGTATGATAAGAAAAAAAAAAAAAGAAAAAAAGAAGAAAATCAATGGATTAGCCTAGACCCCAATAGATGCTGCCATGAATTTGTTATTCCTTTTTATTTGTGCAGCACTTTGTGTACTCTGGGTAGCTCTTTTGTTAACATTGTCATTAATCCATGTTGGTGATAGTTAAAGTATGTAACAGTGATGCCGCGGTCTAGACTTACCGTCCCACTCCATCGGTATGCTGCCTTCTATATACTCATATTCTGTAGGATTGGCTGCCACTACCATCCGCTTGGCACGGACGAGCCTTCCTGGGAAACCGAAAAAAGAAAGAAAAAAGGGAAAAGACAGCGAGAGGGAGCATGAGTGAGACGGAGATGCTCAACAATGATGCATACAAAACGCAAAGGAATACAAACAAGAGGCGCAGACACAATGCTCTCTGTCTCCCGCTCGGTACGGATACAGACAGACGCACAGACACACAAATACACAGAGGGATGACAGCACTGTGACAGGCCATGGATGATTACCTCGTGGCCCTCGGGCCCTTCTCCTCAGATCTCGCTGAGTGGCTCCAAATCTGGGCTAAGCCTTTATGCAAATCAACCTCCCTTTAACCCGACCAACCACGGCCCCCCTCGCTGACGCCCTCCACCAATCACAGCACGCTGGCTAACAATGCCCTCCAAAATCAACATCAAGCCGAGCAGGAGACAAAAGAGGTCAGATATCACAGAGAACAGGAGAGGCACGGGCTGCGTGGAATATTAAGTGCTCCTCTCCCTATCTGTATACAGCACGACGCTCGCTAGAAGCAAGGCCACCGCCAATTATTTTGGTCGAATCTGCTGATTAGACAAGTTTGGCTGGCACACAATGACATGGAGACGAAGGTAGAGGGGGGGGGGGGGGGGGGGGGGGGGGGCAAGGGAGAGGGACAGGGAGGAATAAGGGAGAGTGAGGGAATTAAAAAAGAGCCGGTTGTGTTGCGTCTTTGTGTGGAGCCTCGTACAGTGTTCACTAATAACAAGTGCCGCGTTGTTCCGTAGTTTCTCCTCACAGGTAGCCCGGATGTCCGTCCATCGCTCCCATCCCTCTGAGAAATGATGGGGCGAGGGAGGAGGAGGTGGAAGGAGTGAGAGGGAGGGAGAGGGAGAGAGAGAGAGAGAGAGAGAGAGAGAGAGAGAGTGATGATGCATGGCAAACATGGCTAGGAGGAGAGAAAATGGATGGGCAAGGAAAACAACACGCTCCAAAACACAGACAATCTGTCAGGATTCCATCACCGTTTCTCCGCAGCTGACTGGACATGGACAAATGGAGGCAACCACCTCCATGCACGCCGCAGACTGATGGCCTTAATGTTTACCTCAGCCATAACAGATAGCTACGGCACAGGGATGGATGAATGATGGCACTCAAAAGTGGCTGAGTGTGTGCACGGGAAGGCTGTGTTGCTTCGCCTGTGCCTCCTTTGTAAAAGTTTATCCTTTTCGTTTTTTTTTTTTTGTTTTTTTTTTTTAACTGATTCCAGCGAAGACGAAAACATTTTCACGCATGTGCTGTTCTGTAATTACGCCTTATGAGGATGATTCCTTTCCATACTTTATCCAGCCTATATAGTAATCAGGTCAGCTAATTAGGCTAGTATTGCTTTGGTTCTGCTTTGGTTCCCACTAGATTGTCACTATAGGGCCTCACAGGCTCCAGCCCTGTGCTTTAGTTTTTTTTTTTTTTTCCTGATATCCAGGTCTGACAAAAACACTGCATCTCATCCCACCTCGTCTGCAAAGCGGGCCCCGGCAATGTGCGAAACACGTTTCTGTAATCCTCGGCATTTGTTTGCATGTTTGCCTTAAAATGTCTTATGAGAAACTGTTTCCTAGAAAACCCCCACGACAGCGGAGCAAAAAAAAAACCAAAAAAACAACAGCCAGCAAACAAAAGGCCGTGCTCTCCAGGCAGTACTAACAAACACATTTAACAGGTATGTTAATTATAAACAGATCGTATCCATATTTGCTCTGGGTGTGGGTGGCAGCTGACTGAAATGGTACAATAATGACACAGTCCCCACAAGCAATGTGCTTAGCTACAGCTAATGCCTAACTAATAAGCATAAAGAGAGGCACCCACTTTTTCTCTGTCTCTATCGCTCTCCGCTAGGTTGCATCTCCCCCTCCAACATGGCTCTCCTCTTGTCTTGTTGCCTTTGCAGCATGACTAAACCCCTTCCACCGCGGCTTTTATCCTTGGATTTGAATAACAAATACAGTATGTACATATATTTATGAAACACGGCTGATCCTCCTACCACGTACACACTGGGAGGAGGCTTGTCAGTCTGATTGGGGTGATTCTCGCTCTCTTGGTAATCTCTTATCTGGGACAGCTACAGAAAAACACACAGGCCAAGGCCACATACCATTCTACTCCAAAAGTTCAACAGAAACGCAACTTCTCCAAAAAAGAAAAAAATGAATTATCTCACAGATATAAAAATCTGTAAAAACAAATGTTAAGATATATAACAGCAACAGCCTTAGTTGTGGACATGGGTTTATTGAAGAATGAGACTACTGCACTTAGCCCTACTTTTCACATAATACAGCATAACAGAATTGGCTGGTCTGATTTTTCAGCTCCAGCCTGCAACTAATGATTACTGTCATTACTACTTTATCTATAAAATTATTTTTACTTAGTTTTTCTTTTTTAAATGTAACATAAATCAAACAACCTTCCTAAACATAGACACGTAATCTGTATGAACACAAAAACAAACACAGACATCCAAGTATCTATAAATAATAACAAAAGGTCCGTCAGAAGTTAGCAGAACTGTCTGACCGACAGTCCAAAAATCTCGTGACAATGTACAACAAAGTTGCCTTCTTTATCCGTCTACAAGTTTAAAAATCCACAAGTATTCTGTTTCCAATTATAATGTTTAATGTTAGCTTCATATAGTCTATACTTTAAGATCCCTGACACAAACAGTCATCAGGCTGGATGTTTCTGTTTCACAGTTCAGACCTTGAGAGAGAGAGAGAGAGAGAGAGAGAGAGAGAGAGAGAGAGAGCGAGAGAGAGAGCGAGAGGTATAAAAAGGTGTTAGGAGCTCTCGATCTCAGCGGGCCCCCTTGTGACAGGTCTGCCTTCTCATCACTCACTAGGGGAAACCTACTTACCCATCAAATACACACACACACACACACATACACACATACACACACACACACAGAGGCTAGAGAGCAGGCAGATTAACCTGAGGGACAGGAGCGAGGACGCTGCCTCTTGCCGTGAAGGACAAACGCAGCACTGCGTTGGAGAGGGGGAGGGGCCAGCGGCAGGAGGAATGAAATCCCACCTCATAAATATTCATGAGCCATCTCACCTGTCTGAGCGCGACTCATCTGTGAGCCTTGCTGTGGAACCGGGGGGGGGGGGGGGGGGGTGAGGAAGGGAGGAGACAGGGAGAGGCAGAATGGGTGAGGGGTTGCCGTGGCAGCCAGATCGGGAGCCAATCAAACAGCAGGTACGCCTAACCCTCCCGTTCGTTAGGATAAGACGTGATGCCCTCTGAGGGCTGCTCTTTGAACCCTGAACACACCCCGCTAAACTTCATCACGTGCTTCAACACACACACACACACTCACACACACAGAAGCCCCAACTTCACACATCAGATCCCAGGTGAGTGCTGCTGGGGGCGACCTGAGAGGTTTTTCACCTCCACAATGTCATTGCGAGCATCTTGGGCTGTGCCTTTCTCCTGCACTCTGTCTTTGATTACAGACGCGAGGTGTCAGGGGAACACACTTCGATTGGCAACATCCGGGTGTGGAGAGCCCTCAGATAAGAAAAAAAAAAAAAAAAAAAAAGAGCTCTCTGCGTCTGACTCCAGCTGGTGGACCTTCATCTCATGATCCTCATCATCAGCACCGACGCCTACCCTGAGAAACACCACTTTTGGCTCGTCTCTGAGCAGACTGCACCACTTGCAACAGCCTGGCATTCAACAGAAAGAGCAGCTTTCTCAGTCTTCATGACTGTGCGAGGTAAAGCCGCCAGTTTTCGGCCCTGACACTGTGGTGGAGCAAAAAGCCGCCCTGAAACAACGAGCCCATCAGCCTGGATTGAGCCTACTTTATTCCTCTCCAGCTGAGCTGTGTGCGGGCGAGGGATGGGGGGACCAGTATGTGCATGGCAATGGACAGCTTTATGAAGATGGAGTGATCCGATAAGCATCGGTGATACAAGGGCAACCAGGTACCAATACTGACACCCTCTCCTTCTCTCTCTCTCTCTCTTCCTCCAATCTCTTCCCTTGGACAAAAAAAATGGAGGGGATGTGTGAGACCTGTAACCATGGTTACCTATTAGCCCTGAGCCTAGTGACGCGGGATGAGGTTTCGAGGGAAAAGGCCAGCCGTTGTTTCGCATCAGTTCTGGTTAGAGGAGGAGCTTAAGCATAAAGTAGGCCTGCTGCTCGTTTTTTTTTTTTTTTTATTCAGCCCTCGTTCTGTTTGTCCCTGTTGCTGTTGATCCCGCTGAGGCTTGAGCGAGTCACAGCAGAACAGAGGAGAATAATTCATATAAAAGTAATAACATTCTGAGAAGAATACACTGATTTCCCCTGTGTGTTACTTCTAACTAAATGCACGCGCACTTGAGGGTAGAAGGGATACTTTAGCCCCTTCCACTTAAGACCACCCGTCCTCTTGAAGTCTCTTCCCTGCCCGACGGGTTATAGAAAAAGACCAAGGCGAGCCAGGAAGTCAGCGTCCTTTGTGTGGCTGTGGAGCGGTGAGGACACCCCTCCTTCCTCCCCGGCTCCTCTGAGGCCCATGCGTGTGATGTCCATACACCAAGCTGTCCACCCCTTTCTATTCACCTCCATCACTCTCATCCAACCCCCTTCCTTTTTCCTTCCATTGCACCTTCAGTCCCCCCACTCTCTCTCTCCATTAACCTACCTCCACCTTCTCTCTCTCCCCCTCTATCTGTCTGCCTGTTCCACCCACTCATTTCACCCTCTTTCTGTCAGAAACCCTCCTTTCACTTTCACTCTTTCCATTCTTCCCCCACTCTATAATTTCACCCCATATGTCAGCATCCCCCTTGTTCTTTGTCACTCACTTTCTATACCCCACCTTCTTTTCCACCCTCTCTGAGTCTCCCTCGGCCTTATCTTTCCTCCCTTACTCCTAGCCTTATTTCTCTCTGCCTGTCTGCTTTATTAAAATATTCTGAATTGAATAAGCAGCGGCAGGCTCCGGGAGACGTCTGCTTGTGTGTCGGTCTGTCTGTCAGTCTTTTTGGCTGAATTTCTGACAGACAAGGAGCCCCGAGGTGTCAAAACCTCTCGCTGGCCATCTGACCAGAGAGAAACATGAGTGCAATGAACAGTAAACAGTAAATCACATGTGGACCAAATCAGAAAAAAATTTTTGATTAATTTGTTGTCTATGATTGGTCGGCAAACAGCAAATCAGTTTACAGGAGGTACAACCAATCACATTTATATAAAATTAGTGGGTTATGAGACAGGTGGCGTCTGAAATGTATACAAATACAGTTCTACTGTAGATTGGCTGTGTTTAACAGACCTGCAAATGCTTAAACTACTGATATTGGAGCCAGGCCCATTTGTAATGGTTCTACCACAAGAAATAAATGTGCCTGTTTCTCATTTTCAGCATCTATCTTTTCAAATGCCTTTTTAATGAAGTAGTTAAGCCACTCCATGATGTTCCACTACATACAAATACACACTTGGCAACCAATGTACAGCAAGATGAGTTAAACCCACTTGGTTTCCCTATAATGATTAAACAACCTTCATTTAAACCCCATGCATTGCAAAGCTGCTGATCAATTAACATGATTTACTGTGGCGGATCTGGACATAGCCATTCCCTGGTAAACACTGACTTGGTGTCCTACTGTAGGATAGACCTTCCTTCATCACACCCTGGGGATGACTTGTGGCAGAATAAACAGCCATTTGGACCCTTGTCTCCCTCCGCTGTGACTCTTTTCATGGAAATATGCGGCTTGAATCAACGCTCTGGTGACACACAGCCATCTGTTGTTGTGTTAAGTGTGTTTGGGCATGAAGTGGAGAGAAAACACACAATCGCAGATTTTTTTTTTTCCCTTTTTAAAAAAAATACAAAGCAGATACAAATGCGCGCGCACACACACAGCGTGTAGTTGCAATGCCACACAAACACATGTACACAATCACAGATGCACACACTAGTACAACCACACACACCTCCTCCCTCAGTCCCCAGAGTCACCCATCCTGAAATAGCAGAACTGAGGCCTTTTCAGTTTTTCACTTCATAGAACAGAGCTGGGGAATCAAATAAATAATAGACAAAGAGAGAGGGATAGTGATAGGACGACAAGTCAATGCATCTTTTTTCTGCAACAGTGTGGCGCACCTCTGAAGAACCTCTGAATCCCTTCCATTCTCCACACAGTGGAGAGGACCAATAGATTAAAACTGCATGGCACACAATGCTAAAATGAATTGCGCTAAAAATACATCCTTTTCACTGAGACATGAAAGGAAACTGCCTTTCCTCTGTCCACTATTGAGCAGCCATTGATTCCAAGACAAAGGCTACACCTCCTCAAAGAGGTAAGAAAAATAGCAATCATACAGGCAATTATTTTCAAATGTGCCTGCAGCGGCCGATAATGTCAGCGCGCCTCTCTTCCTAAATAAAGGGAGGGAAGGCAGGCGTCAAAGCTGCGGGCCCACTGCTGAAGACGAATGAGCCCATCCGCAGAATGCTTTGCTTTCATCTGGGCAGCATGACATGGCGCTCCATGCAGTGCAAGGCAGAGCTGGGCCTAGGGGACGGACGCACACAGAAGGAAAGAAGAATATAGATTCTCTATTTAGCTCTATGGAGCCAACACCGAGGCAAAGGCCTTCTAAAGACCAGTGGCCAGATTGCCAGTGGCTTTCTCTTGTAGCCCTGCCATAGACAACAATCACTGGAGCTCCACAGCCTATAGCATAGTTCTCGCTGTGGGGCAGCAGCACACAGTAGGCCTCTTTGGCTGGAGCTTTTCTAAAGACAGAGACAGAGACAGAAATTCTCCCTCTCTCAGCGTGTACTTCAGACTCAGGCCTTTTCATTTTGATGTGCAGCAGCATCTGAGGAGAGAGGGACAGAAAGCTCTCTGCTGGGTTCGACCCTCCACACTGCTGAACTACTCTAATGTTTTGAATAGAAATCTTCACTGGACTGGCTTCAAAGAAGGAAAATTGAGAGGCAGCAATGAAGGGGAGGGGCAAGGGAAGGAAGGACTAACTGAAGGCAAATAAAGAGGTCAACCTAAGAAGAAATCTGGGCAGTTGTTGAGATCAGATAGGACAGATTCACATAAAAAAAAAAAAAAAAAAAAAACGAGTTACTTCCTTTTCTTTTTCCGTCCTAGCCACCATTAACGTAGCCGACCACACACGGAATTGCTTACGCCCCAGTTTTCTAAAGTTAACATATTGAGAGAGGTAGAAAATGGGGGCAGCAAAGCATGGATAAAGGTAGAGAGGGATTGACTGAACACTAGGGATGGACAAATGAATACAAGAAGTAGGCAGGGTTGGGAGAGAGGGAGAAAGGGAGAGAGAGAGAAAGGGAGAGAGAAAGAGAGAGAGAGAGAGGAAGAGGACAGAGACTCCTCACCTACTTCAACCACTACTCATGTGCTGCAGTGGAAAGCCCTGCGGTCCACGCCTCAAGGCCCTGAGCCCACGCTTGGCCTATCAGTTTAAGATCAAAAAGAGCTCGCTTTAGCAAGACATATGGACTGAATAATGCATCTGCTTTATTTCCACAAGGCTGGACGGGCTGAATGGAAGCAAAAAAAAAAAAAAAAAAAAAAAAAAGAGAGAGAAATGTGTGCACCATATATTTCTATTTGTTTATTATGAATGTATATGTGTGCCTGTCTGGCTTTTATGAGCGTGTTTGTTCGGAAACAGTTTTTCTATAGGCCAAACAGCCTCTCCACAGTGTCAGTCATTGTGATTGGACAGTGAATGCGGTAGCCTGTAGCGTGCTAGGAAATGGGCTTGTGTGATGTCTCATTTGAATAGTCTGACAGCCAGAGGTGGAGGAGCAGCCTTGTAATGAATTATAAATACGAGGTGGGCCCAAGTCTCCCCGCAAACTGCTGAGAAAAGGTGAAGCACAAAGTCAAGTTCAGTCATTAAGAAACTAGGCTTACAACCTGCCAGAGGTTGGTCCCTTACCAGCAAAACAAAAACAGCTTGGTTTTGTCCTCTGAGAAAAGAACCACTGAATATATGCACTGTACGATATCTAGTCAGCCGAAAAACACTTTATTTAAATTGTATAATGTTGCACCAAGAGAGGGAGACAAACACAAGCATGTGTAGGTGGGATATTATTACTCGCAGATAATACAGTATCTGGAATTGGAGTGAATTAATATCAATACCTTTGTTACTAATAAAGCAAAGGGCCGCTGGTTAACCAGCAGTATCATGTCTGGAGCAGGCAAAGGCCGTGCTCTCAGACCTGTGACCCTTGACCTGTGGCCTTTAGTCTGGGTAGGACCCCTGCTGATGATGATTTATGGTGGTAAAGGTTGGGGAAAGTGGGATTTCTAGCCTGGACTCTGCTAATGAGCTAAACTACGAAAGACAGGACTCACGCACACTTATGTTTCCCCCAAAACAAGTTAATGTGCAAGTACGTGTATGACATATCAAATTTCCACAATGTGTTTTTGTTGTCATTTAGTAAAAGCGACATTCAGTTATGTCAGTACCAAAACATTTAACTTAATAATTTCTCAAATTAGGAAAAACCCCTGTGCAAGGATGCCACAAAACCTCCTTTCCTTTTTGCTGAGGTGAGTCATCATAACCTCACCTCACCGTCTTCTTGTCCTAGACATCACTTCTCAAAGACCCTCTATGAGAAAGACAGGACGACTGTAGGACAGGAAGCCTGGGCACTGAATCTGCAAGGCCGACAAGAGCGTCCTTGGCCCTCAAACAGTCAGAGATGGTGTGAAGGACACCGTTGGCATCGCACCATGGATTAGCCTGATGACACAGTTCTACTGCTTGGCTTGAACATTACATACTGTAGCACTGCCATGTCTCAGTAGGGATATATGACCTCCTTCTAAATCCTCATCACAGACAAGTAATCATCTCGTCTGGAACAGTGGAGGACACTTTTCTCTTTGAAGGCCAGTGACAGTGGAGCTGCCATAATTCTTCCCCCCCCAAAATTATTAAAATCTTAACTGCAGTGCATTAAAAACAGACTAAGAAATCTTATTAAAAACACTAAAAAGGGAGACAGTTATTGAGACGGTTGCTCCATCTAGTGGCGAGTTTTCTATGCTACAGGAGTGAAAGAGTAAAGGTAAAGCCATTTCCACAGCATCAAAACATTTTAGGAAGGGAGCATTGGCACATGTACAATACAAAGTTAATTGCTGGAATATTAAAACGTATTGAACCGGAGTACAGTATCTATATATGAAACACAGTGGGCAAGAAAATCTACATTTGTCATAGAAACAACCACAGCGTGCACACGCAGAAAAGTGTCAGGGATAGAAAAAAGGCTTAATTTAATCTCATCTGCTGCTTTTAGAAGTCATCTTCATAGATCTGCAGGGACCTACACTGTAAAGCAATTCACGACCGGCTAATTTTAGAACAACAAGGCCTAATTTACCTGTCCACGTCTTCTGTTCTGGGATTAAGTAATATTTATTCCCCAGATGATCTGTCCCGACGTGATCGCGTACTATTCCAAACGTACGCCGTAAAACGCCGGCAATCCTGCTCATCTTTCCGGGACAACCCGACGGTCTTGGGGCTGTGTTGTGTGTCCCCTGTTGGCTGTCTGCCCTCTCACAGGGTTGTTTACGCAAGTGTCCACGGGGTTTGGGAAGAGACGCAACAAGCCGGCTCCTGATTGGACGGCTCCGCCTGACCAGCCAATCAGCGCACTCGTCATTGAACGGACGCTACGTTCCAACATGGCGGCCCATTGTATTGAGCTGCTGCGAAGTTAGTGGAAATGAATGAACAGTAAACAACGAATTATCAAGGAAACGTACCCAAATTAGATTTAAATAGCGCATTTGGCTATTACGGAGCTTTGGGTATAATGTCATGTCTTGTTGGACGCGGAAAATTTCAGTTTGGATTAAAAACTTAGTTCAGTGCAGGGAACATGTTAGCCTTGAGCTAGGTCAGCTGGCGGTTGGATTTATTAAAAACTGGTCCTGCTCTGAAATTCAGTTTCTCTTCAAGTCGAAGCAATGTTGGGGTTTCTGACAGCAAGGCAGGCCGGCCTGGACGACCCCCTGCGACTGAGACGTGCAGAGTCAACGAGGAGGTGAGAGACAATGAAAGTATCGTAACTACAAAGGAAAAGAAATAGAGCAAACCCAGAGGCCATATTCATACACTCAGTTAACTAGTCAGAGAGCTCGTAAACCTAAAAAATTCAATATACGGAGTCTCATTTGAGGATATATTGGGTTGTTTCATTGACAGTCTTATGAAAAGATGAAGAAAGAGAACATCTGACATGTCTGAAGATTTCAGAAGCTTTTACTAGCCATCGTTTGCAAATTTCACTCAATAAATTACTTTGTAAATTGTCCACATATCAAAATGTGTTGACTGTTAATTGTCTATGAATTGGCTAACTGATTAATCTAATAATGGTTTCAGTGTTCCAATATTTTGTCTGATTAGCATCACGTCTGTCTTTGTTGTTATTTGCCTTTGCTGTGTCTTTTTCACTATTATCTTGTTTTGATAATCTAATTGGGCTTTAAAGGCATGATATGAATTAATGGAGCGTCCAGTGACACATGGCTCTTCCCCTCTCTGTATCTCCAAAGGGTCCTCAGTCTGACGTTGAATCCTGACAGAGACGTCGACCGAATCCATGGAAACGGCATTAACACCATTGACATCGAGGCAATAGAGGGAAGATAGTAAGTCCACTTAGTCCTACTATTACTGGTCTATAAATGACTACATTACAGTCCCACCTCACCATGAAACTGTTATATTTTAAGCAGCAAAATCTGCAAAAAGCAGCTGTAGATCTATCCTAGACAAAATTTTGTGGTAAAAGCCCAGTACAATAGAGGTGAATAGCATTTAGTTTTTGGCAACACTAAGCATAGGGAAATAACATCTGTGAAGTGCAAGTGTTGTTCCAGTCACCTAAAATAATCCACAGATTTCATAGAGATCTACTGTCTTATGCTTCGGTAGGAAATAAAGGAATCTGTGTTGGAGTAAGTAATGCTATCCTTTAAGTCAAACTCTCTCTGTTGTTTAGCATGTTGTCTGGAGGAGCAGATGGAGTGATTGCCATCTATGACCTGGAGAACTACAGTGGGAAACCACAGTACACCTGCAAGGCAGTTTGCACAGTAGGCAGGTGAGTGTTACGTAATTTACTAATTCCATCCACAGGGGGGTAGCGCTGCATTAAGTTCCCACAGTACAATTTCTTGTAAGCTTGTTCACAGCCATGCCCTTGCCCTGGGCCACGTACTATACATTAAAGGGAAATGGCCTGAATCAGAATGTTTCGTCCCTCTTTCGGTGCTCAAGTTTGTTTTGTAAAGGTGACGTGAGCAGAAAAGTCCTACCAAATCTTATTTTGTACCCTTAACCAGTGATTCTGATCCAGATCTAATGTGACTTCAGTCTGAACAGTCATATCAGAATTTATTTACTGTTCCTCCAAGAAAACATCTGTCATGAAAGCAAATGCACTTGCATGGCTGAACAGGGTTAAATGAGAGTGTAGCATTAAGGTTTCCAGTGTGAATTTTAGCTTTAATGTACAGACACGGCAGATTAATTTACTCTTGTTTATTGTGCTGGAGCACTATTGTATTTTTGTATTTCGAACATAATTGGACGCAGATCACCAGAGTTTAAGCAATAATCTGTGTCTATGAAGTTGTGTATTACCTTTTTTTTTTTTTTAATTTAGGTCGAATCGACATGTCCACAAATTCAGTGTCGAGACAGTCCAGTGGTATCCGTATGACACAGGCATGTTTGTCTCCAGTTCCTTTGACAAGACCATGAAAGTCTGGGACACAGAGACCCTGAAGGTAAGGAATGTCATCCACAGAGTAGGTCGCTCCATGTTAAATGTGATATACATTGAGTTACCAGTTTATAAGGTACACCTGTACTTTTAGTTCCCTCATGTAGTATGTAAATTGGAATGGACAAAATTAGAAAGATCTTTCTATACAATGCTGTGCGGTACAATAGAGCTGAATCAACATATGCAATTATACGCATGTCCCCAGTAAACCGGTAACTCAGTGCATGGAGTTTGGTTTATTAAGTAGCTGACATTTGTTTTCTTATAGCTCGACCATCCTTTCTCTCTTTTTGCTCTTTTCACTATCTCTCCCACTCTCTTTCCTATTTTCTGCTTCATGCTCTCTACCTTTCTATGCCACATAGTCCCATATGGCAGGCCCTGAGCTGTGCTAGAGTTACACTGGCACCGCGATTACCTCAAAAGGTCAGAGAAGGGACAGAAAAGAACCCACCGACCTTTCATTTGTTAATCTACGTGTTTCTGTCTCTCTGACCCACGCAAGCACACGCACTCATACCTATTACATGGTTTATTGTGGTTGTGTATTTGAACATTATTGTGTGTTTTGCATTGGGTGCACATAGTGTATTTGTACGTGTGGTATTTTTATGCAAACAGTGCCTCCTCTGTGTCTATGCCCATTGGCTGAGCCCATGCCGCTGCTGGCACACACTGACAGATGGGGGACAGAGAGGCTTTTTATATTCGCTGAAGAATTTGCATTGTAACCGCCACTGCTGCTCGGGTGCGCTGCCCGCTGCCCCCCCCACTTGCCTTTAATTTGACCCAATTCATATTCTGAACTCTTTCCATTTATACTACAGTTAATTTTAAAGGCCGTGGCTTATCTAAAGTGATGTCCGTATATTTTGTCATGAAATTGAGATTTGTCATTCTGCAACTACACTTAGCACTAAGTATACATGTAGCTGAATTTTTAGCATAACTTGCTGACCCTGTCCCGTCCATCACTTTCTCTTTCTCTGACTTTTTGTTTCTTCAGCCTGCTGAAGTCTTTGAGTTTGAGGGCAATGTCTACAGCCACCACCTGTCCCCCATCGCCAGGAAGCACAGTCTCATTGCAGGTGTGTGTATGGATGCGGCCACATTTTTTTACCTGTTGGCATTTCTATCATTGGGAGCTAAAAAGCATTGAACTTAAGACAAAAAAAATCCCATTAGTTTCCTTGTCTGTCATCAGTTTGTTTCTCCAAGCAGTGTACTACTGTTTCCCCACAGTAAACCATAGACACTGACCTTGTATCCAGGTTATAAAGTAACATGTACCTGGAGGGGACAGAAGTGGGCCAGAAGCAGGTTACACAGGGATTCAAGTGCAGAGACAGATTTAAGTCGAGATAAAAACAAGGAATCTAGCTGTCACCTCACCAAACAGGACCAACAGGTTACTCGTACCCAGTATGTGCTCATAACAGTCTCTTTGACACGCCTGTTTCTAAGCTGGAGACAATCACAGTGTCTGTTTTATTTTTTGTTTTTTGTGTGTCATTCCATCTCCGACGTGTGCTTGTCAAACAAGTTGCAAACATCCATGTAGTCTTCCGTATTACCCAGGGTGACACTTTTAATGGAATGGTTTCCTATAAAGCACCATTTGCTCATTAATTGTCCATAAATAGGGCTATTTAGATTTTAATGATATCCCGATCGTCTTCTTTGTTCTGTAAAATCTCACCAACTACCTTGCCCCTCCTCCTATGTATACATGCTGGGTGTGTTAGCTCATGTTAATCAGAGGTTCGTATCAGTGAGTTTTCATATTTACCACACCTTATTTGTGAGAACCTGGGATTCCAGTTTTTATCCCTTTGAATTACCTCTCCATTATTCACAAGTTGTAGTAGATTATACTCACACCTTTATGTCTGTAAAATTTGACAATATTGATGAGTAGGAATGTAATATTGAAACTGTACAATTGAATGGAATTTTCAGCTTTTAACTTATCCTTGTAATTCCCTTTTTTCAGTGTTTTAAACAAGGAAATAATGGCAGCCCTTTGAGTCTCCTCCCACAACCCTCTTTTTGTCTCTGTGTTTTCAGTTGGCACCAAAGACCCTAAAATCCAGCTGTGTGACCTGAAGTCTGGTTCACGGATTCATGTTCTTCAGGGTTAGTGGACTAGACCACAAATACACACAAACACACACTTACTTTTCCTGCTGTTTCTCTCACACATTTAAACGATAACTTCCCCCTCTAGGACACAGAGCCGAGGTCCTGTCTGTGCGGTGGTCGCCCAGATACGAGCACATCTTAGCCACGGCCAGGTAGGCACTACTAACTGCCAGTCTTTCTGTGGAGGCTCACTCTCTGAAACCATCAACTAGTTTGCCCTCAGAGCCACATCAAAGAATAATGCCATGTACAGAACAATCCCAGCATGGTGTGTCCCAGCAGTGCTTGTCATCTCAGCTCCTGCCCATCTGGCCACATTTCAAACCTGAGTCAAGGATAATGCCACCACATCGCTAACAGATAGGCACTGTGGCACTCTGGTAGCCCGGTCAGTATATAGCATATGGTAGATACAGTCCCCACCTGTTTTATGCTACATTAGACCTGCTAATTAACCAACTGGGATCAGTGTGCTGCTGCCCCTGTGGACTGTGGCAAGTGATTTTGTAAACAACTGGCATAGAGGCACTCAGAGAAGTGTATGATGTTCTGTTATGAAGCTGCATGTCAATTCCCAACAGTAAACTGACCTTCAACAACAAACACTGGCTTACACACAATGGTGTATTCAAAGCTCATCAGTTTGATCATGCATTGTACATATAATCCCTGTCTTGCCCTTGTGCATGATCTTTTTTTGAATAGTTTATAGGACTATATTATTTAATCAGGAGAGTGTTAAACCACAGTA
This sequence comes from Lateolabrax maculatus, assembly GCA_031216445.1. Taxonomy (NCBI): domain Eukaryota; kingdom Metazoa; phylum Chordata; class Actinopteri; order Acropomatiformes; family Lateolabracidae; genus Lateolabrax; species Lateolabrax maculatus. Next base: position 10,948,038 of record CM062217.1, read on the forward strand.
ATTCCCTCATTTTCCTTCTAAGTGCAGACAGCAAAGTGCAAGTATGGGATGTGCGTCGGGCCGCTGGTTGTCTCTTCACTCTGGACCAGCACAATGGAGACAAGTCAAAAGCCTCCTCTGAGGCAGGTACTGTTACCTCTCCCCTTTTCATTCTTTTTGTGTCTTTATACTCATTCATTTTGAATGGACATGGCTCTTTTTAGATGTTATAGCCTTTATTTAGAAAGGGAAAATACAGGTATTGAAGGGCATCTTGACAGAAGTTATTGTCAGACGGCCAACCTGGGGTGTAATTGGCAGGGTAAAAATTTCGGGTTTGCTTGTATGCTGATGAAGTGCATCATCCAGTCATATATTTCCCCTCCCCCAACCATATAAATCCACCAATCACTGTCCAAGATATCCCTTTAGCAAACCAAAAATATGGCATAGCTTTTAGTGGTGCTGCATAGACATATTAAATATTCATTAGAAGATGAGGTACACATAACTCCAAGAATGTTTTAACTGAAGAACTCTGGTAGCAGACATTGATCTAGAGTCATAGAATTAATTAACTGATGCTTCTAATGATACATTGAACAGCAGAAAATGAAGTCTGTTTCACAGCAACATTTTCCTCCTTTAAGCTATGATGTCAGGTAAAAACAACTGAGTATGTCTCTCAGGAGGAGTAGTCAACATTCTGCTCATACAGTATCTGTTTTTCTTACCCAAGGTCCTGTTTGTGTTACAGCCAAGGGGGCCAGTTATAGAGGAAAACCAGTTAAAGCAATTAAAACTGTTTATCTAGTTGACAAAAATGCAGTAGGAAAGAGATTACAAATGCATATTACCATGTCTTACTTGTGTTTAACCAGTGAACACAGCTCATAATGGCAGAGTGAATGGTCTGTGCTTTACTGGTGATGGCCTCTACCTCCTCACTACTGGAACTGATGATCGTATGCGACTATGGAGTAGTGCCACAGGAGAAAACACACTGGTAAGGTGTGTGTGTGTGTGTGTGTGTGTGTGTGTGTGTGTGTGCGCGCGCGCGCGTTTGTAAGTTTGTGAGAGAGAGAGAGAGAGAGAGAGAGAGAGTGAGAGTGAGTGAGTGAAAGTAAATGCTTTGTCCTCGTAACCCATTAACACTTACATGCAGATGCACAGTTGCAGACCCATTTAATTTGCCTTTCCCAAACTAGATCCTTGAAAGAAGTGTGAAGAACAAATTGAATGAATAAATACCCTGAAATGTCGCAGCTGTCTTTCCTGGATCTCATTGCTCCTTTTGACACCTGTTTTTAATTTGATAGTTATACTTATGACTGGTTCAGGATGTGCCTTCATATCAGCAGTGACTCAATCTTTGGTCCTGTTTTAGTGCAATTTGTACATGTGCACACTTGGATGATGTTCTGTAATAAAACAAGATAAATTACCCTAATTATGCATACAACATGTGACTCCACAACATGCAGCCTGTAAAACCAAAACACTGAGCTACAAATGGGAAACAGCTCCGTAAAATCAATAGTTTCACATTAGAGTAATTTGATTCATTTTAATACCAAAACATTGATATAATATTGGTTTGATGTGTTCAATTTAGGACATCAATATATGAATTTCTTACAACCTATTAGAGGAAACCAGAACTATTTCTTGGTATTTTGTGGCCAGTCTCTGTTGTGTATCTCCAAAAAGCCAGAAACAAACAAAGCTTATTGGTGTAAACATAGACTATCACAGTTGTAATCCTAGAAGCTTGAGTACACTTTCATTAGTATCAGATTAGGTCACTGTGATGCCCTCTCCTCTGGGCCACCTAAAGACTGTAAAGTCTCCACAGTTAAACAGAACGCTGCTGCACAAGTTCTAACTAAGAAAGGAAAACCAACCACATCAACCCTGTTCTTAAATCTTTACACAGACCTTCATTGATTGCTAGACATGATTTTGACTTTACTTTTACTTCTTGTCATCCACCAGTCTCAAACATTTAGAAGTTTAACTGGGGCTGTTTTTGTACTGTGGTGAACATGAAAGCCAGAATGAAATTTCTGTAAAATTATCTACAAATTAAGCTTTTCTTTTTGTCTTGATTGGTTTAAAAATGTTAAGTTCTGAAGGAGGTTTTCAAGAGCACAGGGAAATTGTTATTAATGGCAGTACTTTCTCTTCTAAACTGATATTCTCTAAAAACCTTTTTAATTGAAGATGTGATATTAGTATGTAAACAAGTGAACAACAATCACCGACTGCAAACCAGCACTCTGCCACTGTTAACCAGATTGGACAGCCTTGTTTATATCACCACTCTTACAGTCTGTTAAGGACAGACTCTGACTATTTTAGTTTCGGTCAGCATAATAGAAAAGACTTGCGCACATTGATCCCTCTAGATGGGTGGTTTTGCCCAGCCTGAACCAACAGGATACCAGCCTTTAAGTAACATTTCTTTATAGCATTGGATCTACATGAAATAATGGAAAACTTGTATATACAACTCCATACAAAACCCCACAACACAGAAAAATAACCTTACCCTAAAGCCGAGAGAGGCTAGGTTATTTTCCCTGGGCTCTTACATTGGCTGCTGTTCTAATTTCCTGCTCTGCTGCTTCATGCTGTGGTTGCCATGGTAGGCAATTTTTCCATCTTCAAGCTGTATCACAAGACAAATAGTGACTTAAAGGGTAGATTACAGTTGGATTATAGATGAGGTAGTAATTCTGGTGCACATTAGGGGATGTAAAAGTAATGTATTACACAATTCAAATCTGGTTCACAGACATGAAATAAGCCTAGTAATTCTACACCATCAAGATGAAATAATGTGCTTGTTTGTACCTGTTTGTCTTGTTTTTAAGGTCTCTGTAAATCCTGGAAAAGATAAATAAAATATAGAATATAAAGAATGTCTGTCTGAAGTAATGTAACCTACATTGAAAGCCTTTAATGGTTTTGTATACCCTTAGAGTTCAGTTTGAGAAGACTTAAAATTATGGTTTCTTGCTCGGCCGTGCACTAAATAGCTCAACATATTGTAACAAAAACTGTTGTTTTAAAAAAGGAAAAAACTTCATGTTCATCCATCTTACATTGTGTAGTGTTTTTAAGTAGTTTTATATTTGGACATATACACACATAATCTGAGCAGTGTGCCTTCCCTGTTTGTCCCTCAGGTAAATTACGGGAAGGTCTGCAACGAGAGTCGTAAAAGACTGCAGTTCACAGTGTCACGAGGCTGCAGCCCAGAGTTTGTGTTTGTGCCGTGCGGCAGCTCAGTAGCGGTGTATGCCCTCCACACGGGAGAGCTGGTAACTATGCTCAGGGGTCACTACAACAACGTTGACTGCTGCGAGTTCCACCCAGACTACCAGGTGAGACATACTGAAGTCCCGGGTGGTGACTATGTGCTGCATCTGGCCAGTACACCGCATTTATTTGCAGTGCTGCCTTTGTTTGTATTTCCATCTATCTATTGCTGTTTGTTCCGCCAGTCAGATATAGTTAGTCTCTCGTACACTTAGAGAATTCAGGTGAGTTTCTCTGTCGCTGTGGTGTTGTCACTGCAGTAAGAGCTATTAGAAATGTGTAATCATCATGGCAGTCTCAAATGAGCGGCTTCGCTCGGACAGATAACATGGTTAAGTCAACATTTCCTGAGCTACTATAAATGCAAATACATGTGTTTCTCTTGTGAGACCCAAGTTAGGTCTCTCAGCCTAAATGTCAATTGTGAAGTCACGTGCAGGTGCAGGTTTAACTGTAGCTTCATATTCCAAGTTTTTTTTTTATTGCAACAGAACAGAAATACAAACATACAAGAAACAAAGGGTTCAGTGACAGTATCACAGGTGTAAATTGTGATGACATAATAAGTCAAACAGATACACATAAAACAAATGTACACACAGTAAAAACCGTGCTCTCAATAATAGTACTGTATAGCCAAGTGACACATGCTGTGTGTCAAAATAACAGAAAATGTCTCTGAGGCTGAAGGATTATGTGGAGTTTACTTTGACAGATGAGTTCGAAATCCACAATTTCCTCACAGGTGAAGAACAGGTGGCTTTTTTTTCACACTTTTCACCAAAAGTACAAGAGCTGTCAATATTTGTAAATTTAGGTAGAAAGTAAAATGTTACAAAAATAATGTCAAAATGTAGCAGTAAACAGAACACGCATTAGACACATCTTTTCCAAACACAGCAAAGAGTTCATGGTTTAATTTCTTAAAGGCTGATTCAATATGCACTATTTTATTTATTTTTTTTTTTTTTACTAAACATCAGTGGAAAACAAGCTTAAGATAAAAAACGACCATATTAGTTTTATTCTGTTGGAAGCTTTGCTATGGACACACAAACATGCCAATTCCACAATTGGCCAAATATTGACATAACAATATTATCAATAATATCTAACTAAAAATGAAATTGAAGAAGAAATGAAATTGGCGGTATATGTTCAAATCCATGTTGTATGTGTATGCATTACACTATAAGCTGATAACATGTTTTGTTTGTTAATCAATATGCTTGTTCAGTTATGTATTTTCTACTCAAGTGTTCTTTAAGAATAACTATATATGGAATATATGGTACTATATATGTCAGTAGTAATTTTTGCTGAGAAACACCTTAAATATTAGATAACTTTAGTTATACCTAATCATCACAAATGTAGAGGGATGTCCAACCTCCGCTCTCTTTATAAGGCCATTTCAACATCCGGTAACATGCACAAGAATGCAGTTTGGCGACTTGTCCCATGGCAGTGAGAATGTGATAGTTCACTTGCATTGCATGGAATTGTTTAAGGTGAAGGTTATGCTGCAACACCAGTTCTTTTTTTTCCATTTCCTGCAACAGTGTGTGAATCAATATGTCAAAGGTGAGATGTCCCTGTTATTCCTCATATGTAGGAGCTGTATAGTGGAGGTAAAGACTGCAACATCCTGGCGTGGGTTCCTGTCCTTCGTGCCTCAGATGTGGAAGAGGAGTCAGATAAGGTACAACAAGGTTCTTAACAACAGGAAACAAGATATGGAAAAGACAATAGGAATGATTGTGGAATCAAATAACACTTAAACACTTAAATTTAACAGATTAACTCTATATCATTATGTTGTAGTCCACCGTAACCGACCGTAACAATTTAATGACAGTCTCAACGTGAACACAGTTATTGATTGATTAGTTTCGTTATTTTGTTTTCATGGCAGAAATGAGATCATAAATAAGCGGTGTGTCACTGTAGGAATGTATGGCATCTCAGTTACCTGGCACAGTGTCACATATACACAGCAACACTCAGACACCACCACCCAGCCCTGGATTCTACTAGTGCTTATTGAATTACAAATCCCCCTCTCTCTTTCAGTTTAACTAGTTTTATCAATTGATGGTTTGATCAGGTGAACTCAAATTTCCCACAGTGTATACCCATACTACATATGGCTGTGATTTGTGTGCATATGTATTATGTTTTTGTAATGGAAAGAATGTCTTAATTGATCATTGACACTGAGCTGAATGTTTTTACTCCTTACAGGGTGCTACGGGCCAGTCTTCCGTGAATCCTGCCTTCCAGGATGCATGGAGCAGTGATGAAGATTAATGCTGGTGTTTTATATGAGCGGACAAAGTGGACATTCAGGTGTCTGGCCATGCAAATCAGCACACATCCTTCATGATAAAGTTGTCAAAACACGATAGGTCCAGGGACACGTGTGAAGACAATTATGGGTTTAGGGAAATTTCTCCTGGTTAATCATTGCAGACAAAGATGAAAGCCTTTACATTAAATATGTAAATAATTGTACATCTTTATAAATATGCATAATGTTATGAATAATGGTTGTTTTGTTTTGGTACATTTGATAAGTTTCATGCTGCCAAAGTCCTCTTAACCTGTTCCAAATTCAGTGTTTTCTATAATTTATTGCAGCCATGGTAGATATCTCCTGTTATTGACAAGCAGAATACATCTTCAGTGGCCTTTCACTGCAGTCACACACCTGTTTTGATGATGACATTAAATAAGGTTAAGACAATTTATAATATTTATGTAAGATTTTGGTGAAAGGGACATTATATGGCTCAGAGAGATAAGGTAGTAAGCTTTGTAAACAGGTGTGGTGTCTTTCAATTTGTGTTTCTGCTGCTGAGTTGAGAGGAGACCGCTCGTAATCCTGACATGGGAGTAACCGAGCAATCAGAAACACACATTGTCTTGTTGTCATTCCTGTCATAATTTGCATTTGCATTGCATCCGGAAAGTGAGAAACTGTGGGTGAGAAACTAGCAGCGAGGAGTGATACTGAAGCCTTATCTCTGTCCCACCTCCCTTCACAGTTTTACTAATAGGCTCTGATTTCACGTGAACACCTGGAACCCAAATGAGGTTTCACACCCAAAACCCCCACAAATAACAAAAACACACAGTGAGCAACGTTGTTATCCTTTTCAAATATACCATTATTTCTTGCATATCAAACCAATGATTTTCAATAAGAAAACACTATTTTTATCCAGGATACTGTTTCTATCATATAATGTACCATACAACTCTGGTTTTCTCATATTACCTGATGTTTCTTGAATTGTACAGTTTTTAGTTTGTCTCTTGTCTTATAATAAAAGCACTGAGAATGCCACCTCCTTTCTTTCACCTGCCTGTGTGATCTCGCTGTGGTTTTAGTGAGGTTGTGGAAAAAAACAGCACTACTTTGTGAAGCTGTTAATCTCCTTTTTAGTACAGAAACCAATTATGTATTGGAGGATGTAATGCATCGTTGCAAAACGTCGCACATAGTTTCAGATGAGGCACCGGTCAAGAATGAGCGCATGAATCAGAGACCGGCCAATCAGCGAGGGCGGGGGCGTGGCCCGGCCCCGCCCCCCCCCCGGTGGTTGACATAAGGACCGGAGAGACGGCGCCGTGAGAGCGCGTGAGCAGATCCGCAGGCACACCTGTAGGTGAGCTGCAGGTGACCCCGGAGCCTCTCCACAGACGAGCCGACCGACGGCAGCACAGCGGCCTGCAGCGGCGGGGGAAAGGTTGGTGAGTTGTGTTTTTCTGTTCACTGACGTGATGAGACGACCCGAGACACCGGGGACGATCGCGGAGGTGAAGAGACACGCACACACACACACAGAGACACAGAGAGAGACAGGTGCGTCGGACGCGTGCTCCCTGAAACATTTCCTGTCACTGAGTGGGACGGGAGCTGCTGGACGGGTTTTTCCTCAATTGAGTCACCTGGTCCTCATCAACCCAGCAGCTTGATGAGCACCACAGCGGGAGAATTACCTGAGATTGGATTAAAAAAAAAAAAAAGAAGGGAAAAAAAAAAAGTTTTTTTCTAAAAACTATAAAATAGTTTAATTTTGATGTTTTTAAGCGGTGGACTAACTGAATGTTGTAATAAGGAGCTCTTTCCAAAGTGAGAATCTTATCATGACCTTAAACTTAAAGGGCTCCTACCCACAATGGAATTAACTTTTAAAAAAAAAAAGTGATAATGATCTTAATGGTCAAATTTTGTTTTTTAATGTAAAGATGTAAAGTGTTTTCACTCAAACATGGGTTTTATCTTTGTTAATTGTGGGGGTTGTCGTTGCAGACACTCAAAAGTATGCAAAGTGAGGAGTTGTCCATTGGGAGTAGCAGCCTTTACATGAGGATCCCTGACTATAACGTTAATTGGCATGTCAAGGCTTGCGTGTCTTCATCAGTGTGTCTTTTCACAGTTTACCTAATGACTTACTCATACTCTGTTCAACTTCCTGTTGCATTCATGTAGACACACCTTGGAAAACTGTCGTGTAAGGTTCACAGACATGCGGTTGATGTATTTTTATTCACATTTACTCACAGCGCCACACAAGTCACGATGGATTTCTACAAAGCTGATCTAACAGGTATATTGAGTGCCTATGATGATGATTTTTTAATTAATTAATTTATTTTTTGTTGTTGTTGTTGTTGGACTTTCTGGTTTGTTAAAGAGATGTCTGAGAAGACCATTTCCCCTTGGCACATTACCAGTAGTACAGGCACGTTTCATAAACCAGTCAAGCCAGTCATTGTGAACCTCACCTCACTGGCAACACTATCGACCATGCAACTCCACCAGGCTTCGCCCGATCTCCAGAACCCCTTAACTGATCACTTCGTACAACAGCTTGATCTAACTCATGAACCATTAGCCCGTTGGGTCACAGTTTATGGCTGCAGCTGATGCCAGGATCACTGGGAACACGCTGTCCCATTTACCTTCAATTTTTGAAAATTGGCCAGTTTAAGCTTGGTATCATCCTGACATCGGACGGCGTGAAGTAATTGTAACCCCCCCCCCCCCGTTTTTAACGATCATTTTGCCCTTTTTCCTGTCACACTGTGGAATCATTTTTCAGCCACACATCATAGTTGTCAAATAATGTCTGCCCATTTCCAGTGTTCTCTGTTAGCTCTTAAGCATTTCCCACTGAGAAAAACCTTATGTGGGATGTTTGTATTATCATGAGAGATGCCCAGCAGGAGTCAAGGTGGCATGGAGTCCTGAAAAACATGGAGCATATAGTAACTGCATGACAAATTATTTTTACGTTAGCCATGCCTACATGTTTCTAGAATGAATTCTAGTCTCTGAACTAGAGAAAGACACTGACTGCTACTCATTGTACTCCCTGCACAACTCTTGGCTTTGTCTGCCTCAGAGGCAGCAAAGAATGGCTGAGTGCCCCCCCCCCCCCAATACAGTCAGTCTTTTTTCAGCCAAAGAATGCTCTTAATGTATAACTGCAAAGTTTATATTTACTTTTTTCTTTGCCATCAACAAGATATTATTATTATTATTATTATTATTATTATTATTCCTCCCCCTCCTCCTCCTCCTCAGTTGTTAAAACTCCATTTTGAAAATAAATATCAGTTGCATCTGGAGGAAATGATTTTATTTTTTTTTTTTTTGTGTCTTCTGTAGCAGTTTTGGAGAAACTTATTTCCTGTTCAGAGTTCATGGTGACAGTAGACAGACTTGAATCCTTTTTTAGTAACCTTTTATTTACTCGGTGGTCACTGTGGTGGTCAATTTTCAAATCAAAATCACTTGAGTGCAGTGTTTTCTCAATTCAGTGTATTTAGCAGCTTTTGAATATTAACAAACATTGTTCTTGGACTCTGATTCTGTGTTGGGCTTCTTATCCAAATGCCAGTAAACTTTTTTTTTTTTTTTTTTAACCTTTTTTGCCTTTCTTTTCTTCTAGGTGAATTGCACGGATCTTGTCTGAAAATGGAATTTGATAATATAAAGTCCTCTGCTGCACTCATTTATGATGAGTTCATCCAAAATGCAGGTGAGTGTTTTGAACACTCATACACATTAAGCGTTCATGTGAATCTATGGCATATCTGTAATTTAAGACCACACATTACTTTTGGGTGTGCTTCTGACTATGAAGCCACTTTAACATGGTACATCGCCTCTTTGTGTTTGAACCCTGTTGATCTCACAAATCTGTCAACATGAATCTGTTACAGACTCACGGACGGAGACCTGGTTCCTTATGTCGTCTCCTCTCCCCCAAACCATCGTCATCATTGCGTACATTTACTTTGTCACATCGCTGGGGCCTCGGATAATGGAGAACCGCAAAGCCTTTGACCTCAAGGGAGTGCTCATAGTCTACAACTTCGGTGTGGTGGCTCTCTCACTCTACATGTGCTACGAGGTGAGTTGACATGTTTTTGCTTCAATTAGTGCATAGTTGACATGAATTATTATTATTATTATTTTTTTTTTTAATGAAAGAATTTACACAGCAGTTCATAACACAGGCTCATAGTGGAGCAAACATGAGCTTATTAAGAACCGAGCCATCAACACATTCCATAAGCAGTCTTGCGAAATACTCTTGTTCTTGGACTGGTTGTGTTTTATTTATTTTTTTTTTAGACTTGACTATTGATCTGAGGTTAAACCAGATCTGCAGGTGTAGATTTTCAATGTACTGTGTTATGTAACTGTACCATCACAACTGCATAACTTCAACATGACTTTGACTTTGTCCTGCATCTGTCTTGTCGAGACGTACTTAATTTTATCGGTGTACTGTACTTTTTTTTTTTTTTTTTTTGGGGGGGGCGGCAATCTTGATTGTAAATAACGTCCATTGTTCAACTTCTGCTGTCCCAACTGTACATATTTGTTTTAGTTTTTTTTCTTGTTTTTTTGTTCTGTCCTTTTTCCACAGCCTCAGTGACTTGTGATTAACCACACTTTGCACTGTTCTCTTAGTTTGTGATGTCAGGTTGGGGTACAGGATATTCTTTTCGCTGTGACCTGGTCGACTACTCTGATTCGCCACAGGCTGTGAGGGTACGCCACTCATTTACAGATTCATACGTCTTACAGCATCTGATCGCATTTGAACATGTAGTATAAGATCTGGATGTTTTGAAGAACCGGTACTTAAGTGTTCTTTACTGTCTCCTCTAGATGGCGGCAACATGCTGGCTTTACTACTTCTCAAAGTTCATTGAGATGTTGGACACGGTAAGTCCCAAAATCATTGTGAGGCATTTGAGTTGAATACATTTCCTTTTATGTAATGTGTTGCACAAGCCTCGAGTCGCATTTCATCACACAGTAAATCTCATTTAAAAAATCATTACATTTATTTTGAGGCCTTTTTTTTTTTTATTTTATACATTTATTTTGACAAATACTATACTTGGGTCCCTTTTTCAGATCTTCTTTGTGCTGAGGAAGAAAAATAGCCAGGTGACATTTCTTCATGTCTACCATCACTCAATCATGCCCTTCACCTGGTGGTTTGGGGTTCGGTTTGCAGCAGGTAAGAGATGATTATTTATTTTAAAAAAAAATGTTTATGTTCAAGCTATATTTGAAGAGATTCATCAGTAAGGAGCATTGATTTCTTTTGACATTTTGTGACCTTATTCCTGATGAACTTCCTTTTTTTTTTTTTTTTTTTTTTTTTTTTTTCCCTAGGTGGTCTGGGGACATTCCATGCGCTGCTTAACTGCATCGTCCATGTGATCATGTACTCTTACTACGGCCTGACTGCCATGGGCCCCAGCTACCAGAAGTACCTGTGGTGGAAGAAGTACCTCACTACCATTCAGCTGGTGTGTGCTAAGTGGTCTTACATCTTATGTTCTCAAAGTGTACTCCTATAACCTATGACCTGTGGTTAATCTGAGCAATAGAATAAACCCTTTCTCTCTTTGTTGCTCCCCAGATCCAGTTTGTTATGGTGACCAGCCACATCTCCCAGTACTTCTTCATGAAGGACTGCCCCTACCAGTTCCCTATCTTTATCTACATCATCGGCTCGTATGGCCTGATTTTCCTGTTCCTCTTCCTCAACTTCTGGTACCACGCCTACACCAAGGGCAAGAGGTTGCCTAAAGTACTGCAGGCTCAGACATGGGCACACCACAGCAACGGAGTTATGAATGGAAATGCCAGTCATGAAAAAGACGAGTGACGCAGGACTCTGCTCATCAGGAGGTTTCGGGGTTGACCTCATTTACGTAAGCAAACCACTGCAGTCTGAGATTCAACCCCAATTAGTTTGGACTGTAGTACGATGTTTTGATTGGTTTTCTACTTGCAACTGCAAAAGACAATCTTTAAATTATAACCAAAGCTTTATTTAAGAGGTTTATTGACCCAAGTTGAAGGGTTTTTAAAATTCTTTTTTTGTTTACACTGAAGGTAAAACCCAAGTTCTGCTTTGGAAGTGTCTAAATGTCCCTCCTGTTTCTGCTACAGTATGTTCAAAAAAAAAAACAATTTACATGCCAGAAATCACCTTTCACTATTTACACTGACTGTAGGGGTTCACCTATAGCAAGACTGTAGGACCCCCAGCTGTATACTGGGCCTTCTCAAAAAGCTTTTAATGCTGAGATCTTTTTTTTACTTTTGTGACTTGATCTTCTCAGAAAGCTTTTAGGAAATCCACATTTTTTTTTTTTTTTTTAAAAGTTGTGCACTGAAAAATTATGGTTTGTTTATTTCACTTGCCCTAACATGAAGTTGACTGTTCTGAGTCGACATGGTGTTTAGGCTACACAAGTCCTGTTGTTCAGGTCAGTAAATGTTACATGCATGCAGAACAGGGTGTTTTTGTAAGTTATGTTAATCACATATGCGTGCCCACTTCTCTATGGCTTGAGTCACACTGCAGCTGATGGTACAGACATTCCATGAAAAGCGCCATCTTTTATACGGTGGCGTCAAATTAATTCCCTGACTTCATAATTCTCCTGTGAAGCGATGGTGTGACTGAGATGCCAGAGAGGAAGGCCGATGGACCACTGTGGTTCTTGTAGGATCCAGAACAGAGTTTTACTACTTCCTTACCGAGGCCTATTGCGAAATAACACTTTCAGGACCGCAGTACGCTCAACTGCATGAATTCACTATTCGCTAGTCAGTACATGAGCTACCTTGCTTGCCTGCTTTTTTTAAGTGTTTTGCTTCATGTGTTGAAGCTCTGTGGCTAACAGGGTTTTCAGATGGCTAGAGTTAGGCCGTGCCTTTGGACTGAGGTCTGTGGAGTAGTTTTTATATTTGGTTATGATGATCTTAAACTGAAAAGTGAATGTAACACTCTGCTCCTATTGGTGACTGAGGACACAGGATCAGGCTTGGCATGTGGGTGGAAAGAGTTCCACCTCATTTTCTATTCAGGTGCAAACCCATGTTAACGCTAAAGATTTATAAATGTACAATGCATATAAATGGGGGTGAACACTTTTTTCAGTTCCTTGTACGATCCCTTATTATACTGATAGTTAATACTGTAAGAAATTATGTGACATGAAATGTTTTTTATATGTATTTATACAAAATAAATGATCAATGTACTTTGACAATGGTCTTTTTTCATTTATTTATTTCTGTTTATTTGAATTGTGGCTTTTCACTTGGACAAAGTAATGTAAGAGGTAACATCTGCAAATTAATATACAGCAGAATATTGAAGAAAACTTATTTTAAAATGCAACTTTATCACAGAGCATCCAAAAGTATTTATAGCCATGGTTTCAGCTGAGAGTTTAGACTTAGTACAGAAGCTTAATTTGGGCTGCACTGTTAAATAGGAAGACTGCTACACTACAATGACATGCTTCTAATACGTTGAACATCTAAAATAACCTTGTTGATCCAAATGCAGCCACTTTACAAACATCTTTGAAAGTGACATGCAATTAAAGGAAACCGGGAATAAGAAAACAGGGAATCGCATGACTGGGTTGAAATTCTAATCTTGGTTTAGCCTTGTGGCTGTCAATGAATGTATTTTGTGATTTCTTCACAGTACATTTGATAAGAATTTATAGAAACATGGTTGTGAGCCATTATCACCAGTAGGAGGTGCTATTAAACTGAGAAAAGGTTTGCTGTGTAGTTTTCAGTGCAACATGGTAAGATGGATCACAACACATAACAATAGATACAATTAATTTCACATTGAGGCATGGCACACCTGCTATAAATCATCTGGTCAAATGAATTATTGAGCAATGCTCCATTTTAATCTCAGAACATTGACTGTACCTCCACCTGGTTCTTTGTATCTGCAGGATAATGGACTGTTAATTATATTTATCTGTTGGGTGAAAAGCTTGTTTCTTTGAAATATTAGTGTTTTCAGAACAGAGGAATAGATTTTCATCAAATTTATATTAAGGGATTTTGAGATCAATATCAAATGCATTTTCCCAAATGGAAGAGGAGCATATACATACAGTTTTAAGTTGGAAAAGATTTGTTTTCCATAAAGCCAAAGCAACAAAAATGGCTTAAGAAACAACATGTGAGTCCAATTGAGAACTTGCCGCTGGACTTGAAAAACACTTTTTTCATTCACTATGTCCATGCAACCTGAAAAAGCTTTTTCAGAGAACAATGGGGACAATTGCAGTGTCCAGATGTGCAAACTGGAAGAGACCAAGACTCAAAGACGTAACTGCTGCCAAAGGTGCATCCCATTTCAGATATAGAACAAATTATATTTATGAAAACCTGCAGCTCTTTCTCTGTCTAACAATCGGTCAACCAACACTTCCCCCCTCTCCATCACACACACAGGAAACAGTAGAGCACACTGACCTGTCTATTACGTATCAGTAAGTCCTTCTGCACTTAAGTGGTACATAATGATACCGCCACCAACCAACAGCCCCTGAGCTTTTCACTGAATGATACTTGAGTGATGGCGTACCTAAAAAAGAAAGGTAACATCAGTGCAAGAAAAAACAAGACATTACAGAAATTATTTTAACTGTGTTTTGCTTGCAAATAAATGTACTGTGGTAAATTAGTGCTGAAACTAACCGATGGAATGGAGAGATGAGAACAGGCAGCAGGACAGCCCAACCCTCAGAGGGCATGGATGATCGCTCTCCACCATGATGAGTTCCAACAACCCCCGCCTGTCTCCAAGCCACCCTCGCAGGTCCTTCCCTGGTTTTACTGTGGGAGAGGCTGGGGAAACTAGGTCATTATCATCGCTGCAAATATGTGTAACACAAATGAGGTGAGTCAGTGGAAAGGATTTGTTCCTGCCTGTCACCACAAGATAGGCGGTAATTTCACTATTCATTTTTAGTTTAGTTAGTAAACATTTGACTTACGTCTTATTTCAGTGTTTTCATATTTGCCATTGCACAGAACATTTTATTCAAAGTTGCTTAATGAAAAACAGCAAATGTGGCAAAATGATAATCAGACTAATTGTTAACATCTGCCACCCCTTACTTTAGAGACTTGTGTTTGGAATTTTTTTTTACTTGAAATGGTTAATAACATCTCGTTCATTAACTATTTGCAAACTATTTTCCTACTTCAAACCATAATTAATTACATAGATATGCCGCAACTTCAGTCTTAATTAGTTCTGATAGTGGAAATAAACTCTTTATCCCAACGTTATTTGCTGTGTCTGTCAGAGTTATTCCACAAATAAATTCAACAGGCTCTAATTGTATTTGTGCAGTGACCTTTTTTCTGCATTTTAATCTATTTAAATTTTAAATGAACCATTGACATTGCTGTAAAGTGCAGTTCAACTTGATTTGAATCCTTTCATCCATATTATTCACCCAGAAACCATTTGTAAAAGTATCCAGACTGAAATAAATTGGTTAAATGAGAGAGATTTTTGAATGTTAACCAAAAGTCTCAATTCCTTATTATGAACAAGTACAGGGTTCTACATGATTACAGAAGTTTCTGGCAAACTTTGAGTTTTGGTTATTTCACATGAGAGATTTCTGTATTTCTGTTTTTGCTTTTCTCACTGGTTCAAAGTGGGCTCTGTTGGAGAAAATGTGATGTCACATACTTCTGAGCACAAATATATTATTCAAAACGTGATGAAGATTGCTGGACTTTTTGTTTATGTTGCCAAGGAACTGTCAATCTAAACTGATAACTACTGTCCTGATGAAGCAAATTAGTTGAAAGTTAAACTTATAAATTATACTTACAGATATATTTTGTCCAACTTTAACTTAGAGTGTTGCTTATTGAGTAATTCATATTTAAATCTGCAATTTGTTGGCAGCACAAACCAGCTTTAAACCCAACACTGACATATTATCAAGTTTTAAGTTGATATAGCGAAATTGGTTGCAAACAAATGCCTATTTTGTCATCCAGCAGATATGGATTATCTTTCATCTGTAGTTGTGTGTGTGTTTCTAGCGGCTTGGCAAATGTAAGTCCAATTTTTCACTCCCCTTTTGGCTCGGTTTTTGGTCTCCACCAACTCATAAGGGAAATATTTGTTTCTCTAGCTGCTAAATGCTTCACTATGTTCACCAGCTCACTGCTAACTTTGTCTGCCTGCCGTTTGGTGCTGGGTGTGTAGTGTACAGTGGCTTTTTTTTGTGTTTGTTTTTTTGTGCTGAAAACAGCTGCCTGAATCAAGCAGTGGAAAACCAAAACAATTAACTAAACAAGGCTTAAACACATAAAGCTGCGGGGTGATAATTATCTCTGGCTTTCACATAAAAGTAGTCCTGTCATCCATAGTTAATATAAAAATATTGATTATATCCTTTTCAGGGGCTTTCATGGTGACAGTTGTCACACTATGCCACAATCAAAGGTCACATAATATGAAACAAAATGTGGAGGACTTGTGAGGCTTTTGAAATGGCAGATGTCACGGTACACAGGAAGAGCTGATTGCAGATAACAGAAAGAAAAAAGCTAGATGGTAATTGCTTTTCTTTGTGGACACTGTAATTCTCCAGGCGCTTCCAGGCAGTGGCCTCATCGTGTACAACAGTGGTTTGAGCATGTCTGTTTTCTCGCTAGTCGTGACTCGTGAACACTGTTTGTAAAAAGTACATCCATGTGTCTTTTCTATCTCTCAGAGTGGTGACAGCACCTTGGAAACTTTCTGGTTAAGGACAACAGTAAACAAACTAGTGACTGTATGGGAGAGAACAGAGGGTGCTGGAGGGGAAAAGAGACTGCATAAAGTACAACAGGATAAACAAAAGAGAGGAGGAGAAGATGAATCTAATTTAGCTTGGTCTCATCACTTAAACCTCTTAAATGGTGATTATGCAGAGTGAATTTAGCCAGAGCTCTCAGTGAGCAAAGTGTTGCCCAGGTGGTATGTTAAGTCCTTGATATTAACAAGAGCCAAGCAGAGCAGGGTACTGTGTGTGTGTGTGTGTGTGTGTGTGTGTGTGTACTGCTGAGTCTGTCAGCCGAGAGCAGATGGCTCTCTGAGAATAATTATTGGTGTTTTAGATAATTGTGGGTATTTGGCTGCCCTAATAATAACCTAATCTTGCTCTGTCCCTTTCTGTCTCTTTTTCTTTGCCTTTTATGATCTCGTCAGTGAAAAAAAAGGATGAGTGTGATTTGGCTTATTAAAATCGAAATAACAGACACCCCGACCGGGGTGGCAGAGAGGGGATGTGCTGCTAGTGTGCTGCTGAGTCCTAGTAGAGTCCGTTTCATTCGTAACGCCATTAATTTGAAGATGTCTGTGTGTGTTGATCTGATTAGAGCTTTACAAGCCTATTAAAAGTGAAGCTTGGTCTCAGTTTTTGTTACTGGAGGAGAACAGGTGTTGCTGTGTTTAATGTCAGTCACCACAAACAGATAATCTGCCGTGACGTGTTGTCTCTTTAACGTCAGATAGTGCTGCATTTGCTTCCGGCTCATTTGTTACTATAGATAACTGTAACTTTGTTTTTGTTGTGTTATAATTTGGTTGAATCTGGCAGTTTTGGTGCCAGGCTGGTGTTGAGGCAGGACAGATCTGAATTTAATTGTCAAGATCACGTGAGAGAGGCTGAAACAATATATTTAAATGATTGATTAATCCCTTAATTGACTGATTTTTTTTTTCTGTAAAAAAAGAGAATAGTGAAATAGGGAAATTATGATTTCTAATTTTCTAATATTTTTTAATGAACAATTGCATTTGGTTTATATTCAACTCTGCAGTTAGTGTGGGTTTTCTGTGCTCCTGTGTCTTAACATCTCTAGCTGCATGATTTAAACTGTGAGTTCATCCCTTTGGGCAAAACTTTGCAGAACACTGAGTCCCCACACCTCACACCACGAATGTCTCTTTCCCCCCTCTGTGGCGGTTGCTGTCAACAGCTTTCGCAGCAACTCTGCACGTCAGTGGAACAAACGCGGTGCATTTTGTACTGAGGGATGTTTTCCAGGTTCTACCCCACTGCTGTATATCATTTGTCCCAAAGCCGACTTATTGATCACCGCCTTGTCTTCCAATAAAGCCTCAGTAGAGTCTGGTCTGCTGTGTGTGTCAGCTGCTGCCTCTGTGGCTGTGAGCTGTCATATCTGTTTAAGGACAGGCAGCAAAGAAAGGCTATTTAAGCTTCCTTTTTTAGATTTTTCATGCGTTCAAGGAATTTCTGCCTCACATATTTCAGGGTTCCCTGATTAAAGACGAAACTATTTCCCTTTGCTCTGTCAAATTACAGATGTATTCACATTTCTGCTGTTTACCCAGTGTATGATGTTTTGATGCAACAGCACCAAAGAGGAACAAAGCGTACACCCACTGCCTAGTATTAGCATAACCCTTCCACTCCCGTGAGTTTGACGAGCCTTGGGGCTAGATAGCTTCGTACAGTAGCACTCTGCTTGCTTGCTTTGCTGAATCCCAGCCTTCATGCCTGTTTGCCTGGCTGTTCCCTGAGGGCCTGCCTCCACTGCCTGTCTGCCTGTCTGCCTGTCTTGCTTCTTGCTTGCTTGTCTTCCTCTTCATGAATCTTAATTTACCATTTAGATATTCAATGCAAAGGTACACCTTAGAGGAGTGCTTTGACATTTTAGGAAATGCAAAATGTACGATCTTGCCAAGAGTTAATGAGGAGATTGAGGGTTAGCTTAGTATAAAGACTGAAAGATAAAGTCCAAAGGTAAAATCTTGGTAAATCTGCCTACCAGCATCTCTAGACCTCACAACACATTTATGTTTGTTTAATCCATATAAATAATGAAGAATAAAAATGACAATTTGCGGTTATGCAGAGGGTTATTTATTTGTTGCCTACCTCACAGTGATGACAAAACTCCAGGACGTCTTTGGTCCTAGGTAAGAAAAAATCTGGCACTTAACCTCCAGTATAATATAATATAGTTAAACAAATGATATAAGATATAATGCATTCATTATTGATTCTTAGAGGTCCATGTAGCGATATTTTTTTAAAACTGCACTTCTGTCTTGTACTAGAGACGAAGACAGTCTGCAAAAGTAGTCTAATTCAAGTGGTTGGCTTAGAATTGTTCATGCTCCCAGTCAATATTTGGACGAGGTAAGAAGTACATTACCTTCAGTCTGTATATATGTGAGTGAGTCTCTTCACCCAGGGAGCAATGGGAACATTACCTCAAATGTGCTCTCAGAAATTCTCAAAAGTAACAACAGCACAGTTAGATTTGCTGGATGCTATTTCCTGTTATCTCATCTCTCAGTGTTTTTTTGAGGCTTTTTTTTTCATAAATGAACTTTGTTCATCCTTGTTATTGTAGTTGTTGTTTGCCATCATTTTTTAGTTTAACAGTCAGAACATGGGCAGCCTTGGAGAACATACAGCCACAGTAATCAGCAATAACAATACTATATGAGTATATGAGAGTATATGTTTTCAGCTGTTGAGAGCCCTAAGATAAAAATATTTCAGACATGTAAGAAAGGACGAGAGGCAGATTTGGCAACAGTTGTCCAGAGGGGCCACTTACAAGGTACACAAGTTAATTTGATCTGATTTGATTATTCCTGATGTTTGCCATACAAAAGGTGGTCATTTGGGTGCTCAGATTTTTAAATCCAGAGGTACTATAACTTTCAACTGTAACTTTCAATTACCTGAGCAGATCCATATGTGCACTGACTGAATTGAACTTACTTTAACCTGCAGTCCTATTCAATTTAAAGGGCTGCTCCAGCACTTCCATAAAGTTGGGAGACTTGCGAGAGACAGAATAAAATAAGAAGAGTTGTCACCAGAAATGCAGTAGATGATACTATATCCTGACTTTTAGTCCCTTGTATGAGTTGTTTTAAGATTTAAGCTGCGGCCAACAGCCAGTTACCTTAGGGGGTAAACATCTAACCTGGCTCAAATCCACCTACCTGCACCTATGAGTCTCACTAATACAATTTATTTGTATCATGTACCTTGGAGCTCTGGCAACTCAAACACATCATCATGGCTTCATCATCATTGTCCAAATAAAATATGCACACAAAGCTACGTGCACAATTGTTTTTATCTCAGATCCTTATCCAAATGTTTTAGATAACCAGGCAGCAGCTCAAAGTCCTGCCTGATGAAATTCACCCCTTGACTAAGGTGAGAATCTCTCTTGAATACCATGGTTCTAGTCCCTCCAGGGCAAAAAGCAAGGTGTCGGAGTGTGTGTGTGTGTGTGCGTCAGTGTGTGTCACTGATAGCTTCAGAGCCTAAATAAATATGACAGATCCTGTTTCAGCAGTATACAAGTAGAGCAGACATTCATTGGCTCTGCAACACAAGCCATATCTGTCTTGTTGATGTGTTGCTACATACAAAGAACATTTGTGATTCATGTCTCTCTGAGGGTACGCTGTATTCCCAGTGGTCGCTGAGGCAAAAGACAGTCACATCATCTCTGGGAATTACAAGTGCATCTGTTAGTGTGCTACTTAGTAAAATGTGTCAGAACAGATTAAGTCTTTATGTATCTTTATATCACTCTTTATTTTAGCAGTTATATTGTCGTGGAAAGATCGTACAAAGTTGGACAAGGAAATCATTTAAGGATTCATTGACCATTGACCTCATCCATCTCTGGTTTTTGGACATCTCAAAAAGGAATCTCCTATCGTCCCTGATGTAAGTTGAGGAGATCGATACCACTCTCATTTCTGACCACTCCGTTTAAGACAAAGCCAAGAGACAGTTAGGCTTAGCATAAAGAGTGGAACCAGGTGGACACAACTAGCCTGGCTTTACGCTCCTGGCCAAGTCTTTATGCTAACCTAAGCTAACCATGTCCTGACTGTGGCTTCATATTTAATGAGCAGATATGAAAGTGGTATTGATCTTCTCACCTGACTCCTGAAAAGAAAGGCAAGCTTATTTCCCCAACAGTTGAACTATTCCCTTTAATATAACTGATATAGGCAGTAGTAACACAGGGTCAACTGCACCACTGCCAACTCACAGTTTATTTTAAAATGCAATAGCAAAATCATTAACAAAAATCATTAGTTAACAATTTCCTGAGTTTTGTCTTCTTTCTCTGGCTGCTTGTACATTTCTCTTTCCTAATGGAAATGTTTCCACATTTGTTTTATTCTACTTCCCCCTATACTGTAAATATTACAACAGTCCTTTAAAAAAAACCTTCCTTTTCTCTGCTCTCGAGTTTGTCCACAACCATGGGAACTTTTGGGGAGGGGGGGGGCAGAGCAGAGCATGAGAGGCACGTGATTGGCCAAGAGGCAGGAACCACTCCGACACGATTGGCTGTGAGCATGGGAGCTGTGAGCTGAGTTCCCTCCTTATTCCAGAGAGCATCAGTGAGCAGCGGAGTGGGACTTGCTGTGTTAGAGATGAACACCAGATACTTTTGTTTGTTTTGGTTTCTCTGATTGGGACTCTCAGAGAGCAGACAGAACACACTGTACGGTAGCCAGGAGTGGATACATAAACTCTTTCTGGAACTTTCTCAAAAAGATATAAAGTAAGTTTTGTATTACCTTATTTTCCTCCCTGTCACTCTATCCTCTATAGTGATAACTAACAGAAGGACAGTAGCTCTTCTTGCAGTGGGCTTACTATTGGAGCAAAAGTGACACATCATATCAAAAGTAACACATCAGTAATTGTAATGATATTTGCACATAATTTAATACAATGATTAAAAAATGCACACATAGATACATTATTATAAACTCTCAACCAGTTCCATGTTCTGAAATTAGAAGTTGTGTGCGTACATGTGCAAGTGTACGCACATGGTATGTGCATGAGTGTTTGTGTTTACGTATACATGCATGAGTGTGCATGCACTAAGATGTGTACATGCATTGGATTGCTGAGAGTGTGCAGCCTACTTACATTCTGTGTCTCTGAAGGATGTAGCCTTGTGTTTTAGCCGAGGGAACGGTGCAGTGCGACTTCACAGTGACCAACCTCATCAGCAAACTTGTCACTGCAATGCTTCGCATTGACAGAGAAGCTCAAGGACTCCCCTCCCAAAATCTCCTGGTGTGACTTTCAGGCTGCGGGGTGGTGGTGGCTGTGGCGGTAGTCGGCTATAAATAGGCCTGCTCCAAATTGTACTGCAGTCACACATAAATTCAGAAGGAACAAAAAGTGACACAGTCATTGTTTATATTTGAGTCGGGAGCACTGAAAAAAAATGATTTAACTCCAGTGCAAACACAGGGTCATTTAGGGTTTGACCAAACCTAATACGAATTTTTACTTCAATACTCAAACACCAATAGCCAGAAACAGTGAGCGAAAAACAAACAGAGATTGATAATAGAAGTAGACAGAAGGTGATAACATGTGTGTGTTTTTTGTCAGGATGTACTGAATGTGTAGATGTGAGGGTGTGAAAAGTGTTCGCATATGTCGGTTTCTCTTGTCCACATATGGCAGAACAATGCTCAGCAACTCTCTACAGTTCCCTTTAAGCAGGTAAGCTGTCAGCACCTCTACTGCAGTCACAGAACAACTCCCTTGATTACCATAGACGTGCTTATCAAATTACTATTCAAAGCAGCTTGCTATAGCATGAAGCGGACAAGTTTGCAAATGTTACAGTCCTTACAAGGAGTGGCGCTTTGTCTTGTTATCCTGTGTACTCCCTTGAATGAACACAGGAAGACTGGGTTAAAAAAGTTACCTCATATCATTACACACAAATTAGACCCAGGAGGATTTGGTGTGGAGCCAGCTGACCAGCTAACAAACATATGGACCTGCTTATGTTTCATATCCCAGCCCCCCTCATTGGTGGAAACCATGACTCAAATGGCATTGTTATGAAGTCTGTTTCATAAAAAAGCAGCTTGCCATGATAGCTCTTCAATCCACATTTTCATTTTGTTTTACTTAGTTTGAAGCCGTCTAAGGATTGGAGTTAAAAATTGAACATATAACAGCAACAAGAGATGTATCTAAACAAGCAGCCTGTCCATTGTTGCTTCAAAGCCTGCAGTTTCTAATATCTACTCGTCTGTCAGCCCGCTTGTCTCAGATCTTCTTTATTGCAGTGTAGAACACAGGGAGCCTTGTGTTGTACC
Organism: Lateolabrax maculatus; assembly: GCA_031216445.1. Lineage (NCBI taxonomy): Eukaryota > Metazoa > Chordata > Actinopteri > Acropomatiformes > Lateolabracidae > Lateolabrax > Lateolabrax maculatus. Next base: position 10,970,885 of record CM062217.1, read on the forward strand.
TGACCTCTACTATGCAAATATATACTGCCAGTCTGCCAGCCAGCGCTGCACTCCACCTCCACGTGGATGAATCCATGAGCTGAGAGTGGCACACTAAGCCCATTGTTCCACCTGTGCATCACCTGAGTGCTGAGATAGAGGCTGTAGTCACAAGCTGAGGCTCTGACCTATATGACAGAGGTGTCCGCGCTCTCCTCCTCAGTTCTAGTTCTGTGATGAGGCATCTACTGCGCAGAGATCAGACCAAGTCAGACTAGGCTCAATAATGTATGGCCAGCTGACTCGACAATGTCTGCTTTAGAATCACACAGCATCAGAGAAAGTTCCTGTCGAGGCACACATTCAATTTTTAATCTTAAAAGTCAGTTTGTATCCTTGTTGTTATATTGCCCTTGCTCTCTTTTCTGAATGAGTGCTGCTGCTCGTGAGTGTGATTGAATGGGAGCGCTGTGTTATGAGCTTGGCTCGATGAACTGTGTGTACTGTACACAGAAAAAAAGCATCTGCACTGCTGCTTATGTCTTAGTATAGGTCTTCTGAAGAAGCATCTCTGCAGATGTGTGTGTCCCTGTACTCTACGTGCACATATCCTTCATTGGCTTCATCTGTAAAACCTAAACTTGAAGTGACAATGTCGACTCAAGTGTTTATCAGACTTTGTTATTTTCAGGAGTCTCTGTAGCTGGAGCAGCTATGAGTGATAAAGTGAGTGATGTAGTTACGAGTTTCCAGAGATGAAGGGTCAGGGGGCAAGCAACAGTGGACTGTGGTGTTTCGTGCCAACAAAGTAAAATGTCACAGGTTTCCCTGAGCCATTCTTGGCATTTTTTGAGTGGGAGTTAATGGAAAATTATATAATTTGCTTCCCAAAGCATATTCATTACTGTAATAAAGGCAGTGTTTGTTTTTATCTGGTTTTCTGGCAAGGGATAATACGCAGAAGTCCTCTAAAGCTCTTGTGCAGAAGGACTGCAGTATGCACACATATACACAGACAGGCACACACAAACACATATATATGAGCAATGCCAAAGGCATTTAAGTATCTTTTTATTGGAAACTCTCTTCCCATAACAATGAGCAAGGAAGTGTATGTGTACTCAGGGCTTTTAGAGTTCATTTTGGGACTTTGCTGGTCTATGAAGCTTCAGTAACATTTACTGGACTGGTTGATTGTAAAAGTCCAGTCCATTTAAATAAATGCTTGAAAGGTATTTTCACCAAACTTGTAAACTGAGAGGAAACAGGTTTTTGGAATGAGGAATAGTTTGTTGCTTAGGTAAAAGATGTTCCCTGCCTCCAGATGTTTGGCAATATTGTCAAGAAGGATGGAGGAGATGTGTGACTTTTTAACCTTTAATGGAGTCTTTTCCCTTTGCACAACCTTAAAAGGCAGCACCATAGGCATGCCTAAAGACTATCCCATGACACATAATGAGTTACATAGACATGTCCAAAACAGCATATAGGAAGAGATACAATAAGATAAATTTATCTCGCCCCCTCTCCCTCTCCCTCTCTCTGCAGTAGAGCCCGGAAAACACTGACCTTCAGCACAGCTGCATGGCATCAAGGGAACCACAACACAACGTCTTACTATTAAGCCACACTGTTATGGTCAACAGTGAGCAGTGGTTAGATTTAACCTTTAACTGATGTCATAAGCAGGGACTGACGAAACAAATGACGATACTTGAGAGGATATCTACCTCTGCAGCAGCATCTGTGTGTGATGACTTTGTTACGTTAGGCAGAAAGAATGACCTCCAAGGGACATGAGACAAGAATAAGAGACAAACAGCTGGGTCCTCGAGTTCACTTATACTTCCCTTTCCAGTTGTTACACTGGAAGTCCTGTCATTGTGTTTGGTAGCTTTTTTTAAATAAAGAGTAACAGCTTCAACTGCTTTTACAGATGCACTGCTAGGGATTTGGGATCTGCCCTCGCCTGGATTGTGGAGGGAATGGGTGGGGGGGCTTTATAATGTCTCTCGAGAGTGTTGGTATGCGCTGGTCATCTTTTGGTCATCTCTCGCACGGCACATCCTGGTTCTCTGTTTAACAAATAGAAAGTACTTTATTTTCCTGTACTGCAGAAAACTTTCCGTAAACAACTGTTGACATTTTCTATGTTTAGACTGGGTCAGGGCAATGTTGCTCTTGAAAACACACCATGTAGACAAAAGACCAGAAAAGATTTGTGCTTCTGCATACAATAGTGAAAAAAGAACACAGCTTTCAACAGTTGGAGAGTTGAGAAGGACAGTAAAATAAGTGCATTCAGCATTTAATGACTGTTCCAGTCTCACCGCAGTGTCTCCAACAGAGAGTCAAACAGCTGGATAGAGTTGCACTGTAACATATCAACTTGTCTCTCACTGAGCACTGATTGCATTGCTTGGAGTGAGAACACACCGCAGAGTAATTGGAGTTAAGTGCCTTTGACAGCTAGTGTTTGTGCAAGGAAGGGATGAATAAACACAAGGGGTGGCACATGGATTATTTGATTTTTTTCCCCTGCAACACAGCCAAAAAGGATTTGCTTGAGCTTACTCTGGATGTTTGCGTTGAGCCTCTACCTTCCTCTGAATTATATCAACTAAGGTTTCTTGCCAGTAGAAACGGCTTGCCAGTTGGCCAGAGTTAGATTTAAACAAGGGCATTTGGTCAGGTTTCCTATGTTATTTATCAGGTCATGTCCCTGATAAGAGTCCAGCTACCTAAGATTAGATCAGACGGGCTATGCTTGCACTGCTTCACTCACATGTAAAACACTCTCTGAAACACATATCCAATGCATCTTTTTCAATAAGGTGGTTTATTTAAACTAACTATACTCTGCCACACTGGTTGGGCAACAGTCCAGTCATGTCGCATCAGGACAGTTTTAGGAAGAATAATCGTGTTTTCACTGTGCTTTCCAATGTTGCTGCCCTGAATTCTGTTTCTCATGAATTAAGGATGGGAAAAGTTTAAAAGAACTAGCTCGTAGGACATTTCTATAGGCAAAAGTGAAAAGCCTATTGCCACTGAAAGGGTAGATGCAATAATTATTCAAATATGGCGATAACAGCACATATTGTGATGCCTTTGCATTTGTTGGCTACTAGTTTCGTCTTTTAAGATTAAATTTACCTCGAGTACTTGCATTAGTATTAATTATGGATTGTATTCAGATTCAAAAAAACTTAATTGTCCATCTCGAGGTCATGGGAATTTGTCTATGACATGGCAAACAACAAAACAAAATAAAATAAAAAAAAAAACGTCCTGCATTATGACTGTTAATTTGGTTTTGGAGCATATTGCTTGCTTGCTTGTTTTTACGCTGAGCTTTTTGGTTTATGCTGCTGCAACACTTATTGCCAAAGTTATGCTTATATGTACTGATAGTCAAGTTACTTGTCCTATAATATTTCATAAGAGGTGGTAGTGTGCTATAAGACACACATTTTTCTGAGTTTACAACATATGTTATCAATTATCTGCTGTTTAGCAACATGTTTTAGCCATTTGCTGCATATGGGGTGGATTTCTGGATTTCTATAAATCTCAGTCATTTCACTTGATAGTATATTATCTGCAGTGTTTAGAGGTGCTTTATTGGGGAATGACTACTAGACCTGACTCAATACAAATAGTAGATTCAACATATGTCTTGCTCTGTAGCTAATACGTTTTCTTAAGGGACATTTGTCATTGTTACTCCCCAATCGCTGCTGTGGGGGGTGTGGCGTATGGGTCAAAGCCAATAGACACCAAACATCTCATGCAATTAGCTGACATAAATAGTGTAGTGTGTAAGTTAAGCGTATTTCACTCGCCATCAAAGGGTTTTGTACACAGTCCTTTTTGAATGCAGGACGTAAGATGTTATCTACACTGAGAAGCATTTCACATAATTTTGTAGTAACAGTGCAATAATACACTGCTCATCGTCACTCACAGATCTCTGAATGTCTCATCATTCTTATCCTCCTCATGATCCCATCCATCTGTTATTTATCCATACATGCATGAAAGATGGGACTGCACACAGATACAGTAAATGTTCCCTTGAAATGGAAAAATGATGCACAATGAGAGTAAACGGGTGCATTGTTTTTTGGCTGTCTGCCCTCTTCCTGGTTTTGATTTGTTCCATGGTTAAAACTAGATTAATACTTTCTGTAGTAAAACGTCACTGTCTGTTTTCCTTTCTCACTCCTACTCTCTGTTTTTTCTCACCACAGTGGGTGTAGTGAGTATTCAGTGAAGTCTCAGGGTCTAATTTCATGTGACCATCTAAGGATGTTGGCTCACAAGCCTCAGGCAGACCTAAATTAATCTCACATCTCATAACATGTTGATCTGTAGTGTAGAGATGGGTTTGCACTCGGCTCTGTCTCGTAAATCAGTCACACAAATGATCAGGTTATACAGTTGCAGGGCTTTGAATAATGAGTTGTACTTATATAATTGAATGGCTACATTATTTGCATTATTTTACTGAATATATATTTATGAACTATATTTGTGCTTTGCTGAATACTATGGTCATCTGTCATGAAGTTGGTTTAGTTTTATACTAAAGGTGCATAACACCATTAGCTGATTGATAAAAACAAGGGTGAAATAAGGGTTGACTTTACATTATATGCACCATTTCCGTATATTAACCTAGGGGAATGAAGTTTGTCATAAATCTGTTCTGCTATTTTAATTTTAATCTAAATCATCAAGAAGACACTGATTATTTTGTTCAGCCCTAATTAATGGGACATTTTTTCTCTGCATGAACAAGTTGAGTAAGCATATGTGCTGGAAAATATTTGGTTTTATGGTTGTCTATTATTATGTAGACAAGATGCCAGCATTTCTCTGTGGCTTGATGCTGCTTCAAACTGGCAAATCTGGTCACTGCAGAAGTTAACTGGAGAAAGTGCTTTCCTTGTATTTCTGCCACGTTTTTATAAAAAATAAGATTACAGATATTAAATCAGTTTTCTTTCTCCTCTCTTGATTTAATCTGAGGCCAAACTAAGCCTGAGAGGGGGGGGCCTTCTTTACATAACGTGACAAGAAATCAGAAATGACAAATCACCTTCAGAGCAGCAGAGTTTTGGCAGTCCTTTCCTCGGCTGATGGGTTTGTCTGATTTGCTTACCTTAACCCAGTGTAATGTTCACATAACCTGCCCAGGGGAGCGAGCTCCTCCAAAACATTCACTGCACCCACCATCATTTCTGTGAACCATATGTCTCAGGACAGCTCATCTGATTTTAACCGCCCTTATGTGCATTTGTGCTAGAACACAATTATATGCAGTGAAGTTTGCATGGGATTTTTATATGATCTCCAGTCGAATGTAAAGGGTTATATAGCTGTAGTTTAGTTTACCACACAGAAATGTGGATGTTGCTCAAACTCAGGGCTGGAGAGCAGGCTTTGAACATAGCTGTTATAATGTGAGGGTCCCTAAGGACACACAAAAAAACACTAAAGCTCCTTTAAAGCAGGCACTGCTACCCTGAAATATATGTGTGAACGCAAATGTCCGAGTCAGTTGGAGCGGACGTTAAATGGCCAGCTCCCTAGAATAAAATCTGCCCTCTGTCCGGGTGATTACATGTGTAAATCCAGCAGGTAATTGTCCGGACAATTCACAGCGAGTGAGTGGGTGCGTTGACTCCCAGCAGTCAGCTCCTCTCATCCACAGCCGCTGTATTCTATAAAACCTGCCTGGCGCTGGATAAACTCTTAAAAAGTTAACTGGAGAGAGGATCTCTTCTGGTGAAAATCTTGAAACCGGACTGTTTCCAGTTCGTGTGAGCGAGTCGGACACGGACATCTCCCGCTGTGTGCCGCACATGTGAGTGTGAAAGCGTTAGTCCGGCGTAAACTAAACACAGCTTAATTGTGAAAACCGTATTTTTAACAACACATTCAATGAGAAAAAGACGAGATAGGATAAACACGAAGTAAACCAAAAGGTAAAAAATGAACACTGTGGACGGAGTCAGGAAGACAGCGCAGAGCCAGTCATGGTGGCAAACCTCGGGGAGCGGGAGGCTAACCCGAGCGGGCTAACACAGCCCGGGGGACGGTTATATCAAAGAACTCCCGGTAAGACAGCGAAAAAACTCTGCAAGAGTCCACAAGCCTTAGAGTTAAACGAGTCAAACACGTAAACGTTAGACCAATAGAAAATGAACAGTTATTTAGAATACTGTGTTAGCCTCAGACTGCGAACGAGTATACTGTACTGGCTAGCTTGTTTGGAATGAAACGAATAACAAATCAACGCAAAACATCTATGGTAAGAAAAGAGTAGCTTACCTACAGATAATACTCCACCAAGGGTATCCGGGGAGTAGACAAAAGATGTACAGTATGTCAACAATATTTGCTTGTTAAAAAACCAGTTAAAACTCTGGATTTATGCGAACGTGTCACTGGATAGAACGCGACGATTAAACTGGATAGAACTTTGCCCTGCAGTGGTTGCTACTGGCAACAGAACACCAAACTGTAACTACAGAGCGTGGATGAAACCGTGAAATGACTGGGGACATGTAATGTGTGACTCTTTAAAAAGTTCTACGTGTGGTTTGTTGTGTACGGGAGTCTTTTTTTCTTTTTTTTAAAATATGTATGTCTATGTTGTGTGTGCAAGCACGTGGAAGAAATTCAGCTAATGAATAGGTTGTGTGAGAGAGAAGGTGTAACGCTCACAGGAGCTGAAGCTGTTGTGCCGAAAGGGAAAAATCGTGTCTTGTCTTGGGTGAAAGTGGTCTAATGTGCTTGGACACAGCCTCATGTTTTTTTTTTTTTTTTTACATTTTTTATGTTTGTTTGTCAGCGTGTGGCAAACCTCTGATAGTAAGATTTTCTACTGCGAGCTTCACAATAAGAAACCATTAAATTGGAGAGTAAATCAAACTTTGGCCTGGATTATTAAGTGAGGACATTGCAGTGCAATAATTACATTTTGACGTTTGATTTCCAGTATGTGAAATAAGTTGCCAGCCCTCAACATTAAGCCTAGGTTAATTTATGGAAAAAGACTGACAAGGCACCCAACATTAATTCCACTGCCAGTCGTTCTCTAACTACCTGGGTCATTAGACGGGAAGAAACCACTAAGTCTGGGTCTGCGACCTTGACATTAAGCAGCATTGCTGTCTTCAGCCAGTCATCAGTGTCCATATTGAATCACATCTGATGGGAGAGATGCAGGCTGAGATTCGGCTTACCACTGCGTGTCTGCTGTTTTGTGCTGGGCTTTACGGATAGGAGTGACTCATCCCCAGCTCTGCAGGGCCTACTTCTGCCTTGGGTCAGTGATGTCATTAGGCTGTAGTGGGCCATGTGCATGAGAGAAACGGGATAGTAGACAATGCCTTGTGTGTGTCAGTAGGATGGAAAAAGAGGCTGTCAGTCCAGGATGAAAAGAGGAACACACCCGAAATGCTGAAAATTGTGCAACAGAACAATATGTATAACTGGTGGATGCACAGTATAGTGTCAGCTGCTTTGTAAAGAACATATAGTATACATTTAGATAGTGACTGTGGATTAAAAAATCACAGTAACTATAGCATGTGTTTGCTTAACACAGTAACTGTAGCATGTGTTTTTTATCATAGTGGAGGACAGAAAGGGTAGGGAAAACTTGTGTGAGACATACAGGCAACTATAGCTCTACGGGGACCTCTGCTGGCGTGTCAAAGCAGAGCAGCACACTGTTTTCAAACGTGCAGTGTGTCGAAAGCTTTAAAATTGACAGGATTTAAAGGTTTACGATCTTACTTTGCTGATGTTAATTTGCATTCTACTGTTTGTGGACAACGTACCAATGTGGATTGTAGCTGCTGCTGACTGTGACACTGTGTAGTAATTCACTGAAGGCTTTTCACAACCCTTTATTTGGTTTAACTGGTCCACCGTTAGCTATAAACAGGTGCTGACTCAAAGGCTTCCTTAATTATCAGTGAGCATTAAGAGGAAAGATGTTTTACAGAAAATAGGCCACAGTCATCCGTTTCTTTCCTCCAGTACGTGTCTAAATTGGCTCTTAAAACACATTACAGTAAAATAACTAGGCTTTATTTATTTTTACGTGGTAGGCTACATTTTAAGGTCAAGAGTAATTAAATGAATGTAAAATTAAAATGTGGTTTGGTACATTTATAGTCAGACAAACAAGCTGATAATACAACATTGGCACTAATAAAGGTGTTGCCGTTGGTGTTAGCAAACAGATGCTTATTTACACATTCTGCGGATATGGAGCCCTATTCATTTGGAGTTGTGTTTGTGTCCACCTGCTGAGTGTAAAGTCCACCAACTCCTTGGTGAAAATATACCTTTTTAACTACTAAATGTTCCACGATGTCCTGCATCATTTATAGTGCCGTTTTTCAAAATTAAAGATGAGTGAGAGTTTGTAAAATTATATAGTCTACTCATACATCTTTGAAAGTACATTAAAATCAACATGAACTCTAACAGCACTCAGAGCAATGTGAGATTTTCTTTAAACATTTTTTAAGACTTGAACATGAAACAGGGGGCCTCGAGATTTAGTTTTGCACTTGGATTAAGTTGAGGTCCATAATTTAACTGGATTTTAAAGCTTGAAGGACCTGATACCCCATGATGTCATAAACTACTGTATCCTGGGCATCTTTTTCTTTGTAGCTGGAAGAGGTGGTCATTAGTGAAAATAGACTAGATTTGACAGCAGGTGTATCCTTTGCTTGTGAATCGATAGCCAATATGATACTCATTCCTAACACGTGCATGCCCATGCAACATGTATATGCTAAATTAAATTGTCACATCACATTTTGAACATGACAAAGTTTTCATCAGATGATGCAAATGTTTTTATTGATTAATTTATTCAAAAATAATTAAAACATTTCCCTCCGGTGATTCAATCGGACATTAATCTGGGTAAATGGAATCTCAGTTAGTGGAGATAGAAAGCTTTTTCTCTGTTGCAGCTCCCATCAGGCTAATGATGCAGACACATTTTAATATAAAATCCTGCCACGTGCAGCTTCACCACATTTCCTGCCATGCTGAGCAGAGGGTTGTGTTAAACTGAATGCACAATAGTCAAACTTACCTTTTTTTTTATGGCATAGGCTTCCTTATTGAATTTCTCTACCCAACATTTTTAGTACCATTTAAAAAAGATGTCAGTGGTTCTAAAACTAAGGTTGAGGAGGCCCAAGAAGTGCTTATTGCAAAATGAGTAGTAAATTCTTTATGGCTTTCTGAGCTTTTAGTGAAAGCTATAGATAGCCAGTCTATCTTTAAATGGTGAGTGATCCAATAAATTGTCTGAAGAACCTGGAATAGAAATAATTTTAATCAGATAGAGCTTTATTGTGGCTGCACAGTTGACTATCATACTGTTTTCAATATACTCCCACATCTGATGACCCCAATTTCACAGCAAAAAAAAAAAAACAACCAATAAAATGTGTGACTCACACTTGGGTCTGCAGGACAATAGGTGGAATATAAGACAATTATTTTCAAGGAGCTTGAGGTGTGAGAGCTAATTTACATTTCAAGTAAATGTTATTGTATTTTCATCCCCGGTCCACTTGCTGTGAAATTGTTTCGAGCTGCTACAAAGGGCTCATCACTGTCAACAAAGTGCTATGGAAATAGATGAAAAGGAAATCGAGCTGTTTTGCCAGATATGGCTTAATAACAGCCACTTTCAATTTCTCCATACTTGACAGTGAATTGGAGCTTCTACAGGCACTCCATATGATCAAGTGCATAGTTTTAAAGTAGGCTTATAGATTAGGACTGTCATAGTCCCCCCTGAAATAGAGTCTTACCAAGTGACAGCACTTATCTTTCATTTGCACGTTGTGTTTCAAGGGTGAGTTTGTGCGGACACGTACGTTGGCATGCCTTTCAGTTTTAGTGCATCAGTGTGTGAGTGTGACTGTACTACAGGAGGTCACAGCCCTCAGATGGTTAGATTGTCGTTGATTTATGTGACGTGTGAATTGGGGGATTAATGGTAGTCCTCAGTGTAAAGGACAGGACAAGGTCAGCTAAACAAAGGCAGTGAGGATCAGTGCAGTGACTGCTGGGGATCTGGTCCTCAGTAGTCGCTGCTCTCCACATGAGACACTATCAAATAAAGCTGGGACTCATCTTTCCTATTTTCACTATCATGTCTAGTAAGTGCAGCACCACTTGGAGGAGCCACCGCTATGTTTGGGCTCGCTCGGTTGGTTGGCAGACTGCTGCTGCTGCTCAACACTGAGAGCTGAGAATTATTTTTCATTAATTTATTCCTAGAGCCCATCTTACTTCAAAAGTAGTTTAGCAGCATCTTTAAGATGCAATCAGTGACCAAAATACAATTACTAAATCAATAGGATAATCATTTGTGCTGCCATTTTTAGAGTGAACTCCGTGAGGTGGTAATCCACTTCATTCAATAGCTGAGAAATGAGACTGATTGCATGGTACATAGGGAGCTTTTAGTGAGCATCAAACAAGTGACACTGCCTTTTTATTCTGAAAACACTGTAATATAGCATATAATGGGTTGTAATTTATTTTAATTTGAATATGGGGCTTTGACTGATTTGTTTATTGATTGCTTCATCTTAGTATTTATCATCTGAGCTTAACTATTAATGTGATGTATAATATTCCAATGGCTTTTCTCCAAAATATTATCTTGACAAAAACTGTACTTGATTAATATGGTCTATGCAGAACTGCCTACAAAGAGAATAAAAGTGACTGGCTATTTCAACAAAGCCACAGCGTCTGCTCATCTCAGCTGATTGAATGGCTACAATAAAAGGCTGAGATACTTTTGAGCGATTATTCAATAAGCAGCTGTGGGAGCTCAACAAGAGAAAAGAGACGTTTCACACAGCAGCTGAAATTTAGAGCACATTAGACAGCAATGACCTTCTGCTGCTGGGTATGGAGAAGTCATAGCTCAGCTCAATTTTTGCTCACTCGCTTAATGTGATCACACAGGATAAACTGTCATTGCTTTCCTTAAGATGGCAGGAAGTTAATTGAAAAAGCCAGCAGAGGATGTGTCCAAGGGACCAGGAAAACAAATAGCATCTACAGAAGGCAATTTTTGTCATATATACATACTGTATCTGGATCTCTCTGGTGGGGGATCTGTAGGTGTAATCGCACCTCACGTAACTAATGCTTGAGCCCAGACAGAAATCAACCCCCTGTGGTTTTACTGCTGATATACGCCCTGCCACACTGATCCATCACACACACTGAGACACACAAACAATAGGAGCTTCCTGTCTGGAAAAAAAACAAAAACACAAAGACAATAGCTGTTTGTTTTAGTGCACAAACACTGGTGTTGCTGCCTGGCAGGTCTCGCAAACATCAGAAAGTAAATTACCACTGAAGTGTTGTTGTGTCTGGAAGAGAAGAGTGTCATGTGACTGGTTATTCAGTCTGAAAATGTATTTCTGAGAGTGCCCACATGCATGAACAATCTTTACAAGCCAGTTTCATATTATTTTGGTGGTGAAGATTTAGAAAGCTTGAGCAGTCATTGGCTGCAGTGTTAACTGAGAATTTGCATGTCAAAAGTTTTATCTTCTTTCAGAAGCATGTATAACAAGGTGAACGATAATGACTTGCTGAGATCAAGACTGTGATGTTGTTTATCCATCTATTTCTCCCTCTGTGAACTTTGTATTTGCGCCATGTCTCCTGCTGATTCAGTTTTTGCTCAATTAGCCTCGTGCTTTCATGGCTGTACTCATATTTTAGCTCTAGGTCCACCCTGGGGAGAGAGAGATGGAAAGAGGGAGAGTTTATTTCAGTCATTTTAACTACTCTCTACTGTTTAATTCAAATCCTAATAGACCTTTAGCTGAGTTAGAGCTATCAGGAATCATTTGCAAAGTTGATCATGGCGCTGTGAATTTTTATAGGTGTCCGTTAATGACTTAACAGTTTACACTGACACTGAGTTCTTGACAGAGGCAAAATGTCAACTGCATCGCCACGATTAGGAAAGTTTGTATCACTCTGTCTGTTAAAGTGTTTTCTCAGCATTGTCAGGATGTGCCAAGCGCTATAGAGAAGAGCAGCATTGACTGGAATAGCTGTTTACTGTTTCGAAACTGCCGTCTAGACAAATTAAAAATAATTGACTGGGTTTTCCAAACAGACCGGTACAATAAATGTGTAACTGTACAGGATGTGTCAAGTACAACATAGCCAGAATGGCTTGGCAGAGAGCATAATCTTAAGGACTTGCATTATTATAACACTTAATGACTGCAGAGGGATTGTATACTTAAGCTGAAAATGTACATATAATTGTATTTGGTCCTATATTTGAGAGTATGTATAAGGCTTTGGTGGCTATTACCAGACAAATCAGACTGCCGAGCCTCTAACTGTGTTCAAGCATAGTGGTTTATAGCAGTTAACATTTGCAGAAATAGCTGAATAAGAGTGTAGGTCAAGGCTGTGGTTTGCCCTGAGGTTATCTTGTGGTCTGTGTTCCTGATTATCTTCGTTGTATGCCTTATGACATAAAACTTTTTATATTTGTTTCCTGTAGCTTTTTCAGATTACACTCCTACTGTTACAAACACCATTGTTATTCACTTAGAATAGAAGAGGACCAGAAGCTTACATTTTCACAATGTCTTATTGTGATTATTTTGTGCACCCCACAGTCTGAATGGGACTGTTCTCAACAGTACAAATTAACTAAACTAAGGGTATATATACTTTGGATTTCCAATTAACTGCTGCATGATTGGTGTAAAATAAATAAAATACATTACAGTTGGATGCCACTTTTATAAACAGTGGGAGGGAGAGTATGCTCAGGAATGCAGATGTTATGTATTGTACCCAATTATGTGCATGTGCATGCTTTGTGCAGTGCATATATTCTGGCCTCTGTACAGAGTTATGCCAGTGGTGCTCTTAAGTACAAAGTATTTTATGTCGTTCATGATCAAAGACAGTTTAGACAGTTTTTTCCCAAAGGCAACATCATGCAAAGCCTGTGCATAATGTTATGACCAATCCCTCTCCTCTCCTCTCTTCTCCTCTCCTCTCCTCAGAGCCCAGTTGATGGAAACTGTCCAGCCAGCTCTGTCTGTTTTTCTGTCTGTGGTAATTACCTGGCCATCCTGTCACTCCACATCTGTTTAGTGGAGATGGGCCTGAGCTGAAGGACCGGAGTGGAGGATAATGTGTGACCTGTTTGGCTGATCTCTCATTCAAAGTACATCAAGTGTTGCTGATTAGCTCTGGTAGACAGGGATAGAGTGGAGTTGGTGTTGTTTTTAAGCTCATGGACCATGGAAATGAAGGCTGTATGTAGTGAGTGGCGAGTGACATGCAGGTATATGTGTTGCTTTGCACGGGATAGGCTGATAAAAATGAGCCTGGATGTCACAAATATGGAACACTGACAACCATAAAAGAAGTTGCTGTTGTAGGGAAAATATATTATGCATTCACACAAAACTTGATATACAGAGAGGACAGCAGGAGTTGTTATAAAAAAAGAAGCGAAATGAGGATTCCTGAATTGTCTGATTACTTTCTTGCTACTTCTCGCAGGTAGATGACAACAACAGAAAGTTAGACGTGACAGGAATACCAAAGCACAAGTAGACTGTCGGTACATGGTCCAATCAAATTACACTCGAACTTGATTATTTACTTCTTTGAAGTTCTACAGGATTTTTTAGTGGTTGTGTCCATCCAGATCAGCATAATTGGTTATAGTGATGTGTGTTTGTGAGAGTGTGTGTGTGTGTGTGTGTGAGAGAGAGAGAGAGAGAGAGAGAGAGAGAGAGAGAGAGAGAGAGGCAGGTGTAGGCTTGGGGTTATTAGGCCAGGTAAACAGAATAGGGTTGTGTAACTCTGGCTGATAATTCACTGACCTTTACCTTTTACACTCTAATGCATTCTAATAGGCCAGTGGATCCCAGCAGGGCGACTCTCACCAACACACACAACAGCAGTACCTGGTTGTCTAGGAGATCAAAGCTTTCATTCTCAAACCACAAAAGGTGGTGTAGACTTATCTCAGCCTGTCAAGATAGTGCTATCTTATTTGAAAATAATAAACTACAAATTTTAAAAAATTAAAAAAAACATTCTTGACAGATTTGTACAATCTGTGTATAAGTATTTTTTTTTTATTTAGTCAAAACTTTGTATGAAATAATATTATTTTACACTAAATTTAAAAAAAAATCCAGCATAACTTTTGAATTATTTTTTACATTTTACATGATCAGTTGGGGAGTTAGTTGAGATGGGCTGCCTCCTTACAATTGTTGTTCATGTATTTCTTAGCTGGCTCCCTTTTTGATTAACTCTGTATGACCAAAGCTTGCCTGTTTTCAGAGGTGGCACGCACCATGCAAAAGAATGACCGGTCCGGGGACGACAACCAGCGGGACAGTGTAAGTGAATACCAGCTTTGTCTTTTTGCATTTGTTTCCTTTTTATCTTTCATCTTTACATAGCTCTGCCTCTTGATAGTCTACATTTTCCTTCTTCATATGGCAAAACCGTTCTTATGTCTTGTGTCAATTATGTAAGGGGATAATGTACATTAACACAACTGGAATTTATCGGTTCCATTTTATTTAAGTTGTAAAACAATTCATTTGAGAGCTATTCGATCATTTTTGGGAATTCTGGTGTAAACTTTTGGGAGAACTTTTTGGCAAAGTTAACACCAGCTTTGGACATTAGCAGTAATATGGGATGGAAACCACCAAACGTGACACACACAGTAAATGGGAGATGATTCAAATTTGGAACAGATTTGTAAATATGCTTGAACTCACAAGGATATTTCCAACCCTTAATGGTGTAACTTCATCACTCACCCAGTCACTCACTCATCCAGTGAGTCAGGGACAGACTTTTGCAATTATAGGGCTGGCGCCACTTTGTTATAGCCTGGCATCGCCAGACTAATTCTCAAATGCATATTAGTCTGGAACCTCTCAGTTCATTTTTGATTTCCAAGAGGCGTTATCGATGGGTGCAGACAACCAACCAGAGCAACAAAACGCCATCCTGTCACACGGTATATCATGTCCGAAGTTCGGCAAACACACATCTCTTATCAACATAAAGTTTAAGTGCAGTTGTTTGTTCTTCTTTTAGAGAAAACTTACTGTCCAGTCCGTATAATAGTGAATGTTGAATGTGGCAGCCATCTTGTATATTTTCAAAGATACCTGAACTCCTCTCTGTCAGTCATCGTATTTAACCCGCCTCATACTAGATAAACGCTTGTGATTGGTTAGCCCGATAAAACGGCAGAGAAATCATTTTGAATGGGAGAGGGGCCAGAAATGTCTGCCAGAGCAAACGAAACATTAACTCACGGATTTGTCTGGTTCCCAGGCTAGCTTTGTTATGTTCTTGTCTGACAAATGTTTCAATGCTGCAACCATATTTCTTGTGTTTTTCAATTGACAAACGATAATTTCACCTTTTTTATTTAGGTGCCCTCGCAAGTTGTGCAATGCTGTGAACTGCAGTATTTATAGCACACGCAAGTTAAAAATTGGTATTTTCATTCCACTGCATATCTCCTTCATCAGCCATCCCCCACAACAGCTACACTACCATCAACATCTAAGCAACTGTGTCTGGACTCGCACATGATATTGAAAGAGCTGTGTGCAAGCTGTCCATCACCCACCACTATCCATCTGGATTTAATAGGCAGGTTCCTGGAAATCCTAACAAACAACTAGAGAGGTCAGAGCTGCTGTGTTCAACTAGAGATGGAGCTTGGATAGAGCAGCAGCAGACAGTGCTTATCCTCACATACATGGATAAGATATTCAATCATACACTATGGTTTGCTGACCTTGAGTTGAAGTTCAAACAGGGCCTGTGTGCGAGTATTTCAAATAGACTGACATCCGAGTGTGCAGATGGAGAATTTCCTTTGAAAGGACTTTTGGGAATATCAGCCAAAATATAAATGACAGATTTATTTCCGTTCCTACTGTAAGTTTGCCACATGGTCCATATTTCTATGTGAATCATAGTGAAAGATGAGACAGACATATCAAAATGGCCATTGCAGCCTGGTGCTGAGTTTCCCACACATTTCCATTTTTTACACAGTTGTATTAAGTAGTATGTATTGCAAACTGTAACTTTCACTTTCAAAAAATCTTCTGATGAAGTCTTTGTATATCCTGTGGAAACACGAGGTCACTGAAAACATCAAAAGACACGATTGTCTGCAAGATATACTGTTTGAACTGATATGACTGCATAAAATTACAGTGCATCAGTTAAAGCCAAAGCAAAAGGCATACAGGGGTGTCACAATATTAAAAAGAGCAGCTGCATAATATAAATACTGTTGGTATTAAAAAAAACTGACAGTGACAGGTACAAATTACCTTGAAAATGGAATTAAAACCACTACGAATGGAACAAAAACCGAGTAACTGATGATTCACATTTTGTGTCTGAGGAGGCAATGAAATTTAAATTACCCAACTGTACATTACTAAAAACATGTCCTGGGGAACAATGATTGAATTTTTAATCTTCCTTCGTTACTAGTGGGAAAAAGACTCTGAGGTAAGAGCTGCAATTCAATCTCTATGAAAGCATAACTATAAGGTATGAACAGGATTTGTAACCAAGCAGCAGTAAGAGATATGTGAGGTGACAGATAATGTCAGATGTGGCTATGATTAATGTTTTTATCAATTACGACAGAGCGGAGATAACAGGGCAAGGCGGTAGAGAAGAGAGAAGTGTCGTTAGTGAAATGGGTGGGACATCAAGAGAGGACAGATAATTAGAGAGGAGAGGAGAGGTTGAGGGTGAGGTTAAGACAAGAAGTGAATGCGAAAAACAAACTGAGAGCAGCAGAGATGCTCCCTCATCCTCCTGAAGGGCATATTGAGGTAGAGCAGGGACACAGGCTGTGCTGATGAATACGTTTCGCAAGGCTCTCAGGGGCTGTCCAATCAGGCCGCGCCATTGATGAATAGTCATGAGTCACCTTATCAGCATCACCATGGTTACGCAGATGTGACTGTGGCCCTGTGAATGTGATGAGGGAATAGAAATGGGCCTAACGCTGCTCCGTCTCCTTCCCGCGCACATCTTGATCACCAATTAGAGCCCAGCGGGGGAGCATCCAGGCCATGTGCTCGGGCCTCTCTGGCCTCGAGGATAAAGAGAGGGGGTTTTGAATAAGGTGAACGACAAGGGGATATGGTGAGAATGATGGTTAGGGATTTAATGCATGGGAAAAGTGCAAAGAGGGAGGAGGAGAATTTGCATTCAGCTTGAATTATTTGATGACTTAAAATCATGTTAATCACCAGTAAAGCCAGTTGACACGCACGACATACAGGTGAGGGCTGGCAGGACGAGGAGAGGGGAAGTGGATGACAAGATATTAAATGCAAAGAGCTGAGGAAATTAGATTGAACAGGATCAGAGAAGGGGGACATTATCAGAGAAGCGGAGAAGTGACTGAAGGATGAACAGGACAAGAGACAACTGCAGGAGATCAAATAAAGAAATTGGACATGGGATAATGGAATAAAGGACTGGCACAACATGTAATGATTTATATAATCCCCTAACCTTTTACAAAGACATCTTACAAAGAGCAACAGCACTCTGATGTGCAGTTTTGTGATGATCAATTCCCAAAAAGCCACAGCTCTTGCTCTTAACACTTGTCGGAATCCCCTTCAGGATTTGAAAGACCCATTAAAGATAGTTACCACTTATCTAAAACTATAATGCCTAGAAATATTTTTTATTATCTTAGCTGAGGGAGGTAGGGCTCTTTATCTTTTTCTCTTAATCCACCTTCCACCAATTTTTCATTCAAATTAACATTTTACTGCATCATACACAGCAAAGGTCATTGTTATGCTAAACCTGATAATATCTTCTTATCACTGATTTGACAGGGCCAGTGCAAACAATGTTAATTGTTTTTGAGCCACTGCTTATCTACCTGCTTGTTTATTTATGTGAGAGTGGAGCAATCTCCTGCATGTTTGAAACATATAATTAGATTAACAAGCAGCTCTAACATGAGGACCTACTTATGCACGGTTTTTCCTTAAACCTGCTTAAACTTGACTGGGGGAATTTGTTTTATATATCTGGTCCCCATGTACTTGTCAGGGTATATCTGCCTGTTCTATTGTCTGTGTGGAGACTTATAGGTAGCCATGTGCACAACCATCCACACACATAGGTAGAGAGGTAGGCAGGCTCGCTATTTATTTATTCTTCTACACCACGTATAAAGAAACATTACTGCCTGCTCACCGTTCTCATTTCACAGCCTGTTGACTGCGTTTAAAGTGTGATTAATCTTGCATAAGGTGTTTGGCAGCATGCTCACCGTGGACGCAAGGTTGATGCATGAAGAGTGGTGTGTGAACTCTGCCTAGGAAAGTTGACATGAAGGATTCATGGTGTGATTAATCTGCCACCCTGTTAGTGTCACAGTTTACCAAGATTCAATTCATGGATGACACATGCAGTATATTTCATTCTCACTTTCCTATTACAAAACAATCCACACATTAATGCTTTATCTTCAGTGCAGCTTTATTGTGTAGATAAAAAACATTGCAAGTGGGCTCAGCTTTATCTCTCTATCTTACAGTTCAGGGACCCTGACCCTTTGCAAAGATGAGGAAAATACCGAAAATGTCTTGCAAAATTCAGCCAGCCATACAGCCTGCTGCAAAGGTTTTCCCCACCCTGTACATTTGGGGGGCCGCTAGGGTTTTTCATCTCATTTTGCTGTGCACAGACCAATGCATCACAGAGCCACGTCTGAAGCCAAGGAAGCCTCTAGGTCTTGTCCCTGCCAGACATTTCTTCTCCTGTCTACTTGGCTACTATAGTGGGCTCTTTGAAACACATTGATTCATCTCCCTCACCTCCATTATGACACTTCAGTACACCACTGTTACTTCTTTAACACCTGTCATGGTGGTTTTTCTTGCAGTTAATCTTTTCTCACGTCTCATTTTTCTTACTTTTGCTGTTGAGATAAATAGAAAACAACAGGATATGTGCTGCTATAATGTCCTCTGAGTGTGTTTTGCCTTTACAACCCACTATATCCTGTCATCAAACTTTTTGCAACCATGTTAGAAGTGTAAATGTTATATCTAAGGCATTTTATGTCACAGCAAAATGAAAATAACCGTGTTTATTCAAATTGTACAGCCTAAGGGGTTATACAAAGATTAATGCAAATGTAAGACACTGTTAAGTGAGATTGAAAAAACTCTGATGGCTTCATGTTTGCCATTAATGTATAAGAATAGAAAGCCAATTTGCACTTAACTGTAGCAGCAGACACCAAGAAGAGGCAAGGATGTGTTTGATATCCTACATAGTTGAAGGTAAATAACAGGAAGAATGTTTTAATTCGCAATTACTGCCACAACTGCTGCAGCTACACACATAACTATATTTCACACAGTGAATGTGTGATGAAACTGAGGTATTCTGATGATGGTTGGAGAATTAATATCTTTGTAGGAGAACCAATAAAGGTGTACAATTTACAGCGACAATTTAGCAAAAAAACACATCTAGAAATCACCTCACTATGTGATATTCATTCTGCTTTTCCCTCTATAATACTGTAAATCAGATATCCTCTGATGTTACCTATAGGCGTTAAAAAAAAAAAAACTTAACACGTAAAAATAAACTAGACATGTAGTAAAGTCACTGTTTCACTGTGCAATTTCAAAGTCCAATAGGAGGCCCCCCTATGTTTTATTTATATAGTATATAGTACTGTACTGTCTCCAGTGCAAAACACTGTTCCCATGTATGGACATAATGAAGCATAATATTAATATGTCTATGGAATTATTCCTAACTAGTGCAGTGCCTGCCCAAAACGAGCCAATTGCTTGGCCTCCGTTTCTGATGCAGAACCGTACAACCCCCGCAGTTCTAGTT
This sequence comes from Lateolabrax maculatus, assembly GCA_031216445.1. Taxonomy (NCBI): domain Eukaryota; kingdom Metazoa; phylum Chordata; class Actinopteri; order Acropomatiformes; family Lateolabracidae; genus Lateolabrax; species Lateolabrax maculatus. Next base: position 10,990,901 of record CM062217.1, read on the forward strand.
ACAGTAGTTCCAGACTGCCATTTTAGATTTACGCATTCCAGACCCACCGTTTTGTATGTATGCATGCACCACCTGATTTTTAATTTATTTTTACCTTTATTCAGGTAGGCTAAGGTAGCTATCTGAAATTAGAGAGAGGTGTAACCCAACCGTCTCTGTACATGGCTCTGGGTATAATGTAGTCACCAACTTTCGTTTAAAGTCACGCATGCATACGTCTAAAACTTTGGGTCTGAAACTGCTGCGACTAGAACTGCGAGGGTCACCGGCCCTGCAGGGCGATTTTTCTCAGCTTACTCGAGAACTGCTCATCCAAACTAGTTCACACTCAACACTGCACTTCCTTGGGTCCTCAGCAATACACGTGCCAAGTTTGAAGTCAAGAAAATCGAAGGACAGATGGACAGCGAATTTTTTACACCTATAGTTCGTTTGCTTTGGTCCAAATCTGTTCGTGAGTTTGTAAACTTGGAGCATTTTCCCTGTGGTTTGGTTTCTTTTCACACAGAGAAAGGTCCAAGCAAACCAAAATGCATCTCCACAAACCACATGAGAACGTTCACTCCGTTTATTGGTCAGAACAGATGTGTCTGGGGCAGGAGCAGGAAAGTAAATACAGGAAGAAGGTCCATGTTCTGGACTACTACATATTTCTGAGAGAATCGTCGCTTTTCCATTCAACATGAAGCGACGAGTTGGCATTTGTTCATAACTGTGGTAATTGTCTGGGCAATATACAAGCAAAACTATACCAGCATAATGGTGAATCAAGGAAATGTCTTGAAAATACTTTACTGCTTCAGTAATCCCAACCCACCACCGCTCTTTTCCTGTGTACTGTAGGAGATGAACTGAGTTAATTTTTATTACCCCACAGGACACTGTGTTTTACAGCTATGTGAGCCACCAGATCAAGCAGTAAAAAAAAAAAAAAAAAACACTCCCTGGTTGTAAATACCAGTAACTCTCACCATAGAGCGACAGATACACCTGTGTTGTTGAGGCAACCCTTTTTCTAAGACAGCATGTATCAAGCTAACCCATGAGTGTCGGAGACATTTAGATTGTAGACTAACATCAGCCATAGATATCAAGTTTGCCTGAATAAATCAGGTTGCATAAAATATACATTCTCTTCAGAGCTAATGCTATTCAGAGGAGGGCAAGGAGACAGAAAGGGAAGCTATCAATAACTTCAGCATATATATAAAACCTCTTTCTCTCTCTTTTGTTTCAAATGTAGTGTTGGCTTCCAGAAAGCCGAGACCTGCCTATGTACCAGCAGATAAATGGAAGAACTAAATTGTTTTTTTCAAACTAGGTGATTTACTGCATCTCCTCCAGTACCAATCTTTCTTTTTCATCTCCTGTCTCTTTCCCTCTCTCTCTTCCTCTCTTTGTCTGTTAACTTCTTTCCCAGCTACTTCTCTCATTGCGCCTGGGCTTTACCCAGAATCCATTTAAGATTATTTCTCTGATAAAATCAATTCCTAAATTCAGAGCCCAGAGATGAAGGATGGCACTGATGATAAAGGGGTGCACATAGTGCAGTATATGGCAGGTTGCCCTCTGGCTTGAAATGATGGTGCATTCCCGTATTTTAATCTAACACTTGAAGCATTTCATAATCACATAATCATAAAACAAAAAGAGCTGACAGGGGTGACGTCCTGTCCAGATGCTGTTTCCACTCCAAACTGAAATAATTGAAAGGCCAAGCAACACCCGACCGATGTTTGGTACCATCTTGATCTCTCAAAAGGTCATCAGAAAAAAAGGTGCTAATGAAAAATTAATTTTATGAAAAAGGGATGGCTTCCTGTTTGCTGAAAAATGGTCTAATTGATATTAATTAATTCATAAATAATGCATGAGGGAGGGAGTACCTTGTAGACGGATGGTAAACAGATGCTAATGTTTGATGTGTAGCAGGACTATTAGAAAGGTGGAGAAGTGGAAAGTCCACGTTGTTTGGCTTAATCACAAAGTCAGACAAGAAGAGGACTGAATTAGGATGAAGAGAATGTAATAAAATTAAAGATGTGGCTGACTCACATGAATAAATTAGATCTGCATGTGGGAAAAATACCTGAATGCAATATTGAACCACTTGCATTTCTAAGAAGCCTCACATCAAGGGTCTTAATCAAAGGCTCCAACCCCCAGACAGAAAAGGTGGTGAATTTTCTTTCTTTGTCAAATAAATTACAATTTGCACATAAATTTTTAACCGTTTCCATAATAAAAGCACAAATCAAAGCAGAGCGTGTTTGGTGTTTTCTCCAGTCTTGTGTGTTGGCTGGCCCCTTAAAACTGCATTATACATATTTTATAATGGGTGCTGAGATTTCAGTTGGGAATACATACTGATGTGCTGCCATGATCAAAGTATCCTCAGGCTGTTTAAACTAACTTCTTCTACAACGAGTTCTACCTCTCTGTGAGGTAACTCTTTTCTCTGACTTTCTTGAAGGACTGTGCAAACACATGTAAACTAAGCGCTCAAGTCAGAACAAGACACATGTTACGATGATTGATTTACTCCTTTAGTCACCACAACCACATTAAATTCCCCACAGAAACCACATCTCTCTGAAGTGAATAAACTACATCTTCTTCATAACATAAAAGGAGAGTATTACAATGTGTCAAGATGATTTACAGACAGTGTATCTATGCCATAAACTATTTTTAATCTCCTGTACTATTTTAGACCTCGTGCTCAAAGCCTCTTCTCCTGTAAAAGTAAAACATACTGTTTGAAAATACAAACAATAAAGCATAAACTTAACATTTGTGTGGTGTTGTTTTCAACCAACACACAGAGCTGTTAATCAGCTAGCTATTCACTACAGCTGATCAAATCTGCCAGGGAAAGCTGTCATTTCAGCCAACAAAACGAACCGTTGCTGCCAGCTTTAAATGAGAAGCAGCTTATTTAAGTCTTTGTCAGCAATACCATTGTTTCAAAAATTACTATGAACAATGCGTACCAACTGTAACGTCCTGCCCAGACACTTCGACTGGACTACCAATGGATTGACACATGAAGTACACATAGATCACAGAAGAGCCACAGCAGACCAATTAACCTTTCACTGATCCCACTTATCATAGAGAGCCACTTCAGGCATTAGGAGCGACAGCAGAAGTGAATGAAAATTAAGGACTGTGTTTAAATCTACAGTGGGAAATAACACCCACACACGGTTGGATGTCCTAACCTTTGAACTCTCGGCAGTCTCTTACCTCTCACCCATGGTCTTTGACGTGACTAAAATAATTTTCACATGCCATCAATTATTATTTTAGTTTTCTTTTCCTCTGGGAATCTGCTTATTTACATATTATTCTCTCATTACATGTTAATTTCCTTTGATGTCTATTGTATATCTTAGAAGAAACTCAACTTTTTATGTAAAGAAGAGTATTCCTAAGTTTTAAAGTTCAAGTGGAAGCTGAACACTTTTTCCTACTTACTCCGAATAGATCTTTTCATTTTTACTGACAAATGTATGGACATTAAATTCAGCAAAATACAGAAAGGCAAGCTATAATGAATGTAAGCACATACATCATAGAGGGATTTAATAGGGCTAAAGTGTAGAGTATAAAATAAAGTCCAAATATAACAGCAGTACACTGTATCTCTGTAAGAGTGACAAAAAGAGCAAAGGGTCATTACATAAATTGTTGAATAGTCTGATTAGATCCATCTACTTTACCTTCAGCCTGCTGAAAAGGGAGAGTTAATCATGTTGGCTTCCTCGTTCCCCTCTGTAAACCACCGTCTATGGTTATGAATCTAATACAGGTAATTATGTAGGAATGAAAGGCTCAATGGCTTCCTGGATGAAGATTGGCATCTTGATGGATGCAGGGGTGGACGAGTGTAGGTGGGGGTGGGGGTTGAGGTATTTTGCCTGTATGATGGAGAGTAAGGCAGAACAGTCACGACAAAGAGAGAGAGGGGAGGCAAACACATGTACGCCAAGTCAGAGCTCTGAGAGGTCCTTCTGGTCTAATAGAGACTTATAATGCTGGAATAGGTGTTTTTCTTCAGCAAGCTTCAGGCCCCCGGCCATGCATGCCCATTGAGCACCTCTGCTTGGCACCTCAAATCAATATACTGTGAAAACTTGCAACGCACATAAGAAAAACAGGGAATTCATTTCATCTTGCTATTGTTACTATATTATTATAAGTAAGGCTAAATTACCCACTAGGCAAAGCGGTTAACTGCCCAAGGCATTAGACCCCAAGGGCTTCGGAGCCACTGCATGTCAAATGGTTTTGGTAACTTGATTAATTAAAAATGTGTTAGTATCAAAATGTAGTTCAAAAAGAGCTGTATTATCTTTAGTTTATGTTGTGCTCACATGATGCATATACCTGATATGTTGTGTTTAATCAAATTACCACAAACAACAACAAAAGTCAGTATTATTCCAGCTCAGGAGTACTGTTTGCACTGGACTTAATGGGAACTTGGAAGCAACAGAGTACAAACACATTGCATGGAGGGGCCCAACAGCAATTTTTTTCCCCCAGGGTTAACCTAGCCATAATGTTTAGGCAAACCAGGGCTTTTAACAGAATTATGAGACACTTCAGTGTAGTGTGTAGAAAGGAGGAGCTATACCCATTGATAAGGCATATAATGTAGGGGTATCACCTGCAAAAGAGCTATGTGGAATGTAAATGTTAATGATTGACCCTAACTTAACTGGGAAGCCGTGTTATTCATGCAGAACAAATTAAAACTCCTCATGGTTTGTGGCAAGATTGATGGCACAGAATCTGCCTCAGTTTGTTATGCTGTCTCACCAGCTAACTCCATATTTGTGTACTTGTGTATTGAAGTGCGTCCTGAATTAAAGATAGTCCTGGAATGACTCAATACACAAATAACTGATTACCCCTGTGCTGTCCCTAAGGACACAAAATTGAGTTTCTGCTATCTGCTGTCCAGTCTTGGTTGTACTGTGTGTTCAATAAAAGGAAAGAAATAGCCTGTTGTGCAGGAGGCCAATACAAAGCAAGCAAAATATCAATTTGCATATAAACATCTTATAGTTTGGTCTCTCGCAAAATGAGACTGATATCTGCTAATGGATTTCCAGGTGCAGAAATTCAGTACAACGTGTGACTATATTGGAGGAGACCTTTTCTCTTGAAGCAGTCTGGTTTCTTAAGGAGAGGCTCTGCTGCTGCCGTCACTGCAGCAGCAGAATCAACTTTTCTGATAACCACTTAATGATACATTGACCACCTGATGTGTTTTCTCCAGGTTAACTTGCTACTGTAGAATGAGTTTCTCTCCTTTCACTCTGGTCTGACCTCATACGTACACAGTCTTAGCTTTCCGATGGATCGTGCCTCCCACTGAAATTCTTATCATTTAGTTTTTTTTTTTCTCCTGTCTTGACCTGGAGTGATGTGTAATTTTCACTCGAGCTTCCTCTTTTTCCCAAGTGAGTTTCTTTATAGGATTTTCTGTCTGAAACTTTGTTTAGTCCTGTACAGTAAAGGTAATCATATGCATTGTTTTTTTTCCTTTGATAATTTATTTTGTTTTGTTTTGCAACAAATTATTTGTAGACATCATTGTTCCTCCTAAAAGCATTATGATACTGTTAATAACACTTAGATTCTCACCTGAATCATCTCTGAATATTCTCTAATTATCATTCATTGATGTATATTTAATTTAACTATAGAGCCACATGCAAGAGGTAAATTAAAATGCAAATTGTTGATGTGCAAACATACCTCTCTCAAATACATTTTAATGCAAATAAAGTAAAATAAGATGCAAAGGTACAAACAAAAATATTCCATATACTGAATAAGAGACTTAGCAGAAAGGCTTAAAGGGATAGTTCTAGTCTTTTGAAGAGGGGTTGTATGAGGTACTTATCTATAGTATGTGTATTAACTAGCTTGGCATCGCCAGACTAATTTGAAAATGTGTATTAGTCTGGAACCTCTCACTTCATTTTCAGTTTACAAGTGGCGTTATCAACGGGTGCAGACAACCAATCAGAGCAACGAAACGTTGTCGTATGGTACGTCGTGTCAGAAGTACGGCAAACACATATTTCTGATCAACATAAAGTTTAATTGCAGTTCTTTGTTGTTCTTTTAGAGAAAATATACCGTTCAGTTACAGTTCAGCACTGAGGCAATTCAACCAAACATTCTGCATCAGCGGCAGCCATCTTGGTTGTTAACCAAAAAGCCACAACGGCGCTCTTCTCTGTCAGTCACTGTATTAAATCCACCCCATATTAGATAAACAGTTGTGATTGGCTCGCCACATTCCAGTTCCAGTGGTAATCTGTCTGAATGGGTGAGGGGCCAGACGTATCTGCCAGAGCAAATAAAACAGGAGCTCGCAGATTTGTCTGGTTTCCAGGCTATGTATTACCTACAGTTGACGGTGATCTATGAAGGTAAGCTGAAGAAAGAATATGTGTCCATACAGAGCTTGTACAAGAAGGCAGTCATGAAACAAGTAACACAAATCATTGCAGACTTTCTTCTCTGAATATGAACCTCTGCCATTGGGAAGAAGAATCTGTGTGAATCTTCAGTAGAGCAATGTGCAGTAAATACACAAGCACTTTAGCTCTTACCACTTAATTCTTACTGTTTCTTTTTAAGCTGTCATGTTGTCAATGTTTTTAAGATGTTTTTATGTGAAGCAACTGTCTCGCATCGAGTCAAATGCTTTTATGTTTTAAAGTTATATGTTATGTTTTTTATGTGAACAAATTTCCCCTGGGGGACAATAAAGTATACTCTATTCTCTCTATCCAGGTGTCCGATGATTCATCCGACTCCCCAGAGCCGGAGCCAGTCACCTGCATGGAGCCCTTCCTGGTGCGGAGGCTGTCTTGCCGGACCGTCCAGTTGCCCCCTTTGGCCTTTAGACAGGCAGAACAGTACTACTGTGATCGCAAGCTTGAGCCGGATACAGTCACAGTTCCACCACGACCCACAACACTGCCACTACGCGCACCACCACTCATTGCCATCACGTCTGCTGACACGAGCAGGTAGGACGATATGGACGTGTGTGTGCATGTTAACAAAATGGTTTTCAGTGGAATGAGTGATTAGAGTATGGGGTGAGTAGAGTGGAGGGGTTTGGTAGATCAATACAGCACCGGTCTAAAGGGACTGAAGACACATCACTTGCTAAGTACTTGACACTTTGCTTACAGGTTGAAATGCGTAAACATGTACTGGAGGTTGTGCAATGTTTGAACTAATCGGCTACAGTTTAATTGCAATAAAAATAATAATAATAATAACTTTATTTATAAAGCACCTTTCATACAATAATTTGCTTTCCAAAGTGCATACAATAGGAATAAATAAACAAACAAATACAATTAAGTAATTCTAAAAGGTATAAAGCAATAATTCCAATCATTATAGTGCATAGAATAAAACAGGAAAAGGATTCAAATTGAATAGATGGAATAAAAACAGGGAATAAAACAATGAAACAAACAAACATAAAAACAATAACATGATCTAATAGCTAACTTGAACAGATATGTTTTTAATTGACACTTAAAAGGTTTTACAGATGTAGCATCTCTGATGCTTGAAATCATTTTCCAAAGCATACCACACATTTTGAGATTTTGTGTTTTTGTTTCTCTTCATGTCAGCACGGTCTAAACATAACGTAGAGAGACTAAAAACCCACTTGCAATTGCATAGTATTGCAACTGTGAGCAGGGACTATTTAAAAGTTCAACATTTGATAGTTAGCTGCGTAAAGGCATTTAGGTTGCTTTGGACAAAAATGTCTGACGAATGTAATTTAATGTCAAAAAGGTTGTTAATCAACAATCGACTCTCATTTTGCAAATGGCTGAGTGTACTTAACATAACAACAAAGACAGCTTTTGAACCAGTCCCTGTGGTTAGCCGCCACATGAAAAAACTAAAACGAAAACTGAAATAGTATCTGCACATTGAATGTAACAAAATAGCTGCCCGAAATGTTGGAAATCAGTGATTTGAAAAATGGCTGGCAGTAATGCAAAGTATGCGTGGTGTGTTTCACTGGTATTTAAATTATCCTTGACTGGCAACATGCTGTAAGGAGTGTGACTCATCAAATAACTAGGCCTGATAGATTTATGTTTATCACCATTGTCGCTTATTAATCCTAAAACAGGGACTATAATTCACCACCACCATTGAAACATGATGAATTAGATAAAAACAATTCTGCTCTCACAGAAAATTACAGTAAAGCTCTGTCCCTTTTTGTTCATGAAAACTTTACTGCTTCAAAGTAATTTTATATTTGGTACTGTGGTTTTGATTAACATACTGTGTTACACAACACAGCAGTCTTATACATGTCAGTTATTTATTTGTAACTATAATTATAAGTATAATTAAGTTTTTGTGAAAGAGAGTAGAGACAAATGTATGAGTAGGTTCAGTATTACTTTTAGTGTGCATTCACTGTCTCTCATGCTTGGAAAACATGACTATACAACAACTGAAAATAGAATCACACCCTATCCGGACAATGCTGGAGAATGTATCAGAGTGGTTTAGATGAAATGAGGTTTGGCAAGGGAGACAAAAACAAACATACCGAACAGCATTCTGTATCAAAGACAGTAGCGCATTGGGGAAATCATAATTCAAGATAGTGGATGGTCCAGAAATATATCAACACAGTTGGAAATAGTATATAAATTCAATGGCGTCCTTCAAAAGCCTCAATGCCTTGTATCTCAATCATCAGCATGGTGCTACCTGCATAACACTGTTCAGTTGCTCGCCATGTGCCACATGAGAAGGAAAATGCATCAGCTTACTCTTTTTCCCCCTTTTTTTCTACTTGATCCATTTTATTACAGAGTGTATAAACAATAGAGAAATGAGCAGTGAGGCACAACTTATGACTAAGGCCTAAGCTTGTTAAAATGGCTTTAATTGGAGAATATGTTATAAGTAGACTTAGTATATAGACTTTAAACAAGAAAAAGAAGAAAGCATTATTAACTTGGAGACTTCTTTATAGGGAAACAAGAAAAGCTGGTGCCACTTAGTTCTAAATGGAATTTTCAGGCAGGCAAAACAATTTTCATGGCAACTCTGGTGCAGAACAGTGGTGAAATGGTTTCTTCTGCTTCAAAAATAATGCTTAAATATTGTTAAATATCAAGAACATGTTGCTCTGACATTTTTGTGGGCGCTGCATCACACGTCTACAATGTTCATAACATTATCTACTGTATCACCGGCAGAAACTACTACCATAATGAAGCAACATAGTCAATACTGAATAGTTCACTTGCAGTCATTGTGATAATGCCAAAAAGTGTCAGGCATTAGATGTAGAAGCAGCCCGTCCTCCTGAATAATTGTCAGGAAACGTCATGTGAACTTCAGAAAAGGGCAAACTTTTCCCAAGTGTGTACAACTGACCACTCATATCACATCGGCTGGATAAAGGTTTGAGGGATTTGAAAGGAGATTGTGTGATTATTTGAAGGACGACAAAGGCAGGACAGGCCTGTCACCGTCTCCTCTACTTCAGACGGTTGTATTGACTATTTTCAATTATGTCATTGCCTTTCATGTCATTTCTCGTTGTCTTCTCTTTTGCTTGGAGGAGAACTTAAAAGGCTAAAGTTTTTTTTTGTCATCTTAGTTTCCAGAACGATTGCATGCAGAACGAATAAAAACAATTTGATGTCAAATCAAGGTGCTTTGTTATGTACTATAGTATATGCTAAAATACATTTTTGGCATTTATTATGTAACTGTTTGGATTTATTGTAATTCCGCAAAAGGCAAAAATTGACTGTAGGGAGAAAAATGTCTGATGGGGAGAATTTTAACAAAGATCATAAATCTTAACTTTGCTTCAAGCTTGATTCATCTATAATTCAGCGCAGCTGTGAGGACGAAATATACAGTTGTGAAGCATTTAGGATGGAAGACTTGCCACACTAAATGCTCCAACTGCAACTTTTGAGTGAATTTATTGGCATTAACTTTGTATGCAGCTAAATGATACTGTCTGCAATATTAATGCATGGGACAAGAAGTAGCACAAAGTAGTGCTGTATGTTTCCATTAGATGCTCTCATAATGTGAATATAAAACAATGATTCTGTCCCTTAAAGTGTACCAGTCCTATTGTCTTTGCCTCTCCACAGTGACTAGCAAGCACTTTGTGTCCACCTACAGCATGACAGCTTTTGTCATAGCAAGGGTTTGACACCATTTATAGCCCTCAGTGCCTCAAAATACAAAAACAGATGTTGATTGTGCTGTGAGATTGAAGTACCCAGAGAAAACCTGATTTGCTGGTACTATAAATAACACAACGAATTATGTTCTGTTTACATACACATACACACAGACTGTAAATTTATAATTGCATTGCATTCGACTTACCAGCACATCAACAAAACAACTAACTGAAACGCAAACCAACAGATGTTCATTATGTTATTAATATGTAAAAAAAGTCTTAAGATATAAATATATACTGACAAAGGCTGCACCAATATCACTAATAGTATTGGATATAAACACTAAAATCTCATCCGAAGAGTCAAATGCATTATGTTATAATGATCAATTCAGAGATCAAATTAGCTGTTTTTCTCTCCTTGTCTTTCCTTTTTATTTCTACAAAGAAAACACACACACACACACACACACAACATGCAGATTATGGATACAGATGCACAGATTCCACTTTTTCACTCCTGATACCAATACCACACCTAAATTTAGTGTATCTGTAGATATTTATACTGAACCGATGCCAGTGCTGCTTTTTCTTTTTTAATGAAATATCTGTACAGCTCACTGTGTGGAACGGATTGGGTTCATTCTTCTAGGTGTAAGATAACATGATGCTGCAACTACACATTCTTTCTTAACTGTAAGTAACCAACATTTTTTTTTTAGGTGTGTGCCAATTTAAATGGTATTCTGTAAGGTTTGTGCTGTGACTAAGAAACGTCTTACTATCAGTCAGGTTTGGCTGATAACCTCCTCTGTTGTACATGGTCAGTACCGGTGCAGATACCAATCAGGTGCAATCACTAATTACCGACTGCCCTAATAGTTATCTCAATCATTAGCCCAAAATAACAATCCAAATTAGAGCAGAAAATAAAACAAACACGACACTAACAGCCTAATAGAAAAGAATAGAATAATAGCATATGAATCAAATTGAAAATAATATATCAAGACAATTAATGATACAATATTTTCTTCATGCTGATTGAAAGCACCAAGTTATATTTACTACTGACTTACATTTCAACAGATGTTTGATGATGAGTTATTAAGTCCAGTGACAAACATTCATTTTACATTTAGCAACAAAGCTATGGAAAATAAGTGAGATGAATCTACAAATGCAGTTTCAAGTCTGTATGTGCGGGAGTACGGTTAACTTCGGTAGGTAAAGCACTGTATACAGTGTATATGTTTTGTATGTGTAGCGTGAAGGGGCTACACCTTCGATTTCGTTGTGCAGCCCTGTGTTGTAAAATGGCAAAACAAAATTAACCTTGAACCTTAAAGGTGGACCAACAAAAAAGTCCACAAATAAGCTGCTCATGTGTGCATGCATGGCACATATGCTCCTATACTCTGTGCTGTGTGCCGCTCTGCCAGCATTACACTTATCTGACACTTCTATTTTATATCACCTTGTTTCTGACAAGATTAGATTTCTGCTGTTAAAGCAGGAGAGATTGCATTCCCTACAGCGTTACCTTCCAGAGTAATGGGCTTGAGGTGCAATGGAAGTGAGAGGAAGGAAAGAAAGCAGCCTTTCCCTGGAAATGATGACAAACAGAACACAAGAGGAGAGACTCAACAACCCCATGGACATCACAGGCAGAGATACACATCCCGTAATGACCCACAGTTTAATTAATGACTGTGAAGGTGAGCCTTTTTTTTTTTTACCTGCAGTGTGTTTGATGCCTGCTGTTACAAATACGTTTTTTCAATTTGATGAGTTCTGTCCAGTGCACGTCCACTTCTACAAAGCTGCAAGAAAAATAATATTTTTGTGAGTGCACCTGGACTTCTGCGTCGTAAACCTGCTGCAGTGTTGCTCTGTGATCTGGCCACCTCCTGCTTTTCAGCCGGGGCGGCTTTCAGGGGAGGGGCCACTGGGTGGGCCCCTCATGTTTAATGTATCGTCCTGTCCCCCTATATCCTGACGCCGCTCGTATCCCGCAGAGGACCCGGGAAGGGAGGAACAGCGCTGCCACGTCCGGACGGTTTTACGCACAGAAGTTGGCGCGGTATAATTTTTTTTTTCTAAGATGGGCGTGCACGGAGAGAGCGGGGAACACCTGGACACCGGACTCAACTGAGGGGCTCTGGACGTAGTCCCGCTCCGGGTGGGGGGGGGAGACACACACCTCCACCCTCTCCGGGACCGTTACCGAGGTCCACCTCGTGATGCGTAAATGGATCCGTCCCTGCTCCTGTCCAGGGTGTTTGTGCAGGGCAGCGAGGAGAAAGTTGATGGAGTTGAACTCATTACGTGAGCCCCATTACAGCGAGACGAGACGTGATGCGCCCACAGTGATTAAAAAGTTGCCTCAGTTACTTTGAGAGTTCTACTTTTGCCTTCGGGGGTATTTTTTTTTTTTTTTTTTGTTTTGTTTTTCTCAAATTTTATTTCTAAAAACACCTTGACTCGCAGTGCTGAAAAGCCCCCCGCCCCCCCCCCCCCAGGTCATTCCACCTGAGCGCTCCTAAAAGTGTTTATTTCTCCGAGAGAAATACTCTGGAGGAGGATGGACCCTGCCTGCGGGTTGGTGGGGACGGCGCCTCTGGTCGCCGGCGGCGGAACCGGCGTGAGCGCGAAGGCGCCGAAGCATCTGTGGAGGCAGCAGAACCAGGCGGCGCTCGCTCCGCACCACACCGCGCTGGCCGCGCGCAAGAACGACCGCGTGAGACAAAGAGGCTTCTCCGACACCGAGCGATACCTCAAGCCGCGCAACATGGACCGGACTTACGCCGTGGACACGGGGCACCGACCCGGGCTGAAGAAATCCAGGATGTCGTGGCCGTCGTCGTTTCAAGGTCTTCGACGGTAAGGGGCAGGGAGGGGGAAACTGCTGTTTTTTTTTTCCTCTTACCTCCGTCTCGTCAGTCTGTGTGATTTCGCCTCGGTGGAGATGGGCGTTGTGTGCAGGAGCGACGCGCGGGAGCGGACAAGTGTTTTTGACGCGTATTTGATCCTAACTTTGAGGAGGTCGCGCTGCGTTTTTCGGCTTCGACCTTTGTTTTGCGTCACTTTTTGCTTCACCCGGTCGACAGCCTTTTTTTTTTTTTTTTTTTTTTACTGTGTGCACTCCTGTAGTGGTACAGAGAGGGTGGATAAAGTAGACGATCAGTCGGCCGGCAGCGGAAAGATAAAAAAGAAAAGAAATAGACACAAAAAAATAGCGTCATAAGAGCACTGCGGTTAATGCCTCTTTTCACATTTATAAAAAACCTATCCACAACTTAGATCTGTTTAATATTATTATAAAAACGGAGCTTGCAGGCTTGACAGTTGGCTGCTTAATTTAGGTCAGAGGGATGTTTCAGCCTGAAGAGGATGGGTTAATTTAAAAAAAAAAAAAAGAAAAAAAAAGGAAAAGTCAAAAGGGTAAAGTGAGTGGTAGCTGTACACAGTTATCACAGGGTTTTATGTTTATGCTCATATCTATTTGATTATATCTGGCTCACTTGGCAGGCGGAGGTGTAATTGGAAATGAATGAAAGGTAGGCGTTGACCAAAGGCAGGTCACAGGAAATATTGTGCATTGCCCTGAACAAAACACATGCAGGCACTCTCCTTGTATCTTTTAAGACAGTGATCTTCAGGGATTAATACACTTTAGCTTCAGGGTCACTGGGTAGCCTAGTGTTCATGTTTGCGAGTGAAGTTACTCTCTGGTCTCATCGTCACTGATACATGGTGACCACGTTCTCTAAGAATGACACAATAATCTGACTCATGACTGATCATTTTAGTGCACGTATGACAAGTGCTCGGTCTTCAGATGATGCTTGCGTGTAGGGATTCAGTGATAGCAGCTACTGTAAAATGACAGCTGTAATGTTTGCAGGAACAACGGTATTAGTGAAGCCTGTCTGCCTGCAGGAAGACACAAAAGCAGCTCTACACTCAGACAGCCTGGGTGTGTGGGGAAATGTTTCTGCTCTAATTACTCACTTGTTCTGGGAAGGAGGGAGAAAAAAAAAAAAAGACCAACTGAAATGAAATTTGAGAAGGTCACCTCAGCTCCCTGGCTTAAGTGACTGTTGCGGATGTAAGTTTCTGTCAAACAGCTCGCGGTTTGCGTTCTTCCTGACTTTTCTAAAACATTTTAGTGAGCGATGCTGGCCTGCATGTCCAGCTGCCAGTCAACTAAAGAAAGCGCAGTGGCTCGTCTGGCCAACAGACAGAATGGTTACTGTCACAGTGGCAGAACAGTCACATGAAGGAGAAGCCTGAGATAGAGAGAGAGAGAGACGGGGGGAGGGAGGGAGCCATGACAGCACAGATTGTAGTGTCATTGCAAAGTGGTGGGCAGGACTAAAACACCCATATTATCTTGAAATGCTGCGTTTAACTCATACTTTATCTTAACAAAGTGAAATTTAACGGGAAATGTTCATGCAACGCAACTGCGTTGTAGATTATTCAAGCACATTCGCATATGGCTTCAGGAGGGTAATTACACGAAGATTAACCCAAACAAATCAAATTGTACACAGGAGGCCAATTATGTAAGAGTCACATTGCACTCCAGCACATGTAGAGGAACATTAACACTAGGCCAAATCAAATTTAGCCCCTTGTACACCACAGCTCAGCCAGCACGCCATTATTTGCAATTGGTCAATAGGGTAATTGGATTGGTTGTGTGTGTTTTTTTTTTTCATATGTGCATCCATAGGGTTGCATGTCTTCTGCCACTGTGACTCGCAAGGGCCTTCACCTTGTGTGGATGTCATTAAATGAGCACACCTTGTATTAGGGGTATGATTCATAATATACAATCCTTTCTTGACATATTGTTTATAATTACAGTGCACGTGATTATGCGGCCACAATATATTGCAAGACAATTGGACTCAGCAAGTTGTTGCTGCAAGTAAGATAAACAAGACACATTTCCTGATTAAAACAGACTGATATAAACAACTTCTGAAGGAGTGTGTCCCTGTAGGAAACTAATAAGAAGAGCCAACTACTTGCTTAACACATACAGTTGATCAGTCTTACGTATAGAGGGAGACAGCAGATCTTTCCCTCAGAGGGCTGTGGATGTCTTTGTGCGCCTGAGTGGCTGGTTTGGCGAAAGGTCCAGCAGCCCCAAGGTAAAACACATCACCCAAATGTGTCACAGTCTAGGCTGGGCTTGGATGCTGCTCAAGGCCTCTGTGAGACCTCAGCAAGAATGTAGAGCATCCTTTGATGAGGAGATGGCATTTCTCCCATTTCTCTCCTACTGCTTGCGTGTCCCTGCCATGGGGACGCTGCAGGGGGGGTTATATATCTGTGGAGTGAAGAGGAGGATCATGATTTCTCTTCTCTCTGTCAAATCGCAATCAAGATTTGGTGATTCAGTGGATATAAAAGAAAATGTCAAAACGAAAAAGGATGAAACAACTAAAGGAGGGAAGGGAAAATGAATGGAAGGTGCTCCATCTGGACATTTTGTCCCCTGAGCTGCAGCAGATTGGAAAACGTACCCCTGCCCTCTCACTCTACGCTGTATTTAACGGTCGGTGATTTTTCTCCAGCCAGTCCTCCTCCCCCTACTGGGACTGTCATTGCCAGAGTGAGGTTTTTAGCCAGTATAAAGTGCAACCCCCTGGCTATGTCATTAGATCCCAAGGGTGTTAGTAAAAGAAGCATGAACTGCTATTGGGTACGTGGCTATATATAACCCCAGTCATAGCCATAATGTCAGTCATACTGCATAGGCTTCTACAGAACTGGCACAATACACATCTACTGTATGGCTGCACTCCCAGGCATGTGAAAGATGTCCAAAACGTGCTAATGAACACTTTGCAGGCATGCTACTAAACTTTCCATTAGCAGAGATCAGCATAAAACATCATGTAGCTTGTGTAAAGAAGTGGGTCATGAGTGATAATTTCTGACTCTGTGAGATTTTCTACTGTGTTTTCTGTCACAGAATGAAAGGCAGGCAGAGCTGATAATTTATGTGAATGCCAGCCCCTTGTCTGGGTCTTACTGACCTGTTAATTCAGGCAGAAATGGAAAGTGTATTGAGTATGTCCTTAAGACGAGTGCTGTGACTTACCCAGGCTTTGAAAGACGAGCATGTGCATTAGGGAGTTACTGATGCAGACATATTGAGGTGGGAAGTCAATTTTAGTCAGTCAAACATTGAGAGATGAGAAAGTATCATGAATTGACAACTGTTTATTTACTGGTAGACTACATGTGCAACATGTTCTACTCTCTCTTATAGAGACACAACTTAAACACAGTCTCGATTCTAAACTATTTTTTGTTTTTATTGTGTCATTAAAATGAAACAAGAGCTTATTAAGACACCCTCATTAACTTAATGATTTATTTAAAGGACCTGTGTTTAGGATTTAGTGGCATCTAGCGGTAAGGATGTTGATTGCAACCAGCCTAAGACCTCTCTCCTCACCCCTCGCTTTCCAAACATGTTGGAGAACTTGCGGTGGCTAAAAACACGAAAGGCCCTATCTAGAGCAAGTGTTTAGTTTGTCCGTTTTAGGCTACTGTAGAAACATGGCGGTGCAACATGGCGAGCTCTGTGAAGAGGACTGGTTCTGTATGTAGATATGAAGGGCTCATTCTAAGCACAACAAAACACAACAATTCTTAGTTTCAGGTCAATATACACTTATGAAAACATAGAAATTGTCTTGTGTGTTTTAGGTCATCTGATTGTCAGAGATACTAAGCCAAAAGGTTATGCATCATACCTGAAGTGTTGGATTTGCAGGCAATAGTACTGCAGGCCTGATATTTGTCAAAAGCTATAAAAATATCATAGTAATAGATGTACAGTAAATATCAATACTAAGGGCTCTTCTTTTTAATCCAGAACCTTTAATATCTTTTATAGCTATAGTGTGACACTGCTCATACAATATATGCATGCATAGAAGTGGATGGAATATGGTTATAGTCCATTCACTAAGTGGATGGAATATGGTTATAGTCCATTCACTAAGTGGATGGAATATAACGAAAAAGACAAATGGGAAACCATAAAAATCCATGTCACCTATATACAGCTGCTTAGAAACCATTAGCAGGTCTATACTATTTAAAGGCACTGTTTCAGTCAGTCTGCCTGTCAGCCTTCTCTGTAATACAATGTTGAAGTGATTCTTTAACTTTAATTCAGTTAAAAGGCCACCTAAGATCCATCTAAAAAATAAGGGTACACTTAAAACACATGTCAAAGTCAATGGTCGTTTTGTGTTGAATTTTCTGTAAATCAGTAATGGCTACATTTGATCCCAATAAGGATTTTGGATAATGAAATGTTTCTGAATACCTTTAGCCTGTTATCTTTTTTTTTAAGGACATCTCGCAGAAAATCCTCTAAATTTTAATACTACCTATTTTTAACATTACCTATTTTGAGGCAATAAACATTGTATGTGTGTGCTTTTTCTTTTGTCAGTTCTAATCTAAGCCTTTATCAAGGTGGGCTCCTGAGGTGTATGATACAAGTCTAATTGGCTTTCCCTGATAGTCAGGTGGTCAAGAGGATATATATTTTTTATTCAGCCTACATATGTTGGTAATTGGTGTGGAGATGTATGTTGTCACTTGCTGTTAATGCACTCATATGTTGTTGTACAGCACTGCTCTTAGGCAGGCGATGTGGGATCCAGTTTAGGGAACATATTCGTTCATTGTGAAAACTGGACAATGTCCAGCAGGAACCACAGGCCAGTATGTATGACTGTCTCTCGGAAAACATTATCGTTTCATAAAAGAGTGGAGCTGTGCTGAAATGATTATATCTCAACAGCTAGATGTGAAGCAGAGAGAACTGGTCATCTAATTTTTACCAAGAGAAACAGGCAGTTGTTTTTCATAGCTCCCCTTGGCTCCCTTTTCCTCACTGGTCATCTGCTTGGCTAATAAAATGCATGAAAACCATTTTTGAAGGACAGCCTTGTAACAGGCTACAAGCCAAAGCCTCTCTAGACTGTCTACTTGATGCTGGGTGATTCCCTGAGCTCTTGGCTGGCTGTGCTGGGCTGATCATATTACACTCAACAGGGTGATAAAGACTCTAGCTGGGCTAGTGACTGGTCTGGTCTGGCGTCTGTTGATTGTTAGAGAAAAACCATACAGACATATGAATCATGGATTATTTCTGTCAGGTTATCTGTGGAGAGAACTATGAAAGCAGAAATCACTTGTCAGCAAATATCACACTTTAAAAGGTACATGGTCTTGATATGGTAATACTCTACTGCATCATATTTCATAGCCAGAACCAGCATTGTGACACCATACTTGCTACCAAAGAATTAATTAATATTTGTGCCAATAGAAAACAAAGTAAAGCACTGTCTATGCCATAGATTAGTGGGTCTGTAGACGTTTTTTGTTGTCGCTGGTTATGTATTTGCACATGGGGCTGAATTGAAACAAATTACCTGAACTTCATATACACATTTTTGTCTATGACTATGAGAGGCTGTTATTGGGCTTGACCGTACTTGCGCTGACGGCTATGCCATTGTCAGACTATCAAATCTTGATTTGTAAAGATCAACAGAACATTGGTTTTATGCCGTAGCACCAGTCATAAAGTGTGACATAACTGCCATATTTATTTTGGGAATGTACCAAACTAAGGCCATATAATTAAATTAAAATAATGTATTTAAAATGTGATAACAGTAAGCATCCACTGACCTGTTGATAATTCCTGAACAACTGCAGCTTGCTCTTGTTTATACAGGGCTGGCAAAATGGACTGATTGAAATGCACATGTTAAGGCACATTGTAGTGGAACTCAAGCACTTTGACCATATGCTTATATATTGTATTCTCAAGGACAGAGTATGATGGCATATCAGCAGTGATAAACACTCATAAAGTATAGCAACAGTAATTGCTTTGGCCTGAATCTGCAATGAGAGGCTGCCTGACCGCTGTGGTGAGAAGGACTTGCCTTCCTGTCTGTTTTTGTCTCGTCATGCTTATCAACACATTCGGTGATTCCTATCCACAGACATACCCGACTTCAGTTGAACAATGTCGGCATGCAGTTTGACACTAATTGCTGTCCATTTTCGCTGTAACTAACCAGGAAACCGGGCTAAGCTGACTAGCAACAACTGGCACACTGACAAAACTTGTCAGGAAAAACTAGCGCTGTAGAATTTCTGGGGGTGAAGGCAAAATGTTGCCACATCGGTGACTTCGGGGAAGTTCTGTTGTTTCACCGTCATCTCTGACTCAGTCACCATGGTGTCTCAAAAATTACAGATGCAGGCTACCGGTAAGCTACGACGTGTCGTGTTTTTTTGGGGTGTCGGGGATTGAGGGAAGAAAAAATACCAGGAGAATCCTGCTTTTGATTACGATGATCGAAATCAAATGCTCTTTTCAATTTAGAATCAAAATGGTGACAATTTCAAGTGATTAAATTCTCTCCAGAAGCGTATAGCGGGATGGCTTATCAGTCGCAGCGGACAGGAGCGAGATTGAACATTCTTGGTCATACCTCTAACATACACTACTATCTTTCAGTGGCATATTGATCAAGTATGGCAGCAGCTATTGGATACCACCTGCCGGAAGAAATGGACTAACAATAACCAACCAGCAAGTTGCAAAGCTCCCTGAACGTGATGAGGGTTTCATATACTGCACTGTAATGTTGTAATAATATCCCATGCATGGTGCTCGGTTTCTCTTATTACTTTCCTCAGCTTTTGATTGTTCTTTTTTCCCTTTGCCAATTTTCTTTCTTTCTCTTTCAATCATTGTGTTCTCCTGAGACATATATTTTCTCCATCTCCTGATTGACTGATGCAAAAACAGCCACGCTCCAACTAACACCACTGGTTTGTGCACACAGACTCATACTGACATACAGTTATTCTCCTGTTTTCATCTTTTCCTTCCAACTTTACTATTGTCTTTTCTGTCTCTCTTACTCTCACACATGCTGTTTATATGTATCGATCACCCCTTCCTCCTTCTGCTTGGTCCAGAATGATTTGCCCCTTAGGCCCACATGTCTCCTGCTGCATCTGTCAGTTCTCATCTGAAGACCTGCCACACACACATCTGGAACAGCCTGCTCTGGTCAAGAAACATGAAAGTAACCCGCAGTGGGTTACTCAACCACTTACACAGCTCTAGCTCTACATCACTGTTAAAGAAAGCTTAATAAATGAGCCCTGTGTTACAGAATAGAATTACTGTTACTGAATGAGTCCCATCTGCATAAAAAGTATATTTTTTCTTTAAGATTGAACCAAACTGCAGCTTTGAGGCTACTTTCAGCTCATCTTTTTGGCTTGCCAGTCCAAAAACAAAAAAAACAATTGTTTATATAGGTAGCCACTCCAAGGCTGTGAGCTTAATCAAGTAATAGTATACTTTCATATCCTCCAAAAGACAGTCAAAAAATATTTTATTTGGAGTTGGTGGATCAAGCCAAAATCAAAACACCAGTTAAAATGAGACTTTAAGTAGTCAGGATGTTTTTATGCCTTTATTTGAGATTGTGATAGTAGATTGTTGACAGAAATTGAGGGGAGAAAGAGATGGAGAATGACAACAAAGTTCCTTCGCCAGACTTCAACCAGGGACGTTGCAGTTGGCTGTTCATGCCTTAACCTCGAAGCAACAGGAATGCCCCAAAATTAGACTTATTTAAAAGCAAGAAGATTCAATGGGATACACATGTCGCTCTGTTTCTGCTATATGTGTAAGCTGGCTATTATTTGGTTACATGATAACTATAAAGGCCTGGATGAACAGACATTGATAGTGGTTGCACATGTGGTTCTGTTTTTACTATGTTGAGTGTCATACATGCATTTGACTGTATTGAGACACATTCCTTTGATTTGTGTTGGAGTTTTTCTGCCCCTTTCTGGTATACAGTAAAGTACAGCTGAAAATTAATTCAAAATTGTAAATAAAGAAAAACAATTTAATTTGAAGATTATGGTGGCAGAGCAACAAATTATTAAATGCCAAGGCTTGCCAGCAGTTATGCCACATTTTTTGTGGTGTACAGTATAACGTCCCTGAAGAAACACAAGGCCATCTGTAATTAGCATTTTTTGTTTCCTTGAGACAGATAAAAAAAAAAAAGAAGCAGCCGATCTGAAGACATGCATGAATAATTCATGGTTCATTAGTGCTGTTGGAGATTTACCATGCTCGAAAAGAAATCTTACATGCCTTCATACAATCTAAATATCAACTTAAAATAGCCTTTTTTTCTTATTGCCTCTGGTGAAGGGCTCATTACATGAGTGGAACATGGTCTCCAAAAAAATGTAAAATACAAGCCTACTTCAATATCCTTTTTTCTTATTTTTGTGGAAATCAGTCATAGAGAAATCAGCCGACCTTACAGTGAAATGCCCTATTATGTTTTCTCCCAAAATAGATGATTTCATTTTCTGATATTCCATGTAGGCTATGAATATACTTTGGGTTTGGGATAGCAGAAAAGTTGGTTATTCTGTAGGAGTTGTTTGAGAAGTTATGGACATTGTGATCCTCTTTTCTGCTGTAATCCACTGTAACTGAGATGAGTTCAGGATGACCTAGTAAGCTCTCTATGAATAATGCAGCCATCTTTTACTGCTAACTTTCTAGCCTAAAGGGTGTGTCCATTTGATATTGAAAAGATTTTAAGTGGAGTAGCAGTTTAAGACCGTGACTCATGAGTTGATTTCATGTCACTTTGGGATTTGACTGGCTAATAAATCGGCCCAGGACCATTTGCTTATTAACAGGAGATGGATTTTGTAGCAGACCCATGGGGAAGAATGGAGAGGCTGGTCTTGATGGCTCCTATTACAAAGCCATTAGTAGAACTCTTCACATTGTGTAGCGATCTTTGTAGTTACATCATCATCAGAGACAGTTCTGCTGTACACAAGTTAGATCTGGCCCACTAGGATTACCCATACATTATATTGTTTGGTTTATCATTTTTATTATGACTGTTAGCTACCTGAAATGATATTTACAAAACTATTTCTTGTGGATAAAGTTAGGTTTGTGTCATTTACAGTAATTTCTAGTTTGACAGCAGTCTTTGTCTTTGCAGGTCCAAAATTAATGAAATTATTAAATCAATCAGTATTGTTAATATTTTGTAAATCTTGCACATTCCCTAAATTTATAGAGGCAAAACTCTTTCTGTAGAGCTCTGTAAAAACCAGTGCAGCATGAGTAATTACATCTGTCTGATCCATGATTTGTGAAGTCTGACTCGAAAGTGAAATATATTTTGCCATAAACATCAATAAATGTCAATGTCACTCCCACAGAAAGTAGTGGCTAAAAACCACAAAGTAAGGACTGTAACTTTCATCTTTCACAGACTGTGACACTTGACAGCACATCTTCAGCAGCTTTTCAGAAATATACAGAAGACCCTATCTGTCAATCGTACAGAATGGGAGTAATAAGAATCTTGATTGAAAATCTGTGAAAATCAGAGACAACGTTGACAGTGGCTTCCCTTTAACAATTCCATCCACACGTTGACTTGTACTGTTAATTTGTGTGGCACAACTACATTAAATTAGATTTATAAAGTATGAAATGGATCCGTCCTGTTTGAGGTTAATCATAATCTGCTTGCGTTTTCCCAGAATGCATTCACAGAAGGTCACCTTGCTCATTTGGGAAATAGTCACCATGGATACATTAGTTAGAGGGGTGCACTGATTTCATTAGTGATGAGATCTCATGAGGATGCTTTGAGGACAGTGAGCAGAGAGCAGGAAAGAGGAGTATAGGGAGATTATTTGTGGAGAGTACGAGATGGGGGAAGTTCTTGTCTAGTTTTCATCAAACTATGTGCTCACCTTTTGAAAATATTTATACTTACTTTAAGGCCTGATGGGATATGGTGGCAGCTGTCTTTATAATTTATAATTTTTAAAGTATGTGGCCTTCTTGGATCTGGTCTGCATTTAGTTGTATGTTTTTTCTGATGCAACCTTGGTTTTTCTGCCATCAAAGAGTTTTAGAATAATGCATTTCTCAGGTTTTTAATTTTTCTCCAACAGTAGGACCACACCGAAAAAAGTCAAACCTGTTCAATGCCTAACATTGTGAAATGTAAAGTTACCCTCTCGAGACAATAGTAGCACTATGGAGCACTGTTTTTACCAGTGGGTCCCCACTTTTTTTGTATTGTGCATGAGCATGCGATACATACTCCTGACTGCAGTTTAATGCTATTCCGCTGATTGGCTAGCCTGGGAACCAGACAAATCTGCGAGCTCATGTTTTATTTGCTCTGGAAGATACGTCTGGCCCCTCTCCCATCAAACTGATTACCTTGGTACTGGAAGCGCCGTAAGAAATATGTGTTCTGTCGTATGGTACGTTCTGTGTTCTGTCGTATGATACACTCACACAGTCTCTCAGGTAGGTTGGTTTGCTCACAGTTACGGTGTTGTCACTGCACTTGTACTGGTCCGTGCAGGCTGTCAGTTTGGGTTCAGGCCTGTGGTATATTTGTACACTTAAGATAGACATTAATTGACAACTTTGTAAGTTTGACATATTATCTCTCTTTCTCACCTGGTTTTCTATTTTGTCAGCACTGCCTGAGTAGAGGTTAGACAACCATGTAAATCAGCCATTGTCACTGTGGAGGCCTGGTGTGTAAGAGAAAGGCTGCTCAGGTGGTTCAAGCAGTCATGCATGAAGTTGGAGGACATCCATACAGCAGGATCCTGGCAGGTTTTAAAGAAATTGCGAGCTTTGCTCCCCTGCACTGCATTCAACCCCTCAGCATCTGGTGCTTTTGTGTTAAAACACATGCAAGCCTGATAGTAGATCCTCTAGCTTTCCTGCCATTGTGCAGCTTTTTACTGAAGCTTTGAAAGCCAGGACATGAGCACAGAGGAAATAAAACCAATGACATGAATGAGATTGAATAAATACGAATTAAAAAAAATGAATTAAATAAAAACATTTATCAGACATTTCCAAAATCTGAATCTGAAAGAGAAACGTTTTAAAAAGAGATTTAAAAGAAACTAGAGTGTGTGAGTTAAGTAGGCAGAGAGTTCCATAGTTTGGGGGCTCTAATAGTAAAAGCCTGATCAGCCTTTATCACAAACTTAAAAGTATGCAATACAGTTTTAAAACCAGTTCAAAATCTAACAGGGTGCCAGTGTAGGGAGTTGAGCAAAAGGGGTAATATGATCATCCCTCTTTGACCAGTAATGAGTTGAGCAGCAGCGTTTTGTTCCAACTGGAGACAATGGATGGAGCCATGGTGGATACCTGAGTAGTGCATTGCAGTAATTGAGGCGAGAATAGATAAAAGCATGTATGACATTTTGTAGATCAGCGCATGATAAAAAAAGGACCTAATTTTAGTGATTATCCTGAGCTGGAAGAAATATGATTGAACAACATGTTTGACTTGACCATCAAAACAGAGGTTTGCATCAAATATTACACGTCGATACCTAGCAGCCTGCATAATATTATTTGACAGATCACCAAGATTTGCACCAAAAGAGCTTAATGAATTTGGGGGACCGAACAGGAAGACCTCAACTTATCATCGTATGCAAGCCTGATAGTAGATCTTCTCACTGTGGGGGATGAACAAAATGCCTCAACAAAGGCAAGGAAGAAGAAGCCTGCAAGCCGATGTAAACATTGCATGATTTAAAATATTCAGTGAAATTCTCTGTGGAAGTGTTTTATGATACATTCAACACGTTTGTCAAGTCTCAAGGATTCACACAGTAGGTTCTGGTGAGAAACACTGAATATAAACATAACTTTGTTTACAAGACAACTCAACAGGGAACCTTTCATTTGTTTGTTGGAATGGCAGCTACTTGATTGCAAAATCAAGTTTGGTGGTCTTTCCAAAGCAGCATGCAGAGGCATACTGACGTGACATGACCATTGCACCATGGTGACAAAGCAACAATTATTAAAAAAAACTGTTGGTATTTTTGCCTTCAGCCTGATTTTTGCCACACTTGACACCTGTCCAGATTCATGTCAAAAAAAGGTTTGCGTGGCAGAGGGTTTTGTGCAAGGAAGGATTCAGGGAAATGGCTCACTTCCTCTCAATGAGAATCTAGGAGTTGTACAGGCCTTGCCATGTCTGCAACACTTTTTATGTCACTATAAATAATATTATAATATGTTATATATTTTTCTAGATACAGCAGTGATAAAAAAAAAATGTGATATGTCTGCAGGGGCATCTTGTAGCACTGAATGGCTGTGCCCTACTTCCATCTTTTCCCTCTGGAATGCCTTACCTTCCTGTGTGCATCTACATCATTTAGCTCAACATGACTCAAGGCTCAACTAAAATACATATTTCAAAGGCTGCAGGGTTTGGTAATGCAAACAAACAAGTTTAAAAATACTAAATGTATCTTGACAATTTGATACTCAATTTTCTTTTTCTTTTTCTTTTTTTTTCTTTTTCTTGAGGTCGAGGTTTATTATCATTCCTGATGGTCTTTGCTCTCAGGCCAACTTCACAGCCAGCTGTGGTTTCAGCCTCACCTGACACTCTGAAACCATGCCATCCCCATACAGTGGGTGCACCGTAAGGGACATGAAATCTCATCAGCATCTTAACCCATTTGTCTTCTCTTGTCTTGCTCCATTTATCATACACACCCACTGTCAGGACTTGCACTAGCTACAGATGGGCAGAGAGAGAGAGAGCGAGAGAGAGAGAGAGAAAGAGCCAGTCCATTTAAATTGAGAATACCATTTTTAAAACAGTTAACTGAAATATGTCTAAGTTTCGTAGACCTTTGCTAGATTTGCAATCTAATATGGTGCATGTGCTACCCACAACTGTTTCAGTGCTGCTCTTACCCACTGTGCACTGCAGTTTGAAAGTGACTTTAAAGCTATGAACTGCATAGTACACAGACATGACATAGAGCGTGTGTGCCGTAAGAGTAAGCTATGCGCTCTGATATATTTCCCCTGAGTCAGTATTTAATGAGACTGCAGATCTGTCCATCATGTTGAGTCATTGTTTGTCTTCTGGTCCTAAGCCAGTCCCATCTCTGATGCTATAAACACTGTGAACTGGGTCATTCTCCTGTACGAGAAGGCTTTCCTACTGAGTCTACGTACCGTGTTAAAAAACAAGCTGATGTTTTCCACAGAGAAAGTTCTCCCACTAAAATCTTTTTCTGCAGTTTTTCGTTGCCTACTTAAGGTTATGTCCTAATCACATCATTCAGGTCTCTTTTTTGTAAAGCATTTGTAAACACTTCAGAAAAGTGCTACATAAATGGGGTTTATTTATCTTGTTTTTGTTTTTTAAAGAGTGTACTCTGAGAATATATGTGTCATTTAACCAATAATACACAGACCTTTTGAGTCAGATGAGATGAACGTGACATGAAGAAGAGACTGATAACATTACAGAAGGGTTTTTTATTCAGCACCATATATAAAGACTTTAATATTTACTATCAATTAGGGCTGCACAATATTGCGATATGAAAAAAAAAACATACAATTTTACCAGATACATGCAGTGTGTTGTTTATGTACACATATACAATTAACAATCATAAGTTTCAGCATTTTGGTACTTTAGAAGTCTATCTTGCATTTCTAATGATGTTCAAATGTATGCTTAATTTGTGCGATAGAAGGCTAGGGCATCCCTGCTCAAACTCAAACCGATGTATCTATATGTGAGCAAGATATAAGCACAGATAGATCTGGATACTGCGAGTTTTGTGTGTGTCTGTGTTGTGCGCGTTAAGCGTTCGGGACGAGGTGGCGCTGATAACGGGAATACATACACTCAAAAGCTGCCTCACGTAACTGAACACCTGCTTCTAGCATCCAGGTGACGTCATCTGTGACAGTAGCTGCGTGATACACAGACTCAGGCGTGAACTTCATCTGTTTATCAAACAACCAAAACAGGCAGTGCTCATTTTCAGGTTGTGGAAGGCGACTAGTGGAGCCAGCTTTGGTTGTTTGATAGATTGATGAAATGCACAGAGCACATTGGGAACTGATCGAACTCCATCAATCCAACAACCCTTAAACCTGACTTTATTATCTAATATCAGAGATACTTTTCGTGTAGATTATTCGTGGAAAATGAGAACCTTGTGAGTTTTTACTTTTGTGAGTGAGATAGAGAAAGAGAATGTAATTAATGAGTAGGCATGAAGATAGTCTTCCCTGATTGAGCTTCCGCTAAGCTTCATGAGGTTTTTGCGTATCTCTTCTGTTAGTGTAGATTACTGTTTCACTCGCTGGTATTTATTGACTCTCTAAGGCTGTTGATTTCTCTCTAAGCAACTGACTTCTCTTTTCTAGACTGTCTCGTGTCTTCCCCAGAGAGGAGTTGTGTGTGTGCGTGTATATATAACTTTTCCCCAGTATCCTTGTGTCTCTGAGAAAGAAGTCCCGATTTAAACTGCGCGATGGCTAAGTACACAATGGCTATAAACCTCTGTCCCTATGCTGCCACAAAACCAAGATCCATTGAAGCCCAACTGAAGGTTAAGAATTTGGCTTCTGCTACTGGATTGAAGCAATATGGGCCCGACTGAATGTGAAGAGTCTACTTGGCCTGGCTATGCATATGGCATGATTATGATGCTGACTTTAAAGAAATACATTACACCTTATAGCTCTATAGCAGTGTCTGTTAGGTAATGTTTGTCTTCAAATTTTGCCTCTTTGCTTTTGATTTATGTGTGATGAATTATTTCATCTGGGAAAGATTCAAATTGTCAACAAAATATATTTCTTTGTTGCTAAGAATCTGAACCCATTTAGATTAGAGCTGAAACAATTAGTTGATTAACCACAAAAACACTCCATATCTCCAGGTTCTTGATTGTGTGCTTTCCTATGTCTGTTCTTTGTTATAATAAATTGAACATCTTTCAATTTTGGCTGTTGGGCAGATGAAACAAGCAATTTGAAGACATCTTGTGAAGGGCATTGAACACAATTTTCTGTCAATTTATAGACTAAGATTTACAGTATGAGGTATTTTTCTTTTGGCCTAAATCCCCTAAATCTGCAGTCTCTAATTTGAAGAACTTGCTGGGAGTAATTACACATGGGTCTACAGTGGGGGTATCTTAAGTCCAATTAAAAAAAATATGACCTACTATGCTTTCACAGTTTTCTTTTATGAAATCTATCTTTTTTCAAATATTTAAAAGGATTGTTATAGTGAGCTGTCAGTTCATGCAACCATTTAAATGGCTAAAGCATACCAGTGATTTTCTCTCTAAGCTTTCTGCAGTAGAAGAGTTTTACACATGTTAACATACTATTGTGTGATTAACTGAATGCAAAGTTTTTAATCACTTTAGTAAACAAGACTTGTTTGAGTTGTGATGTTGTCCTTTTTTTTTTCCACAGTAAGAACACACAGATGAAGGAGGCAATGTTGTCCAATGTCAAAAATTGTTAATTCTTAAATTCAATTTGCTGAGTGAATGCACTCAATACAAACACCTAAAAAAATGCATTAACAAGACTAAGAGTCCAGAGCCATGCTAGGGGCTTTGTGAGGCTGTACTTAGGCACAGCAGTGCTTTGAGCTAAATGATACCATAATGATGTTTAGTTGGGCGATATTTACCAAGTTCACCGTCTTAGTTTAGCCTTTTATAAGTAGCACTAAATACAGTACAATACAAGTACTGTTGAGCCTGATGGGTTTGTCATTAGTTTTGGGAAAACTGGAATTTTGACCTGCTTGTGTTAGATGAAAAGGGATGGGATCTCCAAAGTCATCAGAATTCATCCTCTAGGGAACTTTTTGCAAACTTTATGGCAATCCATCCAATAGGAGAAATGTTCTGAATCAAAGTGGTTGACCAAGCGTCAAGTCAAACAATGAATACAAACATACAAACTTCTCTCAGAGTAAGAAAAATGGGTTTACTTTGAAGGTTGAGGCCACACAGGCTGGACTGTTTGGTTCTTCTTTTCCAAGGAGGTTCAATGGCAGCATGTCTGAGCAGCAGCGAATGCTCCCAAGCTCAAGAGAGCCGAACCATTCCGGAAATGAAGAAGAAATGGTAGGATATCAAAGTTGACACCAATAAATGTGTTGCTGCATGCTGGCAAAGTTAAGGTGCCACTGGAGGGGTTCAGGCAACAGTGAAACTTACTCCTCTTGATGAGTGTCTGGCTTCTATAATTGGAAACTGCCTTGTCAGTTATGTTGTTCCACAGAAGGAAGTAGACACAGACCTGGCAATGGATAAAGCTGCTGTTGGTGAATCGTTGCTTTCTTGTGCGCAAAGAGCTTTTTGAATTGCGCACTTCATAATGCCACTTGGTAAATCATACTTGGTTTCTGAGACTAAGAAAAGAACATGGATGTTTCTTGTGACAAGGTATGTAACCATGAGAATGGCCATAAGAACATGTTTCTCCATTATCTTTATGTTTCTATACGCAGATTTGCTTTTAATGGTTAAAACGTTTGCATGACAAGTGGCACACACATCTACAATTACAAATAGAAAGGTTTGGCACTTACACATAACTATGTACACACAACAGCAACAAGCAGCTTCTTAAAACTCCAAATGAACCGTCTCTTCAGCTGCAGAAACAAAGCAACTACAAGTGCAACTCTTCTGCTGAATACCTGCTCTTTAAATGCCTCACAGAGCTACCTCAGCAAACAAAAAAATCCCCCAAATACTCCAACCTGATTGGTTATTAAGACTGACAGAGGACAGTTTGTGTCCATATTGGGGAATCTAGAAGTTTTTTCTACAGTCACTGTATTTCTTTTTGGATCCCTTCAGAGGACAAATGCAGCAAGAGATGTCAGAAGTGCCAGAAAACTTATCAAACCACTGTTTTCCAGTCAAGGTTCATTTTAGATTCAGCCACTGATTACTAGAGCTGAATGATTAATCAAAATATTCTGGAAATCGCAGTATTACCAAGTACAATATTCAAATCACAATTACTGCAATTTTTTTGATAAAGATAAAATGTGTCACAACATACCATTATAAATTAAGCATGTGGTGCTACATGCCCTGGCCAAAACATCATATTCTCTAGACATAAGGTAGCATGCTTGTTTGGAACAGACCCTAGCAAAAATCATATCATCATAATCTTTATATTCGGTGAAAATAAAATGCAAAAAATACCATTCCCACTAAAATCTTGACTTATATAGCAATATCTGTCAAAACAATCACAATATAAATTTTTTCTTTAGGCCTACTCAATACACTTGTTATTTTTAGGTGGGTGCAAGGACAAACTGCCTAATGTCACAAAAACCTTCTTAGCCATTGTTCAAAAAAATCCTAGTGGCTTTGAAACTGTATAGTACTGGGCAGAGAGCAGAGTTGATTTATTATCTTTGGTATGTTTTCATGTAATTTAATGCTAATGCATTTAGTTGAATACTGTCCTCATCATTAAAAATGCATCTGCTTACAATTTGGAATTTCTAAAAACTGTTTTTTAAATTCAAAATTGGGAAGGATGAATCCTGACAGTTTTGTCTCTTAATGTGTGACATATTCTTTTTATTTCTAAGTGGTCTCTGTGGGGTTCATCCTGTCTGAGCCATCTGGCTTGAGTAGTTAGCGTGTTACAATGTTCACTCTGTTGCAGATGTCTGTTACCTGGTTTGTGCTGCACTAATGAGAAGGCTCCCAATATCAGCAGCCTCTGTGGATCCTTCTTCCGTAGCTGGATAACATGTTTCGTCCTGTAACTACTAAACATATGGACTGAGCTGACATGACATACGGCACTGAATCTCTGTGACGTGCTTTGTTCCACATGGCTTGTAGTCACATGGATAACGATGGAAGTTCATGCTAATGAGTTCAAGTTTTTAAAGTCTGAGTACTGAAGAGTGCAGCACAATTATTGAACACTTCTTTGATATCACAAACACTAAGTCCATGTTTTCTTTAGTGGACAATTCAGTTGTGGACAGTTACATTGCACAGCACTTGTGTAATGTAGATGAATTTGTTTGCAGTACAGCACAGATGCAAGTTCCTGATTTAATTGTTGGCCCACGTAAATGGGCAGCCAATCAAATAACCGCTTTCCCCTCTGCTGGTGACCTCAGCTGTCATTGCTTTGTTACTGATTGTTATTGTTGATTTTGTTGGGAGTCTCTTGGATACCTTGGGGGCTGCACTTATAGATTAAATCCACTATGGGATGAAGTTGTTAAATGTTGTCATCAGAGGCAGCTGTGGAGCTGAAAGCTTTTTGGGTTTTCTGAAAGCCAGTGCTTTAATAACAACCACATCAGTGTTTTTAGTCTTCTCTATTTCCTCCAGCCATTATTGAAGAAAGAAATGCATTAAAATCAGTAGTTTAATTATATGCATCTCTGTGAAAGACATTATGCAACTGCATAAAACTTTCTTCTGAGAAGTTAATAATTTATTTCAATGACCAGGCATTTAAACAATGAAGAGCTCTGCAGACAGTTACCCAACTTGCTTATCCAATCAAATATCAGTCTCCCTTTGGTTCATAAACTGTAAAAAGGCTCAACAATTACTGTTCTTTAACTGGGGTAAACCCAGATCTGGATCACTGTCACACTGTGATCAGATGTTCCTTATGTCGTGATTTATTTTAGGGGTGGGCGATTAAAATTTAAGTTAAAATTTTCCAACTGACCACTGTCTTGGTTAGTCTTTCCACTGTTTGCAAACCCTGGTTTGGTTAAAAAAAAAAAAAAAAAAAAAAAAACTTAATTCAGCCAGTAAGATGTGAAAATATTCTTCACACTGAATATATTTATATACATATATATATTTCCCCACTGCCTCTCTCTGCTATTGCTGGCTCTTTAGCTTGCTGAACAGTCTTTCGCTCTCCCTCATTCGTCAGAGGCAGACCTTTAAATTAGCAAAATAAAATGGCAAAAATTGCCCAAACAATTGCCAAAAATCACGCAACCCCTAATTTATTTCATGGTAGAAATTTTATGTTTTGTTTGTTTAATGTTTTTGAAATATCCTGCTTACTGTCAGATCCACTCACTAACGGGGATGAAAATGTAATCTTGTTGGGGGAGGCAATACTCAATACAGCGAGAAGGTGACATTCTCAAATGTTAAATGTTAAAATATAAAATAAAGGGGTGTAGACACACATGTGGAGAGAATTGATTTGTAGAGGTTGTCCTGTGGCTGAGAGGTAAATATGTGCATCTATCACTATACAAAGAGGATATTGTAAAGAGATGGCATGCCATTTTTAGGTCAGCTGAGGTCGTTTCATAGAGGTCACGCAGCTCTTTGCTTACGGGTGATGTATGTTAAAGCCGTGTGAGTGTTTTTCTGACCAACACAGATCAATTGTGGCCATTGATTGTGTTAGGGCTGCTTGAATGTTTAGACTTTTTCTTCTTCTCTGTTGTTGCTGTACGGCAATGCAATGAATGTAGTATATACTGTAACACGAAGACAGTGACAAATTGATCACACATGTAGTGTAGAGGCAGATTTTCTTTGTTTATTACAGCAAACAGTTTTAGGGAAATCATTGACATTGGTTTATAAGTGTGTATGATACAGATTGAATATATCTACTGCAACATCTCTCTAGGGAGCTCATTAGTAACAACTCCCTGGGCAGTTGATGTATACACAGAGCGTAGAAGAGGAGAAAGAAGGTTAAATGTGTATGTGACTGTGTTGGTGTTATGTGGCTCTGTCCTCTTGGAAACAGAAGGTGGGCCAGCCAACCAGTCAGCCAATCAGCCAGACAACCATATAACCAATTCCCCAGCTGAGAAGAGAGAAACAACAGCCAACCACCCAACCAAACATGCGTTCAATAAGCAAGCTGCCAGTCAGGTGATTCACCATCTGCCAAGCACCTAGGCATACAGTCAGTCAGCCAAGTGGTGTTCTTCCTCACTCTGCCTGTGGATGATGAAATAAACATGTCATTCTTTTTGGTCTTGGGTTAGATACATTAAACACCTCAAATGAGGATTCACTGTTGTGCTCTTTCCTCTGCTCAGCAGTCCTGTCCATGTCCATGCATGCTAAAATGCTGTTTCCAAATCTTCCACACCAGTTCCACACGTATAGCCTAGGTGCTGCAGTTTTTATGCTTCCGTTTCTGTTCTTGTTTGTATCGCTTTTGATGTGTGAGCATGACCAGGGGCACAGCCCAGAGTCTAGACGAGAGATTGAACAAATACGGTATGTGTGTTACGGATTTAAGTTCCAGACACATTGGCACAATCTGAATGGAGAACAATGAACAGTACAGTAAATTCCTTGTCTCTAATATTCTCTTTACACACAAAATGAGCACGGATGTGCGTTTTTTAACATTTCAAACCTGGGAAAACCTGTTAAAATAAGTAATTGACTCCTTTCCCGTTGTCAGTTGACAGGTTTTCCTTGCTATTCTTTTCCTGGTGGGTTACGTTTGACGCCACAAATGCACCGGAAAACAGGGTTACAGTAGAAAGCATCCAGTGACAATGTTACAGTGGTTACTTTTTTATCTTTTACTTCAGTCTGTCTTTCAAACCCAAGGCAGACTACTTTGGAACGATGTTCAAGTGCTGCTTACCTGAGAGAGATGGAATTTGTGGCTGAAATGACAACGCGTCATAGCATAGTGTCAGAAAAGTGTCGGAAATTAGCGCGTCCACCCAGGTGTCATGTTTCCATCACTCGGATATCGGAGGTGGAGCCGATAAATACCCATGACCACTGTAGAGTCATTTCAACCGAGACCCTTTCCCACTGCAGACAAAAAGCAGATGTTAGTGGGTCTTAGTGGGTTTTTGTCCACTGTGAAAGGGGCTTAACAGATATTGCTGATGCTTTTGAGCAAGCCTCTTAACAGTCAGATGTATCCAGAAAAGCTGCTCAGTGGCCAGAAGAAGAAAGCTTAGGCTGTACAAATTTATCCAGAGTGCAGCAAATGAGACAAATAATTATGCACTTGTTGAAATATGGAAATTGCTTGGCTGGGGTTTTTCTGTGATCTGAAACTCAAGCAGCAATTTCGCTTGATCCATTTACATTTGATTTGTCGTGTTTAATATAATCACCCAAGGCTTAAAGGAATGAAATTATGAAATAGTCAGTCAGAAACAACATTAGTATATGTGTGGGAGATGTCTCCTAGTACAGAATATTCACAAAAGGTGCTAAGAGCAAATCGTATGAATAAGTTATGACCTTGCCAAAGCTTGCGCGTACTGTTCATGTATGTACTAATAGGCTATACATCAGAGAGGCAGGGAGAAGTCCATTGAGAGATGTGGTTGTTGTTTGAAGTGGTGAGAGACAGCTAAATGCCTGATAGCTTCACACCAGAAGAGATGAAAGTGGAGCAGAGCTCAGAGCCTTAAGTGACTCTCCAGTAACAAGCACAGAAAAAGAGCAGGGTGAATACGAGCAGGCGGAAAGGGGCTGTGGGGTTCTCTATGCAACATAAGTGTGAGTACTCGACTTCCCCTGCCTGTGAAGTTACAATCTCTGACTTTCTTCCGTGGTCTTTTGCACTTTTATGTCTTGCCATATATTACTCTCACTACTTTATCTTTAATTGTGTTGGAAACTTTTAAAAGAGTTTGAGAAATACTTTCCGTTTATGGTTTTGAATCTTGTAAGAATTTTTATATCTCTGGATTACCTCTTAAAATTCTCTGGAGAAGGAATAGGGAGCATTTCTCGTACTAAGTAATACAAAACAGCCACTCAGAGGTCAAGCTGTTATAAGTGTGTTGGGGAGACCTTGAAAGTTCCCTGGTTTGACAAGGGGGCCTCAGAGCAACAGGACGCATGTGCAAAGACCCTGACATGCTCCAGCTTGTGCCTTTGCAATAAGATGATTGCCTACAAGACTAAAGACCAAGTGATACTGCATAACTCAATATCAATATTTGAGACCTGAAAGGAAGAGTTTCAACATCAGGCTTATTTTTTTCTATATTCCAGCTCCAAGGCAAAAGCCACAATTTGCGTGGCTCTAGTTGTTGGATGTGCACACACAGACCTTTCCTAAATCACTATACTTTTCATGTATGTTGACTTCGGTCTCTTTTACTTTTCTCTACAATTTCACAATAGTGCATTTTATTATTAAATCTTACGGATTATGTTCACACGTCACAGAATAATTGATTTATTTATACTAATGAATGAAGCAGGAACAGCACAACCATCTCCAAATTAAAAACTGACATTTTTAATGCCTGGTGGCAGCGGTAACTTCATTAATTATTTGTAATGACTAATTATCCTGTCAGGGTGACAGGAAAAATGACATTTGGTACTTTTCTACACACCAGATTGAATTTCAGTATAACAACTTATCTAAGTTTATCCAGTCAAATCATTTGGGGTAAGGCAGCCATCCTCGGGCTACAATATCACCGGATTTAATATTGTAATTTGTAGGCTATTATTTTTAATTTTTAATAGTAAAGTGAAAGAGATTGAACTCAACAGACATGAAAAGTGATTTAGGAAAGGTCTGTGTGTGCACCTCCAACCACTAAAGCCACACAAATTGTGGCTTTTGTATCAGAGCTGGAATGTGGGAAAAAAAGCTCTGACGTTCAGAAGTTGGCTTGTGTGCGCAGGGAGCCTTGTTAACAATACAGCTACTGTATATTTTTTTTCATTAATGCTTGTTTTGGCTTTGTTTGGGTGTCGAGAGGGAGAGACAGAGCTTAAAAGCAGGTGTCTCATGCCAATAACAATAAGTTATTAAATCAAGACCATGAATTATTAAATTGAGAGCAAAAATTAGTTTTTTTTCCCCCAATAACAACTCCTGGACCCTGTAAGTCTTTGTTCTTGATCTTTTGAAGTGTTTGTTGTTGTTGGCAGGTTTTTTTAAAATGTTTTTTTACGTTTGGACAGAGCCAGCCTGGATGTTTCCCTCTGCTTCTAGTCTTCTGGCTCTAGTTTCATATTTAACACACAACCATAAGAGTTGGATCAATGTTCTTATCTAACTCCCGGTAACAAAGTGAATAAGCGTACACACAACAACAACAACAAGCATTTAAACATTTATTTCAAAGAATTATGACCAAGACACATACTGTGTGGGACATTTTACAACTGGACAATGAACAATGAACGTGTTCTCTGGTGTACATGGTGTCACTGTTTCTAAACTACTGTATGCTTGCAACTTCTATGTATTCTCAGTATGCTGTATCTCCAAGCCCACACATTCAGAAGTCAATTCAGTTTTATTTTCATGGAAAATGTATACTCAACATAAAGAGGATTTTTACATATCATTGACACTTACCATCTGTCAAAAAATCCTAGCACTGGAAACACTAGTCTAGCTCAGAAGCAAAAGGACAAGAACCCAGCATATATGTACAGTAATTACCTGGTGCTTGTGGATGGCTCGTGCACATCAAAGAGAAGAGATGGCACGTGCATGGAGAGACTGAGCATGTTTTCCTCCTAAGGGGAGGAGTGAGGTGCGAAAAAAGACAACAGTGGAGAGGACAAAGAGCCCCCCCCCCATTCCACTTCTCCAGCACCAGCATCAGGCTTAGAAAGGGTCACACCAGCCACGTCCGCTGGGGCCACAGGAATGACAGAGGGCATGTTGGGACGGAAACTAGGATGGAGGAACGTGGAGAGAAACAGTGGGAGGAAGAGTGGGTGATGCTGCTCTCTGAGGCTTCAGTGAGTCAGGGGTTGGAGCAGATGTTGTAGTGCTCTGTGGAAAAGTAAAGTAACATGATGACATGAGGATAACTGATATAAAGCTATCACTGCAGTGAATGTGTGTGTGTGTGTGTGTGTTTAGAATTAGATTAAAACCTCCATGTTGACTCTTAAGACGTTATCATATATGGAATCCAATATAGAGTATCCTAGAAGAGTTGATGATGCTCGATCTCGCAGTAGATACACATTACATGTGTTCTCATATTTCTGCCTCAGGAGAAATATGATGATTTGCAGTTGGTGAAAGAAAACCTGTTTTCTTCTAGGCATCCCAGCTGACCCATTCATTTTATGGATTTATCTTCACATGACAGCAAGCATAACGCACTCTTTCAACTATCACGTGACCCCCACACTTCATGGTGAGGTCTCTTTCACAAATACTTGCACACTAAAGCATTTAGCTGAGTGAAGCTAAAATAATAATACTGAGCATAGGTAGTCTTTGTTTAATCACAGATTCTAAAAATGGACTAATTTATACGCTACTTACAGTCACTGTCAGAACTGTAATAGGGAATAAATTGGACCTGTGATAATAGCTGTGGACACGGTACATATCGCTTTCTATTATATTTCACATTTCCATCTTATTTACACCCAAGCAGATTTTAAACATAAACTTTAATTTTACCGTTTACTCAAGAGAAAAATACACAATTATAACAATTCATCATTGACACACTTATGTATGGCCGTTCTTAATGGTAAACCAGTGCCCCGCCACCTCTACAAATATCTCTGCTCCCAAAAAAACATATAAATAAATATGCAGCCAGTAGACGTGTAGAACATTAATTAGCTGAAAACACTGTATGCCTAATTTGCTACCTGTGTCTGCACATGCCACCTGCATTAGTTCCCTCACAGCTTTAGTCCAATTGACTGCTCAATAGAATTTGTACTTAAAGGCAAAAACAGATCTTGCACATTTTATTTATTAAATAAGCTAGTCCAGGCTTTGTGTCTGTAACTATCACTTTTCCAAGTGAAGTTATCTCTGTAGAAATATCAGGCAGAAGTATTTATATTTAATCATCTTTTTTATTTCTATTATTGTGATGAGCCATATGCACCATATGTTACCCTAGGGATTAATGTAACGCCCAATTTTGAAATGTCGTTCTTTTTAAGTGTTGCCAGAATACCACATCTATCACTAGGGACACTTGTGTGCTGTAGTTGTTGCTGTTCACTGCACCAAGACAACTCTTCTCCAGGTGATTAATTATTTGCTGATATGTTAGACAATCCCATATGACACTCAGATGTGATCTCAGAGCAGTTTCTGTGGAAAATAATTATCGTTTTGCTTTTCTTTAAAAGTATTTAAAAAAGAAAAATGAAACATTGTTTTTGTGGTTGGTCATTTTTTTCCTTCTGTTTCTTAGATACAACATGTTAAAACAGTTGCTACATGTGAGCACTGAACAAAAAAGCAAACATTTTTATTGCCAACTATTTTGGTAACACCATCAATAATAAATAGTAAATTGATAGTTGACAAAGTATTAACTATC
This sequence comes from Lateolabrax maculatus, assembly GCA_031216445.1. Taxonomy (NCBI): domain Eukaryota; kingdom Metazoa; phylum Chordata; class Actinopteri; order Acropomatiformes; family Lateolabracidae; genus Lateolabrax; species Lateolabrax maculatus. Next base: position 11,029,463 of record CM062217.1, read on the forward strand.
TATCTAAATAATGTTTATAGATGCTTTACAATGTATTTATTAACATTTACCAAGGTATTATAATCGGCAGTTGCAACTTTGTAATAGCCATCCAAAAAATCTTTATAGACCGTTTACAAACTAATTATCTTCCCTTAAAAAGTGTTACAAATATCTTCTCCATCTCTATATAATATTTATAGATAAAAGCACAAAATGTCACTATTTAGGCGACATACAGTACACCTACACCTACCCATGAACCTCAGGCATTGTACAGGAGCTGTCGTTAGAGTCTGCTTTTGATATGTTAAGAGCTGGATCTATATTCAAATATTTTCTGAATGGCTCCTTTGGCTTTTGTTCATTTTTGGTGGCAGGGAATATGTTTAGTAACTAAGATAATGGCATTTTCTCATTCAGTTATAGAAACTAATGAATAAAGAGGGAAAAAAAGAAATATATATTTCTACATCCAACATCCTTTAATTCAGTATAATCGCAGTGCCACGGGATTTACACACACATAAAATCACTTAATCCGCATGTCACCTTTCAGTGACTACATTTACGCTCACCCAAAATCCTATTATTCACCAAGTACTTGGTTGTGCATTTACACATTGGAAAAGGTATATCTTCAACATGATAACATTGATACAGTAAGCTTGTACGTTGATTTACTAGGATTCTGGTTGGAGAACCAGGGTTTACTTAAACACTTGTGTATACAAAAGCCACAGTTACAGTTCATTTTCACTTACTCTACCCTAACCAAGACGAAATGTTTCATCTCTGAAGTCCATCGCCTATTGCAGGAAATTAGCAAAACATTAATAAGAAATTATATGTAATAAAAGTAGAATAATAAATGGTGAACAAATTACTGTTGTCTTTTATAGATACGAGTAATGACCCCAGCCAACAAGGTCACTTTTTCATATTGATGGATATCTTAAAAATGTATGGAGCAATCTGAGGGGTACAAAGAAGTGATAAAATTTTCATGGTGATAATATATGGAATTTCAATCATAAGATGATCGCTTCATTAAAAGTACAACATATGACAGAACTTTGCATTTTAAATAAATTAATCTGAACTTAAAATTTAAGCAATGAAGTAGGGAATTTACGTAATAAAAATGAGTAATACGAAAGTCTCCCGAGGAATACACTAAATTGACGTTGGTCTCCTTGACTGCCCTCATTTTCTCCGCTGTGATGAGATCAGCAGAAATAAAATATCTTTGAACTTTAATTTTCCCATTTGCCTCACTTTTATTCCCATCACTTAGCCGTTCCCGCGGTCTTCCACGGTGCTCTCTGTTATGCCAGTGTAGCTTGGAAACTGTAGATGGAAGTGCTTTGCTTTGGCTGGTGTCAAACGTTCCACACCATTGCGTGGGCGTGTGAAAGATTAATATGTTTGCTTGAGATTCAAGGTTTTCTCTCCGTCTCACTCTGTCAGTATACTTGAGAAGTAAGAGGCACTAATAAGCTGGTGGCTGAACTGGGCAGTAAAACTGTGTGAGGTTTGACTCTGTACCAAACCAGCCTGATGCATCACAAGTTTAGCTTGAGTGCAAACATGAATAGCATGAAAGTAATAGTCTACTCGTTGAGAGTCAGTTTACATTATTTCTAGACCTGTAGTCTATGGAAGAATAAGATCAGATATGATTCACTTTAAGATATTAGGAGAGTCTTTTCAAAAATGTGATACAAAATATGAGAAATGAAAAGATCAACTGTTATATATATCAAACTTAACACTTACTAACTTAAAAGTTATCTTCAAAGTGTGCACTTTATTAAAACAAGCGATACTAGATCGGTGGAAAATACTGGACTGTTAAGATTTAACGATATGTTTTTGTCTTGTTGTGACACTAAGTATTGTGCACAGAGAGACCCCCCCCCTGTTTATAACCTCTTCTTCTGTTTTCCCCTTCCTAGCATTACTTATTGCATTTCCACTCCTTGTAAAACATGTTAAACTGCTTAAGATGCCTATTGTCTTTTGTAGAGTGCAATAAGGTCACTTTTTTGAGGTGATTTCAAGACACTTTCACTATTTTCCCTCGAATAAAATTACATGGAAATAACCATTGTTTTAGAAAACCATTTTAGATAACCATTGTTTTAGAAAAATAGTAGTTTTATGCCTTGTTTGTTGTTGTTTTTGATAAATAATATTAATTATTCTTCATATTGCTTGCTTCTTATCATACTTTGCCATTTCTCTGGGAAATGTCAGCCGAGTTTCTGTGCTGTTCTCTCATAGTTAACTCCACCAGCTGAAACAGCTGAGTTCTGTGGAAATTATAATTTTAATTCATGGGATAATGAGACCAAACTCAGCACTGATTGGCTCTGAGTATGGAAACGGCACTTCTGGTTTATTCTTCTGCCTGGTTGAACAAGTTTCCATCATTAGCTTAGGTACTTGCCAATTCTACTCATTTAGAATACACTAAAGGATACAAATGTGTAACATTTTGAAATTAAGTCATCAATGTGATCTGCATCGTCAAACACTCGCCACTTAGTTAAAACTCTAAGTATAATAGACGTTTTTCACAGCAGACACTTTGACTTGTCATAATAGGAAATGTACAGGTATTATAATAATATTGACGATGGCTCTGTTCTATTGAAGTGTCCCTTAAACTGACCTAACTAAATGGGACTTTTCCTGCTGTGACATGTCAGAATGTCTTTTGTGGAAAAGGCCTATAAGAAAATGCAAATTAAACAAAACTATTATTGTGCCAATTTTACACATCAAAGTTTTGGGAAGTACTACTGCATATGTGAAAAGAGTTGTATAAAGCCGTTTGTGGCTCCAGAGGGAGCGGCACAAAGTCTGATATATTGACTCAAGTGATGGGTACATTAGGGGCTACAAGCATAACGCACCTGAATCTGCGACTGAACTGTTGGCGGTTGAGTTTCATTGTGTAGACGCCAGGTTTTGTCAAGAAAGAAGAAGGCATGTAATAAAAAAAGAAGATATCATAGATTTTTGTACAGTTTTTTAAACTGTCCATCATGAATTCAACAATGTTACAGGAGTGCAATGCTAAATTTGTACTTAATGTATGTGTTGACCACCTGTGATATAACTTACTGAATGTACCCATGGCCTGTCATTATATCCATAGGTCTTGATGCAGCAAAGTGTTCATAGACTATGATGTGATTGCCACCGTTTTTTTAATGAGGTTGCTGTAGTAGCTGCCGTTTTTTTTGAAGTACCAGACATAATTGTGCCCATATCACTTAAAAAGTTCCACTTTTGAAGTCTACTGAACATTCTTCAACATCTCCTGAGATTCACCTAGGTGTTACTTTGAAAAGTGGAGATGAGCTTTCATTTTCTCATTAATTATGCAGTGTCAATTTCAAGAAGTAATTCCCCTCTCATCATGCATCAGTGGCCACTCCACACCCATGTCTGCAAATCCCAGCATCATCCCCGTTAGTCCCCTTCTAAATGAGTCGTATTATAATACAGTATGCGCTTATCTCATTTAACAGATTATTTGTAATGAGCATAGTAATTTCTTTGTTTGTGTTGACCTGCAGTGCTTTCTCTTGTGTATATGTGTGGGGATCGGATGTATGCAGTGTAGCCTACATACCATGGGCAGTACTTACTCCTTTTATGAAGTACAGCAATGAGATGTAAAACTTGCCGTCCTTTATTTAATTCCCTTATAGGAGATCCAGATAAGCAGGAAGAATGGTCATTAGAATTATTATTGTGTTCATCATTAGTTTGTCCCAGCATCATAAAACCACTGAACAAAACTCATAGTGCCTGATCTTAAGCTCTGGAGTATCTTGTTACAACAGGAAACGCATACAAAAAGATGCGCACACACACAGAGACACACAGGACAAGGGTTGAGCCTTCCTGGGACCACCATGTTTATGACCATGGGCTATTTCTGGAGCTACCCTGATCCTCCTGTCCTTCTGTCTCCCCTTGTCCCCTCTCAACCTCTCTTCCTTATCCCTTTGGTCATTTGTATTCATCTACTTTCATTTACTGTGTACCCTGCGTCAGATACGGCCTGCTCTGAGCCTCCTGTCTTGCTTGGCAAGCTGCGGCGCTCGTTTTCCTCCCTCACTTTCCTCTGTTCTATCTCTCCCCTGCCCATTTCCTCTCGTCATGGCAGGCTGTGTGCATGCCAGAGTGCAGCTCAATAAATAATAACTATAGCCATTCTCCAAAATAAATGCAACTGAATAAAACAGATACACAAAGGCTGCCATTCAACGGCACGCACGTTCGCATGCACACATTTATTCAAACGTTCCAGCGTAGTAATCTAATGGATCCTGGCCAGGGTCTATATTACTTCTCTCCTTGGCAGTGAACGCAGTAATAACTGAAGACTCCCAGACGATTTCGGTTATTGGGTCATTTAGTCTTGACGCACATTGGCTTTGACTCATAGTGCTCAGAGAATTGCAGTGCTGATCAGGACAGTGTCAGATTAATTGTAACAGCAAGAGATGCTCTTTTGAATTTTTTATTTATTTTGTGCTCCTTTTTTCCTGATTCTCTAGTAGTTTAAGCCATTAAGGTTAGTGTTGGATATCAAATATTTAAAATGATGTTGCTGGCTTTAGAAATCATCAGTGCACTTGATTTCATAATGATGAATGTAAAAACACTACCCATAGATTATTTAGTGCCCACAGGCAGAATTAACCTAATTGCCAATGTAATTTTTGGATCTTTACATCTGAAACTGTAACATTGGCTGCCTATTATTTACAGAATAACCCAGTTCTGCCACAGCCACCCTGTCAGTTGTAATTCATCTTTGTGTATGTGTCAGAATGTGTGAGCATGTGAATGTGCTTTTTGGCCAGGGGGAGGGTTTGCAACCTTTGACAATCAGTGGGAGGGAGGGCATTGGACCATAGTCCCTGCCAGGGTCACTATGACAGCTGTGCTAGCCAACTAACAGTCCATGACATAACCTCACAGTGGCTGAGAGACCAGCTGTACAGGTCAGCAGGAAGATGTAATAGGGAATAGAGGCATAACAGGTAGTAATATGAGGACGAAAACAAACAGGAAAAGTTGGTTAAATACTACTAATAATCTGTATTTTACTCAGGTAGAGGGAGATTCAAAAAGGGAGACGGGGATAGACAATGCACTTGTGGTCCAGAGTTTCAGACTTGAGAAAACAAAACCAGGTCCCTCAAGTTCAATAATAAAGATAAGAATATAACAGTTCATTTCTGAAAGGCATACTGTATCATCACATTCAATACTGTTCGACTGTGTTTCAAATGGTTTTGCTTTAATTATTTTCTTACTTGCAGGTTTTGTTTTGCTCCCTTCAGTATTAAGCTCGCTCTCATAAGGCAGCGCTGGGTTATTTCTAATATACACTGGAGTTGAAGAGTGATGCAGAACCATGGTTCACTTGAGGACTGTTGCCACATCTTATGTCATTTTGTTGGACCACAATGTCCTTTGTATAAACCTGTGAGAGGTGCTGATAATTCAAACTCAATTTACAGTTTGTTTCCCTTTTATTTTTTTCACGAAGAGTGGACTGGCTTCATTTTACTTTCACAAGGCCGACTGCTTGGACTGTGAGTCATCTGAAGCGAAAGCTCCTTAAATGTTAAAATTACAAAGAAAAATGTCACTGCTCAAAAGGAGGAAAAAGGTGCTTTTTAACAGCACTGGAAGGTCATGTTAAAAACGACAGTTGATATAACTGAGATTCTCAGAAAATTGTAGCTGTGGTGAGCCCACATATCCTAAAATGGAGATTAAGCCTGAACAAAATGGATATGTCACAGACTAACAAAGGTCTAACTGTAGAGACACTTGGTGTGCATCTTTCTGATACATTTGTTTTCTAGAAAAAACCTTTCCAGACAAATGCTGCCATCTATTGGTCAAATATATAAAAATGAACTTGCTTGATATTCTTCTCACCAAAACCTGCTTTCATGATGTTTGGAGCATGTTGTGCATTGCTATCACATCTGGCCATTTACCAAATTGTGCACAAATTAATACTGAAGGCACTTTTATACTCATCTTACCTGATAGATAATAGATATAGACATAATATCAGTAATCACAGTGCCAGTGTGATAGCTACAATTGATACTTAAATTAATTTGTAATAGAAACAATCCTGTACAGTACTACTATCAGTTTAAGCTTAATTTATTTTTCCATAGTTTACATACACTAAGAGCAGCTGCAAGCGGGGCACCTAAAAAGTACTATCTTCTGCAGTGTAGAGTACTGAGTACTTTTTATACTGGAATTTTGAATCTGTACCAAAATATCTGGGGATGCCTACCAATGCATTTGTGTTTATAGAAAATATTCACACATGGAAATTTTAAGCAGCTGTGGAACCAGAACGGCTCCTGCTGGAGGTGCCCTCTGACCTGTGTGTGTGTGTGAATATCTTTTGTCCCATATTCTCTGCAGCAGCTGTGACAAAAATCGTCTGAATCTCAGTGTTTTTAGGATAGAATGGGTTTTGAGAGGTTGTTGCAAACTTGGCTCAAGCTGGTCACAAGATGCAGTTCAGAGACACAAATTAGTTTATTTAATTAATAAGTGAATGAATGAAATGAATGACAGTATGTGTGTGAGTGTTGTAAGATGTGTAAACCTGAAGAAACTACAAATATATGAAGTTCATGAGGAAAGGTTGAGGCTGCCCAGCAAGACAGAGCACAGCCTGGAAGAGGCCCTTTTGTGCCTTTTACCCCTCCCACCTCTCACGTACAAGAAGAAACAGAGCACCACAGTAATTTCCGACTTACTTATACATTTGCATGAATACTCTCTAGCAATTTATTTGAAAGGAAGCAGCAGTGTTTTTCTAAAAATATACAATCTATTTTAAGAGAACACTGGGGATTTTGCAATTCAAATTCCTCCACAGAAAGCATGCTTAGCTCTTGTGAACCTTTTAAAATGTCAATCTGTAAACCAGAGTGAGTTGTTGCTTGTAAGTTCAGCCCTTTTTTGTTTCCCCTCTGCCTTTTTAAGATTTATGGTTAGCTAATCACTGGGGAAAATTTAATTGTGCCCAAATGTTCATGTTCATTTAATCTGATGGTGATGACTAAAACTTGAATACCGGGCACCAGTGTTAGTAACTCTGAGTGAAAGCATATGTCAAATATAAACATACAAAAAGCGCAGTACAAGGAAAAAAAAAGAGAAAGCTCACAGTTTTAACCAGTTGTAACAGCACTGTGCAGTCACTGAATCCCACACTGGTAGAATATGTCCACTAGAGGGAGGCAGAGCTGCATTAAAGTTCAGGATGCATTCTTTCAATTAGTAATACTGTATAATGGCTTGTGAAGCCATCTGGGTTTAAGTCGCCCTTTCAGGTCCTCTTTTGAGCTCACCACCTCTCCTCTGACTAAATACTATTTCAATAGTATTTCAGCACTGTCCCCTCACCAATTATATCTTATCAAGACCATTGCATTTATGTAAGTGGTAACTATAGTAACAAGTACATGTAATAACTCTTAGTCATCTTAGACATCCTTAGACTTAATATGAAATTAAGTGCACTGAGTTGATAGTCAAGTGTCACGCAGAGAATACTTTGCCAGTAACAGCCCAGACTGCAGACTGTGCTCTCTGAGGTGACGACATGCTGTGTGCTGCCAAAAGAACGCACCCAATCTGGCAGGATTGAACAATATTTTGTGGACAGTGAGCTCAAATTTACACAGTGATTTAATATATTATTTAATATATATTTGTATGTATTTAAGTGGACAGTTTGCCTCTCTCATTTTTCACACAGGTTTTTGTTTTACAAAGAAGAGAAGTGAGAAATGAAACCATTTAGACAAAACATTTGTCACAATTCCCCATTGTTTTTGAATCAGTGAAATGTTTGCTTGAGACTACAACAACCACAATCACTGTACTCTCGGTAAAGTAATTGTCAAACAGATTTTTTTTCTTTTGTGAAAAACATTTAAAATAAAGGAAGAGGTCATACCTGTGCTAGGTGCACATTGTGCTTTCATTTGTGTTCTCAGTACATGCCAGTGTTATGTGTCAGTTTTGGTTGTAGTGTTTGTGTGATGTGGGTCTGTTTGAGTGTCTGCATACACTATAGTCTGCAGATTTTCTTCCCTTCTCTTGCTTTTTTTCCTCTAGTCTTTAGTTCTTCACAAATTCACTTGTCCCTTTCCATCCATGTTGCCCCTGGTAACCAGGGGAAAATGCACAGAGACGTCACGCGGAGCTGGGAGGGGTTTAGAAAAAAAATTACAAAGAAAAGGTGAAAAAGAGACAGGCAGTAAGACAGGTAGCAGCAGAGAAGGAGAAAGAATGTCAGTAATGATGTGCTCATCATGTGAGAGAAAAACAAGTAAATAAATAACAAAAGAATGGCATTCATCTCCTTTGACTATTGTAAGGTGATGATAAATTGCAAGCTGTCAGGTGAAGGCCAACAGCTCTCCATTGTTGTCATAGCTGAAAGTGTCGGACTGACTGCCACAGCTTGCCTTTGACTGAGGGTTGCATTTTGATGATGTTGACAGGCCAAAGGAACCAACCATCGCAGCTTAAAGAAATTGTATTTTTAGCAAGAGTTTTTCCAATTCATTGAAAATGATTTTCGAAGCATGCAATCGGTGGAAATAAAGCACTGAAATCACCAAGGCTGGAGAGCAGAAGTAGGGAATAGACACCATTATGGCAGCAACCTAGCCCATTTCCTTAATGAGAATCTTTTGGTTTTTGAAGACATGAGCCTCTGCCCTATGAAGGCTATGTATACTCCTTTTGAAAGCAGTATTGTAAATGCTATGTCTTGTGGCACCTTGCTAATTAACCTAATTAAGATTTAAAGGTGTCCACTCTTTTAATTTATTGTTTATTTTCTAGAATGTTATTGTTATTATGACTTTGTGAAAATGGTGTTGTGATTCATAGGTGCTACAATTAATTTGAAAAATATGTGTTTTTTTTTTTTTAGGTTGATTTGAAAGGCATTTAAAATTGTTGGATGGTTGCCAAAGTGGTTGCATGGTTATACTAGATTAGATCCAAGGTGTTAAGTAGTAGCTAGACTTTTCGCAAGTGTGGTTTGTTGGGTGGGGGGTTGCTGGATGATTGCAAGGGAGTTATAAGGTTATGGCCAAGATATTGCTAAAGTATTGCACTGACATTATGGGTGGTTGATAATGTGTTGTACTTGTTAGGGTGTTGCAGTGTTGTAAGGAGGCATTCCATGTGGTTGCTACTTGCTGGGATGATATGGACCCGAGAAACGTAGGGCATCTGGGATGAAAAAACTGCACGACAATTGATTGTTTTAGCTTGAGTGGTGTGTCATAGTGCTACAACCGTTTCCACTTGACGTCTTTCTTTTTTTTAAGGCTTTTCTGAACACAAGACCGCCAGTATCATATACACTGCTTTGGACAGCTTTGTTTGTGCACATTGTTGTACCTGGAAGTCGGTCCTTAGCACCTCACAAAGACAGCAAGCGACGATTGGTTGGACGAGGACCAACGGGTAGTCTGACATGTCATGTCACAGCAATATTTTATGGCTCTGTAATCGCCTAATCGGACACGTTGACAATCTTGACAGACAAAAATATTGTGTAGACTGAACCCAGCATAAGTGTTTTTAGGACATTCTAAGTGATTGCCAGGGTGTTACTAGGTGATTGTTGAGATGTGCAGTAAGAGCGACTGCTAGGTTGTAACTGTCGTTGCTTGAGTGGCGTATTTTATGAGTGGTATATCTTATCTGCGCTGCTGAACATGTTGAAATGTGTGTCAAGTTTGGACTGTATAATGGCTAAGATATAAATATATTTGCATTTTCTTTTCAAAATAATTTACTTAAAGCTGCTCTTGTTGACTGCAGAAGAATTAGGTGATGTGCGTGTGCTTCGGGGCTCTTGTAGAAGCTGGATATATAAGAACAGTACAGTAAAAGTGTTGATACTTAGCGGTACGTTTGTAAGTGTCTAGTGGATGAAAGTAGAATTGCTAAAAGCTGGTTTGAGGCAGGTATGCTTTGCATTCCAGATAAGATGCCAGTTGCTAGGCTGAGGAGGGAAAAGGCTCGGGGGGTAGCACATTAGATTCCACAGACAGTGTTTTCATATTTACCAGCATGTCTGCTCTCATTTGAAAAACTATTACAGTGAAAGGGAGTGACAGAAGCTGGAGGCAAGATGACGCTGGTTGCATTGAACTCTCCTAGTGTTTCTTGCATACGTGCAAATGTTAGTAAAATGCAGATGCAAATTTGTGCACATGCGCACATCCAGGCATACACATGGCATCATTTTCTGTTCTTAGGGATGTCCTCTCAAGCTGATTCTGGATTGAGGGTTACTCAATAACTAATGGGTGCTTTTAGTGCTGTCTGCTGCATCGAGAAATGCTCCCTCACAGATGCATGTGCCTCGATTCTCAGGTGCATGCATGCATACAACATCTTTGCACAGTGCTACTCAGGCTTACCATATTCCTCTCTTTATACCTCCCTGTTTTTCTCCTCTATTGTGTACCCACACTCACACACACACACACACACACACATACACACACACTCTCAAACACTCTGTCGCACATGCTCACGCTCTGTTCAGCTCCAAAGGATCAGTAGCTTATAAACTGGCTGCAGTCAGCAGTCAGTCTCTCTGTGTAGGGAGAGGGAGGAAGGATAAATTGCTTTAGAGCAGAACTCAAGCAAGCCTTACTGGATTGAGTCATACTGGGCTGGGGCTTTTTACTGGTGAACCAACATGGGTTACCTGTTGGGTTTTATCGGACAGAACTGGGCTGTTCTGGGCTCGAATAGACTAAATTAGTTCAGCTAAACTCTTGCTGGGCTTGATTTCACTGGACTGTGTTGAGTACGCCTGCAGGCCTGGGGGAGAAGGGACTGGAATAGACGGAATTCCCTTTTTCTTTTTTTTTTTTTTCCTTTCTGAATCCCGCCCTCCCTCTCTCCTCCTTCCATCCTCCCTTCATCTTCTCCCTTGCACTTTCACAGCAGACATCCAGTGTTGCAGAGCAGACAAAGGCAGCAGCCCTCAGTGCTTCTGTTCATCTGCTGGCTCCTTAAAAGACGGAAAAGGGAGAAAGAGAACAGTTTTTTTTTTTTGCTCTTTTATATCCTGCTTTTGTACGGAGGGAGCTGCTGCTGCGAGGAATTACCAGCTGAGCTTTTCAGTTTATCATCCAGTGAATTTTTGGATGTGTTTTTTTTTTTTTTTTTTCCTACATTTTGAGGAAATCCTTGGACTCTGACAGAGAAGAGGCATACATTTAGTGCGTGTATTGCTTTATCTCTGATATATCTTGGCTGCCTTTACGGTGCATTCATTTGGCTGGTGCTGGTGGTGGTGGTGGTGGTGGTGAAGCCGGGGGCAGGCATGGCCCAGCAGGCAGGCATGGGGGTGACCCACCAGGACACCCTGGCAGTGCCGCCCATGCCCAAACACTCCGGCCTAAATGAAGACCTGGTGAAGATCCTGCGGGAGAACCTGCTGCAGCCAGAGAGGCCAAGAGGACCCCGGCGGTCGCCCTCCTCAATCTCCCCCCGCCTTTCTCCCCGCAACTCGCCGCGACTGCTTCGCCGCATGCTGCTCAACAACAACATCCACAAACAGAGGCGCTTCACTGTCGCACACACATGGTGAGACATAGATGGACAGATAGTCACTAGAAGATTGCTAGTTACTGTCACACTGTGTGTTGGTGGATGAAGAGCTGCGTAGGCTTTTAAAGTGCATATGTGTGTTTGTCTTTTGTCAGACAGCATGCGGACTAAACCGCACCCGTGGTAAACTTTCAAGGTCGGGACTGTGTTTGTTGAACGCTGTGTGCGATGGGGGTGGCTTTGTGATAAGCCATCTGAGTAATTAAACTTTGTTTGCAGTTTAACTTGAATGCTTTCCTCTCGCAAAGAAATGGTAGGAGTGTGTGTGAGCAAACCTCTCTTGTGGGTTATTCATGTCAAATCTCCTAGGAAACCCTCTTCTCACCTCAGATAATGAGTTTCACTCTTGTTCTTCTTCTCTGTCCAGTTTAATCTCTATTTCTATCCCCCCCCCCCCCCCGTGTGTGTCTGTTACCCATTCTTACTCCTCTCACTCCCCCTATCTTCCACTGTCCTCCCCCTTCCCGTACTGTCTCTGCTTTACCTCTGTGTGATATACAATAGTGCAATATGTGAATAGATTTACCCCAAAGCTTCCAGTCTTGTTAGTTAGGTATAGCCATCTATCACTAGGTCTTCCCTCCTGCTGTGGTTTTCTGTCCATGCCTGCCTGCCTGCAGTTTCTGACTATTAATTAGTCTTCTATCCTTGGCTGTCTATCAGCCTCTGTGCACCTGCCCACGCCTCATTCCCCTCCCTTTGTCTCATATCTATTCCCCATTTAAATCTCCCCACTGTACCTCTCGCCTCCTACCCACTCTAATTTTTTACTGCCTTTTAACCAATTTAGTTACTCCTCCACCCTCCCTTCCCCCCACCGCCAAGCATTCTCATCTCCTTTACCATTTTCTACAACTCATCTCTCTTTCTCTTCCCTCTCCATATTTCCCCTGCCCCCCTCTCTCTTTATCTGTGTGTGGTATGTCCCACTTCCTCTTCTCCCAGTCATTTCCATTAGATACCTCCCTTCTGGCATCTGGATTGGGCTTATGACGTAATTTGAAAATTCAAACTCATACATAAATTCACATATCAGAAATGTATTACTGTGCTAGTTCCTAGTTGTCTCCTTTATTTGCCCCTTGGCTTTTACCTCAAGGTGTGTTGTATCTCAATTTTTGATCGCAGAGAGTTGCTTCCAGTTTTCTTTCATGTTCTTCACCTAGGCGTACTCTTGTGTCTAATTCTTCCATTTTCAATCCGCCCATTTTCCTTTTTTCTTTCATCCATCATTCCTCTACCTTTTTGCATTTATCTTCTTTTCTCCCTGCTTCTTTTTTTCTTTATCTTTTTATAAAAGATGGCATTAATAGCTCAGGGAGATATAGAGTATCTAATGGCTCCTATAGCTTTTTTTCTATTTTAGAGGCACACTGCTTCCTCTGTGTCTGTATAATTTACATTTTATGAATTAATTATCTGTGTGCAAAATTGTACTGTCTGTGTACGTGTAAATGTGATGGCTTGTACGTGGTTGCTAAATCAGATTATGTAATTTTACACACCACCACCATCGTTCTCCCATGTGCCACTTTAAGCTGAAAGCAATTTCTCACAGTTCCATATTAAGAAGCAGAAACACTTTCATTCTTGAATGGATTTTCCCTGTTCACCCTTGCTATCAGCCTGACAGTGAAGCTAGTCAGCCTGATTTTTAAGAAAATTGCATTTGTTAAATATGTGCAACTGATGAAAACAGCAGGGGTTAAAAGAGCAAGTGACACTTTATGACGATGCATTAATTTAAATAAGAAAGTAGCCAAGATTAAAAAAAAAAAAGACTCAGATGGCACTCAGTCTGCGCATGGAGGGAGCCTTCTGGTCATTTTTTGTATGGGGGAGTCAATTTTGAATTGTTTTTCCAACTATTTGTTTAGGATACTGTTAAACAAAAGATCGACACTTCCTCCCTCTTTGAGATCTAAAATGTGGTCTAAAAATTTGTCAAATTTTTAAAAGTCCATACTATCTGAAGTACTCAGATCCGTTACTTCAGCAAATGTAGCAATACCACAGTATAGAAATACTAGTAAGTAAAAGTTCTGCCTTGAAAAAGTTCAAATATATTTCATCATCATAAAGTGCAGCTGTTTGTAGAAAATTTACCGTCCAGTCCGTTTAATACTGCCACTGTAGCCGGCTGGGGAACATGGCAGCCATCTTGGATATTTACAAAGATACCTGAACAGCGATCGTCTCTGTCAGCCATCGTATTAAACCCGCCTCATACTAGATAAACGCTTGTGATTGGTTAGCCCGATAAAACAGCAGGGAAATCAGTTTGAATGGGAGAGGGGCCAGATGTATGTCCCAGAGCAAATTAAACATGAGCTCGCAGATACGTCTGGTTCACAGGCTACAATATTACATCGTCATTTATTAGTTGATTATATTTTGTATAATTATATATAATTATATATATATATATAATATAATATATATATATAATATAATATTATATAATTTTCTAATTCTTCATAGTGTTTGATAATGTTTGTCCTTCACCTGAGTTTGCTGCAGAAAACATCTCTGTACATGAAATAGAGAGAAGGAATGTGTTTGCTTCCACAGTTCTATGTGAATCTGGTGGAAAATGTGTGTTTTGTTAGACACTGGTCTTGTTTCATGACTGTTTGGGTGACAGGAGAGCAAAAGCAGGAAACGACAGTGATAAGAAAGAACAATGACCACTTAATCTCTGTGTAAGATGTTGGTCATGTACCTGTGTTGTGTCTTGACATTTGAAAATACGTGGCAGACAGAATATCAGACAAAGATAGAGAGAGTGTGGGAGGTTAGGAGAAAGATTGCTGTATTTGTGTGTACATGTGTGAGCAAGGGCACAGGAGAGAGACAATTTGTTTATAAGAGAGAGACACCACCAAATGGCTCTAAGCAGTCGGGAGGTTGAAAACTGTAGTGTAATTTACTCCAATCACCTCCTCATTGTTTTACAGCTACAGGGAATCACAGGGCCGCTGCGCTGTAAATCTGGTGACATACATAGCCCTCAGTGGCTCTACTCCACACTTCATTAACAAGACAATCCTTCTCCATCTACCGATTGTCCTAATGTACTGCTTCGTTGTTCTTATGGGCACAACACAGTGAAACCCCACACACGTTGTTTTACAATCATTTTGAGAATACTTTGGAGAATGTATCCCAAATGCGGAGTGACTCCTCTGCTCTGAATGAATTTGATTGGCTGAAATTATTTGCAAAGACATAAAGAAGGTACTTTTGGGGGTTTAATGGATGCAATGAATTGCTGAGATCAGTGCAAAATGGTTTGGTCTCATTTTACTGTAAAATTTTAATTCCAAGCAATCCCAATTGTTGAAAAAAATGTTTTGATGGTATGGAATTTTAAAGCTTTAAATATTCAAGCAGGGCTTCATTTGGCTGCGAGGGTTTTAAGTAGAGTGTGGTAGTTCTTATTCAATTGTTGTCAGTATTATTACAACCTAAGCTGCAGCACTACAGCCGACAGCAACAGAAGCATTAGTGTGGCTTTCTGTATGGAATTAAAGAGAGTATCTCCAAAACTGGGTGTGTTGACAACAGACTTAAGATTCAGTATAACGTTGTGTTTTGCTATGAGGGGATATGTAGGATTTGAGTTGTTTTCAACAATAGCTAAGGCACATTAGCACTGCAGTAGTTGAAAATATGCAGTCATTAATTTAAGAGGGACGTGAGTTGATGATAGTGATACATGCAAATTGTTTTTTCAGCCAGACACAGCAGCTAATAATAATTTCTATCTATGTATGTGACTTTTTATTTCTATGTAGAGTATGAGCAACTGTCTTGATATACTGACACATTCATTACCAACAAACAGCGCCCTCTGTAACATGCTTACAGTACGTTTGGTCTTGTGATACAGTATGACAGGAGGTTAATTGCTTTCAGAGTTGTGTCTGCTTCATAATGACGGTGTGTTAACAGACCCTAAGATAGCTGTTATTGAATAAAGGCTCCTGCATGTGCACACGTGAGAAAACATGATTGAAAAATGTTTATTCACAAAGTTGGATTGCTCTCAGCTTTACAAAGGCGCAGTACATACAGCAAAGACTGAATGGTGTACTCTCACCTTCAAATGACAGACAGACTGGCGCTCACGATTCACTTTGTTTTCTCTCCTACAGAATAACTCTGTCGATATCCTGTTTTCAACTTTTCTCCTCACTGACCCTGAGGTATTTTTAATGCTGTTGCACAACAGCGTCTGATGCTGCATTGCAACAGTGCAAGTGTCTCTTTATGTAACAGGAAAGGGGGATTTCAGCGAGGGGAGAACAGGTGGCTCCGACTGGTGTTGCTGATGCCAGTGCTCCTTCTCTGGCTGAGTGGTCCAACTGGGGAGTTTTGGTAGGGATGGCTGGAGGGTGGAACAGATGAATGATGGATTGATGGATAGCTGGATGAATGATTGATGATTGATGGGTGGATGAATGCAGGAATGGTGGGAAGGAGGCAGGGCAGAAGAGAGAGAGAGTGTGGGAGTCGAGGACCTCAAGCTAAATACAGTGGTGCTAATCTAGGCAAAGCATGACTTCTACTTCTCACTTGGTTATATCATCTCTCTTTGTATGTCTTTCCCGCTTCCTCTCTCATTTCTCTTTGCCATTTCTTTCGTTAAAGCAGCTGATAGAGCTCCTACAGTAATTGTTAGTCAAGGTCTCGCAAATGTTTACATGACATTTGAGTCATGGATCGACATGGTTGGAGTCTGACAAAACCTGCATTTTCTAAATAATTAGTTTGGCCGTCACTGGAGGATTTCACTAGCCTGGGAACCAGATGAATCTGTGAGCTTATGTTTTGTTTGCTCTGGCAGATACGTCTAGCCCCTGTCCCATTCAGACAGATTTTCCACCAGAAGTGGTATATGGCGAGCCAATCACAGCCGTTTATCTAATATGGGGCCGGTTTAATACAATGGCCGATGTTTATTATTAACGGACTGGACGCTAAATTTTTTTCTCTAAAAGAAGAACAAAGAACTGCAATTAAACTTTATGTTGAAAAGAAATATGTATTTGCTGCACTCTTGACAGGTCATACCGTACAATAGGACGACGTTTCGGTGCTCTGATAGGTTGTCTGCACCCGTTGATAACGCCCCTTGGTGTCATTGATACAAAAGCTTTTAAGTTTCTTTGTATGGATTAAACAAACGAAATACAACATGTTAATCGCAGCTAATAAATAACACACATTTCTCACAAAATACCCGACAGCAAAGCCCTGAAATCCCAACCGCCCCAGTGGCCCAAATAATATACTTGTCTGTCAACATTCCTGGTAAATGGTTGGGTTAGATGGTTAAATTCAGCACTGACTGTCAGAAACATGTTTCTCTTTTCTAGTACTTTGATGCGGAGGTGACTTGTCCATTGACGTGTTTACCTCTTACAACTAAAGCCTTCTTACTGCCTCCTCAGTGGGAGCGTCCACAGTGAGTTTTCAGACATGGCTAAGTGGTTATTCAAGGTGAAATAGGACTCTGTAGCTACCTCTGGTTGTGGCTTTAGATGATATTTCTATTAAGACTCAGCACCATTTTACTTGTCCTTTTGCATTCCCAGCCTCCCAGTCCATGGTCCATACCTTCCTAACATTTTTTGTTTTTAGGGTGAAGCTTTGCTTAAGTAATTACCTTCCATTCCTTTGAGGTGGCTTTGCTTTGCAGCTGTCATCCTGTTTGCAGCGAGCAGGATTCTTCTGGTTTCATCAGCCCAAACACTACTCTCCACCCAGGAGAATAGAGAGCCTGTGATTTGCATACATATGAGCATTTGAGCAGTGCTGCTGCCACTGTGTTAACAGTACAGGCTTTTCATTTGCAAAGACAGGAAGATTTGGACTAATCGATGAGATCAGACACACATGATTTTGCATACATGTGCACAAACGTACACTAATGGATAGATACAAACTCCCTTTCATTCTCTCACTGTTAGAGATTAGGCAGGACCCTTGTTATATGACTCAGCTTTGACTTTGTATTCTGAGCTAGTGGCCGAGTCAGTGTTAGCTGAGATGAATAAGAAAACTAAGATTATATAACTGTGTGACAGGAAGAGACTGTGAAAGAGAGAAGAAAGATGAGTGAGAAAGAGAGGGATCGAGGAAGAGTTTTTTTAAAATGTTTTATATGCTGGAAATGTATTTCATACTGTATCCTACCAAATTTGATTTCACTTATAAAAAGGAAGAAGCCCCCTGGAATTACTGCTGTAATCCAATCATCCTATTTAATATGGAGTTATAGAACAGGACTTGAATAATTTGGAAATTATTAATACATCAGTACTCAGAGTATATCAGAGTGAACAGTCATATGTTATCAGAAAAAAAGAGTTTCAAATTACAGGAAGGCTTTTCACTGCTGAAAAGCTTCTACAAACCCTTTAACTGTAAAGAACCAGATTTGGATAGAATCCCACACATGTTTCTGTCATAGAACATTAAATATACAATAATCTAACCAAAATGAAAGCACAAATTTTGGAAGTATGAAAAAAAAACAAGCTTGGTGGTTTCCATACAAACAAATTTGTGTATTTTTTCAGCTTTAATTTTCTAACTTCACTTTTACAGTACATTAACTTTCATTCGGTAACAAGTATTCAAGTCACACCTCTACATCAGTGACACTTAGATAATGTGTTCAGCCAACCAGTTTTAGGCCCTGACCTTAAAGGTTTATGGTGCATATTTTTTTATCCTTTTTTTAAATCAGTCAGTCTTTACACAATACCTGCACTCTTAACACTGTGGAACTGATTTTAAGTAGCAGTGAAACCATCGGACATGTTGGTCTACCTGATCTCAGGTCAGGATATGATACACATCTAACTAAAGAGTTTCCAGGGTACTCAAGTACACATGTGTTATGTGTACAGCTATGAGCAACAGTTAAATAAAAGGTGAAAAATGTTCATTCACTGACTTAATCAACAGGCAACTTGAGGTAAATGTTAACATCTGCTTGCACATGAGCTACTTAAATGGCCTGATTACACCTCACGTATGGACTAATAATGTATTCACTGTGAATGCTGAATGTGCTGTCAGATGGAGGAACATACAGTCACAAAAGTGTTGTAAGTGGATGTTTCCAAATTTATACATCCGAGTCTGTCCAAGAATCTCTATGGTCTTTCAGCTCAGTCACCTTCCTCCGCTCTTCATTTTCTTCCCAACGTGATCATCAAGCCCAGTGCAATGCCAGAAGTAATCAGGCTCACATCCATTACATGTCAAATGGTATAATCCTTTAGAAAACCAGTGGGGACACCAACACCGCCTCCAGTTCTGCTGGCAGATCTCTTTTTTTTTTTTTTATATAAACCTGTTTACAGTTAGGATACCACCCAGTCTAAAGAGGATTCTCATTTTCCTTAAGCATGATGATCCATGTGCTTCAGTGCAGTTCAGCAGGTCTCCAGTGATCTGAAATAAAGACATTTTTACATATTGGTAAACATTTGCATCCAACAGGTCCAGACACATGGAGGTGTGTCAGCAGTGGTTACAGCACTACCAGATTTAATTAAATGGTGAGCAGAATGAGTCTGAGTTGAAGAGGCCACAGCTGCAGGGCTTTATCAAAGGCCTTTTGATATGTTGATATCTTTGTGATTCAACAAAATGACCTCAAAGATTCGTCATTCATTCAAGTCATTTCTTGCTCTAACATGTCAGCCATTAATGTATTTTTGGTTCCATATGGATTGTGTAATTCACATGTCATACATTGTAGACATATTTATTTATTGGGTTTAGTTTACAGAATACAGAAATAAAATGAATAGATTCTGAACATTTAAGTAAAATTAATTTAACTGAATACACATAGAGGCAGATGGATAAAAAAAAAAAAATTTTTAAACAGTTGTTTACCATCAATTATTATTCCTGATCTGCCTCCCTCCTTTCTTGCTTTTTTCCTTCACATGCTCTTTTTTAATTATGTTGCTCACACCTTCATTATCTTCAGCTGTGTTTTATTTCTGCTGATTTCACCACCACAACTTTTACTTGATTGCTAAGGGAGAATTCAGTTACTGATTAGGGGGCTGCTCAGATAAACGCAGCTGCACCAGAGCCCCGGCAGAATAGCCTGAGGATGGAGAGAGTTTAGAAGATGAGGGGAAGTTTTTTATAGCTACGAGTATCTTCGTAATAGACTGCAGATGGCCATGTACTCTTTTGTGCATATCTGATTCGTCCACTGTGGAAGTTGAGAAGTACTGGCTAAATTTCTGTCCCTTCACAGCTCCATTCTCACCACGGTGAAGATTCTCCTAATCACAGAGAGAAATACGAAAAGTCTCTCAACGCAAAAGAGCGGTTGGATGTGGCCTAAAGCTTTCATTATCATTTTCTCTGTGAGAGACTTATTAGCCTGAGGTGAGTTTCATTAATGATGCATGGCTGTGGTAAATCCATTGGTCATGTCTGATTATAGTTGGAAGGCTCTGCTCATTAAAGAATAATTTAAAGTAAAACCCTCTGGAGTCATAATGCCTATTTTTCAATACTTGGACACCATTAGTTTAAGGTCTTTTTAAGTCCATGTCAATTCAAACATACGAAAATCATGAAACCTGCACAACGGCTGTGCAACTGGTTTCTTATCAACAGCAAATCAGGCAGATGGAAAACTGAAGAGGCAGTAAGCAGAAGTAAACACACGTC
This sequence comes from Lateolabrax maculatus, assembly GCA_031216445.1. Classification (NCBI taxonomy): domain Eukaryota; kingdom Metazoa; phylum Chordata; class Actinopteri; order Acropomatiformes; family Lateolabracidae; genus Lateolabrax; species Lateolabrax maculatus. The sequence continues at coordinate 11,049,896 of CM062217.1, forward strand.
TGTTGCAGGTGGAGTTATTCAAAACAGTGTCTGCACAGTATATTTATAATATTTGGTTTATAACTTGCTGTTATGAGTTTGAATTATTTTCACTGACAAACTTTGGTAGATTAATACACTTGTGTTTTCTGTGCTCAGAAAGTTGAACACAATAGAAGATGTTCTTATATTGAAATATATACACATATCAATTTGATTTTTAGGCCATAGAGACACAGACTTGTCTCCATCACAGGGATGAGAAACATGTTTGAAAGATATCTGGTAAGTTATGTACAGTAGATTTCTGGATAAGAAATGATGCCCTGAAGAAACTAAGTCGTTTTCTGTAAAATGAAAAAAAAAAAAAGAAACAAGAAAAAGAATAAAGGTTTGTCCTTGCTCAGAAAGTCGTGAGAATATTTTACCGTTTCTCTACAATCGTCTCTACACCGCGCTTTCACTCTTCATTTCCTCTGGCTACTACTCGCACAATACCTATTCCGTCCACATCTTATATCAGCTTTTTAAGGTTTGGTCTGATACTGAGGAACCGCATACAAGGCCATTGTACAGTGTATGGCTCCTCTGAGGTCAGGTCATCTTCCATCATCTAACAACATCCCCAGCCCTGTTTCATCCCTTTGAATTCACTTCACTCTAGATTTTAGTTGTTGTAAGCCAGATATCATATGTAATGACATGGCAAACTGCATCTTGTCCTCCATGCAGCAATTGCAAAGACACTGTAGGACAAGAAGAGGCAGAAGCAGTACAAAGGACTTGTAGACTACAACTCCTAGCATTCAGGTGGGGTGGGGAGCACTGTGACGTGGCTCCTTTTGATTGTCACAGTGTACGAAATTGCTGGAAAATAGTTCATCTGGAAATGCAGCATGGATCACCTGTCAAACTGCATTAGGGGAGACCACTGAGTGACAAGGGAAATCCAATCTGCATTCCCACCTACATTTTCAGGGTGGTCGGTAGCAATTCATCTGTTTCTCTTCCGCTTTTGCGACCCCCCCAGTTTCTTCAATCCACCTTGCCTTTCTGTCTGAATGAGACCTCAGTACAAAGCAACAGTGTCCACCTCTAGCAGATCTAATGAGGTGCATGTCCAATTAAGATGCAGCTGCCTCCTGTGTTGTGAGAGCCATCCTGTTATTGATGTCATCCCTTGATCATTTTTCACAGCTGCTTCCAATATCCTGCTCTTTATGAGGGTGTGTTTTCATCTTTTATGTGCTCGCATGTGTGTGCGCATGTGTGTCCAAATACAGACTGTGCAAATACATCTGCGTGTATGCGTCTCTTTACGAGTGTGTGTGTGTTCTTGTTTGTGTCAGTACCTATCCTGATTACCAGTCTTCTGATGTTTGTCTGTCTGACCACTGGGGCTGTCTCCTCTGATTGCATTGATTCAGTGCCTCTGCATGCAGCATTAAAAGACAAAAATATTAACATTGTGCTCGGAGTATAAGGCAATTGTCTGCACCTGGCTTCTCATGTTTCTCAGGAGACAGATGGAGAAACTCAGTGTGCACATCTTGCATTGGAACTGCATTGTATGTTTATTGTGATGAATTGAATTGTTACATACATGTAACATGTAACCTGTAACCTTTTGGGTAAATTGTTAGTGCTACACATACTGTGCATTTGTGAATCAAATTATCACAATATTTATACCTTAAAGAAGCTGATATTCAGTTTTGCACCCATTGTTGTTTAGGCCAGATGCTTGAGTGGCATGTTTGTTTGCGAGCGAGCAGATGGTTTGCAGGAATGAACATAAAGTCTATACAGTAGGTGTCATGGAGGAGGAAAAGTTGAGTAGATAAGGAGAGTTGGGATGGATGGTGTAAGTTTCTGTCAGGCTTTCATCAAGAAAATTAGGAATGGTAAGAGTGTATTTGTTGACTGAGAACTCCCTAACAACTGTGACAGACCAGCTACAGAGAGCCCTCTGTAGTAATCACACCTTAGCTCTAGGCCAGTTCCATACCACTTTACATACTTAGTCTACACATGTTTGTTACACACACTTTTGATCGCTTGATTCATTTTTGAATGTGTTAAATGTCAGAAAACAAAAGAGTGCTGATCGCAGGTTCCCAGAGCCCAAGGTGACATCTTCATATTGCTTGTTTAGAACCAAAATATTCAATTTACAAATAAATAAAACACAAAAGCAGAAAACATGCTAGAAGCTGAAACTAGAGAATGATGAATTACTTAAATGCTTGATAAATTATTAAGATTCTTAATGATTAATTTTTGATTTAATTTGTCATTTTAGCACAAGTTTATTATTATTCAAACTCTAATGTGACTAAAGTAAGTCAATGTTAGAACATGAAAGAATTACTCACAGTTACAGAATATAAAACAAATATATGGTTTGATGGTGGTGTGGTTGGACATCCTTCGGCACACACTTATTTTATGTCATATTGGCATAAAACAGTAAGGGATGTTAATTTCTGGTGTGCTAAATTGTATTTTATGAAGATTTTTACATACGGTATAATGATAATAATATTAGTCTTTTGAGCATATGCCCCACTGGTGTTGATTTAAGGCTCCCATAAGATTTACTGGATGCAGTCAACAGCCTCATTGTGTTCCTAGCATCCCTCCACGATTTATGAAGCGGCAAAAGAGACTGTTTTCTCTTACATCATGCCCCAGAGGAGGGATAGATGTTTCCAATGCCACATGCGATAACAACACACTGTTAAAATGAATATAACACTGATTCCAATGTGTTATTTTGGACTAATGTAATGTAATTGTATAATCATTTTCTCTATAAAATCCTGATTGCTCAGCGGAGAAACATTTGTCTTGTTGTTTTTGTGTATTTGGTATTGATACTTTTCAACAGCTCTTCTAACACCTCTGAAGATTTTTATTTATAGAAATCAAATTGTGAATGTGTAGCAGTACCTGCTATATGTGCCGTGTCTGGCTGCACTAACAAGGTCTTGTTGCTAGCTTTCAGGGAGTGTCTGGATATTGACCTGGAGTGGAAGGATTAGTGTAGGTACTTAAAACAGTTCACCACCTCAGACCAACTCTCATGGCTTTAAATGGATGCTCTTGGCCAGAGAAACTGTTAAACTACAGGAGAGTGAAAAGATACTAGTTGTTACCCCTACTGAAAGCCCCGATTTCATTGCTTTAAGTTCACCCACTTAATGCTGTGCTTTCTCAGATGTTAATTTTTATACACAGATAATGAACATGGTTTCATTCAATTGTTGCTTCTTATTACACAGTGAGTTTTTGCAGCAAACTGAACAATGTCTGCTCTTCAATCCCAAAGGCTCAGTAGCTTGGCAACATGCACTGCAGTAAGGCCCACACATAGTGTAAACAGGGAAACAGGAAACACACAAGAAAAAAGTTACATCACACTTCCCCCACAACACGTACAAACACACGGACACACACATGCATGCACACACTCCAAACATTTGCAAAAACTGTATATAACAAATGCTATTGCTATTAGTATCAGACACAAGTGCTCTCTTCTATAATATTTAGTTTAAGAAAACATATGTAAAATGTCTCACAGTTCAGAGATCCACAATATGTTTGTGACGTAAGTTGTTGTTGCTGGCTGAAATATAGTCTTACTTTCAGCTTGATGTCAGTTTGTTTAGGATTTTGAAAGGGTTTCATTACTGCAGTGTTGTTTGTAGGTGGAAAATGGTGGGGCAACAACAACCACTTTGGATAAGATGAATGACAAGAGAATTACAGATTTCAGTTGTTGAAATGGCCAGTGTGATAACAACAGCCAGTGTGTGGAGTTGTTACTGCATTTGAAAAACTCTGACAGTGGGGTCATCATGTTTTTGCTTCATGCATTCGTCCTCCACGTACTGAAGCAGTACTGCACAATTCTCCCAGACCACAGGAACAGTGTTGTTCCATCACCTTCGTGTTGCCTCTCATTTTACAGCCCCCCAAGAGGGAAATTGCGAAGGCTGTTAGGTCTGTAAAAAAACACCGTCCAGATGCTCACCTTGGCAGAGCTCAATTGCTGTAAAGTGAAAATTAGCCGCTGTGCATAGCAGTGCACAAACTAGGCATTTTTGTCTGTCTCCTTCATAAAACTCTGCACTCAAAAGGTTAAGATGTGATAATCAGACTGAGGACTTCTCCTCATCCAGCTGGTTCTGCTGCTCTACTGAATTTAATGTTTGATTACATACTTCAGGCAGTATAGGTGGCTGTTCCAAGCAAACAACGGTTTTAAACGATATCCTGCAGCTGTTGGGCACCAGAGAGTTTAAATTTCAGTTTGTTTTCAAAAGGTAAGCTTTGAAATTAGTTCTCTTTAAGATAATACCATAATAATAATGACTGATTCCGCTGTCGTTTCTATCCCAGAAAAAAACGAACTTCTTCTAGCTGACAGTGAGCGATGACAAATTAGTGTGCAAATTGTCAGTCAGCCAAACGTGGCATCAGCTTTTGTTACACAGTGCCTTGAGTGATTTGGCATTGGGGGAGTGGGAGCAATTGGGTGGATTTTGTTAACCTTTCGAGAGAGCCAAGTTAGCAGTTTCCCCCTGTTTTCACTCTCTGGTAAATTACTGTAAGCGTATGGACTGCTGGCTGTAGCTTCGCATTTAGCGTAGAATTGAACTATTCTATGAAGCCTCTGACTTCATTTCAAAATCATAGCATGGCTCAAGGAAATTATTGTCATGTATTTACTGTGAATTATATGAAAATGAAATTCATTTAAAAGCTGTTAAGTACCACTAAAAGCCCACTTGACCTGTGGCAACTGACAAAGATTTTTTTGTTTGTTATAATGGCTTAATCTCTCACGTTTTGCTTTGTCAAGTTATTTGCTAGTTACCAGACAATCACCACCACAAAAAAATGTATTACAGATAACATCCAGTATGTTATAGGTATGTCATTGTTCATACAAATAGCTGACACAGATGCATTGAGATAGTTTTCAGAGTAATATTCATCTGTAGACCTAAAAAATGACTTGTCATTAATACATAAAACCTGTAAAAAGAATGATGTTTTTATAATTTGACTAGTCCTTCCAGTGACATTGTTATGTCAATACTGTCACGATTTAATTAATGCGGCAGTGCTGTTTTGTATCCTTTCCATCCTGAACCTAGACTGTCCAGGATTTTAACATTGCCACAGGTTGAAAGATAGAGGTGAGAAAAAGTGATTCACACATCCTGAACTCTGAGTGACCTGGTCTGCCAGAAAATCCCCTGCACTTCTATCAGCCTTCAAGTGTTTATGGCACTTTATATCTACTATAGGTAGATTGTATGGTTCTGATTTGTGTTTTTTCTAGAGCTTTACGGTGTTACAGAGCTCTCTAATACATGCGCGCCCGCACACACACACACACACCAGGATCGGCGAGCCTCTCAGTGAACAGAGCTTTTAATTTTCAGAAGCTGTCGGAGTAGCTCGGACATCTGGATTGCTCATTGATTTCCAAGAAAAGGTGCTTCTATGCACTAGCCTCTTTAAAATATACTCATTGGTTTCCTTGACAACAAGCAGCTAACCTGGATATGAACTCTGGTTGCCAACAGCGTTAAGGAGCGAGTACTGTGTGTCCAAGCATGTTCGAAGGCTTTGTGTTCAAACCCCCTCTACTTTTATTTCGCTTGTGGAGAGATGACCTGTCTGTATCGCTGTGTGCCTTCACTCTTCTTGGCATGAGGTTTGATTGTGTGTCTTGTCAACAATATCTAATCCAGGTTGCTTACACCTCTATTCCAGTGCTCACTGTGCGGACCTGAAGTGGTCCGCAGTCTGTTTTCTAAAGGTGATTCCAGACATTGCTTTGATTGGTGTCTGAACTCTGGTAGGATTTCCAGATAATTGGGTTCATGTGTGCTCAAATGTTCAATGTGGCACAGCTTGCCAACAGCAGCTACGTTGGCACAGAGGAACAGCCACTAGACTCCAACCTTTCTGTGTCATAATATTGATAATAAGATGGAAATAAGGAGCTAATTTTAGAATCTAATCTACCTTGATATTTGACTAAGGAAATAATGGCTATCATGCCACAGCTTCTCTTAATTACTTCTGGTGTGTGTTTGATTAAGGCGTTGCAATGCCATGTCTTCCCTGTGGTATGAGATGTGTGTTGATGTCTGTGCGTGTGGGCACTTGTGTGTTTGTGTGTATGTGTATGCTCATGTCTTCATGTTGCAGTGGGGAGTAAAATTGATTTGAGAGCCAGAACTGCTTAATCTTCTTTCAAAATTGGTATTCGACAGAAAGCTTATCTCAAAAGCCTGAGAGGAGGAGGTGGAGGAAGGAGAAAAAAAAAGGAGAGGAAAGAAATGAAAGTGGGATCGGTTTCTTTTGCGTCAGTGGCTTGATTCTGCATTGACTTCTTTGTTTAGACTTAACTTGGTTCTGCTGGATGAAGCATGGGACTTGCATCCAGGGATTGGTAATCTGTGTTTTGGGAGAAGAGCCAACCCAGTAGGCATTTTTAACGCTGTACTGACTGTAAGACAACTGATGTTCTTTTTATTCAGCTGTTAGAGAAGGGTGTATTGTATATTGAAGAGCGATCTCTGGAATAAAACCGATCTGCAATATTAAAAGAAACAGGAAAAGGTTTTCTGACATCATAGTGAAAAATGGTTTGACCAAACTGCACAGCAGCAGAAACATCTCTTGGTTTGTTCTTGGCCTTTAAGTTTAAAATTAATCTTATCTCTTTCTTATTTTCTTTATTAACAGTGATAAAACATCACTCTGATGTGGCTGTTAGTTAATAGTAAGCACATAATAGTATCATACTGAAATGTCCGAACGCTATGAATACATACTCAACAGTTAGGATGAGAGTCTGCCATCTGGCCTTACAAGTAAATTGCACATACTCTTGCTCCTTAAATAATTGCTGACATATTTTTAAACTAATACAGATGCATTTAATTTTATTCACATCTCCATTTGCCATGTTACTTTGTGAATGGGATGGACCAGACAGTTTATGTACAGTATGCCTTATCTTTCTTTGAAGGCCTTTTTTATAAGCTGCTTAATTACGCAACTGGTGATATAAGGTCTGTAAGAGAGCAGAATGGAGCAATGATCTGGCCTGTTCCTGAGTCTGATATTATGCAAAATGCCATAAACTACTCCATCATAAGTAGACACATAAACAAGATAAGCATGCCCATTTATCTCTCATAAAGGCTGAGGCAGCAAGTGATGAAGGATTCGCCATAAATCAGGCGGTTGATTTTAGCATGCATCAGCAAGTTGGACTGCATAGACCATTTTCTTAAGTTGCTGACCAGTGTGTTTAGGTATGATGCAGCAAAAAACATTTTACCTTGAGCCATGTAATGTGATATAAGAGGTACAAATGTTCTGTCATATCCTTATTTTCTCATCCCACAGTGATATTTAAAAAAATCTACTTCCTAATTAGGAACATTCTTAGTTATATACAAACAAATATTAGTCCAAGTCAGTGAACTGTAAGTATAAACGATGAAATGTGATCCATGAAATCTGAAAGTGATACAGAGCTTGTTTATAATGTAATATTTGAATATCATATGACTTAAATTAGCATTTTCTAGGGACCTAATTTATAATGTGGCATGCACAGACTGATGCCACATGAAGAGAGGAGGCCTACATTATTCATGGAGATGGAAAATGCTGAAACAAGCTGTGAGAGTAATTTGATGATGATGATGATGATGATGATACCTTTATTGTCCCCTGGGAGAAATTAATTGCATGTGACAGGTTGTCAGTTGACATTACAAAACAAACAACAGTATAACAATACATGTGCCTACAGTGAACCATACAAATAATTTATAAACATAATATAACCGAGTGCTACTGTAGACAGGCACAGAATATCCCCAGCATTATTTTTATGAGGCTGAGGCACCCTGTACAGCCTCCAGCAGTTCATATTTTCTGTTTAAAGAATGTGCTGGGACATTCACCGTAATGAATCCCTTTCTAATTGCACAAGTCTCTGATATACTGTAGGTGCCACTGTGCTTGGACACACCCCTGGGATTTTGCTGGCCATACTCCCAATTTTCCTCCCAGTCCTATTTTTCTTGCTTAGGGAATAAAAACCATAAAACAAGGCAGTGTGTTATACAAATGAGGAATAAAGCAATATCATTTTATCTTTCTGGGCTCTTATTGTGACCATCCTTCTGTGTTTATTTCTGTCCTCCCAAATAAAGCTCACAATGCCTGTGTCACTAAATAAAATTAGGGGTTTTAGCAAGGTAAAAAGTGGGAAGTTAATAAAAAACAACTTGTATTTTCGGGGATAAAACAGAATTTTCCACTACAGTAGCTTATACATTGCCATGTCTTAAGTACACCTACCCACTGCAGGAACCATGATGAAAATATAATTTAATATTACATAATTTAAGATTAATTAACAGCTCTTTTGATAATTGATTCATTGTAACATTCCCTGGTTCCAGCTGCTCAGTTCTAAGGGTTTGCTGCGGTTCTTTTTCACATATGATAGTTAAGTGAATAATTTGCAGGTTTTGTTTGTGGCAGACAAAACAAGCATTTGAAGATGTCATCTTGCTCTCTGGAAAATTATGGTGGCCATTTTTCAGTGTTTTCTGACATTTTATTAACAAACGATACATTGAAAGTGACAGATTAATTAATTACAAAAATCAGTTGTTAGTTGTAGCTCTAGTTATGACTTAATTGTTTGGGCCTTTTTCTGCTTTTTATTGATGGCCACAGAGGGGAGCAAAGTCAGGGAGAGAGAGGAGAGGAAACATGCAGCAAAGGGCTGCGGCGACAAGGACTCAGTCTTGATGGTACTGTATGCGCTCTACCCAGTGAGCTACCGGGGCGCCCCAGTTATGACATTTTAAGCACATGTTAACACATGGTTCCAACACTGCTTCAAAACAGTTCCTTTAATCCCACTGGGACTTACTTCCCTTTAAAAAATTCAGTTAACAAATCCAAATGCAGATCAGCAGCGCCCCTTCAAAGTTGAGTCAAATGTGTGTTTGTTTATATAACCTGCAGCGCTTGAACATACAGTATGTGGTAATATGGGGTGGCAGGATGCAACACTTGGGTGTGCTCTCATGTTTTTTTGCAGGTCGTAGATAGACAAAAATGTATTGCGTTCCCTTATGTGAGCGTGTGCACACATATTTTTCTACACGTCTGGCTGCGTCTACCTGGGTTCATTTGTAAAGCATACAATGTGCATTTTCAGTGTCTGTGTGTATATGCATGTATGTTTCCATTTTCTTGTATGTGTACACGGCGGTGGTATACTAGAAGAGGGTGAAGACATCAGCAATGTCTGCAAATGGTGGGAAAGCAGCTATTGGTGGGTTCCCAATTGTAGACAGAGTCATGGAGAATAAGCTGCCACGATTAGGTAGAGCTCCGGTCTGGTATCTTTGTTTGTTGTGGAGCTTAAGTTCTTAAGCGGGTACTGCTCAGAGGTGATGCCTCAGACTTGCTTCCCTTCCTCTTCCTTTTTTTTCCCCTTTACGCCATCCTCTCCCTCCATCGCATTTCCCATTTTTCTTCTACTGATGCCTCTTAGAAAGAAGAGTGAAAAGACACGATAAGAAGGTTCTAATCCATGCCGGAAAACAAAGATGACTGTTTTTTTAGTTTGTGGTAAAGCAGGATGCGGCACTAGAACTCTTTGCGTCACTGCTTTCTTGTTTGGTGCAGTCATTGTGGAATTGCCGATGAAACAGTGTGTTTACTGGGAAGAGGGCCCTTGTGCACACACCCTATTTCCCTTTTTGATTTTTCTCTCTCTCATTATGCATCCACTCTCTCTCTCTCTCTCTCTCTCTCTCTCTCTCTCTCTCTCTCTCTCTCTCTCTCTCACTCACACACACACACACACACACACTGTATACAGAAATACACTCACAAAGACATGCAAATCTCCTGCACACAAATCCATCATGAAAAGAGCAAATATTCAGCTACAACACAACTATGCACATGTCCATGCACATGTAAAATACACACGAGGACAAAACCAACAATCTTCACACTCACACACACGCGCACACATTCTCCATTCTGGGGTTAGTGATTAAAAGCCATCATTATCTTGCTATGGCCGTAATGAGAAGCACACACCTGTTTTCCACAGCTGTTCCCGATCACAAGCTGTCGTCCTTCACTCTAGGACCAGACGCTTTGGAGGTGATGACTATGTGCTGCCATAAATCACCAGCCGAATCTAGTCACCACGGAAACAGGCCTCATTAGAACCAGCTAACCGAAGAGAGTTGTTCTTTACCCCTGCACGCAAAGTCCTGAAGCAGAATGGGCCTTAGTCACTGTAGCTTGCAGCGTAGCCTTTGGCACGGAACGCCTGCAGGAGAAGTATGAGCTCATGCATCAAGTGTGCAATCAAATGCCCAGTGATGCCCGGGTTCATGAGTCATAGAGCGTTTGCAGAGGTCACATAAGCTGACATAAGAGAACGTAATATTCTGCCTATTCTCTCAATGCATTTGTCTGATAGCAGACAGAAGTGGCGACTTGTTACACTCCATTACCATCTTCAGTCTGACATCGCCTCCGCTCTAACTGCAGACCAACATATCCGCCTGTATCAAACGTAATCTTCGGTCGACACTGATGCTAGCCATGAGAACGTACTGGCTTTGCCGGGTTTTTAAGAGTGGAGCACAGCGAAGTAAAAGAAAGCTACGATGTCTGGCGATATTGAGAAGACATGGCATCTATGTAAAATAAATGTGTTAATCAAGGGGGTCATAACAATATTATTCAGCAGCCCAAACGCAAACCTCTGTTTCATGTCACCAGAAACAGTCAACTTGGTGGAGTTGACGGATTTAAAGGTCTGGACCCAGGCAATCAATAAACATGAATTTATTTATCTTATATATAGAGCGGGTTGTCCACTAATCACAGGTTGGCAGTTTGATCCCAACCTCCCCCTGTCCACATATAGAAGTGTCAGTGTGTGTTTGTGGGCAAATGAGTATAGAGCCAGAAAAGTGGCTTTAAAAGTTGCCATGTAAAATAAGATTTGGCATTAAAAACTGTTTCACTGTAATTTCTTTTCTTTTTGCATTCTGATGTGTTTTTCAAGAGCAATCATCTGATTTTTTCTTCATGTCACTCTTTTTTTCAGTGAACGTACGATGACAGCGGTTTTTGGTTTCAACTTCCTCTCGCAGTTTTGGCGTGGAAGGGAGTGTTTGAGGGTAGGGGGCAAGGAGAGTGTGATTTACATATAATGTGCATACTGAGGAGAGAACGTCCGCTCCTTCAACACCAATCATCTGCACCGATGAATTCCAGGAGCGTTTCAAAATAAATTTTCAAAATTAAATTAAACAATATTTAATGCTTCTGTTTTTATTTTTCAGTGAAACTTTTTCAGTGCCAAAGTCACTGCTCCATAAATGAGCAGCGGAAAACCTTGTAAAGCTTTTGGATAAAGGAGCTATATACAGTAAATTTAGACATTTACAATTTTATTTAGCAGTGTCTGTAATATGCAGGCCTTCTGCCACATTAAGAAATGGGTCTGAGGCTCTGTGTATCTTTAATGTCTTTAAAGCTGGTGTCTTTGCTGCTCGTAAACCTACAACCTCTGTATAAATGTCACCACTGGCAATTCGTGGATGAATGATGACATCTCCACGATCCTCTTCCATTAAAAGGCTTTTTGCTCCTCAAACAAGACAACTCATGACATTCCTGAGTAATGTCTGAGATGATTATGAAGGAGTCGTTGCTGTTCCAGTCTTTCTTTTTGAATGATTTGTCACCAGAATCAATCATGCAGGCTTATAAGACAGTAATCTGTCTAGACTGTGGTTAAATATAGTGCAATTCAATAACAAAACAATATAATGAAATATGTGGTTCCACCCTGAAAGTCAAGTAGAAATCTTTTTTTTATTTTTATAGAAAAAAGGTAAGATATATAAATCCCCTTTTTTAATGTATGAAACAATTCCTCCCCAGTTTCAGTAGTGACATAGTAGGTATGAATGAGTAGTTTTGAGTGTAAATGTAATGGCCAAATGTGGTTGCTCCTGGCTGTGAACCAATTGAGCAAGGGTGTCATTTTCCATATGCCTGTGAGTCTGCCCTTTTTATTAAGGCACTGCTTATCATCATATCTATTTTATTGGCTTCCCTTCTCTGTCTGTATCGCTGGTTATCTTTCTCACTGTTCTGGTTTATATAAGTAACTATGCAAGATACATTTTAGCTGCATTTTCTTTGAGTCTGCCTTCTTGAGTGTCACTCTATACATTCACCTTGGTTGGTCTGCTCGCTTGACATTTACGCATTTCTCTCTTGGTCAGACAGGTTGACGACACATTCAGAGAAACAAAGATGCAGGAAATGTAGACAGGTGGGGGGATGTATAGAGAGTTGATGGATGGAAATGAAAAGTGAGAGGTTGCTTTCATTCATCCAGTCTCAGCATTACTCGTCATTCCTTCATCTTCATATTCCTATCATATCATGCTTCTCTACCCGCGTAACTTATTTTTATGTCGTATTGATAGGGTCTAACCGTCAAAGACTATGTCTTCTATTATCATTCATTTGCATCAAATCTGTTTGATCACTATTTAAGCCTCTGGTGAATAAGTCTGTCCTGATTGAAATGGATAAAGTAACCAGACAACAATGTCTGTTTCTGTGTCTAATCGAACTACCGCATCACATTCATGCAAAAACCATATTAAAATCCTGTACAAACATAAGGCAGCCCTGCTCATTGTGCCATTATGCCCATTGCCCACACATAATGCGTGTAAACATTTTTATTTTATTTCATAATATACCGTCATTTCACCCATCTATATTAAACTCTACTTCCTCAGTAAAAATGACTTCCACAGACTGACTCAGCAGTGGTCAGTGAGATGCTTTGGCAAGTGAATGGCAACATGTCTGATGTTATCACCACAGTGTCACGATGGTCATATTTGTCATATTCTTCCCGGTCAGTAGGCTCAATCTCATATCATATCATATCACCCCACTTCAGTTCTCAGGACATCATCTGTAACATCGTAATAATTTTGCAGGCATTTTTGTCAGGGAGGAGGACTCTGCATTTATATAACAAAGGGTGAAGGGTGTGGGGAGAGATGAGAAGGGAACTGGGAGGCTAGACTCAGATCAATTGGCTTGCATTGGGATGGAGAGAGTGAGATAAAGAGGGCGCAGTTTTCTCACCACTGCAGTATATTGATATACACTCCCAGCCTTTTTCATTACTCCGATGTATGTCTCTGTGTGTGTGTGTGTGGCGTGTTCACTAAGCAGCGGGGGGAGTGGGGTTTCAGGAGTCATACACAATGTGCCCTAGTGCTTGTTTAAGCACAAATTACATCTCACTCCAGTCAATAGATTGTCCTGATAACTTCTGTCTCCCCATTTCTCTCCCTCCCTCCATCCCTCTGTCTGTATCCATCTATTTTCTCTTTCTAGGTAAGTAACAAAACAGCAAAGATTTTATCTGAACGTGAGATGCCTCAAAAGGTAACGCAGTCATTGTTGATTTTTTTTTTATTTTGTGGTTTTGAATTGTATAATTCAAAGACTTTAAACTTAACATCAGTTTTTATTATTAAAATACTCTCTAACATAATTTCTTCAAGTACATATTTTGTAACTGTAAGCAAAGTTCATTTAGACATGGTAGTGGTAAATAATGATTAAAACACATACAGTAGGGAATTATCTTTCAGAATGTAGCAGCAGCCACATAATAAAATCTCTGCTTTTTTTTTTATTATCACTAACTGTAAGGTTGCCAGTCCGTATAATGGGACTGGCATGAGCAGTATGTGTCTGCTCTGCTCTCACTTAATGGTGGTGTTGTGTTTTGCTGCTAATCTGTTTATCTAATCAGATGCTGAGGTTAGGGGGTCTATCTCATTAACTTGCAGGATATTGATTTCCTGTGTTTAGAGCCGAGCGCTCTGCAGCAGCCAGCTTCTACATTCCCAGATGGGAGGAATGCAGGTTGCTTTCCTCGCAGCTCATCAATCGATCCCGCCTCAGCTCAGGGTTGTTGTGCTGTGTGTGTGTGTGCGTGTGCGTGTGAGTTTGTGTGCCTACAGTCATGCCTCGGTGTAAAAGTGTAAAAATAGCTACCAAAGCAGATTGATTGCTCTAGACACATGTTTGGAGATAGCTTGAAAGACACGAGAGATGGATGGTGTTGAAAAGAGAGCGTATCTAAGGATACTTATTGTTTCACCTGACTTATAATCAGGGTTTCCGTTGGTGCTGGTCCACGTGTCCTGGTAGATTTCAGTGTTCCGGTCAAATATTATCTGTGTTTATTGAATAAACATTGCGCTAGCCTACATTTGTTGTGGCAACATGTAAACACAAAGAATTTCCTTCAGCTTTGTCTACATTGAACACGTAATGCATGTGGGCTCTCGGAGCGCCGTGCAACGTATATTTTCACTGGTTATACCTGCAGGGCACATACGGCTTGGGGTCACAGGCAAAACAAGACAGTTTTTCTTCAGTGTTTGAACCCAGTCCACAGATGTGAAAGTTAACGTCTACGATTACAGTTGACTATGTAAGGGATAAAGTTACTAAGCAACCGCCAGTGGGTACTGGCAAAATAAATGCAAGTTGAAGCCCCTTAATGACTGCCAAGTCATTAAGTCATTTCCTGTACCCTTTATTTGTAGTTTAATAATAAAAAATAAAAAAATGGCCTACATATTCTCAAATAAAATAAAACAGAACACATGAAGGCCTATCTGGCTCATAACATTTTAATGATGGCATGCTGCTGCCATCTTGCTAGTTTCACCGAAACATTATGACCACAGAGTTTTAAATATGTCAGACTTTAACAGATTTTCCCAGTAAAATGTAAAATGTTAGTCAAATTTATTTGAGTTACTCCAGAGGTTCTTAACATCTGTGGTTAATGGCCTCAAAACAGTTTATGGATTAAATTGACTTTACATGTTGCATTTCTGATCTTCTACTGCGAGGGAGCGTTGTAATGAATGTGTTGTCACTTCTGCTGCTGTTGTCTAGAAAATGATAAATGTGTGGGAGTGGCTTTTCTTGCATGGAGCACATCAGTGTGAATGTGTACCATTTGCTGCATTGAGGGGGGTGCGTGTGTGAGGGCAATGCGTCATTCTGCGACTTGCAGAAGCCCAGGAGCTCCCCTTTGGTAGCTCCCATGCTGCTTCTTTCCGTTATGTAACTATGCTGTTCTCACACTATTGCCCTTTCTCTCACTCTCTCTCTTCCTCTCCTTATCCCTCTCTACTTTTTTTGTTTTTGTGTATGCATGTGCAGAGTGTAGCAATTTTTGGAGCCGTGGAGTGGGTTTTGGGTGGGATTTCGGGGACCTTTTGTGCTGATGATGGGCTTGAACGTGTGTGGCACAATGCAGCAGACAGCAACTTGTAGAAGTGTCCAATCAGTATTCTGTTTGTTCTCTCATTTTTTTTTTTTGTCTCTGCTTTGCTCTCTTTGTCTCTTTATGCCTGTGCCTTCCCTTTTAGTATAACTGTATTCTGTCTGTATGTGTATCCATGCATCCATCCCCACCCACTCATTCTCTGCAGCATACCTTCCTGCGATACAGCTGGAGTCACAGTTGGAGAAAACAAGATTTTTTTATGAGTACTCCCTTTATACCAGTCACTTATAAGAGAATTCAGTTATACGCCAGGGAGTTATTACCTCTCTTATAAAGAAAAATTGACAGAGAGAGCGTTATGCAGTGGAGGTATGAGGGAGGGAATGATTTCAAACCTGTTATATTTAGGGAGAAGAGTATAAAAAAATATTAATTATTTTTAGAGATTAATTTACTCAGAGTCCAATTTGCACAATACAAATCTACTTAAATCCCCCCCCCCTTTCTTTTAGATGAATGCATTATAATAAATTAAATCAAAAAATGGTTAAATTGCATTTCCCTGAGCAATTCCTTCCTTTTACACAATGGCTGACTGGATAATATGTGCACCAGGCCACGCTTGGACAATAGATGACCTACTGTACATGACTGTGCCATGAGAAGCAGCTGTTTTACAGTTAGTGGGAGCAGGTGTTTGACAGCATGGCATACCCATTACCTTTGTGGACAATTTTAATGATGGCAGTAACATGATACTTTGTTGATCTCTGTGGGGAAGCTCCCTCTTTATTTGCTCCCTTCACAGTGGGAGTCACTGTGTAGGGTCACATACCGAACAGCACACATGCAGCTGACAATGTGTTGTGTGTAAAGGAAATATCCACCCTAAAACATTATATCATGGCTGGTAGAGATGTACACGTACCTTGTATTTCTGTGCACATTTTTTTTTTAATGAATCTGACAAAATGTTGATGGTATAAAGTTACGGTTATCACAATACTTATATTTCCTAGCCCAGTTCCAAGGACTGTCATACTACATGTCACTGTCCTGGTTCATCCCCTCCCTTAACTTGAACTAGACTTTAAAACCACTGAAATCTCACATTATTTCTCTTTAACATCAACAAGAGATTAACATTCAAAAACGTAATATTGTTCGTCAGGACTGTGTGGGTGTGGTTTGGTCAGATTAGATATTACATTTTACAGCAGCAGCAGTGGCAACAGAAGCAAACAATCCCACTGTCATCACATTTTGATTCAGATATTGCTAAGCCCTAATTGGCCCGTTAAAGTTAATGACGTCACCATTTTCCAGCTGAGCCCCGCCCCACAGACAAAACACTAATACAGAAATCTCTCATAAATAAACCAAAACTATTAGACATTTTGTGTTCATGTACAGGAAAAACCCCATCGTTCATGGTAAAAAAAATATAATCTACTGCAGTAGATGATGCAGCTTGTGAGAGAGCCGTTATTCCACTTAGTTATGAAATAATTCCTACAATCCACTGAACATCAGACGGCTTTATATAATATATCCAAGGGTGGAATTTTCCTCAGCCGTCTCCTCAGTGGGGTGAATACCTGTGAGGGGAGTTCTCCATTAGAATGGGAGATATTTCTGCTCCATGCTCCTCCCCTCTATGTCAGTTTCCCCAGAAATCAAATTTCTGTGACTGCTTTCAACAAACATGATCCACCAGATGGTTTCTAGTTTCCAGTAAAGCAGTAGGCTCCTTTAATCTCATGTTATAAAAATGTAGACTTGTGGTTGATGTGTCTGTACTGCCTGTTGGAGCCTGCAAGTACATCAAACACACACAGATGTACAGAAAGGCATATCCATATGCTTGCGCACACGTACAAGCAAACAGTACACACACATTCACTTTTCAACTACGAGTTCACGACTGCAAAACTGAAAGGCACGCAGGCAAGTCAGCTCTTATCAAGGCTATCTCTTCTGGACTTAACATATGTTTGTGTTTGAGTCTGAACCATTAGGCAGGGTTTACTTTGCTGTCTCTGCTTATTTTTATGTGTTTGCTTCTTAAACAGAGAGCGAAGAGTCTGTGAGACTGAATGAGTTGCTTTCAGTTCAGCAGAAGATGTCATAATTGTTCATCCCGCTAACCTTAACCTGCACCAAGCCTCACGCAGATTTCACACAAATCTAACAAGCTTTACACAGATTGCTTAGCACGTCAACTCCCACACTGACTTTCACAGTCTTTACGCATCTTAAAACTCCATTTCCCCTCCCATCTCATCTGGAGTTGTACAACACTGCATCTTATAAAACATTTACTAGAACTGTCTCCACTTTATTTCCCTCTTCTCCTCTTATATTCCTCCTCTTCTTCTTTTCTCCTCTTCTGTTCTTGTCAAACTTTCAAGTATTTATCAGACCACTCATCTCAGATCGATCCCTTACACCACCTTTCTCTCTCTCTCTCTGATTGATGAGACCCTATTGTACAGTAAAAACGCTCCGTGTTTTCCCTGGTTCTTCTGTCACTTGCCCGTTTCTCTCCTCTGCTGTCTCTAACTTGAACCCACCACCCTCCTGCCTGTGGTTTCTAGTGGGCTGACATATTTCATTTGGTGATGGTGAGGTGTGGATGAAAGGGGGGTGAAAGTTTGACTTTTAAATGTCATGGGAGCCATGACAGCAGACACGGGTGGCAAGGCCATCTGTGTCTGCTCCTCAGCATTTCCTGTCACATCCAGTCAAGAAGTAAACACAGAATGCTATTGCCATGATATGCAGGGACTGGTAACACAGGTCACAGGTTACAGTAACCTGAATACCAACAAAAGACGTAATTTGATCATAATGAAACTTTTTTCTTGGCAGTTCTTAGTTTGGCAGGCTTTTACATAAATCAATCGCACTTTAAACTGTATTATTGTGCAGGCTTTTAAATGGAAGCCAGAAATACACAGAGATGCATTTGGCTGAGGACAAATCTATTTTTGTGGTCTACCCACGTACAGTGTTCTGTTTGTGAATCTATATATGAAAATAAACCAATATAACCCATCTTTTTTGTGTTATAAGAGCTTGTCATTCACATGATGGAGATACAGTACATTTGTATTGCACATTTTATCCTCCATTTTTTCTCCATTTGCCCGCTAATGTTTCTTTAGTCATGTTGTGTATCACTTTGAAAAGTATTAAATTTGGTAAAACAGCTGCTCTTCCCCTTTAATACTCTATGAGGCCTTATAACCCAGCAGATGATGCCTTATAAGTGTGAAAAAAATGTATTGTGTGTTTTTGCTGGTTTTGTAACTTTTGTAGTCACGCTGCTTCTTTGCTTGTGTTTTATCACTGTGCATGTAAACTAAAATATGAGCCCATTATGCAAGTATTTGGAAGGGCGTGTGCTGTTCTGTGTGACAGAGTTTGGTGGTTTTCTCCAGAGTTTGCAGACAGAATGTCACAGACTGAGCCATTTTCAGAGCAAGATAATTTTACAGCCTGCAAGCCTCCTCCTAACCTGTAATTACTTTAACGGTTTAATGTCACACAAGTCCCCCACAATGCTCTTTCCTACATGTTGCGCCTTCTTCATTATTCATGCCCTTTAATGGAATTTTAGGGCAGAAAAACATGAGCGAGAAAAGCCGTGCAATGAATTTCCATTACACACATTTCCTTCAAAATAGCTCTTCACGTCTCTAAGTCATTCACATCTTTTGTTCATTCAAAGAGTTTTCAGAGTTTCTTTAGACCAGACTGAACATCTCAACAACTATTGGACTGATTACCATGAAATTTTGTACAACCATTCATGGTCCCCAGAGGATGAATCTATGGTAGCTGTTTGACCTCCTGACTTTTCCTCTAGCGCCACCAACAGGTTGATATTTCTGGCTTAATCAGCAAAATATCTTAGAAACTACTGGATGGATTGCCATAAAATCAAAGGTCAAAGTTTTTAGTTATCCTGCAAAATATCCTACATTGACTTGATGGATCTTATTGACTTTGGTGATCCTCTGACTTTTCTTCTAGTGCCACCATGAGGTTGATATTTGTGTTTTATAGTGAAATGTCTCAACAATTATTGAATCAATTGTCATGACATTTGGTCTCTCGTGTTGCCCCTCAGGATGAATTGTCATCACTTTGGTGATCTTTTTACTTTTCATCCAGCACCACAGGGTTTTTGTTTTGTTTTTTTGGTTAACATTATGGCTGCTTAACATCATTATTTAGCTCTCACTTTGTATTTTTTTCTCTTTAATAAACCCGTCGATACCAAAGTGAATGTGAGAACAGAGGCTCAGGAGCCTAATGCAGGCATAACATTTTCCGTGTAGATTTCTGGTCATTCCACAGTCGCTTTACTGCATTATCTTTTTCTTTAAAAAAGCATAGTATAGTATCAGAAGCAGATTATCTGACTCGTTAAAGATATTTTGTATTCAACACCTAATTTACACACGTTTTACTGCATGTCTGGAAAAACCCCATATTTTTATTATTTTAAAGTAGAATTTAAAGTAGTAATGACAAAATACATGTTTCAATGAGAAAATCTATTTTAAATTTTTCTGATTATAAATTAAATACACTACTGAAAAACAAACTACACTGAACAGGATATAAGTTAAATTCTTCTTAATTTATTCAATGTTACAGCAGACATGTTTTCCCCTGAGCCTACAGTAATTAGCGTATCACCGGTGGTCATCATTGGGTCATATCATCTCTCAGAGGAATTGCTAATCACACCCAGATAGACACTCAATCCATCCAGTGCGGTGATTAAGGCTCAGACTAGTCAGCCAGTGCAGGGGGAGCCAGTCGAGCGCCTTGGCTGTAACAGTGACACAACGTTGGTGCAATGCAGGAAAAGTCTATTTTTGGAGGGGTTCAGCAACAGAGCTGACACCATGGCTGGGAATGGAAGTGTGGAGAGTATTGGATGGGATGGATACAGATATTTAGGGCATAAGAGGGGAAGCAAACTGTAGATCTACACTGAGAAACAGGTAGCTACAATAGTGAAATTGTGTATGACAGCAGCATACAGTAATAGCAAGCATGTATCTTTTCCAACACATCTGTGAACGATATGTATCTTGTCACCTTTCTACATTTTTAACAACCTTAGCTTAGAGGAATGTCCTCACAGTTCACAGGTGAAAACCAGAACAGACACAACAGGCAATAAGAGCCAAACAATTTATCACTTGAAACTGATTACACTGGTGTTTTAGTATTTTGTTTAGGTACACATTGACTTTACGATAATGCCCCACCGGGCCCACAGATTTCCTCTCAGCTCACTTGATGTTTTGAAACTCTACTGTGAAGTGTGAACTGTGTTGAGTTTCAAAACTTCAAGAGTGACTTTAAGCGGAGAGTTATGGTTTCGGGGAAGTAATTTTATCAACTACGACAATTAGATAACTTTAAATATTTCATTTCTTTATAAGGGCATATCTGTCAGTTTGTCTGTAAGACATCTTTTAGTTTTCCTGAGTAAGAATATTTTCTCAGATATTCTCAAATATTGATCATATTCACCAAATACCAAATCTTGTTTTTAGGGAGCTTTTTTACAGCAGACATTTTGACTTTTATCAGGAAAAGCACAAGTGTAATTAATACCATTAATGGGGGCTCTGTTCCATTTAAGTTTATCAGTATAACCAAAATGTTATTAAAATATAGCATTCCTGTAATATTTAATTAATTTATTTAATTGTTTAACATTTGATAGTGTTTGGCGTAGATTGGGCACTTCCTCATTTACACAGATGGCTGCTCATCTCAGAAAAGTGGAAGAAAAAGGATGACATGTTATTGCTAATATGTAAAGCCAAGCGTTTATAGTACATGAGGCGGGTTTAATATGATGACGGACAGAGAGGAGCGCCATTGAGGCATCTTTGTAAATAGCCAAGATGGCTGTTGCTGATGCGTAACGTTCCACGGCCGGCTACAGTGGCAGTATTAAACGAACTGGAGGGTAAATTTTCCCTAAAAGAAGAAAAAAACAAGTGCACTTATATGGGTTTTCTTTATTTCTGACAGGACGTACCGTACGACAGGACAGAGTTTTGTTGCTCTGACTGGTTGTCTGCGCCCGTTGATAACAAAATGAACTGAGAGGTTCCAGGCTAATGCGCATTTGCGTATTAGTCAGGTGATGACAGGCTAATGTCAGAGCGATGTGCTTGTGAATTCACTCCGTTGGTGTCATTGTCTCCCTGAATGCTGCTCGAGGCTCAGAGCCTCTGATAAAATGATATTATAGCGTTGACGTGCGTTTTTTTTTGTAATTAATTAATCAAAATGAACACGTTAATTTGACAGCCTTAGTATGAATATTACAAATAATTAAGGTGTTTTTTCTTTTGACTGCCAGTATCTGTTTCCTGTCTACACTCTGTTTATGACTTGTGTGGACACGTCTCTGCAATTTGTGACGTCAATGGGGGAAATACCAAAGCCAGAAAAACATTCCTACATATCCTACTGAGGTTTACAACTAGCACGATGAGGTTTTTATTGGTGCTTTAAAATTGTGACAAATATCCCAAAAAATTGAAAAATAGGTAGACAGGTCTAACTTAATGTTTTGACTATTGTGTAGCAGGTAGTAAATGATAATTTCCCCTATAAAGCACATGATAAGGGTTAGTTAATATAGTATTTGTAAACTAGTACACTGTAAAGTGTACACTTTGTACTTGTAGTACATTGTGTATTGGCAGTTTTCCAGTAACAAATTATAGTATGTGTCTATAACAGTGTACACAACGTGCCATTTGCAACATGTCCTGGTGATTTCAGGTTTGGCACTTCAGAAGAGTAAAAGTGATGTTTTCTCTGTCGATGTAATCAGATAATTAAGGTATCAGAGGAAAGAGCAAGTTGATTGCACCAACTGTTAGTGAGACCCATCCTCACCAGATGGTGTTGTTGTGGAGATTTCCTCAGGTTATGGACCATTGATATTTCAGTATGCTACCATCTGTACCTGCTCTTGGAAAACAGCCTCATGAAGCAGTCAGAATAGATATAACCATTTACAATGGTGGTTCTTAACCAGATATTCTTGATGCTTAAAACCACAGTGCTGGCCCACCATCTGATTGAGCAGATTTATAAATGAGGGTAGATTTATTTCTCCTTTCTTTTTCACTGTTCTTAAAATTGTGACATATATTTGCCTTTGAACTTTTTTATTTTTAATATTTCAGTCATGTTTTGTGTGAATCTATTCATATGTGTCTAGTTATGAGTTGGGAACATGCACGCCAAAACTTTGGTAGACTGATGACCAGTGTTAGAAGCTGAAACTTATTTTATTATACATTTTTTGAGGCATTTTAGTCTGTAATTAGGCACAATTTATGCCTGATTAGACCACTGTCAAATTTAGTTTAATATTGTTTTCATACTGTTTTATATGCTGAGCAACATTTCATTTTGAATCAATTTTTGTTTTGATATTCTTGCATATGTAATACTTGAAGTTTACTTAATTTCAGCCAAGAAACCTGAACACAGTCATAATATTGGCTGCTCTTAGTAAGTAAATAGTTAGCTACAGTATGTAAAGCTAGGTATTTTTAGGCAGTAGATAAATGTTTGTAATCAAGGATAATCTTTACTGTGATGACAGGTTAGTGCTATTAGTAATAATCAAAATAGTTTTTCTCAATTGTATTATCACACTTAATGGTAACAAAAGGCACAAAATGCCTTTTTTAGAGCAATTCCACTTATGGTTAACTGAATACAATATATGCAGCCTAATTTCATTTCTCTTCAAAGAGAAATAACTGAGCAGCAAGATATGAGACTCACAGTACACATTATTTGTACTGTATTGTATGTGTATCTTTCACCACTAACTACAGCTGCTGCTTTGTTGTAATCCTGCATGTTTTTCTAATAAATTAAGTTCCTCCCTTTTGTCTTTTTGTCTGCCTTAAAATCACGAGTCTAAAAACCCTCTCTACTCCACAAGTGAGCAATTTTTTGGGCACTTTAACATTCTTCACATTCTACAAATGGCCCTTGAAGCCTCCATGTCCCCATTAGATGTGGGAATCTAATTACAAATATCTGATTCAAAGGGGGAATGAGTTAACCTTTGCTCAAATGCCACTGCATAACCATCTGTGAATGGCAAGGAGGTGGACCGGGCCCAAGGCATTTCCACAGCGACACGCAGAGTGATGGACAGCTGGCCTACCTCAAAGGGACAAAATGTGCACAAAGGCCCAGTTTTCTCTCAATCTCTAGAGAGTTTTGCTTTCCTATTTGAATGTAAAGTATGTTGAGTTTTTGATATTAATATGATGATTGCTTAGCTTAGCCACTAAATGCCTGTACTGGTGTGGTTTTAATTTTCTCTTTAATTAGTTAAACGCTAACTGTGGTATAGAAGTGTAATTTGGCCACACAGCAATTCCATTATGTGACCAAGCATTAATATACAACACAGTTCATATAATAATAATAATAATAATAATAATAATAATAACAATAACAATAATGAACTTATTATTTATATTGCATCTTTATATAGCACCATATATAGATTCTCTTGTTACTAAGCTCACCTTACATTAATTTTCAGGTTGTATGACCTGAAGAGTTTCATCATGTCTGTTTAGTTTTGTAAAACACCTGGAGCTAAAGCCATAATGCCTCTGGCAGACCATACTGTTGGACCAGCTCTGTGATTTGACTTTAGAGGTAGTTCAGCCTGTGTTCTCTGGACATGGATCTGCAGATAAGTGAAGAAAAGTACTTTGCTAAATGTCAGTACACGTGAAATCGATATGTACTTGTTCCGCTGTGTAATCCAGCCTCTTTCCCCCTGATGCCAGTTACAGAGAGCCATGTCGGACCACTAATGTAATGGAAACGGCCTGCTGATTCAAATATGATGTGATATTTTGTAGATGGAAAGTATATTGTTCTGCTTACGAGCAGGAGTCCCAGATGATAATGGGTTAATACTGTGCCAGTAGTTTATATATATATATATATATATATATATATATATATATATATATATATATATAAAATGTTTCAAGGTTGCATTTTATCTTTAGTTTAATCATCATCAATCTTACCTACACTTTCACCCCTTTGTCTTTTGTTCTTCTGATCCCATTATAAGAAAAAGTATGACAAAAGCCTCACTCTTGTCTTTCTTTTTCTAAAGATACTGGCATGTACATCCACTCCAACCCTCTCCCCTTCCTCCTCTCTCCATCTGTGTTTCTCTTTTTTGCTGTCACCCCCTCTCCTGCTTTATATATTTAGTTGTTTCTGCCTTTACACACTCTCTCTTTTTTTCCCTCTCTACTCCACTCTCTCGCTGTCAGGTTGCAGGATGAGTCGTGACAACTCACCAGTGTTGAATAGAGCAGGGGCCAACAGCCCCCAAAGCAGGGACTGAGATTATGCAATACCACACTCACATGCACACACACATACTCATAGGGACATACAGTGGAAAGTATATTCTATTATTAGAGTGCTGGCCCCAGTTTCCATTTGTACGCAAGATGTCTGTTTTGTTTTAAGGATAAATCTGAGACAGATGGAGAGTTTATTTTTTCTGTAAGTGTACATAATGAATAACAGGTGCTTCAGTGCTTTCTAGCTGCTTTCTTGTTATACTTTTAAAGCCCCTTAAATTGGTTTTTTTTTCTCCCTCTTGCTGCCTTAACTGTCAACCCTGCCCCTCTACACACACAAACTACCCACATCCCCCTCGAGAACTGCATTTTTGTCTTCATTTTCCCCGCAAGCAGATTCCTCAACATTGAGCGCTCCTCCACCCTATTCAAGAGTGGCTGCTGTGGCTGAAGGTGCAGGCTTACAGAGGCTGTGAGGTGGTTTGACTTTTGGCAGGAGTTGAGAGGCTGCTGACGTGTGTGTTGGGCAGGATGTGTGTAAGAAGCAGTGCTGGATCCTGTTTTTCAGACCGCAGCAACTGGAGCTTAGCCACAGCTATGGCTTTTAATGCAAAACACACACACAGAAACAACCTTAGTGTGCTAACCCCGACCTCGACTCATAACTTCCCTGCCAACACTACTAGCACACATATACGCAAATTGATATGTGCATGCAAAGTCACTAGTATACATGCATGCAAATACAGACTTTTAGATAGACAGACGTGCTCTTTGAATAACAATAAATTGTAGATTTAGATATAAAATACAGTATGACATTTACTCTTTTTGATTACTGTTTGGCCTATAGGCGGGATTACAGACTCCATCTGGAGCCCGAAGCCACTGTTGTAACAACAAAGGAATGCATTATGCTGCAGTAAGGGCAATGACATCCTGTATAACAAGTTTCTTGAGACAAACATGCCTTGAGAGGCCCCCCGCATGCTCTCACAGTAACACACGCACAAACTATATGTCACACACACACACACACACACACACACACACACACACATGCAGAGGAAAATAAGATGGCATTTGTTGTGCGGTTAGAAATTTCATGGTTCACTGGCATGCATGCAGACACTAAAGGCAGACAGAGGGTGTGCGTAGAGGAGAAAAAGCCAAAAGCAAACTGACAGGGAAACAGCAGCAGCAGTGCTTGCGTTGTTATGACGAAGGAGGGCTATAATTGAGACAAACACACATTACTTAAGAAATTAAAAGAAAAGTTGAGCGGAAGATGGATTTAAGGGAAGGAAATGAGGGGAATTACTTCTGTCAGCACTTTGCCTCTTTTACTTTATACAGGAGAGTTTTTCTGCATGTGAATATGTGAACTCCAGTGTGTATGCAAATTGTACATGTGCAGACACGTTCCCCTATGAATGAAGTGGAGCAGTGTGTTGTAAGAGGATCAATAGGTTTAGCTGACTGGATACTGAAGGAGCAGGCACACCTCTTACACAGGGTCAGGACATCCCACTGACTGGAGCAGGGAGGGAGGGGGAGAGAGATGAGCGAGAGCGAGACAGAGAGAAGGGGAGATACGCTCGGCTGTTTTTTGTTTTTTTCTCTACCCATTTCCTCACTTCCCTCCCTAGGAGGTTGTGAAAGGGCAGAACAGAGAGGCAGACACAAAGTAAGAGAGACAAAGGGGGGCAAAGCTGAGAGGATGAAAGTGAATGTGAGTGTGTGAGTGACTGCGTGTAACATGCTCTGTCATGCTGGTATGACTGCCGCTGCCTCCAACCGGCGTCGTCGGCTGTCAGGAAAAGGAATGTTTTCCGGAGGAATGAGTCCCTGAACCGGTTCACCATGTGGATGTGGGACAGTAATTTCCAAACCTTTGCTGGAAGAATCCCACGGAAAAAAGAGCAGTGGCCAGAGAGCTTAGCTGGTCCTGCCGGCTGGCCGCCTGTGTACTTGTACTGCTGAGACTCTCTCTCTGATTTTACACTGGACTTGAGTCTGCTTCCAGTTCATTTTTCTATTGACACATTTATTGGAATTTTTATTTCTCTTCTGGAACTCAATGGATGTTATGGTGCTGTGTAGTTTGACTGTTAAGATTGCCTTGTTGGATATAAACCAGCCCTTTTTGCAGTGATGCGCTAGGAGCAAACCAGTGAAGTTGGAAGTTCAGAAGGGACTCTTTACTGGAAGACTGGTCTGAATGGGTGCATCAAAGCAGTGGACTGCAGTATGGGACACTACATATTGTGCTGCGGCCTGCAGATACTGTGGGGCAGTATCTGCAGATAGATAGCTAGTTAGTTAGAGGGGCTCAAAGGGTGAAAGGTTAACAGGTAGGGGGATCAGTCCTGACACAGCTTCGGTATGAAGCCTGGACAATGTCCAGGGGTTCCCAGTGACAGATCCATGATGCACCTCAGCCATTTTCCTTTCAGAAGACACTCCTGGATATGGTGAGTATTGGTAGTGGTGATGGTTTTACGATACATGTGAATTTGTTTACTTTTTGGTGTTTTTCGGTCTTTCTGTGTGTTTACTGCTGTTGAATTATCGTGTACATAAAGGGGCATCTGCATGAGTTAATTTAAAATACATACAATTTGAATTGGTGTGCAATTTGTGGGTGTGTGTGTTGTTTCAATTGTACGCTGCCTTGAGCTGCCTTAAGGTTTGCCTGGCCTAGTCCAGCCCACTGTATTTTTTTCCCAGCTCAGCTCAGCTCAGATGTATTTAGGGAAATTTATTGTTAAATGGGCCAGACATTTCCTGTCATTTTATCCCACACTAAATGCTCTCGTTGATCCTTAAACGGAAGGGCTACTCATATAGATAAATATAAATAGAAAGCACACAGAGGTATTGTATCACTGAGATGGAGACTACTTTTCAAGAACAAAACTAGCTGTAAAAACTGATAAAAGTGCTGTGTTGTTGGGTTTCTCTGCTGACTTGTTTTGATTAGTCATACTTAGGCTGGGTATCTTGGGGGAATTGTTGTCTCACAGCTACGTTATAAACTGGGAGGGACACAGAGGAGTCATTGATGTCATCATAGTGGGCTGTTGGGATATGAACAATGCTCATATTTCCAGCAACGTTTTGCCAGGGGTTTAAGTTTTTCATGCTAATCAGTCAAAAAATATTAGACCCATTCAAGAAATGGTAGGAGTATTTATATTGCCCTCTATCAGACTTGTTTGTGAACGTTATTCTACTGAGTGGTGTGACAGTACACATGCACGCAAACACTACACATGCCACACTTCACCACAGTTTTAACAACATTTTTCGTATTCTTTTCAGTCACAAACAGCCCTAGGCCTCTGGGTATTCTCTATGCTTTGTTTAAAAGTTAAGCACAGACATGCACACCATATTTCGTCCCTTTCTATGTTGTTTCTCTCTTTAAACTGGTGGATGATGCATCTAAAAGGAGGAGGATGTGGAAAGATGAGCTCTAGATCGAATGTCGATGCAAATTACAGTATGTGGCACAAATTGTACTCATCAATTGCGGCTATTGATTCAACTGATACATCTGCTTGTATTGCAGAGAATGAGATGTTCTTGATAATGCCATTTTATAGGTTTTACTGTTGAATTCAACACAACATATTATATTTAGTAGATTTTGGACTTAAATAAACAGAGGGCCATTTACTGACCTTTTCAGTGGAGACAGTGAAAGAGAGCTGTGGAGAAGTTAATGGAACACAGGAGAATAAATGGGGAGAAACAGATGAACTCTATACAGACGTCAAGGCAAACACAAAAACACACATAAGCATATCTATACAGCTACTTAGATTTAGTCATGTACACACATACACAAAAGCGGGCTGGTCTTTCAATCAGGAAGCAATGTCAGATATTCCTGTAATCCATGAACATATTATAAACAGAAAGAAGCATAACATCCTTGTTCCTTATTTTCCTCTTCACACACTCTGGTAGGGATTACCGTACATGAACAGTCAGACTCTATGTCAGCACGGTGGAAGGTTTAAATGAGTGAGCTTGTAATTGGTAAGTCACTGTTTTAACCAATAGACCTGACCTTCAACACACTCTACACAAAGTATCTGTTTTGGTTGAAATATTTGTATACAACCTGCACTCACTGAAATTCATAATCCCTGAATAATAAAAGGTAAATGATAATAAATACTATCACAAGTGTCTTAGGAAAAGTAAACAGAAAGTAAGTGAAAAAAAAGAGAAAGAAATCCTGTTCCTTTTTACATGCATTGGCTTCTGTACAGTCTTCCCTTGCTAATTCCTTTATTAATTTGAGTGAAATATGACTAAGATGTAATTCACAGTCTGCTGGGATGTATTGTGTTGCTGAATTGGATGGATGTAGCAAATCTAGTGACAGTGTTGCAACAACAATTCAGGGCTGTCATGGTTGTCAGAGTTAAGCATTAGTCTCTGAAAATGGGAGATGAGCCTGTCAGACTCCATTTAAACCTCAGGCAGGGATTTTTTTTTTTCTCTTTCTCTACACAGCAAAGCTACGCACCATCGTAGTGTATGTGAACGTGTACGAGTGCAGAGGAGCTTTCAGGACGATCTGTATTATTCATTGTACCTTGATAATGTACCAGTCCCCCTTCTGAATAAGCAGAGTAGCAAAGAAAGAGAAAAGACCTAATAAAGATTGCACATAGATATGGATCTGTGTACTGAGTCACTAAACAATAAATATATTTATGTCGAAAACATGCATTCACATATGCACTCAACCAGACATGAACACATAAATGTATGTGTTGTATTTATGTGGGCCTGTAAATTCCAGATTCATCTCACTCGAGCGTGTATTGAGACTGTGAAGGAACATTATTGGCAAATGCTCTCTCGCTGTCTCAGCAGGCCACACTGCATTATAGTTATTGTTACAGTCAGCATCTTTATTGATCACTATGCTTCTAGTCTGCATACATAACCGCTAATGTATAGAGACTCTCAGGAGTGATGTAATAATTGACATGCTGCTTTCAGTCTACATTTTTAAATGTGCTGGGTGTTGCCTTCAGCACCACGATGAATAAACTGAGATGTATGATTGTCTAAACTTCATTAAACACTAACCAGAAAGGAAATGAAAAGTGTGTGTAGTAATCCAATTAAGTGAATCCAGCGCCTCAGAGACCAGGGGGAGAGGATAGACGAGGCTATATTTAGAAAACAGGAATTGGAAATGCATTGCTGCATCACTCTCTCCCTCTCTCTTAAATGTTGGAGGGTGCGTATAGTCAGTGGATGAAAAATTGTTTAAACATGTAATTTTGAAGCTTATTTTAGGCAAGGTGTTAAAAGACATCAAGTTTCACTCTTGCAACCCTCCTTCTCTTCCTCTCTCTCGGTGGCCCCTAGGGTGGCTACCTCAGACGTACCACCTTTTGTCAGTAAGATAACAAGACACAAGGCATTGTTATCTCATTTCTTTGAGGCTTTCTCCCACTGCACATTGTCATTGATTCCAGCGCTGCTGGGTCAATCTCACCCAAACTTTAGATTACTTTCTATCACTCCAAGTTGTTGGGACTGAGGCGAAGCTTTTAAAATGGGCTTTTTGGAGACAGCAGAGACCCGCTGTCGGTTTTGAGGAAACAAAGTCATCACTCACTGTTGTCCCAGAGGACCACCAGTTCTGAGTGAGTGTATGTGTGTTTGTGTGGAATTACAGAGCCATTGCTCACCTGCAGCATCAATCTCTGCCAGCCTACTGTGGGGGTTATGTTGATGTACTCAGCCTTATTGAGGTAGCTCTCGACTCACTCCCACTGAAAGGACCACACAGTCTAACACTCGTCTGTTCTTCAAACTTTTTATTCCACTGCCGAAACCAGGCTGTTTTGTGTGAAAGAAAGACTTGTGAGTGGGGATACAGTAAAAAGCGTTTTGAGGGCACAGTATACTCTGGTTGACCTCCTCCAGTGACAATACCATCTCACCAGATTTAGTTTTTTTATTGTCACTTTACAAGAAATAAAGTAAAAACAAATATAACTAATTATATAAAGAAAATATGTAATATTGTGTTGTATTGCAAAATCCCATGTTTTGATTGGAATTATGCACTTAATACTGTAACTGCACAAACACAGGTTCACAGTTTTGTTGCAAGTTGCATAAAATTAAACTGTTTTCATTATTATTTACATTTTTAGAGCAAATTATTTATTCATTAGAACAGTATAAATTGATTTTTATGGCCTCTGAGGGTGCGGAACAAGCTAAAGCAGTGGGAAATTGTCACGTTATAATTTGATATTGACACGGAGCAACATTTGCATTGATTTCGATTGTGCTTCTGGCCACCTGGCAAATGTACAGTTAGTCCAATGTTCACTCTCCTCTTGGCTTTGTTTTAGTCTCCACAAAGTCTTCATGGAAAAATCTTCCTGTTCAGCTTCTCCACTAAGTTCACCAGCTGGTTGCTAACTTTGTTATCAGTGTATAGTGAGGGTTTATCATAACTTTTCCACTAAAAACAGCTGCCTGCTGTGGCTAGAAATTTAGTTGATGGGAGCGGTGAGAGTGAAACAAAACAGTAAAGTTGCGAGCCATAAAATCAAAAACAATGAACTGAAAATTTAAAGGTAGATCAATCTGTTTGAACTTTGGATGCAAAAAGCAACCAGTGCACACCACTTTCAGTCATACAGTCAGACAAACATCTGTGTACGGTGGGACAGCCCAGTCTGAGCACAAGATCTATGACGAATGACTAATCTTGTGCAGTAGAATAGCAGGTCCTGTGATACACACCTTCTGAGAAAGGCATGACTTATTACTGTGCTTTCACTAGTTTCAGATTTCAGTTAATATTAAAATCAGGTCCGCAAGGCAGTAATGCGATAGGGAGAATTAACTGGAATCTGTTGTCACTCCGGCTTTCCCACGAGGCAGTGCAGTGTTAAATTGATTATGAAGTTACTTGAAGCATGACTGACATGTTCTCTGATATGTTTGAGACTCTCAGTTTAATCTGCATAGAGGGTATCACGCTCACAAACACTCCACTGTTTCACCTTCTCTCTGTTAGAGGAATTTCAATTAGCCCCTCTTTCGGATCGCTAAATGATCCATTCATTATTTCACACCTATGTTGCAGGACATCTTGCTGTTAGAGTGTGTTTGCCTGAGCGCGCACACTGAGTCAGTCATTGGCAATCTTAAGACTCTTCGTGCCCAAGCTGGGCTGTTCTCTTTCTCCCACCCCTCCACTTGCTTCATCATCCAATTTCTCTTTCACACATTGCTGTTCTTGGATTTCTTATTGTGTTATTCTGCCACTTAATTTACAGTTGATCCTTTTAACCCCTCTCTTACTTTCTTCTATGTGTGATACAGAAACACCTCGTGTGTTTTCGAACATACCCACGCACACACGTACTCCTTCCAGAACACCAAACATACCCCTCAGGTCAGATGAGATGCAGTGCAAAATGAGCAATATCTACAGACAGTGTTGTCATTTGTCGTTACAGCATCTCAAAGCCAAAAACACACTTCACATTGGCAGACCACAATAAGCTAACACAGTTTGGATCTATTAGGATCATTAATTAATTAATAATCTACCATGAGATTTTTCTCACCCAGACAAGTAAAATGAGTCAACCCTGGTGCATATTAGTCTGTTTATCTAGTTGATGATGGACTGCTTTCAGCATTTTAAAATAGTAAAATAATGAATTAATAATTAATGTAACATTAATGATAATATGTCTCATTTGTGCCCATTGATGTTTTGGCTTGTAATGAACAAAAATCACGGTGTTCCTTTGGTGATTTCAGCTGTCAACTCTAACAGAAGCAGGATTTTTCCCCCCTTAACCTTTGTTAATTGTAATGATTAATAAATACAGAGCAATAAGACAGGCAGGAACAATGTGCTTTTTGCAGCCATGCCACTGGCTTCAACGGATGTGACACCATAGTTACATAGCTTGCTCACTGGAGTACATATGAAACACATACAAGAGGCACAGCGCCGAAAAGCCCGGAGGCAGCTTTGACATCACATTCATTTTAAATATCCATTTCATTTCAATTTTATTCATCTCAGCCTGTGTTGTCTCTCGCCGCCGTCCACACAGCAGCTGCTAGATGGGGCATTCAATCTTGTGTTCATCTCCAGGACAGAGCCAAGAAGATGGACAGATCAATAAGAATACAGCGCGGTAGCCAGACATATTGGAGGCAGGGGATAGCTGCAAGTGCTTACCTGAGCTCGGCGTAAATCAAAAATAGAAATGTTACAAGCTGAAGCTGGGGCTAAGGGAGCTGGGACTGCCAGTGCCGTGGCAGATGGTGATTGCTGATGTTTGTGATAGTTTAATGTAAAATGAAAAACTTAATTTTTGCTTGAGCCTTTGTAGTCAGTTGTGTTTTGAATGACTGTGGTGGCACAGTTTTATAAAATAGTGATACAATATAAAAGAGTGCATTGTGATTTTTTTGCGTGACTGTGTGTCCATAATTACAAATCGTGAAGATACTGTCGCGTCTTAAGACCAGTTGTACTGAAACAATTGATCGAGCCAAACATGTTTCAGCCTCTCAATTGTTAGGATTTACTCTCTGTTTTATATTTTTGTAAACTGAGTGTTTTTGGTTTTGGACTACTGGCTGGACAATAAATAACTGTTAATCACATCCCTAATGACCAGCATAATACTCTGTCGTGGTCCTTTCAACTATATAGTATATAAAATTGTTGACACGAGCTGGGATCAAATTTTCCTACTAGGTTTCCTGACATTCAAATGTCACTGGTGTCAGTGGCAAAATACAAAGAAATTGGTAAATATCATTACTCAGTCTATGGTGAGTTAGAGTGCAGCCGTGTACGTCACTATTTGACCCAAACAAAACCTGCAGCTAGCCAACAGATGTTATCATGCCCAGGCCCTTTCCTGCAGGAACAAAGCAGCTCTCTGAGGGCGGCTTGTTATAAACTCCCACCACAGCTAAAAAATAAACCGTTGTAATGAAACAAAAAGATTTGGAGAATAGTGTTTCAAGGAAAACAATGTGGAGGCCTAGCCCTGGGGTTTTCTTCAAGATACACTAGGACTGAAGGCTTTATGCGTCACTGCTTGCTCCCTATTTGGGTGTGTGTGTGTGTGTTTGGAGGTGGGGGGTCATCTGTTTTTGATTTCTTGACTGCTGCTTTTGTGAAAGGCCGGAACTTAATGGGTAACCCCTTTTAGATTAAGCTTTCCAAACGTGTGTTGACCAAGAAAATGACACTCATTCTCAGTAGATCTCAGACTCTGTCAGCTGTTTTTAGGTCAACCACCTCCTTTGTGGTCTGTGTTACACACATAAGACATGGCACACCACAAAACATTATCCTTATTAGCAGGAAAGCATGATGATGACAATGTTCATCTCAGGAGGGAATTGCTCGTGATGATGATGGTGATTAGGATTGCCACGATGACGACAGTGTATGGGGAAGCGTACAAACAGATTAGAAAAGGCTTAGGCTGGGCGAGGGAGTCCCCACGCACACACACGCACACATGCATGCACACATACCTGGCTGGATTTAGAAATATTACAGACTTATACAGTATTATAATTCCAGCTAATGCTTTCCAGAAAACCTGCGAGGGTAAAGGAAGGTGAATGACTTGTGGAGTTGTGCTTATTTTGTTTTATTTTGGCAAAGTCATTGCTGTATTATAGAGTTCAAGTTCACGCCAAACCCCACCGCAAGTATAACTTGAAATGAGAGTTTTCTTTGATAATTGTTTGTTTCTGCTTTTCTCTTATGTCCAGTTTTATTTGTGCGTTGTGTCAGACTTCCTTTCCAAACCCTGCTTATCCGAGCTCTTTTTATAACCAATGTTTAGTCTACATATTTCACCTTCCTCTGTATTTATGCATGCACTGGCATATTATGAATGCAATTGTACACTACAGTGCTTCCTTAGAGGAAATACACTCCCACTTGCTCAACCCGTAACTGCTGCACTTCTCATCCATCCGGTAAGAAAGACTCTCACATAGCAGGGTGTAGAATAACACTCTCTCAGCAGGACAGGAATGAACACAGACAATGACAGAATATTAGTGGCAACACTGAATATCTACACTTTGGTACACATAGCCAGTACTGACCCCCTTTCGCAACTGTTCCGCGGGGATTTTGTTCTTTCCAGCAGCACATTCATGCTGCAAATTTCATGTCCTCCCAAATGTGCTTTCATTGGGTTGAGATTAGGGACGTGGTGGGTTGATCTGCAGGGTGCTGAAGTAAGCTAAAGTCAACCTCATTTTCCTCCAACAACTTGACAATATAGACATATAACGTATAAAGATTCGTGCTGTTGCCACTAAATTCACTAGGTGATCTACTCTTCAGTTGTTCCATTTTAATCATGTCCTTAATTGGCCCTCTTTACCATATTCCCCTTCATCGAACCAGGAAAAGTTGTTCTGATATACTCTTTCAGCACATCACTATTCCACTGTATTATTTGCATACTTTATTTGCATATTTGAAATCCCTGTAGGATTGCAAATGTTTGTGGGATGATGGAATAAGAACACATGATCACAACGTAGAACATTTTTGTATGTATATCTTTACATTTGTTGAATAAATTGCTTGCTTCTATTTTATAACTCTGAGCTGTAACACAACTTTTTCAAGACAAGGTTGAGTTCCAGGTGTGTGTTTTTTCTTTTGTTATTTGAACTGGAAGTCCATAATAGTTGACACTGTCCGCAGTCTGCAGTTTGTTTCAGCCTGCAAATGTCTACAAGGAGGGTTAACAGGTTTCTATCAACTCTTTCTGCAATCTTCTTACTCCGCTGTCTCGAGGCTAAAGCTGTTTGTGTGAATGTGTAGGTGTACTTAATAAACTGCATATGAACACAAAGTATGATTAAGATACTGTGACGGTAGTGTTCCCTGTGTGTGTTTTGAGGAACAGCTTAACTAGGATTACCTGGACTGCAGCGAGGGCACCCTGGTCGCTCACTGGCCGGGTATTCCTCTCTCTCTCTCTCTGTCACACACACCGTACACACATCCATATTGTACAGACTCCACGAACTTCTCGATAGGCTTGTGGCCTCATGCGTATGGTGATGTCATCAGGGTTTTAATGAGGGATTACTCTGACATCACTGGGACTGCTGCCAAGTTAAACCTATTAGCTTCACCATGTGCTTGCGGTGCACTACAGCGAGAACTGTGTGTGTCCATGTGTGATATGCAAGAGCCTATTGAGGAAATTGTGCAGTCCATGAGTGTTTGCATCCAGTTGCCATTCATCCCATCCATTCATCTTTCCATTAATGTGTCCATCAAAAAACTGTCTCAGTTTGCTGGCCAGCACAGTGTCTATGATGTCCATAACTGAGTATGTACTGTGTGGTGTTGAGTTAACAGCGGATCTTCAAAGAGCTTAGTAGGACTGGTCGGCAACCCTGATGATAAAAAGCAGTTACACCCATATTGTGATAATATTACTCAAAATGTACTGCATGTACTCTTCAAAGACACACAATAACACACATTTTATGTGAGGGTTTGTTGTGCTGGTCTATGTCCAACTTGGCACAGATTTCATTTACAAAACTGCTTTTGAGATTAATGGCTAACACTGTCATCACAATTGCTTTTGGTCTTTGAGCCAGCCGGTCCTGTGACTTTGTACGTATGCAGCTATTGACAGATTGGATAATATGTGGGATACAAAAACCCCTGCTTACACATCAGCATCAACAACAGCTACATGACTGAAAGCAGCACATGAACAGTACTGCTTTTTATTCGGGGAATATATATATATATATATATATATAAATGTACTCTCGGTTTTATATCTTTGTAAACTACATACATATTTGAACATTTTATGGTTTTAGACTGTTAAAGCAATTAGAATATATTACCTTTAGTTTTTGGAAAATGTGATGAAAATTAATTTTTTCAATTTTTAGAGGCATTAGGTTTTGAAAATTGACATGGCCCGCTGAACAGCAAATTAAGTCAGAGGTGACTACATGACTTGTACCACAATTCGCCTGTCTCTGACATATTTTTGTGCCCTGAGACACAAACCCTCAAATCTGCATAAAATAAGCATGTATGCACATGAGTACAAGCTGTTCTGGGATGCTTCCTCGCCATTAGCTCTCACAGATGCTACAGCAGTTTTTAAACATGTGATTTATACCCAAAAGGTCAGGTTTTGGACTATTGGTGAGATAAAACAAGCAGATCAATAGATAAATCAAAAAAAATAATTGAAAGATTAATCTATAAGGATAATAATTGAAATTTCAAGCTAATTCTTTGCATTGCAATAGGGCCTCGCGCCTGTTGGTAGGCTGGTTTTCCAGGGTTTCTGATGTGGATGTGACTCTGAGAGCTGTGCTGACACGAATGTTTCTTTGCCTCTGGGCCAGATTTCTTCATGCTGGTCTCAGTACATCGTTCTCACATTCATACTGTCCAGCATCACTTCAGCTTTAACACATCACAGCACACAAATGTTGTCAGTGTACGCAGCAAGACGAACACACACTTGTAGTACACACACGCGTGGCACAAGTCGGAGCTTTTGTTAGTCTTATCTTCAGCAGTCACGCTTCTCCAGACTTTCTTTTCTCCTTTGTGCTGTGTTGAGTCTGTGGGACAGGCAATAGTTCAGCTATCTTAAATCCTCTCTCCAGTCTGTGAATCAGCTGGATGTGTGAATAGAGCACAGGTAAGTCAAACATGGCTGCCGTGAAATATTAACATATTAAGTGGCTGCTGTGAATAACTAATTTCTTGGCATTGATGTTGATGATGTTAATTGCATCGCTGCACTCGGTTTTTCCATCCTTGACCCTCTGAGAAGCCCACTGTCATTCTCATTTCCCCTTTCCACAATCTGCCACTGTGTCCTTAGCAACTGGAGGCTGATTGGTTGTCAGGACCTACCTGTCCCTTTTGAATTCTGTCAGCTCCCCATGGCAACCACATAAACATGAGTCTATCAGGGGACTGTAAAGGCAGGCAGGAAGTGCGAGTCTAACTGAGGCGAAGGAATTGCTCCTTGACACACATAATAACAGCTGTTTTCAAGTATCACGACTGCCTGAGAGCCGTTCAATTTACACAAATACAGTGCGGCATTAATTAATATTACCATTCTATTTGTGTCTCTTAATAACATTTCCTTTGCTGATTTACATACTTGAAAAACAAATATCAAATCATTGTAATCATATTCATATTTCTTGCAACAGCGGTGGAGGTGCAGTTGCCATGGCACTAAGCTGCAGCGGTAGCTTTGAGCCACAGTTGTACCTTATTTTTCATCATACCGTTACCTCTTGCTGTCTTATACAATTCAATTAGCTTACACAGAGCTGCTTTCTTGATGGACAAATCAGCTCTTGAACCTGACAGATGGGTAGAAAAGCAAATCCCTTCCCCCTCCTTGTCACTTTCTGTGTTGTCTCTGGATAAAGTTTTGCAGCAGAGGGCCAACTGAACGAGCTGCTGCTGTCCTTCCTGTATCTTTAATTCCTCACAGACCATCTAAATATTTGCCTTTGGAGGGAAACTGTAAAAACAGCGACTGCTGTTGTTGCATGGATGTTGTCTACCTCTTAGACAGTGAATTAATCTATTCATCCTAACTGCTACCTGGATGTCATTATGTCCCTTTTTTAAAGAAACGTTATGTGTAGAAGCACAGGAGAGAACAGTACTTCTGCTGGGATTTATGTTTGTCTTTACTTTCTTCTTGTTTGATCAAATAGTCCCCAGTTTAAAAAACAATTTTGCCCGATTGTAAACCTTTTTTGGCCATAGTTTTTTTACAACTTCTTGTCTTAAGACCGAGGTTGCACCAATCCAACTTTTTCTATCCCAATATTGATTTCAATACTTCAACTTTGTTGATACTAGCATTGATTCCATACCAGTGTTCTCTGTTTTTAAGATTTCAAAACCACTGCATGGAACTCTTTGAATGATTTTTCTTGAGAAACGATACCCAGGATTACTAATGCCACTACTGACTAACAACACTTCTGCTTCTGTTTCAGTCTTCACCTTCCCCTCGCCTTTCTCTAGTCCTCTTTTACTAACTTGCCATTCAGCTGGTCTCTCATGTATCTTTACAGTCTGTCAGACTACATCGTCCCTAAGCCCCTAACGAGGTTGCTGGCTCTGCCAGTCGTGAGAGGAGAGCGCTTCACAAAGCCCTCCCTGTCTTTTTGGCACAGAGCCAGTCAATTAGCTGTTTATGCACTTCTGTACTTAACCACATCCCTGCCTGCTAATTTTTGTCACTGATTACTCTATGCAGCTTTTCTTTTCTTTTCTTTTTTTCATGGCTATTTGCTCACTATTTTTCTTTTCTCTTAGTGTTTTTTTCTGTGGAAAAATCATGCAATATACATTTAAAGAAACTACATACAAGTGTGTGAAAGATTTGTTATTTTGCATGAATAGTTTATTTTTTATGAAACAATAAAATAGTGTTTCACTTTGTATTATTTTATTGATAATTGTTTCAACCTATTCTCAGGACCTCGATCCTTTTTAAAATAGCCATTTATCCTTGAACATAGGAACATACTTGAACTGTAATACCCACACTTGCTGTTTGTAAAGGAGATGCAGCTTGTATGTACATGTTTAAAACATTCAGATACAGTTGTTCCGGTTTTATGGCTTTCAGCCTCAGGGACGCTGAGTGACGACAGTTGCACCGTCACCTGGTGTTCTGTCACAGCTCGTCGCTTGGACTGACAGTGTGTGGCCGACTCAGCGGTTAGGCAAACATATGCTTGTTTTACAGGTTGTGTGTTTATGAGAGAGAGCGAGTGAAGTAGAGATCTGTGTTGCGTTGTTGTATTGATCTGTGTGAATTTCATCTGTACATGTTGTGGTGTGTGTACTTGTAAGACTTGAAATCAGTCAGCACTTGTGTGTCTGTGTGTGTACGGTTTGGATGTGCTTGTGGGGATGTTCAGTACGAGTGCAGAGGCCTGTTGTGTCTGTCGTTGCGTCTGACTTTGACAGCCTCCCTGTCCACCCAGGAGGCTGTTGTCACATGCTGGCTGCTTCTGTCAGTGCTGAGCAGAAGCTGTAACTCCGCAGAGATTCACGGTGTGTTTGTGTTGCTGATCGTTGTGCTCGTGAACCTGCATTTTCTCTGCAGAGCAGACTGCCCCCTGCTGGCTGCTGAGAACAGTTAAGAGACTTATCAGTTGGAGGGATTTAGATTTTATCTTGATAGTGTTGAAGTGTCTGAAAATTATACTGCATGAAAACAAATGATGGTAATCTCATTTGAAAGACCATAAATTGTCATGCTCCGTTGATCCTGTTCCACTTACAGCTTTTAAAATTATGACACCCTATCTACCAACATATTATCATTTAAAAAAATTCATATAATACATGTATTTGCTCTACTTATTTCTGCATATGTGTTCGCATGTATTCCTCATGATACAAGGTTTTGTATGGTTGGTTCTAAATTGTGGTACTGTGCTTCCCCCTAGTGGTGGATATTAGCTATAACCAAGGTTGGTGAGTGAGATGGGGCTTGGGGCTGCTGGATTTAGAGTTAGGTTCAATTTTAATTCAGAGAATGCATTTTTTGTCAGTATAATTTCCTGATAGGACTAAGTTCTCTTGTTCTTGGTTTCATCAGTATTTCAAAAGATTTTTTACCTGAAATAGGTTGTGCAAATATGCAGTTTATGTAATAGTCATGATTGATTTTCTCTGTCAATTTTTTTGTATATTTTGTCCTAAACAGCATTTAGTTTGACACATTTATTATATTATCAAATAAAGCAAATTTCTTAATTTTTCAAGGTTTTCTGTTTTTTTTTTGTTTTTGTTTTTTTTTACTAATATTACTAGTGCTTCTTGTATATTGGGAGAATATACTTGGATATTCAGTGCGTTTTATATGCCCTACTTGTAGAAGATCAGAGTGTGAGCTTACCCCTGTAACTTATACTACATTTAGATGAAAGCTCATTATTCATGGAGGCTCCATACAATTTTGAAATTGAAGACAGAGCTAAGATAAAAACGCTTCCAAAAGTGTATGGAATGGTTTATTTGGTAGACTTTTACATCAGTGTTGTGTTAACAACAAAATAAATGCTCATTAACAATCTTGGGGATCACCCAAGCAAAATGAAAACACTTGTCAGATAAAGAATAGGCCTTTCAAGATATATCATGTCCAGAAATAGATCATTTTGTGCTGGTCCGTGTGCAATAATCGAGTTGGGGTACTCAACAGGGCACAGTTTTACCTACTTGCAGTGTGCATTGAGAAGGAGGCAACAATACCTTCAGTGAGAGCGTGCCTCAGTTTAAATCTGGCATATGGCCATCATGTCATTGTAGTTTTCATCGTTACTGTGACACCAATCATCATACTACTCTTATCCACCATAAAGCTTTAACTGAAGTGGATTGCACTGTACATGCAACATAATTATGTAACTTGGCAGCAAGTCTACATATGATTCTTGTGGCTGTCATTACTGACTCTTGATGTTTATCTGAGAGAAAAGATAAATTAGTTTGCTCTACCTCTGCACTTTGCTCCTCCCTCTCCTGCATCTCTCTCTCTCTATCTCTCTCTCTCTCCATCTTTTTCCTGTTCAAGTCACACCCATGTTGAGCCCTCTCCTCTCCTCTCCCACAGACCTCTTCTCACACACCCCTCCCTCCTCCCTACCAAGATAGCTTTATCAGGCTTGTCACTCTATCTATTCTCCCTCTGGCTCTCTTTATATCTGTCTTGACACAAGAGTGCGTGTGCGCGTGTGTGCGTGTTTGTGTGTGTTTGTGTGTATGTGTGCGTGCCAGTGTGTGGCAGTGGTTAAGAGCGCCGCCAAAATGAGTTTGCCTGTGAACTCAGATTATCTATCGTTGGAGAGGATAGCCCGCTACCGCCACGCCTGCTCCAACGGCTCACCCTACGCCACCAACAAGCCTATCGACATCAAACCTCGTGGCAGGAGAGGGTATGATGGCTCTCTGGGACTGAAACTGTTTGTGGGAGGGAACGGGGAGAGCGCATAGCTGATGGGACCGTAACTTAAATTTTCTGTCTCGTACTTAGGATTTTCATTTGGAACTATTTCATATTATCTACAGTCTTTAAATGGTTAAATATTCAATGTTGTTATTTCATGTCAGCTTCTGCTTGTGTTGCTCTTTCTCTATATTTGACATCAAACCATTGCTTGCATGTGAAAAGTTGAGATGGAGTAAATTAGAGAGTGAGAAGTAGTAAGACAACTCTGGAGGAAAACTTGGTGAAACTGAACGTCAGCCAAGTTTAAAATCTGTCTTTCTTGTTGCTCTTTGTGTGGAAACTGACCATGTAATGTGTATGTGTGTGGATTTATGTGTTTGTATGACTTTGACTTGCATGAATGTACACAAAGTGTGTGTGTTCTCTCTTATCGGAACATTAGCTGATAAATAGCTCCACCTGGAAAATACAAACTGGAACTGTGTTCACAGCCGAGCGTTGTGTAAATGGTCGTTGCTTGGTGGCCTGATGTGTTGTTAGTGCCCTGTCGAAGCTGTAGTTCTGCTGTTTACTCTGCTAAACCTATAGTGTCTGCCTGAAGTCTGTGTAATGGTGTGTTTGTGCATGTTTGTGTCTCTCTGTGTTCCATGAGAAGCAGCTATTCTGCTTTTACAAAACACGGTTGAGAGCAAAGTAAATGATGAATTAGCTGGTTTCATCCAGTCATCATCTAAAGCATCAAGGTTTTCAAGAGGAC
The DNA here is from genome assembly GCA_031216445.1 of Lateolabrax maculatus. Lineage (NCBI taxonomy): Eukaryota > Metazoa > Chordata > Actinopteri > Acropomatiformes > Lateolabracidae > Lateolabrax > Lateolabrax maculatus. Next base: position 11,092,583 of record CM062217.1, read on the forward strand.
AGGTCCATCCATTAACCAGAGCAGAGTGTAAGTTAATCATCAGAGCACTCTCTGCCCATTAAAGCTCACACAGAAAATGTTAAGACCTTATTAGGCCCATTTTCATACTGCATTTATCTGACAAATATGTACCGAGCAACCTTAGTCCAAACTAAGATGTACATCTGTGCCCTCTTGTGTGTTTTTGTGTGTCTGGGAGTGTGTGTGCATAAATATGAAGTTCAACAGTGTATGTGTGTTTGTGCCTCTATAGTATTTGAATATGAAACCACGGTAATGGATAGAGGCGTTTGTAGACATATAGATATGGATAGAGCCTTGTCAATACCATGGACCAACCATCTGTGCTCACTGCTTGCTCCTCAGTTAAGTGCTGTTTATATCCGCATTTACTGAGTATGTTTATCTGCACCATATACTGAACCTGTTTCATGGAAGACGGCTTTTTTTTCCCTTTTTTTTTAAACAAGATCAATAATTTTGTCAATTACTGTGGTCACTTAATCTATGCAACTGGTTTCTATTACAAGAATGATGCTCGGATTAACACTAGGTGGCAGTGGTGTCTCTCTGAGTAGCAGTTTTTTAATGTGTTCCACACTCATTAAGTGCTGCTTATTAGATGGTGCTTTAAGTAATTATTGACTTAATCAATTTAGCGTACATGAATGCAGCCTGAAAACAGACAAAATATCTTTTCATTCATTTATTTATTCAACTATTTATTCGGTTTAATTGCGCTCTTACTGAAATTTAAAACTGATCTGATTAGAAAGAAACAGAAAATTAATCAGAAATCAGATAGATATGGTAGATGGTAGAACATGGTACTGTACTGTGGATTTGCAGCTTTGTGTTATACCTGCACCTGTTGAACTCCTCAAGTAAGATGGATTACACGCAATTTTACTCTGAATTCAACTTGTTGAGCAGGACTATGTTCATTATTTTTGTTTGTGTATTACACCTCTGGTTCCTGGGGATGGCAGCAGTGCACCGTAAACACAAATACTCATTATGTGTGAGTGTGTGTTTATGTGAATGGATGCATGCACCTTTCAAGAAGACAGTAAAAAGGCAAAAGACAGTAGAGACAGTTAGAAGAACCAATGTTGTGACTCTGTTTGAGATTAAGGGCTGATTGCCTATATGTAAACACATCTGTATGTATCTTTAAAGTGAAATATTGTGGTCTAAATGTGTTCAGTTTCGTAAATATTGAACTCAGTAGGGTGACAAATGTTTGCGTAGTTCTTGTCATCATGTTGTCTGTCATGACTCATGTGGTTTCAAGGCAGAGGAAAGACCGGGCTAGATTCCCCGGTTTTCTTAAGGAAACTGTTCTTTCCTTGACCGCATGGAATGTGCAGACGGTGGTAATAGGATTAGTTTCACCACTTTGACCAAGCTATAAACTACATCATTCTGCCATGCTACACTGAAAGCACTACATGTGCCTATTCAACTCACTGTAACTCACTTCAAATGCTCCACACATGGTCACATTTTTAGCTGTGTGACACCATAAAACATTCTAAGCTGCATTGTCCCAAGACGTCAGTGTAGTGAATGTAATTAGTGTTCCAGTCATTACAGTAATCTCATTTCTCATACACTTTTAGATTAGTAGTGCAGGGCCTAGTTACTGCGCACATAAAAGTATTTATTTGAGATGAGAGGGCTGAAATAATGTGTACGCCGATGCTGATGTGCTGAGTTTTTTCTGGGTTTTTTGCTCTTAGTTTGAGGTTTTTACTTTTTGGGGCAAGGGACACAGCAATTGTTCTGTCTTATTTTTTGACTGTGTTTGCCTATTTAGTGCTCTGTTATCTACATCATCCCTAGTAGATAACTGCAACAGAGAGAACGATATAAAATTCAGAAATAACTACAGTGCTAGTGCAGTTTATAAAGATGCAGCATAATGCTTGAAAGTGGGCAATAATTGCACCATATTAATCAAGCTTTGACAAATTATATTTGTCTGTACATGCATGTGAATGTTTATATCTTTCTTCTTTTTTTTTTGTGTTCCTCCAACATACTACAACACACACATGGAGTGCATACAAAGGTGGAGTAGCTTGCTTGACTACTCATCCGTGTGTGATTGACATGCTAGACAGCTGACACATCTGCCCGCCTGGTGTGCTAATGTTAGGTCCTCGGCACACAACTCTGACAGCGGACGATACCATCTGAGCTCCACACGCCTGAAACCCATTTCTTAGTGGGTTAGATAGTAACACACAGATGATTCCATTTTATAGCCGGCAAGGCACTGCTAGTGTTTTCAATTTATGTGAAAATAAACACATTAAAATACCCGAACTGAATACTGAGTGTTATCGGAACCTCTTGTCTGTTTTTTAAGTATGTTTTTAAGTATGTTTACACAAATATCATTGAAAACAGTGCTGCTTGTCTTAGCATGCAGTTCAGTAAATTGTTAGTTTATAAATCATTAGATTATCATTAGATATACCATGTGTCATAATTAGCTTTCTATGATTAATAGTAAAATGTATTATGTTTTGTGGTTATTTCCTTTCACATATCTTCACTCCAACACTTTTATTCTCAATTTTAAAAATGCCAGTACATTCCTAACCCCTGTTTACAGTAGTTCTCATTAATACCAAAAAGCATGAGCTTTTCAGTAAACCTTAGTTTTCTCAACTTACTGGAATGATGAAACTCGGCCAACATTATCTTCACACTCTCTCCAGATCATTGGCATGCTTTAGCTGCTGGTTTTAGGTTACTGTGGCAGCCAAGTGATTGACACTTGAGACGATTGTTGGGATTGCTGGGGGATACAAGTCCCGCCCTTCAAAGAATTACTACTACCAAAACAACCCCTCCCACTCCAGACATACCCAAGCCACAGCTCGGAGAAACAGAGATACAGAGAGGGAGAATAGGAGAGTCATGTAACTCAAAGACAGGGACTCATTTGTAAAAAGAGAGCAAGAGAGACAGAGGTACAAAGCGAGTGGAAAAAAGAATGCGGGAGGAAGAGGAGATCTTATTTCCACCAGTCAGGGAAAAAACAGGGACTTTGAAAGAGAGAAGCAGAGTGCGAAAGAGTAAGAGTGAGTGCATGGCTGGATTGGGAAAGAGGAAGATCGCACGTTGAACTGGCAAGAAAGATATGTGCGAGAGAGAGAGAGAGAGAGAGAGAGAGCAGGCTAAAGAAACAACTACTGTCAAACAATCGGAGCTCGAGGTGAACAGCAGCAGTGTGGAATAATCTTGGACGGAGGGTTTGATCTGACTGAACTCAGGTTTGGTCTCAGCAGAGGGCTGGTCAGGGGGCTCCAGCTGGCCCAGAGGGGGTGTGTGTGTTTGGCTTTATGTTGGTGTGTTTGCAGATGTAATGTGTGTGGATGTGGAAGGAAAAGTCAGACCATGAGTATCATTCTTAAGCCACGGTCGCGCTCTACCAGCTCGTTGAAGAACACAGAGGGAATATGGTAAATAGACGAGGAACTTTGTCCTGCTGGCAACATTTCCATGTTAATCCTGCGTGTGTGCTGTGTGTTGCTCTATTGTTCTCCATCCGCCTGTTTATTGCTCTTCCTTCCAATTCCTTCCTTTTTCTTTTCTGCCCGTGTTGGTTTGAGTTTGTGGATGTGTCTGTCATCTGAATGCCATTGCTGTTCTTTTCAGTCAAAAGTTCCCTGCATCTTCCTTGGTTTCCTGTAAAAGCCTTTTATATCCTGTAGATATGTCAGTTTGGGGTTTTTGTGTCTGCAGGGCATGACATGTTCTGTGGTCAGATTAGATTAGTTCTGTCCTTTACTCCAGTGTATTTTGTGCTCTGTAAGACCAACTCAATAACTTGCTGTACTGTAGTTGTCATGACCCTGGTGTCTTACCTTCAACGTGCTTTCATTGGAACTCACTGTCTATTCAGCCAGTGAAATCGTCTGAAACACAAGGTTGTAAATTCATTCATTGAGGAATGTGTTCTATCACTCCATACATTCTCCTGTTTGTGCATGGCTCCAGATAAATGCAGGATGCAGATTGCAATGCCAGGGGCAGAAATCGCCCTGCCCTCCCCCTCTTGTCTCCTTCCCCCTCCCGTTTGAACTTGTCCTTGCCTGTCAGCACTCATTTCCAACTAAGAAACTGCCCTGTAGCTTTAACATCAGAAGTTCATCTTCACAGTTTTTCCGTTGTGATACTCTGAGGCAGAGCTGTAAATGGATCAGAACAACCCTGGACAAATACACAGTGTTCGTTGGGCGGTGGTTGCCCGGCAGCAGCATGTGTTTGAACCCTGTCGGCCCTCTCTGCAGGGCTCACAGTGTTTTCACATTGTCAGTTTATTAATCTGCTCTACAACCTCCCCAGCAGGAAATGACGCTTGTGTGAAATGCAGACATGTTAATTAGGTCGTTGAGGGTAGTAGTTCCCTGAGTAGTGCAGATCAAAGATGGTACACGATGTGGTTTGATGCAGAGAGGGTGTAAAAATCATAGTGTAGCTACACATAAACCTGATATTAGTGTTAGAGCTGACTGCAGAATGTAGCTTTTTCTCATGTTAAAAGCTGAGAATCTGGCAGTGTTAGGTTTGTATGAGCCATCTTCTTGAATGGCTACCAAAAGCAGTACTCAGCTGGACAAAGCATACCGCCTCCTCCATCTGTCCTGCCCTCCTCTCTTCTGTTATTTACTGTTTTATCAAGGCTTCTTTCACTAATTCTCATTCTTGCTCGGTCTTTCACAATTGCTATCACAGTGCTTACAAGACTTACAGTAGATTTGTGACTTTTCACACCTAAGTTGTAGGTGATAATTCAGCTGTTTGTATCAGGGTGGGTATGTTTGTCTCCCCAAAGTAGGCTAACTCTCATCAAGATAAGCACACTAAACAGACAAGTTAAATATCTGTGTATGTGTTTATTTGCTGTATGTTTGTGACAAAGTATGTGTGTCTTTGTGTGCCTGTATGAGTGATTCTGTGCTGACGTGTATTTACGCATGCAATTCCCTGTGCATCTACGTGTGCGTATTTAAGAAAGTGATGTGGTCCGGGTGTGTTACATGCCCCCTGGCCTAACTAATCTCAAACAGACCCCACTCCACCCAACCGCGTAATTGCAGGTTTGTGTTCCCAAACCTTTCAGTATCCATCAGCGTTTTAGCTTGAGTTTGGTAAGGGTGAAGATGGGGATTTGGACACGATCAGTTGTGTATGAAACCATGTTAGTTCCACCCTTATTGTAGCGCCTCTTCCCCACTTTAATGTTATGACGGGCTGCGATCAAGTGTGGAGAAGTGGGGAATGTGTGACTTTGAAATTAAGTGTTTGCATCTGGCCTTTGTCAGTCCCCAGTTGGGCTTTTCAGGCTGTAAATGTTGGAGGTTATCTAACCTCTCATATGGCCCGACAACATGCAAGTTATCTAACATATTTTCCAGATTTGACCTTACGTAGTCCAGACCTGTGATTATGAATAGGACTGAAAATAGGTTCGTAGTTAAATGGAATTCTATGTATATAGGAGCAGAACTGGTTTGCTTTGCTTTGAACCATGTGACCCGAGATGGCGCTGCATTGCCATGGTGACCTTTTTGTGTGTCTCTCATGATTGACTGAGTTTTCTGAATGGCTCAGTCACAACGAGCACTAAAGCAGTGTCACGACGAAAGTGAAGGATTCACTTTGCTTATACCTGACAGGGCAAGAAAGACCAGAAGGAAAGAGAGGGAGAAAGCAAGAGAGTGCAAACCTTACAAGATATCTTTGACAGAGAAAACATTGTAACATACTATGATATTTGTGCAAACAAGAACCCCTTCCCCTTCTTCAGTGCAGCCTTCTGTACAGTCAAGTCCTGTATGTTAATTAGAAGCTGCACTTTGGTAAATAATTTAAAATGTTATCAGCTATAAATTCACTGGCCAATGTGGCTCAAACCTAATTTGTTTGTCTGCCAAAGACCAATTTTTTCCTGCCTTTGCCACCTTGTGGGTGTTAATTTTGCTTAGTGCATGTGTGTTTGCATGGGTGCTTCCGCTTATGTGTGAACGTGTGACTAAGAAGGGGTGTGTATGAGTATGAGCCAGTTGAGAAAATGTGTCTTGGTTATCAGCGAGTGTTCAGTCACTTATCTGCTTGGGCTGACTGCCCTGGGGGGGCTGCCCCCTTCACAATTAGTTTTTGTTACCTCTGTCTCATGTTATATGATGGTAGGGTGTTGTTTGGTTCCTCCCCTGTTGACTTTCCATACGAGGTGAGGAGGACAATATTGTATCTGTAAATTTAGACAAAGAGACTGGTCACATTCTTATTGAATTTTCAGTTCTTTTAGTGACTTTTTACTGTCACTTTACTCATTGTACTCTAAGTAAGGCACATTTAACCTACTGTATAGCTGGTCTACAGCTTATATCTCTGTAATTTTTATACTGATTTCAATATTTTGTTACAATACCTTAACAGTTATTACTTTCTCTAGATCTCAAAGGTTGGATTACAGTAAAGTGAGGGAGTTTTGGTAAACTATCTCTGAAGCTGGAGGCCATTTTAATTTTTTTACCAATACCAAATAATGCTTTTTTAAGCACCTTAGATGAATGTAATCATTTTTTTTGTATGAAACCGTTTTTTTTCCCATTTAGTAAACATCGCAAACTTCTCAATGCATCAGTGTTGAATTGTTATCTTAGCACAATCAGCTGTAAAAGTTATGATTTAGATCATTGAATATCTGATCAAAAAAGGAAAACGAGATTGCATGCTTGTCAGTGTTGATAAACTACTGATATATGTGGGGGTTTCAGTATCTTTGACCTGAGAGAAAACTTTGTTTAGGGAGTCAACATGACAAGAGAACAAATTCTAAACTCTTGTTGTGTCTCTGGTGGGATTCATCGTTCTCTTTGGAAAGCACATTGACAGTCAGAGAAGGTCACATGCCCTTAATATAAATACCAATACTAGCCAAACGTCATCAAATCAACACCAAATACGCACGGTATGTCTGAATCTAAGGTGTGACCTGTACCAGCTCTTTCGTCTGTGTGTGTCACCTTTGGTCTGCATATTCTTTTCCTCTGTCATGGGTTGCTGTTTTGCTGCTTTGAATACCGGTCAAGGTTACCACACATAAGTTCAGGGTCACGTACCAACACCCCCACACGCGTGCAGGAGAACACACTCCTCACAATCCTCGTCAATATAGACACTTGAATGCTTGCACACAAACAAACACACACACACACACACACACACACACACACACGCTCACAGCTCCGACATGTCTCTCCCTGTCCTTCCTCCACTGCCTGCTCCTCTCTTTGTCCTCGCAGCTTTCTAAAATAAACCGAGTGTCGTCTTCCCTCTGTCTGCTTAAACACACAGCTCTGCTCGGATCAACGCTTCTCCACACTTTCCAAACACATCTGCAACTGCAGCTGTTTCGCCAATTTGAATTCCTCACAGATTTCTGCTCTAGTTTCAGGGAAAGAGAATATTTTAGCGTTTACGTCTTCTATAGAAACATTTGTTGTGGCTTGAGCTTGTTTGCACTTTGGAAAGAGACAAAAATATCAAATGTGTAATAGGTATTATCTCTTGCATTATTGGGCATTTTCTGGCCCACTAATCCTCCCCTCAACTTATTATTTATCAAAGGCACTTTTGCCTGACCTCTCTCTCTCCACTATGTCTCCTCACAGTGCTGTCACGTCAACTCCTGTGGTGTTTATAATTGCTCAAGTGACCCAGGGCTGTAAATGAATGAGTCATTAATCCATGCCATTTAGTGTGTGTGTGTGTGTGTGTGTGTGTGTGTGTGAGAGAGAGAGAGAGAGAGAGAGAGAGGGAGAGACAGACAGAGGAGAGAGAAAATGAAGACAGAAGTGATGGAGAGCCAAAGACAGAGAGAGAGGATAAAAGAGCTGGGCAGTGTCCTTAGGCATATATGTGACCCAGCAGCGTCCTTTAGTATAAAGTCACGACAGCCACTACTCATCTTTCTCAGTGCCCATATAACTAATGTAGAGTTTTTGTGTTTTAAACTACCAATGCTCTGTGACAACGCAGCTGAAAGTTTTTTCTAGCACCAAACAGTCCCTCTTTTTTTCTAAACTCAAGCATGAAACTCTACTCCTCTGGGAATTGCTGTCCCTACAGGCAGTCTTCTTGTCTACTCATGTAGCTGTTGGCTATTGTAGCTAAATTACTTCTCCCTCGCTCACTCTCCTGGCCAATTTTTATCTTAGATCTGGACCACTCTTCCTTTGGGTAAACTGGTGGTATTGCAGGATTTACTTCCCGTCTCCACAGTAATCCCCCTGTGAGTTGTACTCGTGCTTTCTGTTGATTCTCACAACATAGTCATAGGGGTGTTGACATCTTTCTTTTCTTTTCCTTTTTTTTTTTCTCAACTCATGCTTGCTCATCAAAGGCTGCTACTTTTGTAAGAGCAGGAAAAAAATCAATTTCTATTCCCACTGTGATGTCAATGCTGATGCAGTACCTCGGTAAACTACTCGCAAAGATTATCTCTATCATCTACCATCAAACAAAGAGGGTGTGTCAGTGGATCACAATACACACACACACACATACACACTGTGAGTGGAGTTATGTGTTAAGGGTTTGGCTGAGAATCTGTGTAGGCCGTGACATCAGAGTAAGTGTGATAATGACTGAGTTGTTAAACATATGCTGGGTGTTATATTTCTACTCATTCTCTATCTCTCTGTCTGTTAGCTTTGTCTCTGTCGTGTTCGCAAACATGATACACGATACACACACCCATACACCCTTATCCAACTGAACAGCTGGGGAACTGACTGACCTGGAGCTGGAATGGCAACGTATAAGTCACTTGTGTGAGTCTGTGGTTTCACACCTGCAGTAAAGAAAACAGATGGATCACTTGATGTGATACAAGGGTGTGGATCAGGGGTTGTTTATGAGTGTAAAAATGCTTCTGATGTAATATTTAATATAGAAAGACAGAGTCAGAGGACAGTGACAGAGATCTGGGTGATGTGTGTAAAATGAGAGAAATTGCAACTGTGGAGAAACGTTGCTGGAGTCATTGTGACTCACATATTACCTCTCTGTCAGTGTGTGTGTGTGTGTGTGTGTGTGTGTTTAAAAGCTAGTAAGAGACAGGGATGAGGACAATACGTTTGCCCTTTCCTCAGCCATCAGGCAGACGTCCAGACTACCCTATTCCACAACCCAAGCTCACACTCACTTAGCTGCTGCTACTCAGAGAGATCACAGAAAGATAGCACAGCTCATTTAGTTGTTGTGAAAAGTATGCCTGGCATGTCCTGTATATCGCTGTGGCCATGTCGAGCTTGATCAGATACACAGATATAACATTTCGTCTTAAAATCTCTCTCACAAAGCATTCCCAAGTCATTAGTACAACCAAACTTGCTAAACACAATTCAATGTGATAATATCTTTCACCTGTTAGGTCTGTGAATCATCTATTGCTGAGGAAATACCCTGACGAAAGCGTACAAGCTCAGGATGGAAAACAGGAAGGGCACTGATAGCAATGTTGGTCATTTCTTATTTTGTGATGACAATGAATGTTTTAGTTGTTAGTTGGGTATTGGATTAATTGGATTAAATGTGTGGCTTTTTTTCCATAGTGAGGAGGATGATGACATCCCCATGCGTATTATGTGATGCGCTTAGGGGAATCCCCCCTGACCGTCCCATCTGAAGGGATTATGGGATTGCTTGATAGCCTTTGCGATGAGGCAGATATCCCTGGTGACGGGCATTAGTCATCACCTGGGCGGACAATCACCTAGGAAACGAAGGAGCTCATTGTGACACCCCAGTGGGAAATGGTGTCACTGGTTTAGAAACGTCTTTCGACTGTGAGTCAGTGGCATTGTTAGAGCCGAGGTATTCCCTGTGGCCCTGTGCAAAGCATATCGCTTGTGGTTGTATGTAGGTGGCTTCGAATATTGCTGCATTAGTTCTAACTGTTGGTGATGTGCCAATTAGTCTGCCACCCATGATAATCATCCAATAATCAGCTAGATAATGAGGGACTGACTGATTATAATTTGAAATGGTTATGATTTTGAGCAAATTTACGTCAGCTAGCAGTAGTGTAGAGCCAATAATAGGGCCCACATGCTTATGCGGTAGACACGTCATGTACAGTGTAGGTCTATCAGGTTATGTTTTGAATTTCACAGCTCACGACGATGGAACCGATTAACAGCAACATATTGAAATGCATGGCAGGGTCTATGCTGCTGCAATGGATACAAGTATTCATGTGGGTTTAGTTAGTATGTGAGTGAGCTCTGAAATCATCAAGACCACTAGCATGTAATTAATCTTTTCACAAAGCCTGTGATTTATTTAGACATGGATAGTCGAGCCACATCATGCAACCATAGGAGCAATCCGTTACAGACAGCATTTTGTTAGAAGTTTATTTATTAATTCACACATTGGGCTGCTCTTTTATAAGAACTGGTTTGTAAAAAGACTGGTGAAGTTGCATCATTTCAGGTGGTAGTCAGACTGCTAAAAATCGGCAGTTGAAATTGGTTGTTAGGAAACTTGATCACTACATCCTTCCCCTCATCTTTTGACTGTTGAACATCAGTCATGCTGTTAAGTGAATCTGGCTGTTTAGCATTATATTGCTATTTATTCTTCTCGAATGTCATTGAGGAGTTCAACATGATCACAGAAGTTGCTAGACCTGTCAAATATTTTAAAAATATATTTTTTTAATTCTGCAAGATATTTTATTTTTATATAAAAAAATACTAATGAGTATAAAGTGTATAGTATCAGATTCTGATTTTTGTGTCTTGCTCTCTCTCTCTTTCTCTCCATATGCAGTTTCGATGTGGACAATGGCACGTCATCAGGTCGCAGCCCCCTGGACCCAATGGCCAGCCCGGGCTCAGGCCTCATCCTGCAGGCCAATTTTGTCCACAGCCAACGGCGAGAGTCGTTCCTCTACCGCTCCGACAGTGACTACGACCTCTCGCCCAAGTCTATGTCCCGAAACTCCTCCATTGCCAGTGACATGTGAGTGCACGGTGTCTTTTGCTTCCACCTGAACCTCCATAAAATATACCCAAACGCTTTCTATTGAACGTGCTAAATAATTTTTTCTGCCTTTCTGAATCTGTGTCATGGCTGGACATTTATTCGACCAGGTCTTAAAGCTGCCACTAGCTTTGGCCCTGGTGGGAAGTGTGCATGACCAACAGCTGATTGTGGGGAGTCACATCTATTCTTAGCCTAAACTAAGTGGTCAGTCACAAGGTGGCCACAAGCCCATTTTCGGTGACTCTGATGTATTACCAATTTGTGCGCTGCATTTAATCTGTTTATGTTCTGCGTACGGGTGATCATTTGTCTTTGATAATACTAACGCCCTATTGCCTTACTTTAGTAGAACACACTCTACACAAACCAGCTTGCATCTTCTGGGTCAGTGTATATGTTGATACTGCATTCCTCATTTACCACACAATGGGGGCTATCCAGTTACATGTACTGTACACTTAGTGCTACAGGAAATAAAAATATTGACCGAAAACATAGCATTTCGATCCAGGAAAGACAAATAGACAAAAGAATGAAAGATAATGTCCTGTGGTAACTTTAGACTTCCTTCTCACTGCTGCTTTTTGCTCTGGAGTATTAAAGCAATGACCCTTCCTTGTCTTACACCCACTATCCAGTTACAGCATTAAAAAACATTATTACAGGTATATTCTTTAATCCTTTATGTGTCATTCTTTCATATCTTTCTTTCTGCTGATTTGAATATACAAGGAAACTTGAGATAGCTATCAGGACAAAACATGTTCTAACAGCTCTTTTTATGAAATTATTAATGATACAGTTTCACAATCAAGTTAAACTTGTGAAACATTAAAATTGCATGTTTCCTAATGTGCTTAACAAAGAGACATTTCTCAAAGGAAATTGTTTATTCAAAACAGACCTAGGATAGCCCGTTTGTGACCCATAAAGGCTTTAAAGTTAAGTAAAAGGTGAGCAACCATCACCTAACTCATTCAGCCGTCTTTACTCGAAATGCCTTCTGTTTGTCTTGCGATAGGAGCACATGACAAGCCTGTGTCCCTTCTGACTTTGCCAGGCATGCTCTGAGGTCAGCAGGATTCTGACTCAAAGTTTACTGGTTAAAATTCCTTTAGCTGAAATTAAATGAGTAATGCTCTCCACTCCTGTAACAATGCCCACTGAGATGCCCTTGAGCAAGGCTCCACCTACTTCAGGAGCCATGTGTCCAAACGGGGGCAATCAGTGAAGCAAAGTCAGAAACATGCCCAGCTGACTTTTCCCTGGATAAATAAACGTCAGTGAAAATATGAAATAATGATTGCCTAGGGGATATAGTTGAGAGCAGAGGAGGGGATGAATAAAAAGAGAGGGAAAGGACATCGAGGAACTGTGACTGTGTGAGGGACATTTCTATACAGCAAGCGTAAAGACAGCTTGTGTGTTTTACAGTGTCCTTGCTACCTTACAGCACAGTGTACAGAGACATGCCCAACAATAAATCCCTTGAGATCTCTTACTGAAACCTTAAACTGTTCTGAAACTAAAGTTTTATACATTGTGAAGTAGGGCCTCAGCTGGTAGCTGATGTGATGAGTCAACATGTCACTGTGATTGAGTGCATCACAGACACTGAAACTAATCTAATGTGATGACCCACGCTCTTCTCTCCCCCTCCCTCCTTGACCTTTTCAGAACATGAGGACACTTTGTTGTCAAATGTCTATATACTATAGATCTGCATCTAACATTAAAGCCGCTCTCTTTGTGTCTTTCAGTCATGGTGACGATATGATTGTAACGCCATTTGCACAGGTGAGAGCTTGAGCCATTTTTTTGTATTGTCTTTGTGTTTTACATGGGTCATAAGTTGATGAATACTGTATGATTTAGTCCTAATCTATCACGTTTCCCTTCAGGTTCTTGCCAGCTTGAGAACTGTACGAAACAACTTTGGTGCATTAACTAACCTACAACAAGAGAGAGCATCCAATAAGTAAGTAGCCAAATTTGCAAAGATTCACAGTTTTGTTTTTTTTTTGTTAAGCAGAAATGAAATCTGTCATTGTGGGAGGAGTGACTGTATTACAGACAACAATGGTCAACATGCCAGCACATCAGAATATTTGATCAGTCCCTTTATGACTAAGATGCAGTGACTCCAGGTCCAATGCTCACTCAGTCTAGCGTTGCTCGCCCTCTGCTGTTTGTATTGAGTAGTACAACAACAATAGCAATAGTTTGTAAAGGTACCCTCAGCTACAGTGCTCCCAACATGTGTAGATATAAGTGGGGGGAAATGGGAGAATGGTGCTTCCTTACTGCAAAGAGTCGTATAACGAGTTTGAAATGAAACACATTGAGGTAAACTACAGATCGTATTGTTTTGGGAAGGAAATGTCTCAGTGTGTGTTTGTTTCCCCCATGACAGGAGATCACCCATGTGTAACCCACCACCTATCACCAAGACCACATTTACAGGTATGTGGTAGCAAAAGCAGCATAATGACTTGTGTCCTCGATGTGTGTGTACGTGTATGTGTGATGAGATGTGAGGTCTGGGAATCAGGAATAGGTTTTGCCATAGAAAACATCAGTTCTATTGTTAGCATTAGAGACACTTTAGTATTTTAGCATTTAGAAGCAGTATATAAACATTATATAAATGGTTTGTTACTCACTTTAATGTTTTCATAAGTAGTGTTTAATAATGTTTTTGTCAACAACTATAACTTCCCGGTGGGACACATAAGGGAGGCTGGTGTATAAACAGATAATGAATGAAAATATAGTAAAACACAGTTGTAATACTATAAAATATATCTTCATAAGAGAAGTTATAATTGTTGACAAGTACTGTACATTAATTAATAAACACTTTCAAATGTTCTTGCATCTGCTTACAACTACATTATAGTGTATTATAAACAATTTATTATTTTTTATGTACTGCTTGTAAATGCAACATAGGGGGACTTAAAGTAAAGTGTTGGTGAAGTACTGGTAGTAGTAGCAGTATGCACTCTTAACTTAAAACTGAATCTTTAAATAGATCAAAACTGATATAAAGGACACTGGTGTTGTTATAGCGGTGTGTTTTTCTGTTGTAAGTTGTCAGCATGGCTGTGATGAGGGGCTGGAAAACACAGACAAGCTGTGCTGGGAGCCAAGGAACATAAACATAATATGCAACACAGTCAGAAATATGGACGACATATTTTTTAGAGAATTGGTTCAATTGGAGCAAAATAATGAACAACATAAAAAAGGACAGTATAAACTGGTAAACCAAGACCAATTTTGTCCCTGTCAGTAGCTGTTGTTTTACTATTTTCTATAACGTCTGCATAGGCGTGGTCGGTTATGGATATAATATGTTTGTATAGCTAAGATGCTGTCAAATCTTTGGTCAATTTCTGGAAATATAATAACAGTAACAGTAAAAAAAACAGGTTGTTCGCTTATGAACAAATGCTCAGTTTCTGCTTTTATTTGGTACTTTTGCAAGTGGACATGTCAAACCCATCCAATGTATATGGACCATTACAGACAGTTTGTGTATATATTCCACAGAGCAGCTTTTTAGTGCATGTTAACCCTCCAGATCCTCATGTTGTCATTCAACTTTGTTTGGCAATCTTTTCCTTGAATTAACATTCCAGTTTTCTTCATATAAAGCTTGATGGTTAAAGGTAAACCAATTTATTTAATCTATATTACCTCTACATGTGAGTTAGGATAGAGACAAGCCATTAGACTTCCATGTTTATGCATTTCATCCATAACCATAGACTTATCAACGCTTCAATAATGGACTGTGAGGCCCTAAATATAGTCATACCTGACTTGGATAGTCTGATGTGCTGTAACCACTAGACAGACAGTGTTGACTGCAAAACCTGTCTGGTCTACTTTGAGAGTTTTTTTGTTGTGAGGAGGACATGGCACAGACAGTCTTAGATGGCTAGAATAGACTTGTCCTTGACAGCCACTTTGCTTTTAGCAGTATCAATGGCTGTAACCTAGCTGGTGTTTGCAGGAGGGACCATATAACCTCTACCATTAATAAATCATTTTACTGTGTTGTGTTTTGTTTAGAAAATTATCCCTAATGCATTTTTGCAGAGACCCATATAATCACATAAACATGCACATTCATGCATATTGTAAAGGGGGGTCAAAATGTTTATTTTTTATTATTATTATTATTATTATTACAAGCGCAAAAGAGAATAAGAAATACTCAAATACCCAAATTTGCTTTCATACACATCTGAAAAAGATCTGTCTAGACATTCCTCCCCAAGAATCACACTCCTGATACATAACCTGCTTATATATGAGGAACTGGTGACATTGTGCTATATTTAGAACACAATCATACTGGTGCACAGCCATTATGGGCCCTGCCATAAACTGGTGACAGCTGTGAGTCATGAGCATGATTGTTTGAGAGTATTGACTACTAGTATTGACCAGGCGGAGACTAAGACATCTTGCAGATAAAGACAATGAAGGAAGTATAATTAATAGTAACTCAGTAAGTCAGTCAGGGATAGAATACTAGTGAATTAAATAAGGATTACATTTGGGCTTCTTTGCTCTTTTTCTACTTTTCTATCAATCCTCATCCTTGCCCGCTTGTAAATGCATTTTGCTGTCATCTGTCATTGACTTACTGTTCAAATAAAATGATTGTTGAATCATCTTTTAGCAGCAGTTCTGTGACCTTTCGCCTATTGTGGGTGATAATAGATGCCAGTGAAAGCTAAAGAGAGAGACACTGATTCATAATCATTCAGCATAAGACTAGCAGAGCATATTCCTTTAACATTTACCATCCCATATACTTAATCCAAAATGTTCAAAGAGTTTTACAAATGTTTGATTTGTATTCTGCATATAAAGTTACTGCTCTGAATGACTCTATCTTTCCCTCTCTCCTTGACATTGCATCTTGTACTTTAAATGGAAACAACAGGGCTTAAGGCACTTAGGAATAATATGAGGTCCTAATAAATAAATAAATAGGCCTAGGCCTTCTAAAAACTATTAAAGAACATTTAAAGAGATGGACAGTTCATTCTTTATACATATAGGGGCAGAGTGGAGGTATTAAAGAGGAATATTTAACCAATATTGTCCTTCCTCGTTTTAACCATACCATTTAAATTCCCACAACATTGGTTTAAGGACATCAACAGTTTATTTTGAAGCTCCATGTGGAGGGACAAAAATTGAATAAAACCACATGAGGATGAGCAATGAATCAGAGTAAAACTTAACATCTTTAAATAGGAACATTTAAAAAATAATCATTATATTGGCAAATTAAACATGTTGTACAGATACATGTAGTATCTTAGAGGTTTATCTTGTAAAACAAATAAAAAATACTATCTTAAAATTTAACTTAAGCTTCTGAATATCCAAGCGTTTGGGCTGATGCATGATAAAATTAAAAACATGCGAATTATCTCATTAATTGAAATCGCATCAGTATTATTTCTTAGCAGTTCAGCCTCTCTTCTCTTTCCTTTCCTATGCATTTTTCTCCATCCTCCTCCTCCTCCTCCTCCTCCACCTCCTCACAGTCCGACTTCACTGTCGAGCTGTTCCGGTACATAGTTTGGCTACAGCCCTGCGTCTGTGCAGCAGAGTGGCCTCTCCGAGCGCCGGTGTCTGATGTCGCACTAAGCATGAGAAGAATGTCATTGACGTCAGTGCAGTTGCTGTCAGAAAGAGTAGCACCCCAGCCACTGACACCACACCAGGGAGAGAGACAGAGAGAAAGGGATACTGAGAGAAAGAAAGAGGAAAGAGACAAAAAGGAGACAAAGGAGGGAGGAGGAAGGATGCTTAGAGATCAGCGGAGGAAACGAATAGTGTGGGAGAGGACGGGGACTAATGGAAGGAGGGAGGGAGAGATTTGTCAAAGACAAAAAAGCAGGAGAAAAGGGATATTGTTGAGAATTGGAGGTGACAAAAGAGGTTTATAGATGGTCAGTGATCATGCTTATACACTAAATAGTCCTGCATGGAAACAAAAATGGTGTGCGTGCTTGCAAAAATAATACACAATACAATATTATAATGAATCACTCCAAATTGTGATAGCCCTTTGAAATATTCAGGAGCTATATAACTACACATGCAACCAGAGCAGTTAAGGGCATTTACTTATTATTATTTAAATTGTCCCAGAATAAAGGGAAAAAGCAGCATTTTTATCATTTAAGCCTTAATAAAGCACAGTATTTTTCCAAAGGCTTTAATACAGTCTAAATGCTAACTGTGTTAAGCAGATATGGCATCATGTGATTAAATTCGGTCCTTGTGTGTTCTAATCTACCACTGTTTTCTCTGCCAGTGTAATTGAATTACAGCTAAAGTGACCCCTCTCCCAGATCACATACCCTGTGCTCATATTAAAAGCCTGTGCTTTCCCAAATTAGTCAAGGCATCAATATTAATTGGCTTCTGACAAGGTGACATTTTCTTTTAACATGGCTGACTTTGAGAGGGGCATGTCTTCAATTTCAAATAAAAAAGAAACTGAAGGATACTTGGGACGTAGGGCGTGTGACGCTATACCATCTTTACCATAACGTCAGCCATCTATTTGTTTACCTCTCTGTTTGGGTGTATTTGTATGCTGAACACATATGAGCATGCATGCACACACAGCGCGGGGAGCTCCCAGCTCTGGCTTCACTCCTTTATCACTCCAGTCCATGATTTGTTACTCTCCCTTCCCCATCCACAGTGCAGTCCTCTCAGGCTTTAGGTACAGCTTGGGGAGAGCAGCACGTTTGGCTACCAGGGACGCCGGAGCAACAGCATCCCACCCCCTATGCACACAGCATCTATAGGAAACACTATCCAGCACACACACAGCACTGGATTATACCCTTTGCTTCCCGGATATCATGGATTTTTTTTATTGGCAGAAAGGCTAAGGAGACAAAATCATAATGTGTTATGGTTAGCATTTCGTGTGGTGTGCGTGTGTATGCATGTGTGTGTCTGTTGGCGTCTGTGTGTGTGTGAGATGTATTTGTTAACCGTGTCAGGATGCCGTGAACAATCTTGTGTTTGTTCCGTGCTGGACAGTACTGACATGGATCTTGACTGGTTCTCTCTCTGAGTCTCTCACTGGATCCTCTTTTCCACCGTCCCTGTCTTCCCTCCATCTCTCCTATGGCAGACATGGGCCTGCTAAGCAGACTGCTGTTCATCCTGCTACATGACTGGAATTACATCTCTCTTATGAATGACAGCCTAAACCTTATACACCTAGATCGCTGACTGTGATATGTGTGCTGTGTATGGGAGATAGTAAGTAAGTCTGTCTGTGTGAGATTTCTGTTTTTTTTTGTTTTTTTTTGCTGTTGCTCCTCTTGCCCCGTGGGTTACCCCTGTATTCTCTGCTGTGATTTTCTCACTGTTAACATTGATTTGGATGCCCAGAACTGACTCAGGGTGGCGGTTTGCCATCCATCACCTGCCACTGTACTCCCTGGGATTGTATCCGACTTACTCTTAAAAGGAGGAATCCAGGATTCGAACTGTAGGACTGCACTGGAGGTTTCTTTTCTCCAAGGGAATCAGTGAGCTTTGCTACAGCTGACCTGTGACTGCCCATCTGTGGGTTAAGATACAGGACAACAAGGCCCTACGCCCAGGCCCGCACAGCTGGCCCACCTGTCCAGTATGAAGAGTCACCCATGTGTCTTCTCGGGGTATCCCAGCTTAGCTGTATGTGGGGTGGGAGACCCCGGGCCCGGACCGTCCACTAGCCCTCTGAAGCGGGCCCTTACTGACCCCTTGCCCTCCTGTCTTGCCCCTGCAGAGGAGGCCTACCAGAAACTGGCTACTGAGACCCTGGAGGAGCTGGACTGGTGTTTGGACCAGTTGGAGACGTTGCAGACAAGACACTCAGTCAGTGAGATGGCCTCCAATAAGGTAAGAATAACAAAAAAAGTTTACACCAACTTGTTGAGAGAAAGCTTTCATCTTATTTGGTTTTAATTCTGGAGGCCAAAATATTGATCTAGCTATTAGTATTAGTAGTATTGATATACTATAGCTTTTGTTTTTTGTTTTTTCAGACTAATTATATGAATACACTGCCTGTGTTATTTATTTAAACATGTTCAGAAGCTGCAACCCAGGATTCACTGTAGTGTGTTTTTTGTGGCTGATGTGGACAGAATGTGCTTTGGTTTGAATGTGGCATATATAGTGTGTAAATACTATATATAGTTTAGAGCATCGTTACAGGTATATGTGATGCAGAAGTATATATACTGATCTTTACCCAAGGTTACACTATTACGGTATATACTGTATATATCCAGTGTTTGTTGCAGGTTACAGAATTTATTTGTGGTTGTCTAAAAATCTGACACATGAATTGTCTGCAAACAGCACTGCATTCACAGGTTAACTTCAGATAAGGGAGGACATCTTTAATAAACTGCTCATGAATAGCAGACTTTTTAATCAATTCACGCATAGGGTACAGCATTCAGCCTCAGCATTCAGTCAAAGTATGTTTATTGCTGAATGGCAGGCCAAACTGATGGGCAGCACAATTTTATAAAAATGACCAGGAGCAGATAGATCAATACATTATAGGTTGTTGATTTGATCGATTTTAACGTGTTTAGTATAGTTTTAAATTAACATTACCTCCTCTATGTGTGACCTGCTTTTTTGCGATCAAACCTGTCTCCCTGTTCATTTGTCAAGTATTTATCAACCCATAGTAGTTAGTATTTGAGTCTGAGGAGCTCCCCTTACCACAGTCATCATTTGGTTGTCACATGAGCTGTATATATTATGTGCTTTGATGCCTTTTTAGCACTCAGCCGTCAAAGTGCACATTAAACTGTTTGTGTTGTATTTCTTACGTGTGTTACTGATAGCATCGTCATGCAGGCACGGAGTTGCGCTGTGAGTGTGCTCAGTTGCCTCCTGTGTGTGTGTGTGTGTGTGTGTGTGTGTGTGTGTGCGTGCGTGGAGGCAGGCTGCTGCGCCGCTTTGAATGCTGATCAGCTCTGGGCTCTGGTGATGTCACACGCTGTGATGTCACGCGAGGGGGGTGGGGTGGGGGGAGGGGGTTGGACCAAGAGGAGAGGCAGGGAGGACAGACAGACAAAGGAATTACACGAACGCACACACTCACCGCTGATGTTACCACAATCACATGCATGACCAGGACATCTACCTCATTTAAAAGTGAAAAGATAAAAAAAAACAAAAAAAAAAAACTGCTTCACCATTGCTCACCAGCACAGCTACCTCTGGTTGTCATGGCAACAGCCACAGGCCCAACCAGCCTCGCTCCAGCAACACACATATCATAAGTAATCCAGTCACTACATCTCCCACACATAGCCATTACTTTATGTCTGTGTCCTGCAGACTTTCATTTATCAGCACTCAACATAAGCCTTAATTCATCAATGAAGGAAATTATATTAGAAAGAAACAATAAAATGGAATTCCCTTGATGTAAATTGAATTAAATAACAGCTAAATCTGCTCCTCATTTCCTCTGAATGTTATGTTCGGGGTCATCAGTGAAAATCACCACCCACAGTAGTGCTTTAGTGTGTCCTCCTAGCAGTCACATTGCATTGCTGCTGGTGGTTTGCATTTGCTTTGTGGAAGCATTACATTTCCTTCTGCCTACATCATTCACCAGAAATGACCTCAATTTAGATTTTGACATAACCTGGGAAAATAATGCATGTCACCTCTGAATATCAGTTTTCTCAAAGTTACTTTATTAAGCCCAGGAGCTGCTATAACAGTAGGTCAAACAAGGTGACTTACCTGTTTGCCCTGAAGCATGTCACACCAGGGAGGTGACATGTTCACTATTATTATTGTTGTAGCAGTACTGACACAGAAACTGATATACATACTCAACAACAATGCTTATTTTCAATTCAGTATACTTAATTTCTATGTAATACACTAGGTAGACTATAATAGTGGTCCAAAACTAATAAAATGTGTTATATCTAACATAATCTTTTCTATAAATGCATCTATCTTAAGATGGTCATTGCACTGGTGCTTTATCTGGTGGTTCTAGCTTAGGATGTTACGTGTCCACCCTTTGTGTGCGTGTAGGTGTTTCTGAAATCAGCAGCTGGTCTTCCTCTGGGTCTGCTTCAGGAACATTGTGTGCTGGTCAAGTTTGCCTTTTCATGATCTGATCATTTCCAGAGGTAACGTTGTAGAAAAAGGCAGATATTCTTAATGACTGCTTGCTGCATGCTTGGACCCACTTAAGGGGTCGAAAGAGTAGTTTTTAGTGAAGATTGAACTGTACAGTGTTTTGGTTGTGTCATGATCCGGATTGTTAGCAGCCTCTGTTGACCCCTTGGCTCTGGGATCAGGCAGTAACAGGTCAAATGTCAAAAAGGATCCCTTTCTTCCTGACACCAATGTTTCATAAGGACTGATTCTTGTTGCGCGAGGAGTGATGCGATAGCTGAACAGGAATCTGGATAATTTTCCCCAGGAAGTGTCACTTTTCATTTTACTTAACCCTGCCTCAAAGGCACTGCTCTATCTGCAAGTGTATTTGAAGGGGGGTCAAAGACTACACTGGTGAATATCATTCATTTTCATAGATGCCTCAAATGTAGTGCTTTTGAAATGTGGTCAAAAAGATATGAGCCGCTCAGTTCAGTATAGATGATCGTTGGACACCCATTCAAATACTTGTGGAGTTTCTTAATTCAAAACACACCAGTCAAACTTTTAAAGCTGCAGCTCTCAGTAGGAAACAAACAGAAAGTTGTATGTCAGCACGCCCACTATACTGATTAGAATGGCTGTTTGCATATCTCCATTGTTAGTTTAATGTATTTATCTTTGCATCTCTCTTTCTGTTATTTGTTTTTGTTTATATACCACACTGGTGTGTTACCCCTTACCATTACCGTTTAGCTGTTTATAATGGTACCTACCCACGTACTGTATAGATTTTACTCTCCACATTTGGTTCAGATCATGAATGGACAGCAGACCTCCTTCTCACAGTCAGTGGTACATTCATTGAAAACAGTAGCAGCAATTACAGTGTTCCTGCTATCTCTGTAGTCTGCAGAGAGGGGGCGTCTACCACCAGAAGAAATGTGTAATGTGAGGAAGGAACAAATACAACAGAGATCTGAAGGTGTCATGGGCTATATACAGCAGGGAATGGATATTTTTGGTCACTCCGCCAAAGACCAAATTACACACAAGTCACAGCTAAGCTTGGTGTGACACTTTCCAATTTTTACCCAATAGTTTGTGTTCACACCTCTTGGCTAAGCTATCAATATGTGTGTGTTCTATATTTGTCTGGCGGAGAGAGGGAGTTTGAGTGGATAGGAGGGGTGTCCGTGGGCGTTATATTTGTGTATATGCTTCTGCAGGGAATAAACTGTGTGTTTCTGTGTGTGTGTGTGTGTGTGTGTGTGTGTGTGTGTGTGTGTGTGTGTGTGTGTGTGTGTGTTTGTGTGTGTGGTGGGCCTGTGCTGGCCTGCTTGGCTCGGAGTCAATCAAAGCTGCTGGATCTCAGTTAGCCCGTTGTCTCATCTGCTCCGGCGTAGCTGTAAATTACTCACAGTGCGGGGCTGGCTGTAGGGGTGGGGGGGTGTAAAGTAAGCAGAGAGAGGTTTGGTCCCTTTTCAATCCTTGTAGCCACTGGACCATCACAGACACACAACACCATATATATGCACATGTGCGCTCACAAACCCACCAAGTAAAAGAATCCCAGGTTGGTAGACCAACAAGACTCGTGATTCAAGATTCAACTTTTTTTTGCACAGAATTTAAAGTTGATTTTTCAACTTTAAATCATCTTCTTTTCATCAGCTTACCTGCTTACAGCTATACCTGTACTTAATTCTTTATAATGTATTGTAATTCTGTCCTGCAGAGAATCACCTGAATTTGCGGCTCCCCTCAGCTTTACAGAGCTTCATAGCAGGTTTCGGTTAATTGTTCAGCTGCCTGGCCCCCAACTTTACTGTTTTGGGTCACTCTCACCAGCTCAAAGCATTGTTGTCGCCCGCAGCAGTAAGCTGTACCCACTGTACACTACAGGCTCCAAAGGTCAGACGGACACAGTAAGAGACTAGCAGGTAAACATAGTGGAGCATTTAGCAGCTCGAGCCAGATTTCCCTCAGGAGTTGGAAGAGACCAAAAACAGAACTAAAAGTGAGCAAATATTAGATGGCTGGAAGGCGTTGACATCAAAACCTGTTTCTGCTGCCCCCAGGTGGCCAAAAAATCAGCAGTTAAGCCCTGTGTATCAAAGCGTGCTACGCTTTATCACTAAGGATACATTTCAGTCCACCATTGCTTTCTTTATTTCAACGTTAAATAAACTTCCTTATTGTCAAGAGGGTTGTGTGGTTTGTCAATGTGTTTTGAATGGTGAGTGGTTGTCAGGGTTGCTTGTTCTTGTATTTTATTTGTCATAATCTCATGTCGCCTTTTGTCACCTTACCTTTTTATTTTAATTTTTGATTGTCGGTCGTCTGTTTGGTTGTCTGTAAGGTCTCACTTGATGATATAATGTTCAAACGACAGATAATTAAGTGCTGTTAAATTACTGGCAACAGAAATGGCTGCCAGAGACATGGAATATATTCATGAAGTATTAAGCATAGTTACACACTTTTTGTCTTCAATTTATTTCATAAGGGGACCATTCATACTGTTATTGATAGGAAAATTCAATTAAAACTCCTCCTTCAAAAAGATTTGATCCTTGTTTCCAACTAGTAACAACCTCTTGAGCTCAGTAACACACACAGCAGCCTGTGCTTTCAGTTTCTCTCCTACTGAGCCCACTTCAGATGACTGTGACGCTCATTCTTTTGCAAGATTAATTGTTTCTTGTGTGTTTTCATCATGTCATCAGTGATGTTACTGTGACTCACCTCCCATGAATACTGGAAAGCTGACCTCGGTTTTTCAATATTGTGTCATGTTGGATGAGGTAACCTGTGCTTGTACATCATATTGCACAAAAGGCTAGGTCACTCAACACGCAAACACGTACACACACGTACTATTGCATGGTATCTAAATATGTCTTGCACAAAAAACGAACATGTACTGTATGCACACACACATGCATACATACACACACACACACACACACACACACACACACAATAACATCCCACTGCACTGCAGGAATGGAAGGAAAGGGAAAGGGTAGATTTTCCACTGACTGAAATCCCAGCCAATCACACAGCAGGTGACCTCAACTCTGTTCCAATCCAAGCCAATCAGAGGTGATGATGAGCTCACACTTATCCCATATCTGGGCCCTGATTTGCTGCTGTTGTGTGACACAGTGAGAGAAGCAGCCTGTGCTCTTCACATGGGAGCCTGTGCCGTACACACAGAAGCAGGCAGGCAGTCAGGCAGGCAGCCAGCCCTGTTTGGGAGCTGTTGACAGAAACATTTTTGCTGTCCTGGTGCTTTGGCATCTACCGAGCATCCGCACCATCATCAATTATTCACCACCTCAGCAGTGTGTCGTTTTATCCGAGTGTATTTGTGTGTGAGTGTGTGTGAGTGCCTATGTGCACATGTCAGTGTGTATCACAG
Organism: Lateolabrax maculatus; assembly: GCA_031216445.1. Taxonomy (NCBI): domain Eukaryota; kingdom Metazoa; phylum Chordata; class Actinopteri; order Acropomatiformes; family Lateolabracidae; genus Lateolabrax; species Lateolabrax maculatus. The sequence continues at coordinate 11,117,286 of CM062217.1, forward strand.
CGTGTGTGGTCACGATATGCTCTCATCGGATTTTTGGGGAGCCACGTTTTCACCGCTCTTCTCTCAGAATCTGCTTTTCCTCTCTGGCTCCTGAAACATGGGCTCGTTTCTGTGGATATTCCTCAGGACAGGAACATGATACTTCATTTTTGGACTCTGTACTGCAGATTTACATCGAACCTCTTCAGGTTGAGGTTCTTTACTTGTCAGACCTGCGGACTGTTTTTGTTTCACTAGCTGTCTAGTGCTTTTGTCATTCGAACTGTATTTTAAGGCTACAAACCTGTACCTTTCTGTTTGTGGATCTATTTTGTTAATTTTTCAAAATGCCTGAAGCAAATTACCTGCTCTCTGTGTCCTGGGGATATATAAAGGTAAGATGTGGTCTCAGATTAGTGTATTTGAATTAATTATCCAGGTGTTTTTTCCTACAACTATTTGAATGTGTTTGTTTAAATTAATTTCCAGAGAGTCGAAGTGTTTTTTGTAACGGCCGTTAATCGTTGACACGGTTTGGGATGGAGGGTTATATGACCACAAACAAAAGCACATACCATATATAGCTCCTTGCCAATATGTCGCCCATGGAACAATGCTTCATAGGGCTGTCATATCTGGATCCATCATCCATTTTGATGTATCTGTGATAGAAAGAGCTGATGGTGCTTGCAATGTACTTTGAAAGATGTAGACATGGCTGGAAAGAAGAACACACGTAGTTACATTTTTAAGTGAGTTTGGATTTAAAAGCACAGACATTTTTTTTACTACTGTACACTGTTAATTGCTAAATACTCGTCGGTTATTTCATGTTTTTAATACCACACAGGCTCTCTTAGATGGAATTAAACAGCAACTCCTAGACATCTGTGAAGACTTTTTTTAGGTCAGCAATCCTCTGGGGAGTTTTTGCTCCATATTTTTTGACGTAATGAGGGGCGCTTTTTTATGTTAACCACAAAAATATAAAAGCAAATATCTTAAAATTTTCTTTAATTTTGCATTGACCATATCTCACTGTAATTTCCTTATTTTTTTAATAGTTATTTGTAATTTAAATACAGCTCTACCGGACATGTATTTGTTTCTTTTCTCCTCTTCTGGCTCTAATTACCTGACAAAAACCCCACTACAGATTGTTTTTTGCCTATTGTGTCTTCATTTTAAAAAGCCACCCAATGAATGCCCGTGGGTGTTATTCAATGGGATGTCAATACACAATTGCGCAGTAAGGTCTCTGCAGTGCTGTAATGGTGTATTCTAAGTGATCAGTGTTGATTTATATATTAAATCAATATACATACATTATGCATTTTGACTGAAGCCAGAATAATTCAGACAATACAGCAACATTGTTCCATTGGTTTTGGATTTGCAATATGTTAGTAACTGTGTTGTTTGCAACCACTTTGGAAAATACCTGATTTCAAGCGTTCTCCTCCACATCAATCAGTTAGGTCTTGAAATCAAAAGCTACATTTGGGTCTGCCACTCCAATTAGTGTAGGCACAGGAGAGTGAAGAGTGAATGGGGCGAGGGAGAGGCAGAGAGAAGCAGTGTGGCTGAGAAAAAATGAAAAATGAAAGAAAGAAACTGGGGAAATGGGTTACTGATTACGTACATCCCTGGCAGTAGCCCTGTGACCTGCTGTGTGTGTGTTTGTGTGTATGTGTGTTACACAAGAAATGGTGACATTCCTAGGTGCCGCTCCTGTGATGTGACTGTAAATTTCAACAATGTGTCATTCAAAGGTGTCAGTCCATTTCAATTAAATTATTTGATTTCTTCACCGGCATCATGGAAATTTGTTTTCAATAAAATAGAATGTTTTGTCTAAGTGGCCTCATACTGCAGGTGCCTCATACTTTTTTCTTTTGCCTCAAACATATTAAGAGAACATGTATAGACAAATGAGCATAGTTTATTTAGCTCTTGAATTGTGTTTGCAGTTTCTGTGCATTATTTGGGTAATATTTATTTAAATATCGTACCTCTGAAGATCTACTTAAGACTGTGAAACCCCTCATCTGTGTGTGTGTGTGTGTGTGTCCCTCTTTCAGTTCAAGAGGATGTTGAACAGGGAGCTGACTCACCTATCAGAGATGAGCCGCTCTGGGAACCAGGTGTCTGAGTTCATCTCTAGCACCTTCCTGGGTGAGTGATGACAAGAAGATTGACTCACTGGTTTGGATTTTTTTTTTTTTTTTAAATGACATCACTTAATTTTTCTAAAACTCTGTTTAAACTGCCATAACTATTAATCTCCTAAACAAAGTGTTTTTACTTTAACTGGGATGTAGTAGTACCATCGTATCAAATTCAGCTTCTATTTACAGGAAGAAAACAGGTTGAATCACTACAACATAAAGCCAAAATAAAAGTGTGCAACAAAACACTTCATCATCCTCATACTCACCTTCCACTTGTGTTTCACTGCGTCTCTACAGACAAGCAACATGAAGTGGAGATGCCATCCCCTCAGACGCAGAAGGAGAAAGAGAAGAAGAACAAGCCCATGTCTCAGATCAGCGGGGTGAAAAAGCTGCAACACTCCTCCAGCCTCACAAACTCTAATATCCCTCGCTTCGGAGTCAAGACCGAGACAGAGGATGAACTCGCTAAGGTGTGTTTATGCGTCCTGACAACTGGACTGTGCAGCATCTAAAATAAATTACACAGTCACATAAATACAGTGAACTCTATCTGAAATGTACTTTGGTTGGAGATCAGGTAATAACGAAGGAAAAATGGAGGATGCTTTATTTCTAATTTTGTCTCTAATTTCTTTTTCAGGAGCTGGAGCATGTGAATAAATGGGGCCTTAACGTTTTTAAAATCTCAGAGTTCTCTGGGAATCGGCCACTGACAGTAATGATGCACACAATATTCCAGGTAACGATAATCACTTCCTCTTTTTGGCTTAATCTTTCTCTACGATTCAATGCTTGTTGAATCCTGAAATTGTTTTGACAATAAACTCCCTCTTGTGTTTTCTGGTTTGTAGGAGAGAGACTTGTTAAAAACTTTTAAAATTCCACTTGACACCTTTATAACATACCTGATGACCTTAGAAGACCATTATCATGGCGATGTGGCCTACCATAACAACATTCATGCTGCTGACGTCACCCAGTCAACTCATGTGCTGCTATCCACCCCCGCCCTCGAGGTGAGGCACATGTACACACACACACAAAGCAAATGAACACACTTACACATAGGCACAGACATATACACGTACGCACAAACAAGCAGCCTACGCTTCCACAATCAGCTTCAATCAAACTCCTGCTCAAAGTCCAATCAATGACTCTTACTTGCAAGGATATTTTTGTCCAACGATTTGATTCTCTCATCAATACCCTCCCTCCTCCCCCTGTGTGCTTGGTTCTTTTCTTCCAGGCTGTGTTCACAGACCTCGAGATCCTAGCTGCCATCTTTGCCAGTGCAATTCACGACGTGGACCATCCAGGAGTCTCCAACCAGTTCCTCATCAACACCAGTGAGTCTAAATATGGCTCTGTCTTAGCAGCTACGTCAGTGGCTCAGCCGTGTCATTAGTGCGTATTCATACACACATACAACACATACACACTCACAGTCTGATACCCAGGTGGGAACATGCACACTGTGGTGTCTGCCTCACTAGCACACACACATACACACAATAGCATATAGTATAGCATTCGGATGCCAGAAATGTTCAAAACAGAACACATGCACATACATAGACATTATTTGCTTGCACGCATGCACATGTTCACCAGCATGTGTGTTTAAGTCACGTGTGATGGCTTTGACTTGTGATTCCAAGGCAAAGGAGTTCAGAGGAGATCAATATTGTCCTCAGTAGTAACCCTTTCCTGTAACACAACATCCATCAGGCTAACATGTTCTCAGAAAAAAAAACATCTTCCCAAAGACAACCTTTGTTGTTGGGGTAACAAGGTAAGATAGAAGTAAGGCCTCCCAAATTACAAAAATTACAACATCAAACGTTAATAAATAAAATCATATTTTCTCATTTACCTCTTGTGATATACTACCATGCCGACAGCTTCAGGTTTTGGTTGTGAGGTATCCATCATTCCAATTACTGCCTCCACCCCACTAAAATGATAGGAATCAATCACAAAATCAAAAATCACAAAGACAGATATTAAAATCTGGGAAAAGAGAAGCAAAACTGCATGACTAGATACCACAGAGGGTTGTGGGTTCATGGTGTTGTGTTCGTAACTGAAGTGTCCTCAAGGAATAGACTGAACCCCTACTATCTCTCTGCTCTAACTGACTCACTCATGGCTGGAGGTGCAACAAATATTGCAATTTGGAGGAAAACACAAACAATTAAAGTTTATATCCACTGGGTATCGCTTTAAACAGCCATTCTAGACACCATTGCAAATGTGAGAGTATTAGTAATACCTTATCAGAACTGAAAAGACACTGCACAGTTTCAGACACTAAACACACAAAATGTGTTGTGCTTCCCATAAACCCAAATAGGGAATCCCTGCTGTAAAGGCAGTGTGAGTCATTCTAGTTAGGAGCCACCAGAATGATCTTCTGTCAGCCACAGAGCAACAGAGCAGGATCGCCTTTCTCCCTTCTGCTGCTCTGTTCCACTGTGGCCAAGACTAATGCATCTTAATGGAGAATCTAAATACAGATAGAGGACCTTCAAATGACCCAGAGTGGGGAAGCCTCTCAGTGGAAAACATGCTGCTGCTTTCTTCTGCTACTTGTGGAGCAAGGGTTTGATGATACATGTGTAACCGCAGCATATATGAAAGATCTAATTAGCACCTCATTCTGTTGAACAATGTACTGTGTTGCGTATGTATTGCCTTACAAAATAACCAGGGCAAAATAATTCTGAATTTCTTCATGCATAAATTCTGTTAATCGTGATTTTATTCCATTTCAAGTTTAGTTTTCTTAATATTTGTCATATACTTACATTATACATATTTGTGTACTTATATTTGTTTTTAAAACCTGAAAAAACACAATTCCACGTGTCCTCCATGCAGATTCAGAGCTGGCACTGATGTACAATGACTCGTCGGTGTTGGAGAACCACCATCTAGCAGTTGGATTCAAGCTTCTACAGGAGGAGAACTGTGACATCTTCCAAAACTTGACCAAAAAACAAAGACAATCACTGCGAAAGATGGTCATTGACATTGTAAGTGAGAGGATTTACATCTCTTCTATAAAGTTGATACCAATTGAACTAGTGGGAAGTGGAATGCATTATGTGCGCTACATTATACAATAATTCAATCACTGTTTTCTGTATTGAATGCTAATGGTTTGTTCTGGGTATTTGCAGGTGCTGGCAACAGACATGTCCAAGCACATGAATCTACTGGCTGATCTGAAAACTATGGTGGAAACCAAGAAGGTGACCAGCTCCGGTGTCTTGCTGCTGGACAACTACTCTGACAGGATACAGGTGAGAATAAAGCTGCTGACCAGTAGCAACATATCACTGTGTTGTAGTGATTTTCAAGAATATTCAAAGAATAGCTAACCAGCGCAATTAATTTGGGTGTCCTTACAAAATCTGTGGTGCTGAAAGCATGGTGACGCTGTACCTACCTGCGGGTCATGTGACATAGCAATATATAAGCTTCCTCGATTTTGGAGTTTCTGGTTTTCTCCATTCTCTTAAAGGCCAGGTTTGCAATTGGTCAAATGCTGAAACTACATCACAAATTTACTTCAGCTCTGCGAGCAAATCAACGGATCACAAATGATTCATTAAAATGAGATGATTACAGACAGAAATTTCACTTTTTGTGTATGTGGCTAGCTGGGCCAGCGTGTTTTAGACCTTGGTATTTGTCATGTTCAGGTTCTCCAGAACATGGTGCACTGTGCAGACCTGAGCAACCCCACAAAGCCCCTCCAGCTGTACCGGCAGTGGACGGACCGCATCATGGAGGAGTTTTTCAGCCAGGGCGACCGAGAGAGGGAGCGAGGCATGGAGATCAGCCCGATGTGTGACAAACACAACGCCTCGGTAGAAAAGAGCCAGGTAATACACACACAGGTGAAATGTACGTGCACGTGCATATTGTGCGTAGACACACACTGAGTGACCTATTTTTCCCTTCATGCGTCCTGTAGGTTGGTTTCATAGATTATATCGTTCACCCTCTGTGGGAGACGTGGGCTGACCTGGTCCACCCGGACGCCCAGGACATCCTGGACACGTTGGAAGACAACAGGGAGTGGTACCAAAGCACCATCCCCCAAAGCCCCTCTCCTGCCTTGGACGACCCTGAAGATGGCACACGACCCCCAGGAGGGGACAAGTTCCAGTTTGAGCTCACCCTGGAGGAGGACGGGGAGTCGGACACTGAGAAAGACAGCGGCAGCCAGCCGGAGGAGGAGGAGGACGACGAGGAGGACGACGAGGAGGACGAGGAGGAGGAGGAAAACAGCTGTACTGACTCTAAAACGCTCTGTACGCAGGACTCTGAATCAACAGAGATTCCTTTAGACGAACAGGTGGGGGAGGATGAAGAGGAGGAGGTACCGGAAGAGGGGGAGACACCCTGCTCACAACCATGTGTCGTGAAGGAGGAGGTAGCAGAGGAGGAGGAGGAAGAGGAGAAAGAGAAAACCCCCCACACATAGCAGTTTATGGACAGCACCTGATTAACTGTTCTTCTTAGTAATGACAGATGATTATTTATAGAATATTTTTTGGGTTTTGTGGAGTCTGTGTTTTTTATACATCTATGTTTATGGTTCCAAAGCGTGCGCTGCTCTCAACCTTGGCCACTCCTCCTGTCAGTTTTGTTCAGACACGCCCACCGGTACTTCAAGTTTTTTTGCACTCAGGAAAACTCCTTTCCATTCCCATTTATACTGAAGTGGTGTGTCTTTCTTTCTCTTTTACACCTCCCCTTTACAAACGTATGTTCAGGACATGGACGAGCAGTTCACAGTCTGCTCTATGCTGTTCATACAATACATGATATCACATGATTCCCCCCCCCCCCACACCCCCCCACCCCGCTTCGTCTCAGTCTTGCCTGAAAGTTTAGCAGTGTTTCTGTGTTTTATCAAGTGCCCATACTCTACAGACACGGTTATTGATGTGTTCAAGGAGAATCTCCCTCTTGGTTAGGTCATTTCCTTCCCACTGCAAATTAGGAGGCATTTTATGCTGTCGTTCCGCTGAAAACCTGATGGGACGCCGCAGAGATGAAAGCTGCAGCACACTGGGGAGCTTTTTCAGACACATTTCTGATATGGAAGTCTTCCTTGAAAACCTGACTGATACAAAGCTCAAATCTAAACAGCCATGATGCTGTCCTAGACCTCTTTAATTTTTGTATTGTACTGTATGTAAGATTCAGATATTTTCTAGAATTTACTTTTGCAATCCTAGGCTTTCTTTTGTTAGCAAAGATTAGGGAACTTTTTGGAAACCAATGGGGAGAAATGAGGTCGAAAATATTCAGTGTTTTGAAGGGGTCTCTTCATGGCTGGATTACATTAGGAGTGCTCTGAGGTGTTTGCACTTGCTCCAAAAGCATTTATACTACTATTCCCATGCCACTATACTCATATTTGGTTAGTCCTGTGAGTTGAAATTTGGAATTTATTCAGCTATTATTTTGGTGAGTTTTCACTGAGAAGGAAGCAGTGTTATGCTTTGCTCTCATTGAAATTGTTTGTGATGTGGATGAAGCCTTTCAGTTTTATTATTGTTGCCTGCAGTTCTTTTGAACACATCCTGAGACAATGCAATGCTTTGTAGTTATTACAAAAAGCACCTTTTTTTAGAAGCTTTATTAGTGCGCCGAGTATACAGAAATAGTCATGGTGTTAAAAACTACTGGGGTGATTTTATACCAATGTTATGGAAAGCTTTCATTGTCCTTTCTTTTATTTTTCTTGCCCAATTTGTTTGATGTACACATCACCAACAGCTGCATACCTGCTTGTTTTAAGTCACATTTTCTGTGAAGCTATATTAATTTATTTTTCATCAAAATAATGTTTAATTTTGCCATCAAAACATTAAACCCAGTTGCTGTTTTTGTTTTTGACAAGACAATCAGCTCTGTTGCGTAGTCATCAGATAAGAATATCCTCTACGTAGATACTCTAATGCACTGATATATTCATATATCACCACTTTAATATTTTTAATATGTTTAAACTCGCCAAAACACTCACTCATGAATACTTAGTCTTGAACAGTGCTGTCTTACACCTCAGCCAAGAGTCTCTTCCTTTTTCCATGTTTCTATAAGTTTTCACTTTACACCTGATGCTATTATTTATTGGTATATTTTTCTATTTGTTGAGTCATTTTTGCAATATAAAGGTGGTACAGTAAATATTTCACTGTAGCATAGACCACAGTACAGGCTTGCCAGTTACAATACCCAAATATACTTTTTATTTTCTCTCTGTGTACATAAAATATAGAAAAATCCACAAATGTAAAAAAAACAACAAAAAACAAACAAAAAAACACTTGAAATACTGCACACTGCTTTTTTAAGAGTGCTTGTTTTAATTGTGTCTCATTTCAAAACTTTATTTAATCTTTCATTTTGTGCCAAGATTTCTTTCTCTCTTTTTTTCATCCTCACCCAATGCCCTTACCTGTAATAAGATTTTCTGGTTTTATCGCTGTTTACAAACATATATTTATTGTGCTGTATATAATATATAATTATTAATGTTATTACTATCATAATGCCGTTTGTCGTAAATGGTTGATTCTTATCATCCCTTTTGGTGATGGTGTGGCTGTATTATGTACCTCTTGTTGAGAGAATGTTTATTACACATGAGCTTCAGTGTAAAAATGATCCATCGACATGTTGCTTATCTGAGAACTAGCTCAGTGAAGAGAGGGGGAAAGCCAAATTGTTTTTTAAAAAGAAACTGTTCCTTGGCCCATGGGCTGTGCCTTAAATTCAATGCATGTCATTTACTCTAGCCTTTTATTTTATTTTATTTTCTAGTTCTCTTTTGCTGCATTAGTGAATCTGTTGGCTTGGGTTGGCCTGATCTCGTGTTGTGAATTTGAAAATGTTGCCTTTTTACTATCACAGCCAAACACAAAAATTACTCTATTAAAACTGTGGCGCTGGAAAATATGTTGTCACTGCAGAAGGTTGCAGAGATTCAGGTCAACCACAAGTCATAGATTTACTACTTGAGTGATGTGTGGCCTATAGCCGGATGTCCAAGAGTCGTATTTGCTGTAGACCTGGTCTGAACAACTTGCACCTTCCTTACGCCCCCGCCACTACACTTAAAGATGTGACACAACCGGTCGGATGTAAACGATATGGGAGTGACTTCACTGTTTCACTGCAGTTTCGTCTACATCCATGCGGTTGTATCACAGCTACAAACACTGAATGGGGTGCAACAGGAGTGTCTAGTTGCTGCTCGACCACTGCCTACAAAGCACAGAGGCTTTGAGACACATCTGCATGTTCAGCCACTGCTGCATTAATTATGGCTGAAACACTGACAGTGTGTTGCTTATCTATGCTGGGCCCACACTTCCACTCACATTACTTGCAATATCCAAAACCACTGACATTTTTCTGCCTGGACGGGAGATGGGTTTAGTATATTTCTGTAGTGAAGGGGGGGTTGGGGGGTGGGATAGGGGTTTGGGTTTGGGTGAGTGCATCAATGTCCCGAAACAGGGACTCTTATTTTGACACACATACTGTAGATTCTAAACAGCCCTGGACCAATGGAAACAGTGGGTTCTTTTCTCATTATGTGTTCTATTTTTTATGGTATGAAAGGAAAACACAAACTGTAACTTAAAAAAAGGTCTTCAGGACAATTATTTTTTGGGTTATGTCTTTAGAATGCCAACTTGTCTGGAAGTTTCACAAGACAATTAAAATGTTATTTTAATGGATTCCTTGTTAATTGCAGTCTATTGGATAGCACTGTAGATCATACAACTTTATGTAAAAAAACAAATAAAAAGAATGAAAAAAAAGTTTTTATATGCAATGGATTAAATAAAAGCATGGGTTGATTCTGCCTACTCACTGGTTTCTTGTTGTCATTGTTTCTACATCGTAACATACGTACAATCAAGTGTCAGATGGATGCAGTGTATATTTGCTTCACTAATAAAAGAGATGACAGCCTGACAGTACATTTTCAAAAATCCTGAATGTACCTTCTGTATTCGGCATTTCAGCAATCCCTCACAGACTGCTTTGAATGTGAGATGCGTCTCACACCTAAGCCAGTGGGTGTGGTCTGTAGTTTATCTGCTCTAGATGTACTCTGTGTCTTTATACAGCATCTTACAGAGATTCATATTAATTCACTTCCTAGAAGATATGCAAAAATTTTATTCTATGTTTTGCATATATTTGAAAAATGTATGCTTAGCTACAGTCTTTGTGTACAACCTATATCCGGTTGATAGAATCTTTCTTTTAGACACTATGGCTGAAGGACGTGAGCAGTAGATTCATTAAATTGCTCTGTCATTCATACAGACTGAACAACGTTATCTGCTGTTCATCTCAGCAAACACTTACCACTGCAGCCCTAATAGAAAAAAAAAGGCTGTGATCAGTGTTTATTGTCACAAAACCTTTGTATGCAAAGCTGTTGTACATGTATACTACTAGTTTTTTTTTAACTTGTCACCAGCAGTGGATATCTTAGAAAGTGCAATGAACACAAAGGAATATGTTGTATACGATGCTGCAATAGTACCAGTTATGAAATGATCAATAAATCCTTCTTTGACGTGTTGTTGGACAGTAGGTTATACAGGTTTATAAACTTTGGCACAAATCTGTCACAAAGATGCTACCGCTCTGTGTAATATTATATATATATTTATATATATTATTATATTATTATAATATTATATATATTATTGGATTATTATTACTGATGCATTACTGTGAAAGCAGTTTTTTCCTATTGTAGTTGGTGGAGGTGAAACTACTATTAACATACGGTAGTTTATTGCTGTTATTGCTTTCAGACAAAAGCAGTGGAATAAAAAGTAGAATACTTGTTTCTGAATTTTAGGGGAGTAGAAGTAAAAAATTGCATTAAAAGTAGCATAAAATTGAAATACCCAAGTAAGGGACAAGTACCTCAAAATTGATTACAGTTACATACCACCAATGGTGTAATATCATTGAATATGAGATTATTATTATTATTACTGGTGCATAAACATGTAAGTAGCTTTTTAAAGTAGCTGTTGAGGGTAATTGTAACTGTTCTACATGAACTGTTTGGTAGATAAATGTATATCAATTCATTGTAAGTAGAAGGCTGTAGCTTTCAAACGTAGTGGAGCCAAAGTAGAAATATAAAGTAACATAGGATGTAAGTAACCAAGTAAAATAGAAGTACCCAAAAATGTTCCACATTCGTCTCAGATCTTGGCGCAGGTGTAGCACTCCAGCACTAGGTGGTGCACATTGACTAGAAATGAAACAAGGCGTCTGCGCTGCATCAACAGAGCAGAGCGATACTGGACACATCAGGGCCGGATTAGAGGGCAGCAGCCTCTGAAGCAGCTGTCTGCTTCCATATAGTCGGCAGACAGCGAGAGAGAACACAGAGACCCACTGATAGAATTTGATTTATTTCCTATAATCTCAAAAACATATTTCTTACTTTGCTTGCACTCCAAGAAACAAATATATTATAGTTATATGTAAAGTCATACTGTTCTAAAATGAGATTTGACTAGAGTAACTGTTTGGGCTTCCGCTTAACTATTCCTCTATTAAATGAACCTTGACTGGAGATCAATACAATAATTTATTTCATGGCTATTAGCATAAAATTATAATATCACACACATACACAGATGCACACGCACAAAGCACGTGTGCACACATATGCGCAGGGTCTTTGAACTAGTTTATGTGTATCCCTTGTCTTGGAATTAACAACAGTATGGCATATGGCATGGACTAAGTTATCTCCCTGACTATCTTTCACAATAACACTGCATTTTGACATGATAATACAAGTTCAATCAACACTCAACAGTTAGCAGGAACAGCATATAGTACGTGAATACATTTGTACAAAAGGTATACACAAACAATACACTATATTACGTAATTTGTCTGTTCAATATGGCAGGTACACGCACATACACACTTACACACACACCAAGTCTCACATTCAGTGCCTGCAGTTACTGAATGAAGCACACACTCTTTTTTTTAAGAGATTGTACATCAGTTTCAGAGCCATTCAGACCAAATTGTCACTCACATACTGCAGATAGAGTCATTGTACTCGAGGACAGGAGAAACTATGTACAGGGTTTCATTCATAAAATATTGCACTTATTGGCCCATTGCATCTCACAGCGATTGCTATGAAAATGCTCCTAAATCTGTAACACAGAGTGATATATACACTATCTTATTATATAAATCTACATAGACAAGTCAGGACTGACTTCATGCAATTTTTTGGAGCTTTTATTCAACTACGCAACAAACAACGCTAAAGGAATTATAATGTTTTGGCACAAATGTTTTTTTTTTTTTTATGAATTGCAGAGCTGAAAGGCTTTCTGGATTTTAAAACAAGCTACAACTTTCATACTATATGGACTTAAGTTATCATTAAGACCACTACAGTAGTGTACATGCCTGCTAGGGGAAGCGTCCCATTTCAAACTACTATATGTCTATGATGTTTTTTCTAAGCAGTTAACTGATATTTTTCTTTCAGGAGGGATTTCATTTAATAGCACAAACATGAAATTTTAGCATGCTGACTCAAAAGTTAAACAATATTTTTTATATATGGCTGTTTATTCCATGCCAGAGCTGATCAGTGGTATATTATACACTGTACTGTGCCTTGTCAGTGTGAGATTTTTATTTAATGAAATGCTGGATCGTTAAGGATGGTTAGGTTCTATTTTTAGATAAAACAGTACGTATGATTGACTTTTTGGCAGCATGCTCATCGCATCAAACTATAAAGGGGTAATCTTAGAGGCTAAGCACATAGAAATAGTTGCTTTTAAGATTTACAGATATACTTATCAGGAAATCACACATCTACAGACAGCAAAACGTGGAATAGTACTCACATCAACGTTATACATACGGGATTCATTCCAAAAGTAAGCATGACAGAGGAACTTACAGAGGCCGTGTTGGAGATGCTAAAAGGCCACTTTTTTATCCAAGGTAGATAATTTTTAGATGACAAAGTTGTACTCATTTGTGACTCAGATGTAAAACACACACTCATGCAAACCCAAACTCACGTACTGTACAGTCACACAACAGCCACACACTCATTACACAAAAGAAAGCCGCTACATCCTATAGTGCACTAAATCATAGATTTGGCAGCTTTAGGAGACAAAATAATCCTATAAAAGGAATACACATACTGTACAAAAATAAAGATAAAATAATCATTAAAGCACTCACTGACTCTATCCCTCATTTTAGAATTATTCTAGGTTTTTTAAAGATTTTAAAGGTCTTAAGGATTAACTGTACATCATGACTATGGACTATTTCCAGCCTTATCAAACATACTTGGTTTACAACCATACTAACTAGTTGAAGAATGAGAATATGGTGTCTCTATATTCTAGATATCCTGTAATGTGACACAATTTTCAATAGCCATGTCTGTTTGTCTGGTTATTTGCTCTTGATATTAGGTGATAAAGTTGAGAGATAATACGACAGCATTTTGTAATTCTACTACTAAACAGGGTTTGAACTGTAGTCCAGAGAAAGCAGCACTAGCAGGAGTGATAACGCTTGAGGGAGAACACAACTCTGCACACTCTACCACCTTACAGGACCTGCGCTGCCCTCCCTTTGCTGCCTGACATCGGTCACTAACAGTTGCATCCAGGCTGCTGGAGTGGCGGAGCGCTGTCTGTGAGTTTGGCAGTGGGAGCTCCCGTGGTGACGGCCGGATCAGTGTCCAAGCTCTCGGACATCTTGTCGCAAATTAGGTCAACGAGACGTTCAAAGGTCTGCTTCACGTTGACGTTGTCTTTGGCGCTGGTCTCAAAGAATTCAAAACCTTGGAAAGAGCAAGTAACATGAAAACATGAAGAGACGGGGCCGACTAAGACAGCGACCATATGATGAATATTTCTGATTTAATTTGTAGGAAAAGCTTGTGTTTCTGATAACAAAATACAAAAGGCAGCGAAAGTACAAAGTTATGATAATGCCGCGCAAATTTAAATTATATAAAGGGGTGAATGTTGCTCAAGACTTACCCAACTGTTCTGCCAGCAGTCTGCCACTATCCACTGAGACCACTCTCTCCTCTTCCATATCACACTTATTTCCAGCCAGCACCACCTGTGCATTATCCCACGAGTAGGTTTTTATCTGGGTTGACCTGCACGTAATCAGAAACAATTGAGAAAAAAAAAAAAAAGAAAAGAACATCAGTCAAATAAATGTTGTCAGGATTATTTTTGTGCTGCTTTTGGATTGGACAAGATCCTTAATAAATTGACATGAAAGATGTCAGAGCGAGGGACATGATGTAAAGTTTGTTCGCCATTTGGAGCGGTCATGAACAGTGATTACATCACCTTGCGTTTGGCATCATACAACATTTGAGTCATTGATGGCAGCAGTGGAAAAGTGGGTCAAATGCCGCCCCGTACTGAAACCATGCAATCAATTTTCCTCAGACGGAGGTTATTATTTGCAGTTGTAACTATTTGATATTGATATTTGTTATTTGTCATACTTTTCATCCTTTCCTTTAGATTTGTTCTTTGGCTCCTACTAACTTCTGATTGGTAACCTATTAATTGTACAGACTATGAACAGCCTGCTAGATACTGTAGTTACACAGGGTATTAGTTATATTGACTGAAATGACATGCAGTAAATAATGGCTAACTATACACTCCTTGCAAATGTGACCCAGTAGATCATTATTTGAGCTCTGTGTCTTTAGCCTTTAATCCATCTATAAAGACAGCTTGTGTTGGATCAATTTGGTCATAACACTCAAGGCAGACAGAGTCTGAGTCACAGTGAAAACAAACATTCGTACAGTATGCTGCAGGTGACAGGTAGGGGGATTTTTTTGATGGGTTTATCATTTGCTACAGCGCAGATAGAGGACAACTAGAAACTGTATATAGAATTAGGCATTGCCTGTATCATATATACTGTATCTACTTTGAAGAAATTGTGTGCATTGTGAGCCATGTCAAATGTTCCAGCATGATAACAATAACAATTTCCATATTCACATTGACAGGAAATCAGAGCTGCAGAGTGCTTGTCCTGTTCTAACCTCCAAACACGTTTTGAGAAGCAATTTAGGGAACAAATATCTCCTGTGGTGTTGCAGTTTGACTAAAAGTAGGGCAGCTAACATACCACAGGCTGAAAACATTAGAGAGAGAGAGCCAGTAAGAAAGAAAAGAAGAAACGACGACTCAGAGAGAGAGAGAGAGAGAGCAGCATGATGTTGGCACTCCTCCTCTCTCAGTCCAGTTCTGACTTGTTATACCGGTTCAGATGCTGGTCATTTTGAATTCCAAGTGCTAATAATGTTCACTGACAGAAAAAACACTTGGTTTGTATCGAGTCTACCAGAGCTGCTTATGTATTTGTATCTGTATTTACCAGTGATGTTTGAATAATTTGGCCTCCGGAGAAGAGAGGACGGATGAAAAATGGATAGTAAATGCTTTGAGATTGCTGCTGTGATAAAGCAGTTTGTGTGTGGCTTAATTCATTCGCATGATTTTCTTCAAAGTCCCACATTTTATGCCCGTGTTACAATATTTCCCTGTTTTGTCTCTGTCACAGGCAGGAAATGAGCACGTGACAAGCTTAATTCAGCCACAGTCGGGGAAGGAGCGGTTGCCATGGCAACCTTTTTTTTTTTTTTCTCCAACCTTGTCACAAGGAACAAGGGAAAGAGAGAGTGGAATTATAGCCTGTGGCAAAGGCAAAAGGGAAGAATTCTGGTTATATGAAGGGCTTTACCCACTTCCCTTATATACAGCTGACTAATTTGTGCACACTGTCTGGTAAGTAAGCTCACAGGTAACTCTCCAGGATTGTCGCTGCCAGTGACACACTTGGCTCCATTAATTAAGATACCCATCAGAGACAGTGCTCAGACTGCAGTATTTCATCAAAGTGTCAGACAGGCCTTAAAAGAATAATAGGTGTGTCTGGCTCCGACCTCCCTTTACAAGAAGCCTTGTTTTTATAATGTAAAATGAACGGAAATTTATTTCAACACAAAGCAGGCTGATAATGTGGAACATTTTAACACAATGCATGTTAATAATTTAAATAATATCTAGGCTAATAACTTAAAATATGTGTTCACTTAGGTTAAATGCAGCTGCTTTAGCCGTGACTTCCTAAAGCAGCTGTCAAGTGCTGCTTGCTAAGTGATGAGGCCCAAGCAGACACTGGCCTTAATTGTGATGGTCACAGTCCTACAATGGGTGCAAGCCACGTGGCATGCAGGTGAAGTGTCAAATACCACCATCCACATCAAGTCCATGTGAGTGATGACATCATTTCCTTGCAGCTGATGCAACAGTGACACCATGAGATTATTATCATGACAATTCAGAAACTTTCCTCCCAAAAATGCTCATTCTGTGCTGCCGTAATCTCTTTGGGCTGGCAGAGAAAGATAACTGCCGGACAGCAGGGTGTAAATAAAGTGGAAGATGGCAGTTTCTCACCGCAGCACCTGTGGAGAGTCCGGGTTGATCAGCAAAATATTAATCCAAACACACATTTAACTTCAACGGAAGAGCTGAAATTCCTCTGTGCTTCACCAAAGCTTCCCAGCTGTTGTGCTGCACAGTTTGCGCTGATGAGAACGTGTTTGTTTCTGAAGCAAGTCTCCTAACCCAGAAACCTGGTTTCTGCAGCCAATTGAACGTCACCTTTCAAGTCCTGTTTTAGACATGAATGCATCATCATAAATCACCGACATTTGGGGCTTGGCTCGGAGTTACTGTTCAGCCGGCAGAGACTCGTGTGACTCATGAATGGACGAGAGCCATGACCTTGACAAGTTACCCTAGATCTCCAAGCCTGACAAAGACGCACGCACACACACTACATAACAAGAGAAAGAAATGTACTGTCGCTGCTAGGAGATAGGAATGGTTAACTGTTTAAGCTTGCAGATTTGTCTCATTAGAAGGAAAAACCATGTATAATACCTATACAATATCCACTGGGCAGGATACCAAATGACAAACAGGAAGCCCCTTTGATATGCTAATCTGATGCTCATAACAATACAGTATAATCCACAGAAAGAGATGGGATACAAGATACAACGACTCACCAGTCCTGCACGGCGCCGAAGGACTCCTCGTTGGTGATATCGTACATTAGGATGAAGCCCATGGCCCCGCGGTAGTAGGCAGTGGTGATGGTCCTGTAGCGCTCCTGGCCTGCTGTGTCCTGCACACAGACAACATCATTTAGCACGGCTGACTGATATTTACACTGTCAGGCTAGACAACATCGGCCTGACCCAGCACAGCACAGATATGAAGGTCCATAATGGTAAATGAGCAGACATGTACATTATTAATCTGCAGCTATTTATACACACTAAGAGATTCTTGAATTCAAATCTGTGCACAATTTAGGATGGTGTCTACATTTCTATAGCTACATTTACTTATGGTTCCGTTTGTTGTGTTCATGATGTGGAAACAATCATTATGCTAATTGCCTCACTGGCTTTGCATTGATAAGATGCCAAAAAAAGCGATTCAGTTTTGCCTGATGTGATTGATTCCCATCCTCTCCTCAATAAAATAATCGCTCAGCTGTGTCAAACACTCATTGGTGCAGTATTCAGAGCTCAGCTTATGGCATACATTTCTTAGAAAAGGGGCTCAAAATAGAGGTTGAATGATTTAAACACTGAGAAACCACTAGCTGTTCATGATAAGGCTGAACAAATTGCTCAAAGGCAACGCAAGCGAGTGATTACACAGCATTCTAGGAGCAGTACATTGTCCACAGATTACCTTGGAAACAAGCACCTACTGCAGCCTTTGCTGCGAGATGTCAATGAAAATGCTAATGGGACCCAATGCAGACAGATGAAGCTTTACTACAATGAGTGTCCATGAGGAAGGATGAGAAACGTGAGTTAAGGAATATTTTTGTTTGTTCTTTATCCTCATCCTGCCAGTACTTATTCATAGATGTGAAGATTTGTTGTTTTATTATAAGTTGTATAATATTAAATCCCAAAGATGTCCTTCCTGTTTACACTGTATGTTTACTGCGCTGCTGTTCCACCCACAACAAGTGTGTTTGCAGGCTTCTGTGAATCATGATGTAGGACTTCTGGCTGCTCTACTTGGCTCTTGTTAAACAGAAGCCCAACAGGCAGCACTGGATTGTATTTGCCACAGTGGTTTTGCTCGCTGTCAGTCTGCACATGGCTGCCACAGTGTGCCTGTTATAGCCAGAGGACAGCGCTGACCTTCACTCCACAGAGACAGAGCTCACAGCCTGTCGAGCTTCCACACACACTGCAGCTAGGACCTTTTGTCTGTTGACAATAACTCCAAAATTGCATGTGAATGTTTGCATTTTTAATGTCAGAAGCTAGAGTGTGTTGTATAAATAGCATCCGATGAGGAGTGACATTCTAAACAACATAAAAGAGGATGATGAAGATTTTTTTTACTGTGACTGTGGATGTATCAACTCATGATACAGTATGTAGAAGTCTTTTTTCTTGTCTGGATTCTAAGTCTTAGACATCCCAGTAGCCTATTGATCCTTGTTAGAGTGCTTGACAATGTCCTTTGCATTTCCAGGCTATTTTAGTGAGCCTGTTCGCTTCTTCTCAGTTAAAAAGACAGAACAGGTCAGAAAAAAAAAAAGAAATGCTGAGTCTCGTGAATTGGAGCTCCTTGGAAAGCTTCGCTTGTAGTCTGCAGCTCCCAGAAATCAATCCAAGAAGCTGACTACTTCAAGTGGAGCCGCAGTAAGCGGAGGCTGACACTCGCCTGAACTCTTCTTCATTCAGTAAAGTGGGATTCAGTTTTTCACAAAGTTCATTTTGGCAACCATCAGCGCTGGGTTTCACTCACTTCAGCCTAATATGACAACAGGGACAACCCTATGATGCACTTTGACACTTTTATCTCTCAGCCGATTAATGGGTCGACTAACAGAATGACATTAGCCAATAGCCATCACCTTAAATGGCCACTTACAATAAGTCTCTATGCTCTCTCTGAGCCCAATTAAAAAAGACAGGCCAGTTATCTGAATGCAAGGGCAATATGCTTGTCTTTGCTAATGATGAAAACACATTATCCCAATTAGACAATCATTTGTGTTCACATCCTGCTGGAGCACTACTTTTTTGTCTCTTTATGTGATTAGCAAACTCCAAACGCCTGGGGATACCTTACTGAAGCAAAAGACAACTCGAGAGAGCAAAATGAAGGAAATCTGGCATTGGGTGTAGTACAGAAAGAAAGAGAGAGAGACTGACAGGAAAGAAAGTGAAAGAAATAGAGAGTAGGGGGGACTTTTACTTATTCATCCCCTCACTATCTCAGAGGTATTAAGATACAATCTGCTTCAACAGCTCAGATGAACTCCTAATTAAACAGCCTCAGACATTCTTCAGTTTCCCACACATTCAGAGGAAGGTGTTGCTTCTGTGTCCTTCCCTGCTGTGTGCCAAACTAACACTTACTACTCTCCTGTCAGTAATGTTGAGACTTCCATCTGTCTCCATACTTACATCGTAGAGTGTCAAACCAAGAAAACACAATACAGCCTTTCCTGAAGCTTGCTTCAGTTATTTAAGCACACAGCTGATGTGTTGAGTTGAATGTGAAGTTTTTTGTTGTGAATTGAGATGATGAAAATCAAACACTAATATTATAAAAAGGTTTAGTAAGGAGGGTGTAAAAAAACATCACTTCATGTGCGAAAAGGTACTTTTTGTCTAAACTGATGTTGTCAAGATGGCTTGTGATAACTTCAAATTACTTAATTATTGTTTATATACCCATCTATACCTACAAAGCTGAAATGTTCAAGGAAGTAGGATGAGCTTCAAATATACATTCTTTACTTTGAATGAAGTGTGTACATAACATATTGCAAAGCCTCTCTCGTAACTAGACATGAAAAGGGAAGTGTGTCCAAGCATACCAAGCAAGCATGATCTGTCCTGAGAGCCAAAACCCTGACTAGAATTGAAATTAATGCATAGGTGATCCCATGTGTGCAGGACTTTTCCGTATGGCCATGCATGCAGCCATCAAGTCACAACCTGTCACGGTCCTTGAAACGTATTGATCAGCAGGGGAAGATGTGGGCAGAGGTCAGGAGAAAGTGGGCTCTGGGCATAGATTGACAGCTTTTTACAGACTAGTCACTCTGCAGGAACACAGAGACGAAGAGAACAAGAGACATGAGGGGGCAGGGCGTCTCTGAAGAGCCCCTTCCCCCTTAAATCTTATGTAGACCTCCAGGAGACCTTGGAGGACAACAGGAAACAGATTTCACCCGGACATAAACTGTGTTTAAACATGCAAATGCTCTCGATTTAACTGAATTAAATGGAAATTTGTGCATGGTTGGCATGACATGAAAGGAAAACTTAACTGTGGCTTGTTGTACATTGCTGTTTTGTAGTTTTTTCTTTCTTAATTACCATCATTAGATTATATATAAATCCTATATAAAGGTTGACTTTTCTATATAGTATGGTTTATGGGAAAAATCAGGCTCTTCAAGAGTTAAACAACAAATAAGAAGTTATTATCAACCAAAGAGTGCAGGATAAGCAGAATAAAACCTATCTTTGTAGATATTCCGCTTCTTCCATCTTGTTTGGTCAGGAATCAAACATACTGTGGCTCACTTCTAAATGTTTAATGGTGGGATGTTAATATTTCATACCCAGATCTGCAGTTTGATCCTCTTGTCATTCTTGTAGACAGTCTTCACTTTGAAGTCGATGCCCACTGTGCTGACGAAGGCCGAAGTGAAGGCGTCATCCGCGTAGCGGAACAGGAAAGACGTTTTACCCACGCTGCTGTTGCCGATGATCAGCAGCTTGAACATGTAGTCAAAGTTTTGGTCCCCTCCCTCTCCCTTCCCTTTCACATCCTGAGTGGCAGCCATCTGCAAAAAAAACAAGAAGAGACACTCAAATTATTGCATTAAGAGCTTCACCTCCAGTTAATGTGAAGCTTTTCAGAGCTGTGACGGACAGAAGATGTGGGCCGAGCAAACGCGAAATTTGTTTTTCAGTTGACGCTCAACTATTGTACAGAACAACTTCTAGTTTATGTACACAAGCCAGGAAGTTAAAGAGGGAGAAAGATCTGGATGTTGTACGCAGAGTACAGTACAAGCTTGTTGTACCGGCCACAGATCAGAGGTGACAGAAGGCTGTGTCAGGCAAACCAGCATGACCGACACAGCAAGCTGTTGTATTGATGAGTATTAGATAACCAGGATTTTAAAGAGCTGAGTTTGTCCTCTAAAAAGCCATTTTTCTTTCTAACTGATTCCTTTAATGAAACTAAATGGTTATAATTATTGATGTTATTACCATTCTAACTTAAACAGCAGCTCATAAATGCAATTTAGATTCAGTCATTTTTATGAACTGGGCAAAAAACCCTGTGATACAACAATTGCACATACAGTGTGTGATGTTTTGATTTTACACTGGAAAAGCCTCCCTACTAGAAAATACAATCAAATCTCACCAGAGAGCCTGCTGTTGTACAAAGGCTGTAACGGACTCTTTCACCTCAACAGCGGATCTACACCGAGAATTTCCGCGCAAGCTGTCAGCAGTCAACGGCCTAAAAGGACAAGAGTACTACGAGCAACATGACACGAGCGCAGTCATCTTTGCTCCAAGGTGAATGTTTTGACAAAGCCACGGCGCTTACATGCCCGAGGCGGGCAGCCAGGCTCTCCTCGTAGCCCAGCCAGTTATAAAAGATGCCGGACAATCGATCTCGCACATCCTGCACCGGGATTGTGTTCGCTTCCGTGTATGGGGAAAAAAAAAAAGAGAAAAAAAAAAAACACTACTGAGGCAGTATTTGCAAGGACACCGCTTTCTCAAAAACATCAGTGCAACGCTGGCATTTCCACACACACACACACACACACACACACACACAGCGACGAAAACCCGTCGACCTGATAATGATAAAAAAAAATAAACGGCGCAGATGAGGCAGGCCGGCTAAATGTTGGACACGCAATTCCGGGCAGGAGGTCGTTTCATCCGCGAAACGTGAAATTCTTCCGTATGACTCCCGATACATGCAACGCGTCGAGGACGTGGTGTGAACAAACCTGTCTCGAAGGCCTCGGCTCTATCTGTGTCTGCCCCTGGTTTGCAGAATACGCTTATTTTATTTTATTTTTTTTTAATTTTATTATTATTTTTTTAAATGCGCGTCTAGTGCAGGCGTCGCTTTTCCTTCGCCCTGTCTGCGTCTCTCTGCGTGTCTCTGCGTGTCTCTGCGTGTCTCCGTGTCCCTGCGTGTCTCTGGAGCGCCGGGCAGTTTCAGCACCTGGGAGCTGTCCCCTCCGCTTCGGATGTGGCACGCGCCGCTGAGCTGACGAGGCTGGGGCTCGCGTGAGACACGAGCGCGTTCCGTGCGCGTCTCTGACGTCACGGGGGAGGGGGGTGGTGGTGGTGGTGGGGGGGGGGGGGGGGGGGGTTTGTAGTTTTCGCAGAGTGCCGTGCCAGAGGCGCAGGACGCCGTCGGGAGCGGAGATGGGACTACGTTACTCAGCATGCAGCGCTGCACAGCTGCCAGCAGCTGGGTGGATCAGGGGGAAAAAAGGGCAGGGGAGAAAAAAAAACAAAACAAAACAAACAAAAAAAAAAAACCTTTGTAGTTCGTTTTTTTTTTTTTTTTAGCATCAGACACATAGACTATCTGTAAATAACACTGGAAACCTCTGTTCACGTCGTGGCGTCTCCATATCCTTATAATAAAATAAAAGCATGCGTCTTACCTTCCCATACAAGTCCATGTTGGCCTCAGTAATATCTCTGTTTAAAGAATCACTCCAGCACCTATAATAAACTCCCAGCTGGGCAGCATTATTCTTTTTTTCTTTTCTTTTTTTTTTTTTTTTTTTTCAGGAAGCAAATATAATGGCCTCTCCTCTTGCGTCACTCTCCGTCCCCCGCCCATTCAGCCAGCTACGCTTCAGAGCACCAGCGGCTGAGCAAATAAGAGAGGCCTGAGTGGTGATGAATATCGTTATTATGGGCCTTTCAATGGAAGCAAGTGCGGGATGAGGCCGCGGCGGAAGTAAAAAAAAAAAAATTAAAAAATTAAATTAAAAAAAATGGCCATCTTTGCAATTCTAATCGCATCGGCCCCCTCTATGAGGCGTGCATAATTAATTTGAGAGGTGCAAATGTGAAATTGTTGCCATTCACGAGGAGGCGGGGAGCAGCGGGCTCACGCAAGCACACGTCCTGATCTGCATCTGTAGCTTGTTTTTAAATAATAATAATAATAATACAACACATAAAGGCGGACTGCAGCTTGAAACAAAAGCAGAGACGCTTCGGCCGTCGGGCGTCTGCCGTCAGCCGCTCGGCGGACACCGGATAGGTGCGCACGTGGAGGCGCGGGGCGGGACGTGACTGCGTGTGCAGGCTGCGGGGCGCGCGGCAGACGCGGGGCCGGGTCGGGTAGGCTGCACCAACGCGCCCGCCTGTCTCTCCCAGCCCGCACCTTGTGCTGCGACTCCATACACGCACCGGATCTGTCCGCCGTACGTGTGCGTCTGTCTCGTGAGTAGGTTGATCATTCATTCCGTCGTTTGGATCTGCGTTGAAACGTTTTGGTCCGATTTCGTCCAACATCAGAAATTCCTAAAAAAAAAAAAAAAGTCTGCTGGCGTGTTTGGATGTTGCTTTAGAATAGTTCATAGCGGTGGGGGCAAGTGTTTTCGAGCACATGTTTTGGTCGTAACTGAGCTTTTTCTTTCAGATCAGTTTCAGAACATGATCTCAGCGTGGTAAACAACTTTTCTAGAGGTTTCTGCAGAAACCAGAGAAGGCCACTGTGGCACCATCTGCTGTTGGGAAAAGGTGCTCTGGTGATCTTTTTTTTTTTTTCCAAAGGCTGCCTTGTGGTAAATGATTAACAGCGAAATATTGGCAGAAATCAAATAACTGCTGCTATATAAGCCTACTGACCTTTTGGTGCGGAAGTGAGTTTTATTTATTCACAAAGGGAGACTGTTTGGGTTATTTTTATCCTGAGCAACCTTACCCTATTTTAATGTCACAGTTTTCCAAATGAAGGGAGATACTCTTCAAACCTAAATGATGATTGGTTTCTTTACAAAAGTGTCTATCTTGTGTATCCATGGAACAGTTTAAGTTGGCCGGACTGATATACAGTAATTGCCAATGCTGGTTTCAGGACAAATGTATTTATCCACTGTAAAATGCTTGATAATCAGACTGAATACCTATTTTATTTTACGTCAGTCATTCAGCCTGACATTGTGTTAATGTCAGTTGACCTGTTGGTATTGTATATTGTTTATCCCTAACCAATCATACTAGTGAGTAGAGTGTATATTTTTGCATACGTCATTTTCAAAAATATGTTGATTTAAGAGTTTTTACATGTGTAGGTCAGCTGCCTCAATCTCCACCGTACTTGTCAACATGGTTTTGTGGCTATTTTATTTTTATTTTTTAATTTTTTTATTTTTATGAATGTAGCTAGACAGCTAGTTATGTAGGAGTTGAAGGGGGGCCCTTCTGAATCCCATCTACTAAGCTCTGACTGGTCGACTATTTCTCCAACTGGCAAACAGCCGTCGGTTATCACAAAAGTAAAATGTGTGTTTCTGTAAAAAATAAATAAATAAAAACCTGCTGCTATGTTGTTAAATGATTTTTAAAATAATCAAATATCAATTTTGGTTCTGACTTCAACACTCTAGTAACATTAAAGCAAGAGAATATTATAGAGTTCTTCAGAGATACTTATCTACAGAATAGTAACATTTCTTTACAGGCTGCAATAATGTTGCAACTCATTTGATGTATTTTTAACTATATTGGTGACAGTTTGCAATGGAGGACACCATTGAGGTGATTCTACAAGACCCCGGCACGGCCCTTCTTACCCACAGACCCCATCCCGTCCTGTCGGCCTGCATAGGCACTCTCCTCACCGGCCTGTATGGAGTATGGAGCCTGTTTGTTGTGCCTGGCTTTCGTAAAATCCCGTTGAACCTCAAGGTGCTTGAGATTCCCTTTTTGCTATTTTTACCTGCCTGCTTCGCCTTCTTTTCACCCTTTCAAATAAATGCTGCATGTGTGTGTGAAATCCAAGATAGAAGCCAAGACAGAAAAATAACTTGCACATTAACAATAATTTGCTTGTTTTGGTGCATAGTGCTCTCTGGTAACAGGAAATGTGGGAAAAGATGAAAATGGTAAGTCTATAACCGTGATTATGTTTCTATGGAGAAGTGCACCATCTTCTACAGTACATTCATCTGAAGTACATTTTGTCCAGAGGTCAATTTATGTAACATAATGGATCATGCACTGTTTTTTCTTTACTGTCTGTACAAGATATACAAGAAAACCGGATGAGACAAGACAGTGTCCTGTTGAATCTCACACAGATATGGTGGAACAGTTCCACTGACAGTGAGTGGGAGATCAGATTCAAGGTTAAAGTCAGAAGACTTGACAGTTGTGAGCAGAAGTGAATTAACATGAATCCAGAGATGTTCGCACAGGAAAAATAAGAAATGAATTTGTCTGTAGTGTCTTGGTTGGAGTGTCGTGAATATTAGACTAAGATTTTAATTGTAATTCTCATCCCTTCATGTAAAATGTATCTGCAACGGGGAGATTATGAGATTGATGAGATTTCACCTTCTCATAGCAAGGAAGTCTTGTAATAATAACAATTTACTTTAATTTAATAACAATTACTGTACTAGCTGTCACATATATTGACTCCCTGTATGTTTGTACTGTGGTCCAGGTTCCTTATTTGCCCTCCAGTAAAGATCAGACACTGAACACCATGAAGCTGCTTGAGGGACGAACAGGTCGCTTAGCAGATCTGGGATCAGGAGATGGAAGACTGGTTAGTGACCTGCAATTGTTTCAGAAAAAAATACATTCACGTGTGGCCAAAGTTGACTCTGAAACTGCATGTTTTGTGATTTAAAATCCTGGAGTTTAAATCTGAGTGTGTCGTGTGTGTTCTGTTGCTCCTCTAGTTGGTCTACTATAGTTGTATTTTACCTAATCAGATTTGATTTTTACAGGTGTTTGCGGCCTCTTCTGCTGGTTTCCAGTCCACAGGGTTTGAGATTAACTCCATTTTAGTTGCCTATGCCAGGAGCAAGGCCCACTGGACAGGAGTGCCCTCCAGCCAGGCGACCTTTGTTAAAAAAGACTTTTGGAAGGTAAGACCTTAACAAAAATTAGTGCTTTCCTTAAGCCTGATTGTTGTTGAGTTGTTATACGACCTTGTTTGTGTCTTTCTTCTTTCATAGACTGATTTATCTACGTACAACAATGTGACAGCTTTCCTTGCTCCAGGAGTGGTGAGTATTTCTTTCCATTCCTGTAGATCTTTTGATGCTGTATACATCATATAGCATACATGCAGCTTAGTGACTGATTCAACCATTTCTGATTGGTTTGCAGATGGGGGTCCTGGGTGAGAAGCTGTTGAAAGAGCTTCCTGATGATGCGCGTGTCATCGCTTGTCGTTTTCCTTTCCCCAACTGGCCACAACAGTCGTCTGTCGGCTCCGGTCTCGACCAGACTTTTGCTTATGACATCGGCAGTGTGCGCTCACACCTGAGAAATGTACCGAATACCGTAGTGTAATAAGTCAGTCTCTGGGTTGTTCTGTTTTCCAACACTGTTATTACCTACAGCACTAAACTGTCCAGACACTTTTATGTTTTCGTACACCAGAATAAACAGGAATACCATACAAAGAAAACACATTTTTAGCATATAATCAGAAACACAGCCTGCTGGTCCTCACATAAACGCTGATATCTGTCAGTTATGAGCACTGATCAGGAGTGATCCTTCTGAAAGATGTCTTTGAACAGTGCAAGGATGAAAAGGACTCTGACTAAGCAAGATGTCATGAGGATTTTCACATCACTTACACCCTGCAGTATTTGTTCAATCTTTGCACTGCCAGAACAGACTGAGGCTTTGTCATGTTGCTGACAATCTTGTTGTAAATACCATCATGCACCGCTATCTAGAATATGGCTGTGGCAGCAGCTCTCTTTCTAAGAGCTTTTCCATTGCAAATCATTTTACTTCCACATCAACACTAATAAACCTCCTTAGTAGCCTGTTACAGGGGAGATGTGAGTTTTTTATGAACTGTATGAATGTTTTTGTATGCTATTCAACAGTTTTGTCCCTGTCCTTTTGTGATTTGTTGTGTTTACTTGTGTTAATTCAAAAAATGAATGCCCACATCACCAGCTCAAGGCCATTCTGAGATACACTCCATGAGTCACTCAACTAGCTACTGAGGGTTAGGCACAAAGATGTTTTTATGTCATGCAACTAACAGGTGGTCTAAAATAATTATCAGTATCTCCTGGCCCATGGAATATATGACTGGGTAGAGAAATAGGCACTTTTAAACCATGGTTACATGTGTAACGGTCTGTTTGTCTCACTGTTTGTTTGTGAGCAGGAAAACTTTTCAATACAATTTTCTGGAAAGTTGGGCCATTTGCCAGTGAGCAAGTGATTCATTTTTAAGTCGTATCATTATTAAGATTTTATTAGCATTGCAAGATAGAGCATTTTAAACATTTTTGCTATTTTTGCATGAACAATGTCTGGCTCTGATTTTACTTTAATAAAAAGACAGATGCTAAACATTTCATTTTTGTTACATGATAACAAAACTGATGGACTGGCAGTCCTGGTGGAGGGATTTATCTCTGTGTATTGTCTTGCATATCACTGAAACTGTCTTTATGTGGCACCTGTGGTGAACAGTAGGATGATAGTTCAAAAGTCACTACAATATACTTGTCCGTGCAAACTGAAGCAACATCACTCTTCTAATCTACTCCTATTTACACGTCAGATTAAAATGCGGAACAGTAATTGTAATGTGCACTGTAACCCAAAATGCTATCCAAAATATCCACCTGAGGGTGCTACTGCTCCAAACTGAGCTTGGTGCAAAAAACACAAGAGGATGGGAGCCTGAGTGGAATACAGATCGTGTTAATCCTCTGCATAGTAGATATTTTATCGACCACATCCGTTAGACCTCCAACACCTTGAATTATATTTTGCACCAAAATGTAAAAAGGCCCACCACCTGCCCGGACGCCATGAATAAACTAAGCGAACTACAGAACAGGTCCGTCTCAACTATCGCTGCAGGCGGCGGCGGCTGGCGATGCAAACAATCGTGCGAATCACTAGATAAGAGCGAACTCCACACGCTGCTTTATCCGCTTCGATTTCGGTGCCTGCGCCACCGTCACCAACACCGGCGCACACGCGGGGTCGTCGATACCGGCCCGCGCTCCGGTCTCACGCGGTGACGTCAGAGGGAGGGCGGCAGACAGCGGGGTGGGGCGGCTGCCAGGCTATAAAGCCTCGGAGACGGACCCTCCGCGGCTGCATTCCGAGTTGCGGGACCGCGAAGCACCCACAATGGAAGTACAGAGACACGTCGGGCCCCAGCAGACCGGCGGCGGCACCGCGCCGGAGCCGACGCAGAGGTCCTGCGAGCCGCGCCGCAAGAGAGCGGAGGAGCGCAGCGCGCCCTCGGAGATGGCCAGGATCATCACCGACCCGGCCACGGGGAAGTGCTACTGCCGCGGCAAAGTTCTGGGCAAGGTGAGCGGCGCGCACCGAGTCTGCGGTTCAACCGCGCAGCTTGAAGCCGCGGCATGTTAAACA
Source organism: Lateolabrax maculatus (assembly GCA_031216445.1). Taxonomy (NCBI): domain Eukaryota; kingdom Metazoa; phylum Chordata; class Actinopteri; order Acropomatiformes; family Lateolabracidae; genus Lateolabrax; species Lateolabrax maculatus. The sequence continues at coordinate 11,146,311 of CM062217.1, forward strand.
GTGTGTTTGTCCTCTTTCCAGGGAGGCTTCGCCAAATGCTACGAGATGACCGACCTCTCCACCAGCAAAGTTTACGCGGCCAAAATCATCCCACACGCGCGCGTCTCCAAACCTCACCAGCGGGAGAAGGTAAGCGCGCGCGGCCGAGGCGCCCGGTGCGCACCGGCGCGACCGGCCGGCAGGTATCACAGAGACTATTTGTCTTGTCTTTGCTATTTGGCTGCAATCGTGACCATTTCTTTTTTCTTTTTTTTTTTTTTGCCTCTCTCCCCGCTAGATTGACAGAGAGATTGAGCTGCACAGGGTGCTGCACCATAAACACATCGTGCACTTTTATCACCATTTCGAGGACAAAGAGAACATCTACATCCTGTTGGAGTACTGCAACAGAAAAGTAAGTGCCCGTTTGGTCTCCAGCCACTGCACTCTGTCCGTGCCACTGCTGTGGCTCAAATTCTTTGCACCTGCATTGCACCTAAAGTCAGTGAGGCAGCACACAGGCTTAATCTATTGTATGATACAGCAGTTCTGTTTAACTCCTTACAGTTCTGTGGTATTCAAGAAAATCATAAAGTATGATAATGTTTTCTTCACAGAGGAAAATGTGTTTTTCTATGCAATGGTTATGCTTCAGGAAACAGCTCTAATATAATTATCTTCTCTATGTTTTGTCTTTTTGCAGTCATTAGCTCATATTCTGAAGGCTCGCAAAGTGCTGACTGAGCCAGAGGTGCGGTATTATCTGAGACAGATTGTCTCTGGACTGAGGTACCTGCATGAACAAGAGATCCTTCACAGAGACCTGAAACTTGGTAAGAAATCTTTATGCAGCAGTGACATACAACACTTTGTACACAATAGTTAAGATGCATTATGTACAGGGAGGTTACCTTCCTTTTTTATACCAACTCACTCTTTCTCTTGTCTTTCTTTAATCAATTCATCAGTGTAGTCGTGCAGTATTTAGCCTTTGATCCTGGGTTGAATATCAAGTGCTCATCATCTCATTCCCTTTCTTCCCTGCAGGTAACTTCTTTGTGAGTGAGTCGATGGAGCTGAAGGTCGGAGACTTTGGTCTGGCTGCCAAGTTGGAGCCAGCGGGAAACAGGAGGAAGACGATCTGTGGAACTCCCAACTACCTGTCCCCTGAGGTGCTCAACAAGCAGGGCCATGGCTGTGAATCCGACATCTGGGCCCTAGGCTGTGTAATGTGAGTAGGCAAACTGTAAATTCACCATTAGGCACTTAAAAGGGTTAGTAATAATATAAATTATTTTTGAATAAGAGTCTAATAACAGATAATCAGCTTAAAAAGACACATTGGCATCACATTTCATAGACGAGTGCATTCCTGTTTTGCTGACAATCGCTTGTCTGATAAAGTGTTTGTACATTTTTTTGTGATGGAAATCAGCTTACCTTTGCTCTCTGTCATGCTCCAGGTACACAATGCTGCTGGGCAGGCCACCATTTGAGACCACCAACCTGAAGGAGACCTACAGGTGTATTAGAGAGGCACGTTATTCTCTGCCTTCCTCCCTGTCGCCACAGGCTAAGCAGTTAATTGCGAGCCTGCTAGCCAAGATCCCAGAGGACAGACCCAACCTGGACCACATTCTGAGGCACGACTTCTTCACACAGGTTAGACACCATTTCTTTGTCTCTCCATCAGTCTGTTCCACTCTCTGTCTGTCTATCTCTCTAAATGTCACTTTGTAGGAGTATAACAGTGACCCCCTTCCCACCAGCCGTGCACTGACCCACTTTTGTTCTCCACAGGGCTTCAGTCCAGAGCGTCTGCCGGCGAGCTGTTGCCATTCAGCACCAGATTTCCACGTCTCCAGTCCTGCCAAGAGCTTCTTCAAGAAAGCTGCCGCTGCGCTCTTTGGTGGGAAGAGAGACAAGGTCAAATACTACGAAACTCTGAGTGAGTATTACATCAACCACTAAGCCACTCGTGTACTACTTAAAATGCCACACACCAGCCAGTTATCTTTCACTCTGTAAAATTATGGTTGCTACAAGAGGCATCATTAAGTTATTAAATCTAGTTTAAGATAATTGCAAGCACATGTCACATTTTATCCCGTACTGCTCAATATCAGGTTATGTAGCTGCTGGTTAAAAAGGTCATGTTGTGATTTTTTTTTATGTGCTGTTGCCTTTGACAGATAAGTTGACCAAAGAGGAAGAGGAGATCTACAAACTGCAGCACGACCTGGAAAGAACCGTCATCAGTCAACAACATAGCAAAAAGATTTCAGAGGTGAGAGGTCATTTATTCACCACAAAACCGGATATTTAGTGTGGGTGATGTTGCTGGCACATTATTCTTACAGCCATATAAATAGATTGATTTTTGTGATATCATGCAGAGGAGAATCCAGTGAGTCACTCTGATGCTGCACAAAACTTTATAACAAGCACAGTTTCAGAACAAACTAAAGCACTTATTTTCAACCTTTAAGCCAAGCACTTTGAATCTGTGGGTGATTGCTGAGTCATAGTAAGAAGAGATGATCTAAACTCGCCGATTTTAACTCCTGTCGTCACTGATTCCCACCTCAGAATGGAAGTGTACTTCCGCCATCTGCCGAAAGCCCCGTTGCCCTGGCAACAGAGAGCCAGTCCCCGACGACACGAGATACCATCCGCCTGATCGTCAGGGGGAGTCTGGGGAGCTGCAGCAGCAGCAGTGAATGTAAGTTCACCAGACTCGCTTCAGACACACAGCCCAGTTTATGTAATACTCTGCTTGAACGTGCAACTGTAAATTACACACAGGAGAAATGAATAAGTGCACTAATGATAGAGAGATTTGATGCGACAGCTAGAGTGCAATGTAGTTTCTTGATATGACATCAAGCTAAATTACCCTGCTGTTGTTCCCAAAGGCCTTGAAGACAGCACAACAGGGAGCGTGGCTGAGACTGTTGCAAGTGTGTTGAGAGGATGTCTGGAGAATATGCCTAAAGGTAAGTCAACTATACTTGTCATTACCTATACATGTAGATATTGATTAGATCATTCCGCAGTTAGAGGTTTCATGATACAGCTAAAGCTCATCATCTGCATTTGACCTTGAAATGTTGAGTTTGCACAGTTAAGGCTCTCGTTTCTTTAAATCTTCTTTGGAATTGAATTCTAATCCTCCTCTTCTTTGTTCTCACCCTGCAGCGGACGACATTCCTCAAGGCTCAAACAGCTGCAATCTTCAATGGGTGACTAAATGGGTGGACTACTCCAACAAGTACGGCTTTGGCTACCAGTTGTCTGATTACACCGTGGGAGTTCTCTTCAACAACGGCACTCACATGAGCCTCTTGCCAGACAGAAAGTACGCACTATTCTATGCTTTCACAACACTCCACCTTCAGTTTGAAAGTTATTAGTCACTACATGTAATGGAGCTGGCTTGCTGAAGCATGCTGTAGTACACAGAACTACTTTGAAAAAACTGTTAATGGTTTGAAATAAGTACCAAATTGAAGGGATGGCTTGACTTGTTATATTTAAGTACATTATCTTTTCCAGAAAGTGGGGAAAACATGAATTTTCAGGCTCCATTTAATTTCAATCTTGCTAATGTTTTCTCACTGTTACATTAAATGTTTTCACATAAAAGCAATATTCTCTGTCAAGAATACCAACAGATTTTAAATGTCAAGGAAATACATTTAGATGTGGTTCCTGTTGTTTTGTTAAGTATTTGTTTATCCGAGTGGTTGCGTAACTATTTGTTTATCTTCTTTTCTTATCTCTTCAGGACCATCCATTACTATGCTGAGTTGGGCCAGCGCTCTGTCTTCCCCACTTGTGAGGTTCCTGAACACTTTGTGGGCCAGGTGACTGTGCTCAAGTACTTTTCCCACTACATGGAGGAGAACCTCATGGATGTAAGTAAATATCTCTATTCCCCCACTCTTCTCTTTCTGTAATCTATATCTCTCTTGCTTTCATGTGTCTTTTATCTCTGCCCAACCCCCTGGAGCATTAGAAATGGTATCTTTCATGTTGCAGCCTGTCTAATTCTGATGTGTGACTCTTGTGCTTTCTCAGGGCGGGGACCTGGGTAGTATGACAGATGCACACATGCCCAGACTCTACCTGCTGCAGTGGCTCAAGTCAGACCGCGCCCTCATGATGCTCTTTAACGATGGCACTTTCCAGGTAAACACACACAGGAAAAAAAAGTTACTGTTGCTGAGCATGCTCAGAGGAGCACTGTGCAAAGCATAACACAGTATTTAACAGAGGAGGAAGAAAAGATTATTTGCAATTGTCTTGTGCCAAAAATAACACATTTTTTTTTTTTATCTCCTAAGATCAATTTTTACCATGACCACACCAAGATCATCCTGTGTTGCCAGAGGGATGAGTACATGCTGACATACATCAACGAGGACCGCGCCTCCAAAACCTTCAAACTCAGCTCCCTGCTGACGTCCGGCTGCCCCACCGACCTGCGCGAACGCATGGTGTACTCCCTCAACATGCTTCTGCAGAGATGCAGCTAAACCTACAATAATGTGTTTTGGACAGAGTTCAAGAGAAGAATCTACCCATTGTGCTACTGCAGTGCTGCAGTGGAACCAGGATTCAGAAGGATCTGTGCGGGAAGGGCAAGTTTGAGGATGGACCTGTGAAAAGTGAATGAACACTGTTGCACCGCCATGACTCAGCAGAGGTTCAGGTGAAAAAAAATAATGCGGACAGACTCTGTGGATGGGGAAATGAAATGTAGCACAATGACAGTGGATGGTAAAGGGCTGATTTGAATTTTGATTGTTGGAGGAGAGGAAAGACAGAAAGAAAGCGTGGATGGATGGTAATGGATCAAGTATGTTGGTACGAATGTGAACCCCAGATGTTTGGGGATAAAGAGGCATGTTTGGAAAGTCAAGATGAATGCTGGGCTGGCACCAGCTTAAATGTGTACAGTATAGTTGATGCTGTTTTATAGAGACTATCCATAAACTGATGCTCTGAATGTAACCAGAGCTAGACTGTGGAATATTGTAAATTATGTACAGTGTATGTCACAGCCAACTCAGCAGTGCAGAAACATTATCTGCTAATGTGTGTGGATGCTACAGAGTTTGTCTGTTTATATATATATGTGTGTGTGTGTGTGTGTGTGTGAGAGTGGGAGGAGTGTAATAATCACACTAACTTTTAAAACTGTGATTTGTTCTCTTTACTGACTGATGGCACATTGAGTTGAGAAGGCGGAGGAGAGAATGACATTTAAAAAAAACAGCAGCAGGGATCATCTAAGGATCCCTTAAGAGCCATTATCACCTTGGTAGAAAATGTCCCAAATAACTTATTGTTTGAAAAAAGTGCAGTATTTATTTATTTAATAATAAAGAGCATTTTCTAAAAAAAGAAACTACTCCTGAGTACTTGTCCTTCTCATTGAGTGTTTTTATGCAGAGCAGTGTTCTCTGTCCGCCCAAAGATGTTATTAGATGTTTACTGCTAATTTCTGAAAGCATCCTCAAAATAGATGCCTGCTATTTCGCTTTTTTTAATGCATTTAACCTAACCTGAGAATTAACTGTCCTTGTTTCATGTGTAATAAGCAGTTCTTGAGTTAATGCAGTACATGGGGTGGTGAGCATTAGATTACACTTAATTACACTCATATCTGTGCAGTGGTCCAAGCCAAAGCAAGCATTTTATCTTTAAACTTGTGTTTGCAACAGGAAATGGGCACATAGAGAGCGATGGATACATGATAAAGGATATGTTTACAGTGACGTTGTTTATACTCATGTTCAAGGCCCCCCTCCCACCCTTTATAAATGGAGGATGGCAAAGCTGACTGACTGTCCAATGTGCCTGACCTTGTCTCACACAAACACACACACAGGCACACATTTCGCATACAAATAAAGGCACTGATCAACAGACCAGCTGGGTGGTTCGGAAATACGGACGTAAAGACAGCCAAGCACTGCACATGCAGCTAGAAGAAGAGACGGACTAGATCATACTATGTCAGCGATTGCATCAGAGCTTCTGAGGCAGAGTAACTCCAATCATTTTTGGACATCCTTTCACGTTTACAGATTGTAACCATGGAAACAAGCAAGTGCTGACCAATTTGGTGAGTCGGAATTCAATGAAGGCTGCGTAAAAGACGTCTGGCATGGCTTCTCCTTGCTTAAAAACCTGAACTCATGTCCCGAAATATTTGTGTTTAGATTTTTTTGTCTTTTCCTACTGTTTGTCTTTTCTGCTGCACTCTCTCTGTTCTCCACATGAGTATTTGATCCGGCTGTTGAACACCTCTTCACCTTCCAAGCTTATGTAATGATGGAAGTTGAACATGGATGTGTGAGTCATCCCTTTAGATGTTAACTCAGAATATCTGGGCTCTTCAGAGTTCAATAATGAATGCCTCATGCATAAACATATCCACACAGACAGAAGCAGAACAGGAAGCCTACAAGAAGAAGGAGCTGGAATTATTCATGACGACACATCCAGGTCTGAGTGCGTGTGTTTTGACAGTAATGGCCCCTGGAATGGATGCTTCTGCCAGACAGAAATAGATTTCATTGTTGATATGAAGTTTCCTGGCCTTTGAGGGCATTTTTACCCCTGGTCCTAACATATGAACTGAGTGCAGCATCTCCATCAGATGGATGCCATGGGTTGAGCCAAGTTAATAACAGACTGCTGGCTCTTTCCAAGCAAGCGAGAGCAAAAGTGGCAGTTTTCTCTAAGGTTATATGAGTGAAAACATTCCCCAGTCCAATGACGAATCAGCTCCTATAATGATTACTGTAAGCTGAAATTCATGTCAGGTCAGGATCTCTTCTGTGAGTAAGCAAATGTTAGCTGATCAGCTTTATTGGCTTCCTCGGAACTTTCTACATGTCTGTGAGCATAACACGTAGATAAACTAATTAGAAGCACCCTGTGGAGTTCAAAAAGCTAAGTCTGCGAGTTCACTTGATGTTCTTAGTGTCACTGTCATGTGAAAAAAAATGTTTATAACACTGCTAGTTTTCAGTATCACCCACACAAAGCTGCTCCTGTTATGCCACGTTGACAGTGGGAAAAGTCTTGTGCGTGCGGACAGGCTTAGCCCTGGAATGAGTCTAAGCTGGAGTGACAACGGGGATCTTTATACCTCAGCCTCTATCATAAAGTTCTCTGCAGGCAGAAGAGTGAGTCAGTTTGGCATTAAAAGTGATAGTAGGCACATTCTGCCAGAAAAAAGAAAAACATGCTTTGATATGTGCACACACTGAGATGCACTTGGGGGATTATAAGGCCTTTGCATATCAAATGTCAGTGCTCCTCCTCCTACTATGTGGACAAAAACAGATATACTGTAGAAAGAGCTGGGATGACTGTAGCTTTGCCCATTCTCTGCTGTAGCCTACATTATTGACTACAGAGATGAGCAATGCACAGCAAACTTACAAGTTGCCAGTGCAAAAACTTAGTCAAATACTGTAGTCTTACCAAGAAAAAGTGTCTCCTGAGTGTGTTCAAGCATGTAAGAAAGTGTGCATGTATTTGCTTCTCAATGTATTTGGTTTCCTTACAGGATTCAAATACGTCCAATGTTGTGAATGAGTCATCGTGTAAGATGCATTGCCCACTTATGTTCAGTAGTGTCATTCATGCTCCCTCGTCTGATTCCTGTAATTTCCTACAATCAGCTCTCTTGAAAGGTCTTCTTTCTTGGCTAAAAATAGAACCTTTTCGATTGCTACGAAAGCTTTTGTTTTATCCATGGATCAAAGTGTACCGGTAAGTCTATGTCCAACTCAACAGTAAAGGAGGAATAATACTTTTGAAGTGAGGGCCCTCAAATTTAAACCAAAGGCAAATCTCATGGCTTTTGTTAATCATTACTTCTTTTTTACTTTTCGTCCATTTAGGATATTAACTTGTAGGATATGGAGCCTTGTTGTAGTTCAGAAAGGCACTGAAGTCCCATGTTTTGTATAACATCCAGTCATATATGTCCACAATCTTTAATACCAGATGCTCCATGTGAGCATCATTCTATGTGCATACAGCACTGCATCCTTGCTGCTGTACCACTTATGTGTTCCTGCTCTTTAAAGATATATCTCAGGCTCTGTGAGGGGGGCTGTGAGTTCAGGGACATTTAACATGGTTAAAACATCAACATGAGGTTCCTTTCTAAAGTACTTAAATGCAATCAATGTAAATGTAATATTTGCACAAAGCTCCGCTCATTATTAAACTGTTTAAACTTCATGTTATATTAAATGCATCTAATTACCACATAATTGTATGGAGGTTTTCTTTATCACGTGTCAGGCTAACTCGGCTGGCGTGAACTGAGATGAACCACTGCATTCAGCCTACGTCACATGCCGGATTGTCACAAAAGATGTCATGTGCAGTGGATGAGCGTCACAAGCCTATCATTATAACTGAGTGACTGATATTTTTTTGCTCGGTTTCTATAATAACAGATTGCGTTTGGTGCCCGCCGACTGCACCAGCTCACTCTTTTATGATGTCAGCAGGGAGTGTGACTTCTTCAAAATGGGGTAACGACCTGCTGACTTCTTTAATAAAAGCATCACATGATTGTGTGTGGGCAGCCTTCTGATAAAGGCCAAAAATAAGACTGAGAAACTGAAAATAACCCTGCGAGAGCTTCTGCAGCAATGAAAAATCCGGCACATTTGAGCCATTACTCGTGAGAATAAAATCTAATGTAATGGCTACACTATTACAAGAATGTAACATTTCAGCATTAATGAATACTATGCCATACATGCTATTCCAAATGTAGTGATTGTGTACCAAATCCACAGGCCTCCTGAAGTTTGTTTATATTCATGTGAAAACCCTTGCTCTATATTGATAAAGGTGGTCTCTCAGTCAGTCCAGTATCTAGGACATATCTGCCCCTCAGTGATGTACTAATCACAGATGAATAAAGTTAATAGTTTAGTTCATAAATCCACAGCTCAGAATGGCAGCAGAAACAACAGCAAAAGCTTTCTTTGTTCCAAGACGTTTAGCTTTTTGGTTGCAATTCCTGTGGGAACCAAAGCTTGTCCAAAAGTCCTGCAGCATCAACCTCCCCATCCTGTCATTATAGCATAGTAGTTTTACAGATAATTATTGAAATGCACTGGGTTGGGAGATAATTACTGTTTAAGCTCATTTTTGGGATAGCTGCAAGTAGAAATTGCATTCCATCCATACCCAGCAAATGAAAGGGTGTGCTATAGTGACTTTCTGAGATTATTTAGTGAGCCAAAGTTACAACTTGTCTAAGAGTTAGCTGCTTATCAAGGGCGTTAGTCACATTTTAATTTGTTCTAACTATCACCCGAAGCTGCAATTTTACATATCGGTTTCAGTGTTAATTTTTTTCATAAGCTATAAAATCTATCAAATCTGTATGATTGTTTTGCTAGATGATCTGCTAGATGATACTTATATGTTAGGTATTTTAGCATCAGAACGTTGAATGGAAAAAAAATGAGTATCCAATAAAAAGTGAATGTGTGAGCTATCAGCAAAGAAAAATGTGTTGTGCATCTATCATACCATCACACTAATTATTGAGGGCACGTGGTTCAAAGGCCCTTTAAGCTCAGCAGTCTTGGTATCCCTCAGTGTGGAAAGCAAGGCATTTAGCAAAGATTTGTGAAGCGTGGCAAGTGTTTAAATACAGCCCTACCTTGTGGAGGGAGGAAACCCCAGAGGCTTCAAAGCAGCGTTTCAATCCAGTGACTCACAGTAGAGATAGAAGGACAAAGCAAATCACACACACAACGCACACACACACACACACACACAAACACCATCTCTCTTTGGATTTAGGTGGGGTTGTGTTGCTCAACAGTTGAGCTTAATGTTTCTCTATGGGTTCATGATTTACCTTTACATCCTTTAGTCACTGCTAGATACAGAATCGGAAGCAGCATTATTGGCCACTGGACTTTATACAACAGTAAGACAATATATAAATCATGTATTTTCATACAAATATGTGTCAGCAGAGGCTAAATTGTTGATACAAGGTTATAGCTTCAGTGTTTCACGATGTCATAATTTGCCCACAAACTTTAGTGCCAATAAAACTGCAAACTACATGTAATCAACCCTCCTGAGTTAACACTGTGTATGTGTGAAGCTCCGCAGAAGTTCTTGTCTTTTGATAATGGTGTATTTTTTACATTTATTACAACAAATCACTTATCTAATCTGCACCATCAGTTTGAGAAGTTTGGACTACTACCACTGACTATTGTAAAGTTTGTTCATAGATTAAAACTGGTCCATGACATCAGAGCGCTGCCATTTCAGGATGTACGCACATACACAAAAACATTTTCAAAGCATTGCATCGTGATGGCAGACATACACATACATCTGCTGTGACGGAACCATCTGACCATACAGAGGAACCATGAACTACAATTTAATCACATGATGATACATGCAGGGTAACAGCTGAATGTATTCACTGAAAGCAAGAAAAAAGAACTGCCATTAGAATGACTGAATGAATTAGGCAGTCCTTTTTTATTTGAATGCAGTTTGCAGTTTCATAGTAATCACATCTGTTCAACATATTCCTGCACTCTTTCTCTGTCTAGGTTCTCTCATTGATGAAAAATTTCTGCTGGCTTCAGCATGAAATAAAAAAGGTAAAATGCCAGTAGTCTGGCATGAGGTTAGCGTGGTAGGGCAATGTTTCCGGGGACTCGTCTGACAGCTTCATCAGTGAGCCAATCAAAGCATCATCTCTGATAATAGATCGGCAGTCTCCACTTGCTCTCCCATTGAGCTGAATGGGAGACACACTCCTGTTTCCATGGCAACTGGTATTCTCATCCTGGCTCGCACATAAACATCCTGCTGCAATTCATTTGGCTGCTCTCAGTTAGTCATCCCTCATTGGGTTCACACTTCTTTGGTTAAATGTTGTAATCATACTGTTTCATAAAATTGGTGAAGTCTCAAAGTGTACTTTTGTAACACTGGTTATTTTATTTAGAACTGGTCTTCCTCTTTACATGCACCATTGCACACCTGTCGTAACAAAATGTTTGCTGGCTGGACAGAAAAAATCATTTTAAGATTTCTAGTTGTTTTTGAACACAGCCACCATAGTTTGGGGGTATCACGTCTTATTTTCCACGTTCACATGAGACCATCTGCTGTCATAACTACTCAGACTGTTGGACTTGCTTTATTTTAGTTTTTAAACCAAAGTTTATCTGCTGTATCACTATCATTTCATTTTGCACCAGCGTTAAACTCCCATCATTGTTACTCTCCAGATATGCCACAGGAAGTGTCCACCCAGATAAAACCGTTGCAAAGATCTGTTGCTATACAAACATTGTTATCTCATTCATGTTATTTTATTTCAGCCATTTCTTTTTAGCCCTCAACATCCATTAACGTCGAGCATTTCAAAAACGACCAAAGATGAGTGAGCTTCAATAACAATCTAATAATATAAATGTGATAAAAATAGAAAATTCAACTCATCAGTGGTAAATTGTGACTCCACATCTAACATCTGTTCATAAGATTCAGAGGGTATACAGTGGTAATGGGCTGTTTGAGAGGTGGTATTAGAAAATCAAAGTTTTAGAAATAATGGGCAGCAGCAGCTGCCATGACACTAATGAATGATTCAAGGACTGAATAAACCTTCAACTAACCAAAAGTGACAAAATAACTGTTGACGAACTGTCATGCCGTTAACTGTTAACCATGTGACAGGACAATAGCTGTTGTCACTGTTTGTATTCCTTTCAGGGGAAGCGAACAGGAACACATCCTACTGGATATCCTCTGTTTAGCACGACGGATGAGATGGTAACAATAAGCCAGATGAGTTTAGGGCTGGAAGAAGAGGGAGGAGGTGGACTAAAATCTCTAAAAAACGAAGTGTAATAATAGGACTAATAAGTGTAATAATGCAAGGATTTGAAAGTAGATAAGAAAAGACAAGCTAATAGGCAGCCTTACAAATCCTTAAAGTTAAATATGGCCTGTGGGACAAATAGAAGGAAGGCCAAAACAACAATACACATATTTATTAAATATACTGACAAACAAAAAACATAATTAAATCCAGGAACATGCTGGGCTCATTGCTGATGTTATACAGCTGATGTATTGTCTGATGAAAGGACACAAAATCTCATCATTTTTATATTTATTCCTCCAAAGAAGAAATTTGGTTTGCAGCCATGGTGATTAATTAAGTCTCATACTTAAGACAAAATATAATAAAAATAAAAGTCCAACTCACCATGGCAAACCTTTGATTAAAAAAAAAATCAAATTTGTGAGATGAGATCATCCAGGTTCATGAAATGTATTTGAACAAAGACACCACAGACACCATTTCTCCCAACAAGATAAATTCTATTTCTAAAATCTATGTACAGGGGAGTTTACTTTTCATGCATTGTGAGGTTATCCTGACTTCCCCTGTGTGACTATGCCCGGCTAAGTGCAGCAACACAGACAAGCAGCTGTACTCTCGGTTCAGAGTATTATCATGACTGTCTGGTATTGTAAGTGTTGTTTTAGCATCTGTGTATGTGTCAGCTAAATGCCCACCTGTAGACCCAAATCTAGACTTGAGTAACACCTTTTAAATGCATCTACAATCTCATGTTTCCATGTTTTCACGTATGTCTGTGGGTTTTTCCCAGGTTTTCTTCTCCAGGTTCAAAGACATGCGGCTCACGCGTACAAAAGACCAATAGATGTGAGTGTAAATGTCCTGTAACGGTCTGCTGGCCTCTCTTAAGAAAGACTCCTTGTGCTAAGAAGTTGTGAGACCTAACAAAGTACATTTACCTAAACTAAACAAATGTACTTCCAATTAACTCCACCCCACCAGCTACAACTTTAAATTCTGCTTACATCTTAGTGAATTAGTAATAATCTAAATAATATATATCATGTCATGACATTCTGAAAGGGCCATGTGTTTAACTGAAGTACATTTTGCTGATAATGCATCTGAACTTGTACTTGTGTACTAAACTTAAAATTGAACTGCAGTAACATTTTGAAGGCATGACATGTAAGTGAGTTTATTTACAGCGTGGTATTGTTACTTTTATCTAAGTAAAGGAGATGAATCCTTCATCCACCACTGAGTATAGGCATAATAACTATTGTGTATCCACACAGGAATGACTGTTGAGAGAGGTGGGTGTTTCTGGAGAGTGTTGAGAGATAGTTTCGGAGAGAAGACTCACCTCTCCGTCTTTGTTTCACCATACATGCTGTGATGAAACCCCTATGGCCCTGAGTGTGAATAAACAACTGTAGAGACCAGAAGAATAGATTTATGTTCATTATCAGCCTGTGGAATTTGTTGGATACTGTCAATAGCGCCTTGCATGAGCAATCCCAGCTTTCTCAGCAATCAACAATTGGACAAGAGGGGTGGAAAAACCTTTTCTTAACTACCCCTTCAAAAGCACAAATTTGTTCTGTGTAGGAAATCAATTCCACAAGCCAGCCTTTGCAACAGTGTGAACAAGTCCAGACATGCCTCCATGAGTCCTACCCTCAAACCTCCCATATCAAGAATGAGGAAGATGCTTTATAAGGTTGGGTAATCCCTGTGCATTGCCTGTTTTTATCTGCAATCTGCCTCTGCCATCACTGAGCACCAGAGGCTGTTGTTCATTGTTCCTTATGTTTCTTAATGTGAGGATCCATTGTCCAAAACTACAAGAACATAATGATACCCAGATACCATGTGGAGATGTGTGTCTGAAATCACGAGGTGGGCGCCAGTTATCTTCCTTGAGACATGGGAGATTAGATATTTATCAGCTTAGAAACACACACACACACACACAAACACACACACGTAAAAGCCTTTACAGACTCTATAGAATTTTTTTTGGCATTTAGAAACTTGCAAAAAGCATTGGAATGAGCACCGTAATTAACAGCAACAATAGATGATAGTTCAGGTAGAGGATTCTCAGTGATGTTATCTCTGATTCACACCTGGGATGACGCTGCGTGTTTCCATTAGTTCACTGAAAGATCCTGTCAGGGATTTCTATCGTTCTATCCTTTCCTAGGTTTTGAGTCAGCTCTCATGCACTTGTCTCAGAAGGCCACGATAAAGCCTCTCAGCGGGATTTCTACATAAAGATGATGTCATTACTCAGCAGCATAAGACACAAACAAAATCAGATCCCATGTTTGCATGTCCACTCATAGGAGGTAGACTATTTTCCAGCTGGCAGTGAAACTCAAACTTGAAACTGTAGGCGTATGACAGTTTGTCTATATACATATGTCTCTCTCTTCTCTCTCTCCCCCTCTCTGTTACTCAAAAAAAAAAAAGAAATCTCCCCTGTGACGCATTGGCTAGACAACATTATACGACTAAGACTGACTTCAGCATCAGTGTTTGTGTCACAGTCTCGGCTGGAGACATTTTACTGCCAGGGGCTTCAAGGGACTGATGTCTTTAAAAATACATTAGGCTTTTACTTCTCAAAGATTATGTAACACAGAGGAGATGTGTTTTGTTTAGTAACTGCATTGTACTATATAATCTAAGCCCACAAGCTGTAATACTACGCCACCAGCATTTGAGCTGCTCGGACAAAAAGTGAGATGGACAGTACAGTACCTAGGTGCATTTATAGTTAGTGTGTACAATGTATTATATGTCTGCATGAGTTCACTCACAACAAGCCTAGTAATATTGCAGATATGTGAAAGCTCTTTGGCAGAAGATCTTTGTCCAAAGATTTTCTCATCAATAGAATTTCAGCCCTAAGTGTTGTAATAAAAAAATAAATTGAAATGCAGGATGTCGACATAGACTTTGACATATTTCACTAAATGTCTATTGTATTAGATGGATAGTTCATGAATGATATAGCTAGTAAGATAGACAAACACTAAACTAAACTAATAATTAATCTGGAGTCTCACCAGGCTCGGTATACTTTCAATTTCATGTATTAATGATATTTGTGAAGTATAAAATACATTGCAATTTCTTCTGTTTTGCAGATGACACAAACTTATTTTGTTCCATATCTGACTTGAAATACATTATTTTGTTATTTGCTAGCATTGACCACACCACAAACAGATACGTTTAACAATTTTTTAAAGATAACAACGCGAATGATTGTGTGCGAGGCTTGACTTGCTCGATTCTTCCTCTGGTGATTGTACGTTGTGGTTAGCTTCTTGAGGAAGTGCTGGAATTGGCATGGTTGAGGTGTGGTCCTGCTCCTGAAACTCTATTAGATAGCTTCAATAAATGTAAGAGGTGTTTAGGTGTATAACATTGAGCATAACATTATTGCAAAAAGAAAAAAAAAATTTGGCAATTAAAGAAGGATGATCAAGTTACAATAGCAGTTGATTGAGTAATAGCAAAAGTGAATTTGAAACCACATTTTTCGGTGTATGTACCATAAACCTTATTTAAAGTTAAAGGACAAAATTAGCTAAAACCAAAGTAGGTTTGAACAAAGGAAAGATCATGTTTTGTTTTTTAATTTTTTATTAAATTCTGTACTGTTTGTACTTTTTATCCAGATTACAGTTATTTGTTTGGTGATGTAGGAAAACATGTTCATGAGTAATATAAAACCACTCACAGAAAAAGTGCAATAAGGCCATTGTTTTTTTAATTTTCTTTTGATTCAAGTGCATAGAAAAAGAATAATTGGATAATGTGAACATATTCATAATGAAAATGTATGGCTGTAGTGGAATTAGGAGATGAAAAGATTGGCAGTGAGTGAGTGATTGTTTGAGACTGGGTAAGGGACTGGAGTGACGCTGTGGTGACGCAGGAGTCTCACAGCAGGACCTGAGGTTTCAGTCGATTAGCGGAGCACTGGGGACAACTCTAAGCTATATAGCGAGCCAATTAGGGCAAAGCGTGAATATCGTGGTTTGTGTGTGCCTGCATGTGTGTCACTGTGTTCCTGATTGCGTTTCTCTTCTAAAAAAGAGCTACGTGAGACCCACCATGCTCTTGCCATGTGGGGGGACCATGGGGACCATGTGGATATTAACTAAGGGTGTTAAGAGGGTTCCTTTTGTTTCCTGGAATAGACTGCGGAGACATAAGTGCACAAAAAGTGCAGCTCTTAGCAGCCTTTGCAAGGTTCTGACAGACATCAGCAGAAATGACAGCTCAGTATGCAGCTGTGTGGGTTAAACTCTTCTTCACAACTTCAATTGCTTTTTCTCATGTTTATGCTGAATCATTTAGACTGCCCAAGAATGGGATGAGAGCTGAGTAGGCAGGTAACTTATAAGCAATGGTGTAAAATATCACTTAACAATAAGGTAACATTCTATATATATATATATATATATATATATATATATATATACACTTTATTGTGGTTAATACATCACTGATCAATGCTTTATGCAAATAAACAATGAACAAGAATAACCTTTCAGTTGCCAGGTGGTAATCAAGCTGAGGCTTATTTTCTAGGCAGAATCCAAAGTGTTTATTGGTGACTTACAAAGGCCAGCCACTAAACAATGTAGTTGTCATACTCCTTGGTGCCTGGGACATGCCAGTGCCTAAAATATGCTTGAAATTTGCTTATTGTCTTCTGCTGTGAATGGTCCAATGAGAGCTGTCTAACTGTCAGTCATGGCCAACATCAAGAAAATCATTATAGTAAGTTGTTGGCTTAACATCACTGGAACCCAACTTTTTCTATTATTCATACATAATGGCTTATTTCTAATCTTCAAAGCACTGATTCAAGATTTACTAATCATAAGAAAATCTTAACTGACAAATTACCCTTACAATGCATGCACTATATAAAGTGATACCCCCTCTAAGAAAGTATAAGTTAATAGCAAGTACCCTTACTCCACCTACACTAACATCTGTAACTGTAGATTGTTGGTGGCACATAAAAGGGTCTGCAGCTGCAGATCAGTGAGTGCATAAGCGATCACACCTTTCCTTCCACGACGAAAGAGTTGGCCATCTAAGCACAGGGCTTCCTGCAGCCGAAATTAACCCAAAAGTTACTTTCCTTCCAGTCAGTTTCCTGAGTTAATGAGCCACTGCTAGCCTTCTACAATGGAAATCTGCAGCTGCAGAGACTTTGCTTCGTGTGTTACATTCAGCAAAATTGTTTGGTTTTTTTAAGCACTGATTTTTAATTTCACCTTCCTATTATAAATCAAGTTTAACGTAAATCCATCTGTTCAGTAAGCCCCACTTGGTTGTAATCAGTGTTGGTTATTTATTTACAACTCCCACCTCACTCGCCCTTGCTCTCTATCTCTCTGTCTCATGCAGTGTTTACCCTTCGACCAGTGGGTGGAGCGGATTTAGCTACGCTTCCTGCACAACAGGAAACAGGGAGCAGGGCAAGAGAGATGGGAAGGGCTCAGAGGAGTTGATAGATGAGCTTGTTTTACCCCATTGTCTCTGCTTTCCTCGACAGGTGCATTTGAGCCCTCAGCAGGATAACAAAAAACTATTATGTTTGTCTTCAAAAGATTAGACATTATTTTGGTTTGGAAGAGTTTTATGGGTTGAACTGTACATGCAGCTATTCCCAGCTGTTCCCATAAAATCGTGCATCTGCAAGTTTCTCTGCAACAAAACTGCAAAATTCCCATTACCGTTAAATATGGTGAAAGAACATGAAACAGTGCTCAAATACTGGACACCTAACCTAATTACATTAAATTGCAAATTGGGAACAATTAATTCTCAAAACATGGTCACCAATGAATTATCATTCAAGGAAGTAAAGTGAAATCTCAGTACTGAAATACATGTTTTTTGTGTGAGGAATAATGTGTGAAGAATGTGAAATTGACCACAATAAGGTATCTATCAACACCACCACCAGTGTAGTAAGTACGTTTATTTATGTCGCACATTTCGAGAGCATAGAAGATGAGGAAATAATAAAAGTTATAAAGGAGACTGCTTTTGAGGTTGTAGCTCAAAAGCATAGTCTTGCACTAGTAAGATTTTGAGGGTTCACATCTAAATGATAACCTATTTCAGTGATTCACAGTAGGCCATAAAAATGACAAGTAAAATACGAATCCCATTTACGAACTGTTGACTTAAAACATGAATAAGACAAATGGTAAACAAGTTGTAAGATTTTAATGGTATGGCATTAAAAGCTGATCATTATTCTAGGTTGTTGAAGTTGTTTGTCTTAATGGTGGAAGTGTCAATTACTCTTAAGTTCTGTTCCAACATATCAGGAGCTGTCTGTTTTTTTGTTATATGATAGTTACACGTGTAAAGCTCAGTGTTTGTTCCTGTGTTGTAACAAGATCAGTTGACTTAGGGCTTAATTTTGAGCTGCAGCCACAGAAAATGTATGGGCATGTCTGACTGCGAGAATAAAAGCCAGAATTAAAGCAAGAATGAATTCCTAAACTGTTTGTTAGACAGCCCAGAAGTTTTGAATACTGTCTTGCCAAGAACCTCTCATGTATACTTTCAGAGTTAAAAATGCTGCAGGTTCAAATTGAAAATCCAAAAAATAGAATTTAAAATGAATAAAATAATTGAATTCTTTTTTTTTTTAAATCAGAAAACAGATTTTGAGACAAGCTGCAGATTTCTTAGTGAAGCAAAAGAGAAGAGAACACAGGCACACACAGCACATTTCATTGTGTTTCCTGTCATTATTGCCTTGAATGCCCTTAGCTTGTTCATACCAGTAATCAGTTGCTCAATGACATACCAACAATACCAAAGCTGACTCACTTATGTATAATTAAGGTTAGGCAGCACCAACCTTTACTCGCAGAATGTTAGCTTTTTAAAGGGAAAAATCTGCTTAACTGTTTCTACAAACAAAACAAATTCAAACTACAAACAGTACGTACTGCATTTTTCCTACAAATAAGAAGTTAATTTGACATGCCAGAAGGTGCTTAAACCCCAGGCTTCATGCAGAGAATAATTTGGGTGTCTGAATTGTACTAGAACTCACTGTGCTCTCACAGGACCACGGCTTGAAATAACTTTGTCGTGGTGCGTGGAAGGCTTTGTGGGAGTGAAATGACTTTCTTGCAGGTAAGAAAGTGACAGCGAGACTGAGGGAGAGAGAGGGGTCTTCATCTGAAGGGGCAGTTTGATAGCTTTGTGCTCTACCAAATAAGTTGATGTACAGGCCTTAAAAGTAACTCCAAAACATGAGATGTTGGGGTCACAGAGTTCGTGGACACAACACGTGTGATTCTGCTAGTGACATGAGTGCTCCTACCATCTGTGCTCAGTTTTGTTTGTGTGATATGGATCAACCTTTCCAACCAGAGTGCTTGATAATCAAGAGGCACAACATGCACACACATACACACAGACGCCCCACTTGAACTCAATACTGAATACAAATACTGAATGCAGGAAAGAGAGGAAGCATTACTAAGTAAACAAGCAGTAGTTTACTGGGTTCATCATACTGGGTAAAAGAGAGGGATGTTCCGAGTAAAGAATAAGTGATGTGATGGCTCTAAAAATAGCCCTGCAGAGTAAAATGATAGCATATGAAAAAGATTTTGATTTTGATATATTTGAAAAAATGTTTATATTCTGTACCTACATTTCTTCATAGTATGTTTTTGTTAGTGGCAGAGTCCGCCATTTCCTTGCTATACTCCAATTGCTTTTACAGGCACTTCACACACCTCACTGTTTACGGTTCACTCTCCTAAACCCATATCAGACCTGTATTAAGTTACTGTTTATGCAAACCCAACATTTCCCACTGCTGCTTGTTCACATTAAATACCTTCACCTGAGGAAACACAGGGTGGCTTTTATTTTAAAATAACAGCAGTATGTGTGACTGCACATTGTTGGACCTGTAGTATTAAATCGCCCTTGCTGTTACCCCCAGTAACCACAGGTGTCGCCAAATCAACCAGGACTGAAATCTTAAGGATTATAACTTTAATGCATTTCAAGACTATCATAAGTTAAAACAATTCAACTGACACTTTTTGTCTGACCAGCCAGCAACTTGTTAGTTACGTATGAGGACTGTACTGAAAGTCATACATAGCTGACTGAAGTCACACAGTTTGTGTGGTGACGGATCTGATATCTGAAAAATCGAGCCTTGGGCTGTGAACTAGTGTCTCATGGGACGACAGGGACAGAGAACAGAGTGGTGTGTGTGGGTGTGTGTGTGTGTGTGTTCCATGTTTGTACTGCATGTCCAAACATTGTCAAAACCTACGACAGATCTCAGTGACAACATCAAACCTTTGATACTCTTCTCAGCGATGGCCCGAGGGTTAGATCTCTGCTCTCCTTCTTTACTCTGAGCTGCAGTGGTTTGCCATAGATGTCCTGACTGCAAGAGAGTGAACACAGAGGCTGGGCTCCTGCAGCTGCACTGAAATGATCACGTTTTCCAAGCAGGAACTGAGGCATCCTGCTTTGCTTGAGTTGGCATTGAAGTGAGAATTAGCATATTCTGCTCTAGTGAACATTTGAATGTCTTTACAAATACCATCTGGGTTTCTAAGATACAGCAGATATTCAGTCAGAAAAAACTATGTTACAGTGCAGCCCAATCCTCCAGGATGCAGTGTTTATAGTATATGTGGATTTCACATTAAATTCACAGTGAAATATGTAGGCTGGAGTAATTGCATGACACAGGGTCATAATTGATTTTTGGTACATAAAGCTTTTTTTTATTGGTTATGTTATAATTTCAAGGTGATTGTCAAGATGATCTGTCATGCTGTGTTTTCCCTTTTTTTCCCTCTTTATTTTTTGCTTTGTCATGCTGTGTTGTGTCGTGCTGTTGAAAGCCGTGTTGTGTGATGTGCTGTGTCGTGATGTCTTGGGTCTGTGTTGTCCTGCAGGACTTATCAAGGCAGACACTGAGACAGCTCTAATGAAATCAGTCAGTGCAGACTTCACTCAGCGACAGCTCACAGTGCAGCAGCACTACTTTACCTCACAGCAGAGGGAGAGAGATAGCTAGGTGGGGGGCGTTGGGTTCAGGGGCATATAAGATACAGAGATAGGTAGAGATTTAGCAGAGAGTTTTTGTGTGAGGCTGTGTGCGTGCATATGTGTTTGAGTAATTATACACTGATGAATAAAGCGCTCTGCCATGCTGGGGTGCCTCACTTCAGTGGATTCAAACCAGAGGAGCAGACAGCCATAGCCTCCCTGCTTAGACCGGCTGGGACTGAACAGAATACTAATGTGCACAGGAGGCAGAGAGAGATAGAACAGACAGAGTGATAAAGGGAGTGGAGAGGGAGGAAGAGGAAGCTTGTGCGAGAGGAGAAACACAGGGAGGGGCATTAAATACTGGGTGCGAAAAGAAAACATTAAAAGATGAAGAGACTACGTAGGGATTGAAGAAAGACAATTGTGTGTAGGGGTCATGGAGGTGAAGCATGGGTCATAAAAGAGATAAAACATGAGTGAGTACAGGAATTATAAGCACATCACGCAGTGATTCATGTATGGTTGTGAGACGTGCTCATAAATACCAAATCTTTTCAACAACATCAGTGACATAATACAGTATTACAATCAGCTAATGTAACCATTATGGAGTTTGTGAGCAAGGAACTATATAAAACAGTGCAAGAGTTCATGGGATGGCTCTCTGTGAAGCCAACATGGTTGGTTGACATAGCTTCTGTCTTAGTTTTAGATTTAGGTTCCTTATTCAGTGTGCACCTGCAGGTTTACAGTATATGTCAATGATTTAGATGCCCCCTCTATAAATGCTGTCATGGCAAATGAAAAGATGTAGGGGTTGGTAGAATATCTGGGTATGAATCATGAGAATAGCTGAAATATTACAAAAACATGTGACAATGAAAGAGAGTCGGAGAACAGAAAGGGAGAAAAGCAGCCTGGAGTAATGTGCTGAATACAAATCCTGATGCCATCTCACTTTTCACTGTGCCTCCTCCATTTACCATCTCTCTACAGACGACCACTGAATGCAATTTAAGTTTACAATTCAGTTACAAAACAAAGAAATGGATTGTTCGAGTCATTTCCAATAGGGTTAGTGAGGATGGTTGCAGAGGAAAAGGAGATAATATGATGTCATACTTACTGCTCATGCCACATGATATTTAGGGATCATTAGCATGCCATTCATTTTCAGGTTGTCACTTGAAACTGATCACTGCAGTGGGAAGCTGTTGAGCTGCATTTCCCGAATACCAAAGCAGGTACTTTCTATTGTTCTCTAATTCCAAACATTACCACCATTCTCAGGCAGGGAGTTTGCATAGTGTGACATTTTCACATCAGGGATGGGTATGTTACTATTTTCACCATTCATTCTCTGGCTGCCTTGACATTTTATGCCCTATTACCAAATGCAGCCCTTCACTTTTCATTAAAATGTCTGTGATTGGATATGTGCTGCTAGATACACCTTTCAACCCTGATTTCTGCCCTTTGTCTGAGTTGCATAGCAACTCTTGCGACAATCAGAGCCCCCCAGGTTACACTGCTGTGTCACACATTATGTAACCCCAAAGGAACACTGTAAAAAAAAAAAGCCTCCCTCTTCCTCTTGATCTGTTTGTTGAGGTCTTTCCCAAGGTCCAGCTGAAGCTTTGAAATTCAAATTCATATTAACCACCGACCTCCTTGAACTACAAGGGTTTCATTATTGGATACTGACATCACTGTAGTGCATCTGTTCTCATATGATTGTGATAAAAGAATACCACGAGACTATAAATCAATCAAAATGATGGTGTTTGGTAAACATTTTCATTAGGTGCTGCCAGTGTGTGTTTGCTCAAACACAGCTGAAACACATACATCAAGGTAAGCTAAACTGCATGGTGCATATGAGACAATGGGTCCCTGGACCAAGGCACGTACAACCCTCACCCCCACCCCACTCCCCCAGCCCTGAGCTATTCTGCTGTCAAACGTACTAAATGACTACTCATTTTACTGTAGGCTAACTGTAGCCAGTGTGTAATCACTGTGTGCTATGCTGCTGTATGTAAGGGAAATTTTACAAAAATATGATAAAATAATTAGATCAGACACAGTATCAGCAAATATATAATATTTAGGGGTCAAAAGCAACAAAAAGAAAAGTGAACAAGAAGTGTTAATAACACTTACTTAAGCCAGAAGCTTTGGATTTGGGCCACTCTGGACCTGCGATTACTGACCAGGGCTGGCCAGTAATCCTTGCCAAGAGTGTCAATTCAGACTATTGTCAGTGAAGAGCCTGGTATCTCTATTTGTTTTATAATGGATTTCTTCTTGTATGATTACTGAATATTGCTGCTCAAGGGTGAGTCTAGATAAAAACCTTTGCAATTTTGAGGTGCTGTAGTTTCACTTAAAATAGCTAGCGATAAGTCTTAGTCTATATTTAGACAGTAACTTTTCAAAAGTTTATTTTTACTGGTCTGGTAAATCATTACAAGCAAAGAGGAAACTGAGAACTCCAAGGGGCAACAGTAATCCTACCTCAGTAAAACTTTATCAAACAATGCCATTCTGTTTCACCATACATTACTGAGAAGCTTGTTACCATGACAAACTCCATCAGTTTAAATCACATCACAGTGTGTTTGCTTTATATCATCATAACTCAGTTTTGCCTTGGATCCTGTCGCCTATCTTGGTGACACACATACAGATGATGTATCAAGGAGCCGTTTATTCTTAAGGTCACCTTTGTCAACTGCAGCCTTGTTTACACAAGTCACAGTCACTGATAGTGCTTGCCATGCAGCATTTCAACACTGAAATAAAATAAAATTAGAAAAAATAATAACAATAACGCTGTGGAAATGTAATACAACAAAGACAGCCATTGACAGTTTATGCAGATGAGTGAGACTATTCAGACAATGCTTAAATGAAGATGATTATGATGTAATATTTTGGGAATAATGACATAATCGAAATTTAAGAATTATAACATAATGTATATAGTGATAATGATGATGCTAATTTGATCCCCAAAAAAAGAGAAAAAAAATTTAATATTATACAATATTATACAAAATAATATTTTGTTAACAAAGCAATATTATGGTAGCAATAATGTTGTGGACAGGCAATGACGGACTCAGACTCCGCTGTGATGACTGATGATTATGATGTTATTTGTTTATGTAGGCCTAATCATAGAAAAAAACAATAATAATTCCATAATAACAAAAGTAATCAAGCCAATGATAATGATAAATGATAATGATTATCAAGATTATTCTAATAATAAACCAAACAGTGGTTGTTTATGTGTTCATAAATGAGAAATATACGCTCAAAAGTAATGCCTTTGTTATTGGATGCTGGAAGCGGTTGCCAGTGTTTACATGTTTGTGCAAAGCCGCTATTGGAGCTGGGGGGTGAAGTTCAGCCTAAGAAGCTTGCAGTGACTGTCTGCTCCCCCGAAGCCTTTGTCACTACAGCCACACACAAACACACACAGACGCACACACAGACACTTTGTCAAGAGTCATCATGTTCAACCACCAAGCAACACTAGCCACCCTTGCCCCATGTGGCCGTTACTTAACACTTTTGGTTAACACACACAAACACACATGCACAGATACACGGTGACATGCACGCACAAACAGACTGGTACACACACATTCGTCCTTGTCCCTCTCTCTTTTTTTTCTTTTCTTGGACCCACACACAGACACACAGAGGTGGAAAGGAAGTGCATTTACTGAATTACTGTATTTCAACATGTTTTTGATTAAGTTGTACTTTCACTCCCTTAGATTTCATGGTGAAATATTGTATATCTGAAAAACATATTTTTTGGTTCATTAAATATGATGCCAAAATAACTAGTCTCAATTTCAACGTTACTATGGTCCTGGAGGAAATTTGATTTGAAGCCAGGAATTAAATTAAAAGTTCACAGAAATGCACCAATGAGAACAAACAAAACACTTCCAGGTTAATGCAGCAACAATATAACATTCTCGAAAAGAGTAGAATGAGCACAAACTGTTACTACTTACTGTAAGTAGCCTACACTTTACTGCCAAACATTTGATTTCAGACTTGAGGATTTTTTTAATACTATACTAAATACACACAAACACAAAGTGCCGGTTGCTCCCACCCCCTGCCTTTGCCGACTGGTCTGTCCTCTCATCCAGATGGAGTAACATGTAATTACAACCAGTTGAGCTGCCCAGATTCCTCTCTGACTCTTCAGAAAGCTTGAAAGATTGTGCTGCTCTTTCCAGTCTGTCTACTAAAGGTCACCCACTCTGTTCTTTGTCTTCTCTCTCTCCTCCATCTTTGTTCTGCAAACCTTTCTGCAGTGCACTTCCTGCCTAGTAACAACACAGGAGACTGTCTGAAGACTGACCTTTTTTGTAGGTTGAATAAAATCATGTTTTTTCAATACATCCAAGGGGACTTCTTCCAGCATCTTGAGTACCACTGCCAAATAGTTATTGTTTAAGATACAAGTTCTTACAACTTGGAAAACTTGTGTTTTTGCCAGCAAACTGGTGTGTGGTTGAAGGTCAGTGGTCCTTAACTGAAGCACAGACTTTCTGATGTCGTGAATTTTCTTCCACTAACCACAGGGTTCAGGACAACAAGTCCCTGTGTGTTGTCTAGCCAGCTGCACTCTACATTTTAATGAGGACACATGAGCTCGGTAAACAGAGGTGGGAGCCAGATGATGGGTTGAGGGTACAGAGGCGACTCTTTCTTTCTAGTGCGTGGGTAAACACGATGGGGAGCAGGTTTGGATAATGCTAGTTAGATCAGGTATAGCGGGAGACAAATATTTACAAACCCAGTGTGGCTCATTAATCAAAGAAATTAGCTTGCAATAGCATGGTAAAATTATACAGTTATGTGTTATCAATTCTGGAGATATCTAGCAGGAAATATTAAGCACTACTGTGTTTTGACTATGAGACATTATGTAAGCATGTGTCCAGATGCTGCAACCAGTAAGTGTTGAATTCAACATGCAAATTAAAGACATCTGAATAGATGATGCAACATATGTTACATTTTTGCAATAATTTAAAGAAATCTGTATGTGAAAGTGTCCTGATACATCAAGGTTTATGTATCTCTTCCCCATGCCTAAAAAAAAGGTATATGTACTATATAGTATATATACTGTTATATGATTTAATTTGCATGCTGTGAACATAATTAATGGTGCCAAAATACAAATTTTAAAGACCATTTGAAGACGTTTCAGCCCATTACTAGGCATGATAGATTGTAGAGAATGGAACAATTACAGGTTGTGACAAAGTGAAAATTACCACACTTCAGTGCTGTACGCCAAGAACATTGCACCCTCCCCTCTTTTCTCTCTCTCTCCATGATAGTTACCACTGATGACTCACCGGTTGCACCGGAAGCTCGACTGGATACTAGGGATAATAACGAGAACAATGACTGTTAACAAGCTTTACTTCAGCTGCTGGTTATCTCACTAACACGTATGGTTGACGTTGTCAGTGAAAGGACATAAAAAAAATCTGGGAATACCTAGATTGTTAGATCATTATTGCAAATAAATAAGCATAGTCATTATGATGAAACTGGATTTTTGTTTTCACAAAAAACACACAGAAACTGCAGACATATGTAGAATAGCAGATGCACACCATAATGTAGCCCTGATTCTGTCCGACAATTCATACAATATAATACATTCCTGATGTCAAACAGGTTAAGAGTCTCCAGCCATGCTAATAGCTTTGTGAGGCTGTACTTACTCTAGGCACAGCATTGCTTTGAATTGATTTGACATTTCACTTAAAACCACAAATAAATGGTGGTGCTAGAGGAAAAGCCAGTGGGATTCATCCTCTGGGGACCATGAATGTCTCTACAAAATTTCATGACAATCCATCCAAAAGTTAAAATGGCCTTTGAGCATCCAGTCACCTGTGCTCTTTAACAGAAATGTTGACTTTGAAGTTCATGATTTCTGATGTCATGACAGTTTCAGATGATGGTTCTGCTTAATATTATCCTGCAGGTACCACGGGGACATTACCGAGGGAGTGGCCATGTTTATTCCTTTCACTGTTTGTTTCACATTATTGTTTAGCTCCTCCAGCTGCACACAGTCAGTGGGAACCAAGGACTGAAAGGTCCTCCCCTTCCTCTTTTTATCAACTCAAACCCCCTTCCTCTCTGTTGAAAACATCCCTAGAAGAAAGGCGATTTTTGCCTCTAAGAATTACCTCATCCATTGTTTTCAGGGCTTAACGCTTCAACACTGTTAAACATTGACACACTGAATGACGTCTACCTTAGACTGTATTTTGTAAACAGCTAGAGAGGAAACCCACAGTGTTTGTTGATAGAAAACACTGCACTGAAGCACAGCATACCCTAAACCTATGAATTATTACCACTTAATCTCTCGACACTACTATATGTTGAGCCAAAATCTGCTTGAATACAAAATAGCTATGATGAGAAAAACACAAGAAACAACACAAAGAAAAAGAAAGTCCACTCAACAAGTCCTCATCCTGTTTTGTTTCAGGACTTCTTGACCTCAGCTGTTGCAGGGATATGTGAATCAGACCTCGAAGAGCCTGAGGGAAGTGAGCAGGGTTTGTTATTCAGCAGTTGTCCTGACATGCCACCATCTTAAATGTTGTGGTAAAAGCATTATTTAGGGATTCAAACAATGCATGCTGGCATAGACCTGAGCCCGTGAACCCCGAATAACAATCAGTGGATTCAAGATTCTCCCAATGCCCAGTTACTACAGTGGGGACATTGCTCCAATCTAATCTGCCATGCAGGAATCATACACTTTTGGGGATTTTTCATGCAATGCTTCTGGTTCCCTACCACGTTGTAGTTGATAGAGCGGTTGCACAAAGCGTGCAACCTCACAATGAAGACAGGAACTTTAAGATGACACTGGGCACAACTGTTGTTTGTCAAGCTATGCACTACAATGCATAAGCTAATGCTGTACTTGTACTAACTGTAATCATTTTGTACTTCTACCACATGTTAACTGCACAAGATAAAACCTGTAAATAAGACAGCTTTGGAGTTGCTGGAAGGATATTTTTTCACTTATAAAAGAGTCTAACTGTTGCTTTGAGACTAGATGAGGCTAATCACATCCATCATAGCTGAACCATAGTAGTGCCCTACCTACAGTAGGTCTGCTTCAAAGAAGGGTGGGTCAGTGTTGTCATATAGGTGTCGGTCAATTGAGAGATGATCTCATACCCTTCCCGCATATCCTGAATGGTAACCATGCCTTGTAAAGGAAATACAGGAATAATTCAAACACAACAAACATTTAGTAAATACTCTCTGTTGTAATGTAGAACAATTTCTTAGTAGTGACAAACAAAATACATATTTAAAGGGCGATTGAGTCATACTTTGAGGACTCTTTGTATTACATTTATATGAACACATTAGATTTTGGAGCTGTTTTCCAGTGCTTCACTACTTCCTATACTGTGCCCCATCCTCTCTAAATCTTACTGTAAGCTCTGATGAAAACTGTGAAGCTGTGCTTGTACTTTAGTTTACAAGCATGGAGTTACAAAGCTTATGAATCAGAGGAGGGTGCACACTTCCTGTTCAACATTCTGCACCCTTAAGAATGTAACTCCACTGACTCCATGCCAATAGTGTGACACAATCATCATGCAATACAAAGGTGACTCTCCCTCCTCTTATTCAGTGAAATGTGGTTCTGGTTCCCCTTTCATTCAGAAAGCAGAATGGTATTTTTTAATTAGAAGGGAGAATTACCTCACAAAACCCTACCTGCCACTCTAGAAACTTGTATTTTGCATAGGACTGTCAGCACTATTTGCATTTACTTCTGTGTTGGTGTTTCCTGCAGCAAGTTCCTGTTGAACAATCTATTCGCAAGTACGTCCTTGATATTTTAAGATGTCTTCACCCTCCCACTGATATCCTCTGCTGTCATGTTTAGGTGAAGCTGGTAATGACATAAAAGGGTTTTACAAATTGTGGCTTGCGACATACACAGGTGTGTGAAAACTACGCATTCACGCATATGGTGGTTATGCAAGCCAAGGCACATTCACAGGGACATTCCCACACAAGTGTGAAATCAGCATAAGCCTTGCAGAGAATTTGGAGTAATATTTCAAATATGCCAGAAATGTAGTCACATAGCTAATGAAAAAAGGGAACATGTGTGTATGCACTGGTTTTCTTTGCAGAAAGCAGCACTTGCTTGAAGGTAAGATTAAGGTCTAGTGTTTTTCCCTCCACTTCCACCACTGAGCCAGTGGTACTCTGAGCAGAAAAAGCTCCCTGCATTAATGTTTAATGGCTCTGAACTGGCGGTGGGCTACAGCTTTCAGGTGATTTACAGTAATTAGGGATTCCAGTGCTGCTTGACATTAGTGATCCCAACTTTGTCCACACCTTTAAAATCCAGATGTCCTGATTTTCTACCACAGAGGTGAATGCAGGAGGAAGTTCCCTGGCTCTCACCTATTCATCCTGTGGGAGAGGCTTCCTCTGGAGCTGTTAAGGGGGAGTCTTCACCACCCTGTGTGTTCACGGGATCCCAATGATGATTCACTGAGCTTGCTTGCTCTCGAGCAAGTTATCATCTCCTCTCTCTGCCTGAGCCGACCAACATTTCACACTCCTCCTCCTCTTCCCCCCTTAGTCAGAGAGCCGTTGCTTTTTTCTCAGTGAGTCACAAACGAATGCACATATATAGATGTCCTGTGTGGGTGGATGGTGCCCCCCGTGCTCAACTGCTGTTATTGCAACTATGAGGCTCATCCAGCCTCTGTGAGATAATATAAAAAAAGACAGCTTCCCCACATTGTCGTCTGTTTAACTGAAATATGTTAATAATGAATTGTCTGCAATATGAAGTTTTGATGTTCTCCATGAGTGTTTTATCTGTCAATAAACAAGATATTGTTTTACCAGTGGAATCACCACACACCAATGCACAGATCCAATCTCTGAAAGAACATGAACAGGTCCCTGGAATATTACATCTTAGTGAAATGGCATGACATTCAGGCTACGTTGCATAAGATTAAGAATTTGATACAGCTGTAAGTAATATTGAGATGCCACTTTCTCACAGAGGTAATTTGCTTTTAATAATTCGGAGATTCCTTCGCTCTTTCCACAGTCCCTGGCACACACAAAGCAAATACAGTATCCATGAACACAAAATATTATAGACGCACACCCATAATGCTTTGTACTCCACACTGAGATGTGAACAAGACTTAATGTAGAAAACAGTGCATTGAATGTGCACACCCAATCTAGACTTCACTGTTGAACTTGACTAGGCCTTGGGTTTAAAGTGAGGAAAGGGTGGAACCTTCAGAGTGGAGGAGGTGTGATGGCATCCTTCCTTAAAGGAAGCATATGGATGGTTGCAGAGAGGAAACCAGCTCCTCCAGAGGGTAAAGCAAAGGATATGGAGAGGAAGTCTAATTAATGACAGGAATGTGAAAGCTTTAGTTTCTTTCTTTGGGTAAGTGAGTATCATAAAGACACTATAGTCATGTCTTTTTGGAAGGTGTGCTTGAGGAATATTAAACACCTTAAGGCAATTTTTTTCTCATATTTGAAACAGAAAGGGGAGAACAATTTAAGAGTCATCTGATTACATTAGTCACTGGTATTGCTCATCATTTAATACTGCCAGTGAGGGCAGGTTCATTTGGAAAATTTAGCAAATCATTATGTTCATTGTTGCAGTTATTTATTCTAAGGGAAAAGGACTTAATTCCAGTCGTGATCGTTTCGGTTTAATTGGGGGATCGTATTTTGTCAGATTTTGGAAAAATATGTGCAGACTAAAACAGGAAGTTAGCGATCATTATAATTGGTAATCAATCCCACAGACTATTGTTCTACAAATAGTTACATTGTAAATGTTATATTAATATGCAGTACATCATACCATCAGCCAATTACCAACATAGAAAATGTTATTTTCTACAGCTTATATTTAGTCGATGAGTAACCAAACATGCTCTCCAAGGAGAATAATGTCAGTGTTAATTAACATCAAAACTCCTACTGAAATTTCCAACAGGGATCATTAAAGTTATGTAAAACTGCCTAATGTAAAATATCTCATGCTTCTCGCTTTTTCATGGGTTCCCTCCAAAACCTTCAGTGTCCTCCCACACTCCAGATCAGATGGACTAAATTGCCCATAGGTAAATGAGAGGTGTATGTCCAGCTTGATGGACTGGCAAGGTGTCCGGGGTATTTTCCTGCCTCCCACCCAATACATTCAGGAATAAACTCCAGTCCCCTTTGACCTTGGGAAAAGTGGGCCAAGTGAGGACCAATTACAGTGCAGTTATCAATATGACATTCTATCATGGAAATTAGTTCCACTAGGCAGCAGCAAACTGTGAGCATTTCCATCTGATTTGTTGCTGGAGTATTTGTTACATGAGTGATAATATGCACCAGATTGGCAACAGAATGACGTATCAAGCATTCAATTTGCTCAAGTGTCCGGAAAGCTCTTTAATTCCAGCTGTTCTGGCACTGTCCTTTTGCTTAGACCTTCTCTAGTACAATAAAAAATACATTTGTCCTTTGTTAAAGGTAAACATTCATCAGCATCAAATAATGTACATGCTATGTGAGTGCTCTATGTCTTCACAACCCCCTGTGAGTGCTTGTGGACTGCAGTGCATGGTCATTAAATTTACTGCAAATCTACTAAAAGGCCCAGGGTTTATCAGGATCACTGCACAGAAACAATAACCGGCGCAGATAAGATGTCTCACCAATTGTATTATCTGTGAGGCAATTGTTAATGCCCAAATTACGTCAACATCCATTCTCAAGAACCTTTTCAACATGCAAAAGTGAGGGCATCAGTCCCTCTGTAAGGATGGGGGTCATTAAATGTTTTCCCACGGTTGTATAATTGCCTTTATATGTGGATCTGTTCCCTCCATATATGGACGAGAATCAGGTTCACTTACATTCCCATGGAACACACAGACAAGTCTACCTGCATGAAAAAACAAAGAATAGTAGTGATTTTGAGAACAAATTATAGGGGTTGATACAGCCTGGAACTCACACAACCTATATAATCCTCAAAACCTTGACAATACACCAGATTACTCAATACAAGAACGTGTTTTATGTTACACTTATTCTGTTATATCACTATTACTGCAAATATTTCTCGTGTTTGAGCCTGTACAAATTACCTGTGTTGCAATATCCTTTCAGGAATACCTTTGCACACATGAATCTTACATACAGGCGGGGTTTTGTCTTGAAAAGGAAAGCAGACGTGCTTCAGCTTCATCCCATCATCCCTGGGGGTCATCTTCACATCAGAGAGGGGCATCCTGAACTCAGGCTGAAGGGAAGCATGAAGGAAAAGGATGTGTGTATGCTGTTGTGTGTGTTTAAGTGTGTGTGCCTGCAAAAGCTCTTTAGTTCACAGGGCTGGGAACAGCTGCAGGCAGGACTTCCTGTTCTTCCACAGGAAACAAAATGGCGGAGTATGGGAGGCCGGGAACAATGCTGTGAAAGTCAGCCACCACCCAGGTTAGGGAGCGAGGTGCTTGTGAATCAGGGGGCAGTGAGGTGAGCAGAGCACGTCCCATCTCTACTGCAGGAACCACGTGTTGGAACACCTCAACTTCCATGGCCTTTGTGTAGAATTCAAAACCATCCTTTTCCATGGCAGGTATACACGAATGAAAAACTACGACTGTTAAAACGTTTCACTTTTTCACTCCAGTTTCTAGACATTTTGTCGTTAAGTGTTGAAAAAAAAAACAGTAAAACACCAAACTATGTGTTCTCTAAATGACCTAAAAGTGTAAAGCTAATTGGTGTTTGATTATTTAGATACTCATTTACCATTGCTAATGCAACAGCTATTCTTCCTGAGGTGCAATAAATACACAGTGAAAATCATAAGGTATAGCAGGAGATTGCATTCATTCTGGTACAGGCTACTGTCGAAAGCACAGTGTACTTGTCTGCATATAAGATTACATTAAACCAAAACAATGCATAAAAAACAATAAAAATTAATATAATAATGACACTAACAAAACAATCAGATACATTTGCTGACAGTTTCCTCTAACCCTTAACCAAACAACAGCTTTATTTACACTCTCTGCCAAAAAGTCTTTTGTCGTGAGCATTCTCACGTTTCAAAACTGATCAGAATAGCAAGGAGGATGGAAGTTTACAGCTACGTGTTTGCTTTCAGGATGTTACACAGGCACTATATTTAGTCTCAGAGATATAATAATCTGCTTTGTGCCTGTTTTGCATCCTTTGTGGATAAGGAACTGTCTTTCCTATCTGCCACTTTTCTGTGGATGGAGCCTTGTTCACAAATAATTAACATTATTGGAAACTGGAAAGGAGTTATAGCATTTGAGTGCCTAATTTTAAGCATAATTGTGCCTCTTAATTTCCAGTAGGGCAGTAGAGGAAGCAATGGAGGCAGTGAGGAATTTTAGACAATGGAAATATGTAGGCCAAGTTACTGCAAAGCTTAAAAAACTAAGCTATTACGTAATGTAACACTAAATGCTACTCCACCAGAGATTTCCGTACACTTTTTTCCTTTCCCAATCTAACCACCTACTCCTGATAAAACTAAAGGTGTGATGCAGGATTGGAAAACTCAGGCGGAGGTCACCCATTTGGAACATTGTGTCTAACTTCAAACACTCCAATCTCGAGGGTTATCAATGAGTTGCCATTTGTAAAAATAGAATTGTAATTCTGGATATTTTTCCTGCTGTGCTCTTTGATAGAGTTTCTCTTGGTTCACTACAGTCAAAAGAGTTCAGAGGTACTGGCCTGCTTATATTCTCACACATTTGGAGCTATTGTCCTAAGAGTCAGTGTTGCAAAACACAATCTCAATCTCCTTTAAAGATTGACAGGGAAGCATAGATATTTCGTCAAATAACAATCTGATATCTGCACTGCAGAACTGTCCCCCATCTCACATATTTGTGAGTGAAATAATAAAACTGCACAAAAGACAGCTGCCCTGTCTCAGCTGAGAGGATAACATTTTCCAAGTGAGGAAATAGTTATAGAGACTTATCCACTTATCGCAGTTCACAGATGGCTTTTACTTCCAGACACACACCTGTGAATACATCTGAACTTTCTCTTTACATAACTGGCCTCCTATTCAGTCCAGAAGAGATAATGATGAAAGGCAGCCCTCTCAGTAAAGGGATAAGTGTGACTTGAATCTAGAATGTAATGGGATGTGTCACTGTGAAGATAGGAAAAATTATTAATGGTTCCTTTAAAGTCTAATTCATAAATTTTTCAAATTCATCAAGCGACATAATTCATTTATATAAGACATTATTAGTTTTAGTGAGTGACCATCTGAGTTTTCTCTAACAGCTTGGCTTTTTTCCTTTAATCATAACTTAACTTACATAGAGAACCAGAGCCAGATAGCCAGAACATCAAAAGTTACAGTCAGCCAGAACTAATTATTGGGCTAAAATTAGATCCTTATGTTCTCTTCCACTGTTCAACTTGCATTATTCCACCCTAAATCCATTTCATGGTGTTTTTTGAACCAGAATTATAGAACATCATGGTGGTTTTATATCATTATCTAATTCCTCTGTGTACTGATATTCTGACTTTGAAATGTTATGTTAAGCATGCACATACTGTACAGTACAAACGCTTCATGCACAGTTATGGCAAGTTTATCCTGGTCATGAACATTAATTGCTGTAATATGTTGATTTATCTAACCTCATATTTTCATTTTTGTGCTTTATGCTGCTGATGAGCAACGTGAGAGAAGTGACAGCATGTCCCAAACAGAAATTAGGATAAGGGTTTGTAATTAGAACACTTTGTGCATGAACACACATTGATTAAATAGAACAGCCAATTGATGAAAACATTTGATGACTCTGGACATTTGTGTTTGCTAAAGTGGCACGTACAGGAAACTTTTCTGTACTAAAACAAAATCACCCTCTTTGGTAGTGTTAAAATGTGTGCGTCGAGGTAACAATACATTCTGGGGGAGCGATGAAAGAACATTAGGGCAAAGGGGTGAGGGAATGCACAGCTTGTCTCCATGCTCTGTCCTTGACTTGCATCAGCCTTGTCCCTTTAGCCTCATGAAACATTGCGCCATGCAGACCTACATTCTGTGTACAGATGTCCAACAGTGGTTCTTTAACCACAACCTTTCTTTCTTGGATGAGAAATGTCACACACTGCAGGTGCAGCCCACAATCTTACAAATGAAAACAAGCATTATATGACTCACTGACATCATTAAACAAAATTCACAAATCGTGCTGCTTCTGTTAAGGATAAGTACCGACAGACTCTTATTCCTCTCTACCAACTCCTGAGGGAAAAATCTGGCTCTTTTGCTTCCTAAACGCTTCACTGTGTTCACTAACTTTGTCTGCAATTTGGTACTGGGTTGGTAGAGTATGATGGGTTTATCAGGGCTTTTTTTGCTGAAAACAGCTTACTAAGGCTGCTGGGAAAAAAATCTCATTAAAGAGGTGAGACTGAACCAAAACATTGTATGCATTGCAGGTCATAAACTAAAATGATGAGTTGAATCTGAAAGATGCTGAGAATCTCAGTAAAGCTGAGGAGAACTGCAGAGCTAGGTGATAATTCTCGGTGGCTGTATCCCATATAACATAGTAATTAGAAAAGGAATGCATTGAGTTTGGTGTTAGTCCTTTTCATTTAATACTTTCAGGCTCAGTCTAAAGAGAGAACTTTGACCAAAAAAGAAAGAAAATGTCCTCTAAAAATATTTCTTTATAGAGGGTGTACCCACATGGCTTTTACATTTTAATTAATCCAATCATAGTGACATTGTTGGCTTTGTGGGTGGTTATCACAAAGGTAACAATTAAGTAGGTCAGCAAAGACAGACTGTACAAGTCTTGTTCATCCAATGTTCTATAGTGCAATGACAGTTAATTTTAAATGACATAACTTGTCAGAAAAACTGACAATGTTCTTAAACAAGAAACAATTGTCTAACTGTTGATGGCCTCACTATTGTATGAACTCATTTTTGAAAACCACGGTCTCTTAAATCGTTTTAGGAGCCAACGTGTAGGTGGCTAAGAGCGACAGCACTCCTTTGTAATCTGGCAACTGTACAAATGTCTTTGTTGGAATGGGAGTTGGATGTGTGACATCCGAATTCATGTGTACTCAAAAAAGTGAGAATTTCCCAAGTTTTCAGCCTCTACATCTTCTGCTCTCTTCACAAACTGTTCTTGTGGTAGAATCTTAGGTTACCATGGAGACAGATCACCCACATGTCTCGTCATGAGGAGCCTCTTATCCATGACAACACAGCTGTTTCCTCCATCCTTCACATTTGGTACGTTGCTCATCACTTTACATATTCTTCACAATGCTTGATTCAAAGGAGCTTTAGAGCAGAACATCCTTCCTAAACTGCTAAATAACACTGCTGCCTTGATAAGTGGTTCTGAGAATTATCACTGGTGTTTAAATACTTTTTGGGCAATACAACTACATGCTCACAGGCTGGTGGCCTCTCTTGTAGATGAGCTTTGGGAGAGATGCATCTGAAGGAATTCCCCCTAAAGGAACATTTGATAGGTCTGTTGCTACTGGAACTTAATCACTAAGTGACTAGGACTCTTTGGAGCAACTCCGTTTCCACCGCAGCGACCAGAGTCTAAATTAAATTCCGGGACCCCAAAAGGTCCCTGCTCGGGGGCTATAACTTTCCAAAAGTACAGCAACTTTAGGGGTGGGGCTTACAGCTCTGAACACTTCTGATTGGTCGTGTACTTGTAGCATTTTATTTCAGCCACAATAAAAAAAATGCTTTTATCTACAGCCGGCAGACCAATTTGCCTAATCTTTGTGGGTCTTGGGACCGCGGTGGAAATGCAGAAAACAACAGGCAGAAGGAACCTCTTAAGTCCTTGAAAATTAGTTACTGGGACTGAAAGTTCCAGGTACTTTAGAAACGCTGCTTAACTAATTAACACCTGGGTTTTAACTATTTACCTTTTTGGAGGTTAAATAGGTCTTTAAACACACACAGTACAAAGCTAGTTTGTGGAGAACAAATGAATGAGGAATCCTTTTTTTGTGGGTTAGGAAACTCTTCAAAAACATCTTTTAAGTGTTTGCTCAGCGTCATCTTCACAAATATGGGCATTTCCACAGCTGCTGCTGAAAACAAGTCACTCATAGAGGTAATCTCATATAAAATATGTGAGCACACAGTGTGACGCAAGGTACGGATATATACAAACACCTACACAAGTAGAGTCTGCGTCTGACTACAGAAAGAAAGGAAATTGCAGTGCCCACTCACTGTTACTCCGCCTTGAAGTGAGCTCGTGCTGCTCAATGTTCCAAGCATTTAAAAATGATGAACAGAGCACAGGCTGATCTGCCAAGTTTTTACTACAGGATTTATACAACATTTCCGACTCTGGCTGTGCACTGATAAACAGTGTAGTGGGATGGATTTAAACATGTTTTTAAAGCATTTAGTGTCTTTAGACTATCTGTCTATTATCTATCTATCTATCTATCTATCTATCTATCTATCTATCTATCTATCTATCTATTTATCTATGTTACATCAAGTCAGACAGTGAAAGGTGGACTGTGATGTAGAGCTCAGTAGGGGGCAGGAGAGAAAGGGAGCACCACTAATACACAGAGTCTTGGTTGTTGCATGCCCTCAAACTCAACAACCCCAGCATCACCTGAGGAGACATGACAGATCCCCACCAAACTGGAGAAGTCCGTGTACCAGCTCATAATGGCTGTATTAAAGTAATGGTGATGGTGCTCTTTGGGCTTATTTAATGAACAGCCTCTCAATCATGCTTCACTCTGGGTTAGTGTACTATACGTTGAATGATTTATCCCTATTTACACACATTTTTTGTGGTTGATTGAGTTGATTTAAATAATAATAGGATGTATATAGCTGCAAGCTGACATTAGCAAAATCCATAATCATAATCACACTGTTTTCTGAACTCTTAGGGTTGTTATTGTAAGTTCAGTCCAGACTCACACTGCGTTTTCAAGTTATGTACCATCCACCTATAATAGCTCTGACCTGACAGTATATCCTGAATGTACAAATAACAAAGCAACATCGGATCCCTTTAAAAGACATAAGCCCCAAGAATGAATGCCCTATATAACTTATATATATAATATATATATAATACTTTATAATAATAATATTTTAATTGACTGCTTACCTTTAATCACAGAAAGAGAATGCACAAAAAAGAACAAATGAAAAAGGGTAGCATTTCGTAGCAAGCTCTTAACATTACATGACACAAACACGAACATTAGACAATAGCCACACAAGGCCTGCATGTCTGGCTGTGAGACAAGCACTCCATCCTGTTACAAAATGCACAACACACAAAAATGACACGCACACACACTATTGCACGTCAAGCTTTCAACATTTAACACTAATGTCAACGGAGCACAATTGAAATTTTAAAAAGTGTTTTTATAGGATTTTGTAACGGTTATTTAATTATAATGAGTAAACTTTTTAGGGTAGCTTTTACAATTTGAGGGGTAGGCTAAAGTAAGCAAGTCCAATTTGATTAATGGGTTAGGTGTTTAGCAAGGGCTAAGAGCCAATTAGAGTAAGGAGACATTGTACTGCTTCTGAGAACTCCATAGTCCCTAATCCAGCTAAAGATTTACTGATGTGCCTCGCAGAACAATCAGGGTCACACACAGAATGGACACTCTGTACCATGCAAGTATTTTGATGTTTTAGGTGTTTAATTTTTTCTATTACAAATTGTTCTATCAGTATTAAAACAGCATTTCTGCAGTTTTATTATTTGATCACATGCATTTTAAAGGGGAGTTGTATTGAGCAGAATTGTAGCATTTCTGACACATATTTGTGGTAATGGGCTGTTAAAAGGGCTTCAGAATCTAATTTTGTTTCCATAGAATCCTCTCTTAATGGAGAATTACACTTCCACTGTAGCTGGTTCAATAATAGCCTCCATGTATGTACCTACTGGTATTAATGTGTTCTTAATATACCAGAAAAACCTCTTTGGGGACTGAATGGTTAGAAAAATAGACTTTTTGGGGTTATTTCACTTAGCAATTATTTTTATACACAAAACTATGACACGGTTATACTTATTTTGGAGACAATATCACATGCACATTTATAAATATGTTAGATGGTTGAGGTACAGCCTGAGCTTTTGAAGGCTGAGAGGGCCGTGTGAGTACAGGGGAATGGCTGGTAAACATTATTCCTTAATAAACATTTTTGAATCTTTGAGAGACTGATAGATGTTGTTCTATTACAGTAGCAAATACTTCATTTTATGCCTAAGAATAAATCACCAAACACTCAAGGACCCAAAAGAAAAGCAAGAAATGTTTGTGCCTAAGATGTCTTTGGGCTTCACAGTCAATATCTGTTTTTCTGACTCTCACACACTGTAGATGTTACCTGTAATAAACAGTTGCTGCACAAATGAATCAATACCTGCACCAGTGTACTTTGCTATGTTATGAAACACACCATAATAAGTTTTGCTCACCCCTGGCAATGATAGGATTTCTATGATAACTTCTTCTAAGAGTGTCTATCAGTAAACATGTTAATGTCTGAGTTGGATGTGTGGATATGTGTCTTTATGCATGTCATTACTGACCTTCCTTTACTTTCTTTCAGACTGTTTTACTGAAATGTGGTCTTTGCTGATGTATGTGCTGTAACTTGCATGATAAAAGATCTGCTAACGATGTGATGATGTGATTTAATGCTTTATTGCAAAGACTTCCCCAATCCCCATCCTTCATTCACTGACTTACTGACATTTCCATTCACCAGCTTGTATTTGTTGCTCATCAACAATCTAAACCTAAAACTGGATTTATTCTAACGGGAAAGGATTGTTGATACTTTGAATTTACTTTAGAGCTGCCAATTGTTTACTTGCGTCTCCTCACCACGTGTGGATATGTGAAATCATGTGGATTTCATGGAAATTGCAGCAAGTACAACAGCTTGTTTATACAACTCATCAATAATATAAACTTTAAACTGACTAAGTCCTTCAGAAAGGCTTGTTGACACCGCAGGACTTGCTCCGCAGCTGCTTACTGTTTAGTGATCCGTGTGTGGGGATAAATACCGTACTTGTAAACACGCAAAAATGTGTGTCACTGCACATGTTGGAGTTTTACATAAGTCACCCAAGAATATCAGCACAACCGGCAGTCTGTGTTCATTCAGTTGTTTGCAGCCTGACTAAGGGGTGGTGTTTGGAGCACAGAGGAAAGGGAAAATGTTAAAGCTGAGTAATGAAGAACCCACAACTGTCCCACATTGCCACCTGGTGGCTTGTATACTTTATGAATTTAAAGTCTTAAATTGTCTATGTACACTGTACACAGTGAATCACCGCACGATGCTGACTTGACTCCATAATTGCAAATTATAAAGTAAGAATACCGATAAAAGCAATCTTTAATTCCTTAATAGCATTGATAATTTAAAATAAATTAAACTTGAGGTTTAGTTTTAGATTTTTTTAAATGCCTTATAAAGTTCCGTGGCATGTTCAACATAGCTGCTTGTCTAATACATTTTGTGCTGACATCCAGCCTACCAGTTTCTCATTAGACTGGACACCTGACTTACAAGAGTGCATTAAATTACATAATTTTTAATTCTAAATTAAAAACAAATTGATATTGTGATTATTATTATAAACATGTGAGTAAGACAGCGAATACTTTTATACAAAAAAATGTTTTTCAACAAGGGTATTTCTAACAATGTTAAAAACGTCCAGTGACGTAGCATACAAATTATTATCAATAAATATGCAGCTGATGGGTCCATTTGACCTAAAATATAATTGATAATTATGAGCAAGTTAGAGTAGCCTTACAATGGGTTTCCTGCCTCTCAGTCCTTCAAATGGTCCATCAGCTGAGTGGGCAGCAGCTGGACAATCACAAAACCAGTGTAGGTGTGAGCGAGTGTTAATCAGCAACATCCGGTTAACACTATAACAATGGATTGTGACCCTTTGTCACCCATCTCTCCATAATGTACGTCAGAGGATAACTTCTTGACCTGACAGTTTCACTCATTAGGTGAGGGCCCACGTCTTCCTGACTACATTGTTTTGTAAAGGCAGGCTTTAAATGGGCTTTCAAATGATTATGGTAATGATAAATTAGCCGCAGAGAAGAGACAGATGAGAGCTGCTCTTATTTTACACTAGTTGTACATGCAAACATGTCTACCCGTGCACAGGGAAACACAAGCAGTAAAAGCCTACCACGACTACTACTTATAAAAAGAAGCAGAAGAAGAAGAAAGGAAAGATTAACAAATACCGTTGTTGGGGCAGCTGTTCAACTTAGATATCAAAAGTCTACACAGTATATGCATTAAACGTTGTTTGACTTTTTCTGGTCCGATTTAGCTCAGGTAAGTTGACAGATGTGGCCTGTGGAGGGATGTGCTTCTGAACTGTCTGAACACAGTGACTCATTTGTTTGCAGAGTCCTCCAAACGAAGCCCACGCTGCCCTTCCTACGCCTTACGGGGGAATCTGTTTTCCAAAGACAGAAGTGTTTACTTGCTGTGACAAGTTTGAAAAAAACATATTATCAAAATGACATATTAAATGGGACCCATATGTAATCCACAACAGCCTGTGACTCTTTGCTGTAGTTTAACTGAAGAGTTTGACACCCACCACTTGCAACTAATGAGTCAGCATGGTTGATTGTTATATATTTTGCAAATAAACAAATAAAGATGTGTTTATACAAGAAGAGCCTATGGACTCAACAGCACCACTTGCAATGTTGCTGTATGTGTATGTTAATGAATGCAATGGTGTGGTTGTTTTTTGGATTTGAATTTTTATGTAAGAATAATAATTTAAAAAAAGTCTTCACCCGCCTGTCACACATACAACTTAATTGACAGCAAAAGTTCAAAACAAATGCGATCTGTTGACACAGCAAAAACAGATGAATAACTTTCTGTTATGCAGCAGGAAGGACGCCCACCTCCCATTCCAGGATCTGGATGAGCCAGGAAGCAGTTTATCGCCAGCGCCCTGTGCACAAACATCTGCAGATCCCCTGACAGCAGCAGCTGGTGTGGGACTCACCTT
Source organism: Lateolabrax maculatus (assembly GCA_031216445.1). NCBI lineage: Eukaryota > Metazoa > Chordata > Actinopteri > Acropomatiformes > Lateolabracidae > Lateolabrax > Lateolabrax maculatus. The sequence continues at coordinate 11,188,560 of CM062217.1, forward strand.
GAACTAGTAGTAACCTTAAAGTGTCTTCAGGTTCTGCTGTCCACAATATAACACTGTGGAACTATTTCAAGAGCCTCATATACACAATTAAATGCAATTAAATATACACAGTTTGGTAAAATTATATACTGCTGGTGTTGACGAGTGCAGAGTGCAGTCCACCTTTGCCCTTGCCTGCCCAAACAGTCAATCTGTTGTTACATGACACTATATGGTCAAATATGATGATTCATTCATGCAAAACAGGAAGGAGGGAAAGATGGAGGGGATCTCAGTGGTGTGAATAGAGTAGCCATACTTTTAAAGGGTACTTTTGCCCTCTGCTGGCCTGTAGTCTCCACTAAAACATCCATCCATCCCATCCATTTTTTAATTTTTTTGGAAGGGTGGGGGCGGGGGGGGTATCCCAGCTGACATTGGGCGAGAGGCGGGGTACACCCTGGACAGTCAATCACAGGGCAACACTAAAACATTTCCATTTCAATTATTTTTTAAAGATTAATGTAGGGTCCTTGATTTTTATTTTTTTGTGTTTGGTCAAAGTGATTATTTGGTATATCCAATGTTTGCCTTAAAGGGATAGTTCCATTTTTAAAAAAAGTTTTTTTTACATTAAACCTTATGGGTGGCCTACTTACTAGTGATATTGATTTGATACTGATCGAGCAGAAATAATCAGCAGCTTGAGCCTCCGTCACACACACCTGTGTGTATTATCGAACTACTACTATTTGCATGAGCGCGTTGGTCAGAGATCTACATTTTTGATTTGTGTCAGGTGTTAATAATTCAATAAGAGGCAGACAAGACATCAAAAAGAGTAAAAGAAAAGGCTGGATTTCATAAGAGAAACAGCAATGAAAAAGCAATATAGTTCATGGTGACTTTTTGACCCCACTATATAGCCTGTAGGTGATTTTCCACTTTCATTGCTATTCATAAAAGACCCTCCAGTGTTAGGTATTATAGTGGTAGGCCTATGTATTAGTATTAGCCTATAGTATATCGACTATATTTGGAAAATAATAGCCTACAACAAATTGCTAAAATTACAATTAATAGTCTAACTCACTAGCTAAAACAAATAAAAGATCTTGCAGGACTATATCGTGAAAAAAATGTAAATGGTGGTAATACAGCTTTTACAGTAACAGGAGAGCAGGAAACCAGCCGGGACGCTCCGGGAATATTCTGGTAAAATGTCATTGTGTAACATATCAACATTGCTCAACGCCACGTCGTTCGTCCACACATGTTGGATGCGTACTGGTGATTTGACTCGTAGCGTTTCATTTTTATCTCTTTTAAGGTTTTCACGCCGTACATTTCGCCGTGTCTCGTCGGTTACCGTCGGTGCGGCCGGTGGCCGGTTTGAACGGCGTCACGACTACAACGGTCACCTGGACCGCTGATTGGCTCAGAGCGCTCATCCGGGTACTGCGCTGGAACGAGCCCATCAGCTAAAGGTACCAATATGGCGGAGGTAAGAGGGAAAACAGGGGAGAAGCAATCGATCTTAAATCGATATTTTTAAATTTTGTGTGCTGTATTTTCCCTTTTTATGTTATCGATTGGAGAAACAATGGTTTTTGCCCTCTGTGTAGCGTGTTTCGTGGCATAATTGTGGTTTTTATTGCTCTAAAATATGCTTGAATGTCTGGACTGATCCTTCACTACAAGGCCGCTGCGCCTTCGCTCTCTCAGCTGCTCCGGTGTAGCGGCTGTGTAAATTGATACGTAAATTTAACGTTAGCTCGCTGGTTAAGGGAAATAACAGATTATATCGCGTTTGTTATGAATGGAAATCTATCTTTTCCTTTCAGGCGAAATTAGCGGGACCTGTATTGTAAGGCTCGTCCAACTCTGTGGATCGCAGTACCGCGCAAACTGAATTACTGTTTACATTTTCGATGGATAACGTTATCATTAGGCTTTGGGGTTAGCTCTCTGGCTAACTAACTATTACAGGAACCGACAGTGCGTAAATCGTAGTGTCCCCCTCAGTATATTCCTCTATTTTTACTCGGATCGTCTCTTGTAAAAGGAATCTTTTTAATTCCAGGGTTTAAAGCTACATTTTGCTCACTGTGTAGCGTTCATCCGCGGCTAACGTTGCCTTAGCCACCTATTACAGGTAACGTTAGCGGTAAATGCAGCTTTCATGGCCAACTATCTTCGGTGGCCATAATATAGACCAGTAGAGGTATTTTTTTCTTGCTCTGCTTGATTGAAAATTTGAGGTTAAAGTGCCAGCACAACAGTTGAACGCATATTTTAACTGTTGCACTCTTTTAAGCTCTGGTTTTATTCTTTTTTCAGGCTTCCTTAGGGAGTTCAAGTCCAGGTAAGAAAACATTCACCATAATTTGAGTATTAGTATCTAAAGTTTATGATGTACTTAATTAACTCTATCTATATTTATGTATACATAACAGAAATAGCAAGATAAAGAATATCGTTTATTATATACTTACTTACATACACTTACCTACATTGTCAGTGGCTTTGAAATTGATAAAATGTAGTGCTTTTTCTAATTACGATGTGAGTAAGTTCAAAAGGCTAATTTGTGTGATTTAAACTGACACATTTATGATTCTTTCTCCCTCTTTCTCTCACTCAGTTGGCTCTTTATCGTCAGAGGACCATGACTTTGACCCAACGGCAGAAATGTTAGTTCATGAGTATGATGACGAGAGGACTCTGGAGGAGGAAGAGTCTCTGGAGGGAGGGAGAAATTTCCGCTCGGAGATTGCAGATCTGGAAAAGGTACACTAATAAATGCACAAAATGCCCTAAAACAGGATTTACCTGTGTAAAAGTAATGTATTCAGATATTTTGTCAGATTTGCATTTATGCATATAAAAGCTTTTTATATATCGCGGAAATTAGAGTGCATGTTCTACGTAATGCATTAGGGCAGCAAGTATTGACACGGTTGTCACTGGGAAAAAATAGTAGTATTGTAACACTATGACTGTTGCTGGTGTAAAGTTTATGAGGATAAAGGGTAGTCATCTGATTCATAGTGGCACATGCTACAATTAATAAAGGTCAACATTTTAAGTACATTTACATTATGTTGTCTCTCGGTGGCCGTGAATTAGAGTGTCATATCACAAGTTCACGAATTGGCTTTAAACTCAAACAAATGAGCTGTTTTGCAAAAAAAAAAAAAAAAAAAAAACGAAAAAACAAACAGACATATAGATCGACAAGTGGAATGCATAAGATTTTTCAATCTGAATGTTTTATTGAAATTTGTTTAATTGGGGGAAAATGCATGACTTGACTTATTTTATGAAGCGCTAAGTTTGCCTTTCTTCTTTTTTTCTATCAGGAGGGGAACATGCCTTTGGAGGAACTATTGGCTATCTATCGCTATGAGGCCTCGGCAGGCTCCAGTATAGACAGCTCCTCTGGAGACCTGACTGATGAGCTGCCTGACATGACTTTGGACAAGGTAAATAACTTCTGTTGTGTGGTGAAGTCATATAGTCAATAAATAATAGGAAAATTAATTAGAAGTAAATGTGTTTGTTCTGATATGTAATTTATATATTCTGTGGATCACTCCTCGTTAGGCCCAGTATACAATGGATATTATTCTTTCTCCCTAGGAGGAAATAGCTAAAGACTTGCTGTCTGGGGACTATGAGGAAGAGACCCAGTCCTCAGCGGATGATCTGACCCCTTCAGTCACCTCCCATGAGGCTACCGATTTCTTCCCAAGAACACTTCGATGTAAGTAACAGGTCACACGTGTTAAGAAAGTACTCCTTGTCTGTAGCTTTGCAGGATTAAAGCTTGTTATGTAAGGCAATATAATGTCACACTCCAATTGTGTAGTTGCCCAAATTTCGAAATTACATTTTTTTTTTGTAAATATGCCAACCACACTTCAAATTTTTTTCATTCAGTCTATACAATGTCAAAGAGTAAAATACATGCCTATCACAACTTCCCAGAACCCAATGCAGTGTTTTAAAGTACTTATTTTTTTCCTGACCACCAGTCTAAAACCCAAAGATATTGAATAATCAAAGATATAAAATAAAGAAACATAAAATAGTCACACGTTAGAAAAAGGAAATAAGTATTTACATTTTTCCTTGATAAAAATCTTATTTCCATTGTACAATAAGCCACTTATGTGTGCATACTTTCCAAGCTTTTTCAGTTATGTGTTTAATATGTATGTATGTACATAGAAGTATGTTTTGTTTATTATTATTATTATTGTTATTATTATTATTATTATTATTAAAGTATAAAAACTGACACTAGGTTTGGTAGGTACAACATCAGGCCATAGCACCCAGGAGATGCCATCGAAATTCAGGTCATGTCATGGTATTCATTTGTTGTTTATTATATTATCAGCCAACGCTATTTCTGATGGTGATAAAGAGTCAGAGTGTGATGAAGATGGTCCAAGCCCAGAGGACTCCAGAAAGGTAAATTACACATTTAATTTGACACATTAAGAGGTATAAACAAGGTTTACTTCATGTTTTAAGTTTAATGAACACTGGTTGCTAAACATGCTCTGTGTTGTCTTTTGTTTGTTTTTATCAAAGGAAATAATGGTGGGAACACAGTACCAAGCAGAGGTTCCTTTGTGCCTATGTCACTACAAAGATGGGGAGAAAGGTGACTGCTGCTTTTTTGTTTTCAGCACGTGTCTGACATGTTTGTTAATGTGATTGCTAACAATATTTCTATCCATACAGTAAAGACCATAAACACAAGGTGACTAATCTTACTGTAATGTACTTTGTTACGCAGTTTATGAAGATGAAGACGAGTTGTTATGGAGCCCAGGTACATTGCCAGAAAACAAAGTTAGGAGTTTCCTCTCTGAAGTATTGTCACGGACAACAGGTGAAAAGACAGGATGTGACAAACCAGGGATGCATGTTCGAGACGATGAGCAGGTCAGTCATGTCTTTATTATTCACTCTTTTCATATTGTAACACAATGATGAGCATGGTAGTAGCAATGTATGTGAGCGTATGCAGTCTTTTTTTGATTGACTTTATTTAACCATACCCTTTAGTTCATGTACTTTGAATTATTCCAATTATTTGTTTCTATGGTACATGTGATTCATTTTTTCCTAATATTTCCATATTTACCACGCCACCCTTTCCACACAGGCTTTGAATGAGCTTGTCAAGTGCAACTACAACACGCGTGAAGCACTAGAGAGATACTGCATCCGTGTAAAGTCCTCAAAAGGTAAGCAAAGGAAACAGGTTTTATATGCCTGCTATAAGAAACTGTCATTTCTGACATGAGGCAAATGTCACTGGTACATTGATGGCAATTATTACATTGTGGGCTGCCAGCCTTGTCAAAAAGAATTCTTTAATGTTACAACTGCAAAACTTTGCATTCAAATTTCTCATTTTGATAAACTTAACTTTTAACTCTGGCAAAGTTGTTAATTGACGTTCAAGTTAAAATTGTCTGATAAGATTCTCTGGTATTATTATGGATGTATTGTTGTAGGTTTGTTGTGCAAGCCAGACTATCTATAATCAGAATAGAGATTTTTTTAGGGGTGCAGTGGCATTTATATAATTGTTAGCAACCCATGCACATTGGCCGAAAGGTTTTCTCCAAAGGTCTTGCAAACAGAATATAAAGTACTGAACAGAGGACAGACATCCACCTAGGCCTAATATTCTGCTCCGTCAGCAATTCGTTTGACAGTCAATACTGTACTGGGTAGGTACATTAAGATCATCACTGGGCGAAGTTTATGGGTTTTTTCCAAAATCAATAATTCTGTTAGATCCTGAATGTCCACAGCAAACTTGCCTATCCAGCTATTTAAGACTTGTTAGTGGCACATGAGCAGGCATTTTATTACACATTCTTAATTAAAACTTTTTATTAAAGCACACATGAAGGAAAATGGGGGGAAAAATTATTAAATGCAAGTAAAATTTGTTTATTTAAATTCAGAAAGGAAGGTAAATGTAACACGTATGACACCAGCCACATTTAGTTATGCAGTGTAACATATACAAATCTTTTGATTTCTATTCTCATATGGAGTGCATTAATATGCGTCCCTGAATCTTATACACGATTGGTCCATGGCAGTGTGAGCGCAGTCTAACTTTAACATCACAATTGGTGGAGTTTTTAGATCAATATGAATATCCCATCCCATAGGAAGACAATATAATCCTTGTTTTAATAATCCCACAGTAACTTGTGATCGAAACTGAGCACATTCTATAACATTACTCGTTCTTTTGAAATGTTTCATTTTGATGTGGTAAGAGGTTCCTTGGTTTCACCTCCGTTAACTGTATTCTGCTCAGTGTTTGACATGTACTGCCTAACTATTGGTGAATCACTTTTATTTTTCATTTTTTCTTCAACATTTTCATTATTCTTTGCTTAACTTTTCATATCATGCAAATTTGCCGTTGTTTAAAGTAAAAGGGAAGCATAAAAACTCACTCATTGGTACACAATGAGCTGCACTGATGCTCATGGGGAATTTTATGTGAACCGACAAACCCATGTTGTGGTGTATATCTTTACCTGTTGTATTGTTTATACTGGATATAGAGTCCCTCCAGCCCAAACTGAATGGTGTTTCTTTTATCTGTCCACCTAATTGTACCCAGAGAGTAGCTAAAGTGCAGAAACCACCTTTATACACAATCTAGTCCAACACCATAAACTACAAAAACCATTCCCTCAAAATTTTGTTTAATCAACACATCGCTTACAGTGTATAGAAATAGAAATTTTAGGTTTCACTAAAGTATTACTAAGTATTTAATCCAAACCTTTTATCTATCTTTTATCTAACCTTTTGAAGGATTTTTATATTTGATGACTTAATAACTTCCATCCAGTCCTGTTAATCCTTGTAGTAATCAATTTGGGGGTGATGTAAGATTCAGTCCTGTGTTGTGAATTTTCTTTGTGGGTCTGCCTTGTTTACACATGGGTCGCTTGAATTGTGCTTGATGTATTCCTGGGTTCATTTCAGAAAAATCACCTCCGTGGTCAGAAGAGGAATGCAAGAACTTTGAACACGCACTACAGATGTATGACAAGAATTTTCACCTCATACAGAAACACAAAGTGAGTCTTATTTCATGATTTGATGAGATTCCCCTTTGACACAAGCATAAAGATGTACACATATAAATCTGCAAAAGGTTCTCACCACTTTTTAACAACGTTTTATTTTTTTCGTCCTCAGGTCACGACACGAACAGTAGCAGAGTGTGTGGCGTTTTACTACATGTGGAAGAAGTCGGAGCGCTTTGACTTCTTTGTGCAGCAGAATCGGTTTGGGAAGAAGAAGTACAGCAGCTATCCTGGTGTAACGTAAGTGGCAGTATATCTGTTGCGGTCCTTTTGTGTTTTTGCCTATGTTTAATATAATGAGCTCCGGAAAAATAATAAAAGTGCACATCATTTGGAAGAAACTTACAATTAAACATGTTTCTGTGTATCCAGTGACCTGATGGACAGGCTGGTGGATGAAGCCGAGGGACTGGCAGTGGACAGTTCCTCCTCTGTGTGTTCAGGAGCAGGTGGAGGAGGAAGGCTGGAGACCACCACAGACCAACAGCTCAGCCTACTCAACTCCATCACTGCCAGCGACCTCACAGGTCAGTAATGAGACTTTTACTGCAGCTACTGAAAAACCTGAGAAGAACTACTTGATAATATTAAAGACAACTATTGTATTAATCATTTTCCTAATTTGTTAATGTCATGTTGTTGTTTTTTTCTCTTTCCTTAATCAACATATTTCTTGACCAGAGTCTCTTATTGCTTCCATTCGTTTGATGTTAATTGAGTGTCCTGTCTCCTTGCAGCTTTGAGTAACAGTGTAGCCACAGTGTGCAGCCCTGCAGAGGTTAGTTGCCTGGACTCCTACAGCTTTCCTCCCCTGGAAAGCCTCCACCGTGGGTCCCTGAACCACGAAGAATCCCTTGGGTTCCCTTCCAACGGCGCAGACCCTGACTGCCTCAACATGCTCGACGCCGGCTTCTACCACTCCGACCTGGGCCAGCTAGGGGGAGTGTGCGTCAACAAGGACTGCGAGCGGCCCTCCAAGAGACTCAAGATGGCCCTGCCTGACTCCTTTATCAATGACGTGTCTGTGGGTAACCTTGGAGTGGACTTTGAAGCGCGACGGACAGCGACACACCACCACCGAATCACCGGCGCTAAAATGGCCGTGTCCGTCACAGACTTTGGGAGCTTGGCTGGCAGCGGCGAGCCCAACGGGTTTCTGGGAGCACATGCACGGCACCACACACAGCACACTGCGGCACTTCAGTCAGAGTGATCTTCCTCGTCTTCTTCCGTTGTTCTTCCCTTTTGAAATCCCTTATCCCGCTTGTACATAAGACTGACCTCACTGGAGAATACAATTTGTTTAAATTCTATTATATAAATATATATATATATCTATATATATGTATATGAATATACTTTTTTGTTTTCATTTTTGTGTAATATGACATCAGTGATGTCTATCATATAGAACTAAAATCTTGATTTCTCTCAAGAGTTTATATAGCCATTTATTTTATTTTTGTTTTGCGGTCTTGAGATGTGTAACGTCCATGTACAGTGGGGCCCAAAGGCTGCAGTAGGAGAGTTGTGTATCTTCCTCCTTCACATCTACACACAACATCTTCGGAGCTACATTATGTTATCCTGCCATTCTTTCCAGCTGCCAAATTTGGCTTACTTTTCTGCCTCTAGTGCTAGTATTTAGCTCATCTTTGTTGTTTGAAGTGGTACTTGTTTCTTTTCTTTTTCTTTTTTTTTTTTTGTATTTGGTTTACAGGTACTTTTTAGTAACCAGGCTGTTGCAAATGGTTTTATTTGCCTCCAAATAAACCTGACTAGACATTGTATGAAGAGCAACACTAGCGTGGAGATTGGCTTGGAGACCGGGAAGTGTCATGGCTTCAGCTGCTAAAACTTTCCAGTTTGTTGTTCCTTTTCTTTTTATTTTCTCCTGTGGAAGCTTGTCTGCTTGTTTACGTTTTAAACTGTTCGAAGTTGCCAAACTGGAACACGTGAATATTTGCAACAGTCCTTTTTTCTTTTTTTTTAAATCCCATGCAGTGGAACCCAAATTATAGTCCTTGATTGATAGTCTTTACAGTTGGATATCAAGTTGTTTTTTTTCCTTTCTAGGAGAGTATCAGTCAGACCATAACAGCAATATTGCAATGCAAAGATGTTGGTTGGGGTAATAGTCATTTAAGGAGACCTTATCAGGAACCCTAAAGTATGTATTTATTGCAGATACTTTTACCTTTTGTGAGATTATGTTTAATCCTTTGAACTCATGCTTTCACTAATGCTACTCTTAGGCAAGTTCAGCTGTATATGTTCTTTAGTTGTCGTAAAAAATAATGTTAGAATATGCTCCTAAGTTAAGTAACGGCATTTACAGACCACTTAGCAAGCTTGGGTAAACCTGCTAGCAGTATTATCTCTTTATTTAAATCCACTGATTTTGTATTCAACCTCTGCCTGACCTGTACTGACTAGAGAATGCCTTGTATAATCTGGTCATCAATTTCATGGAGTCTAGTAGCAGAAATGGAGCTGTTTTTCTCTTGACTGAAACCCATAATCGTGAATTGTAAAATGTTTAGCTGGTCATCGTCGGTTGAGTGGATGCAGTAGTAGTGTTTACTTAATTTATCTATGCATTGTGCTATGAATAATTAGTTTGTTTCAGGGGTACATAATGTTTGTCATGTCTATAGTTCTAGTAATTCACCATTATGTGTGTACAGACAGGATTCATGCCTTTACGTCATCGTTAAGTTTCATTAATCATGTAATTCAGTTTCCAATTCCGGCATCAGAGAACATATTCACTTCTGCGTTTCATGTAAATAATTAGCAAATAGCCTTTAAAAAGTCTATTAACTGACCTCTTACACTTGTGAATCTGTGTTAATACAAAGGTTTTAATTTGATTCCTTGTCAGAAGGCAATAATTTGTAGATATGTACAGATATTTTTGGTTTTGCATTTTACCGGTTGACTTGGTGTTTGAATTTTTTTTTTTTTTTTTATCTTTCTTTGGAAAATCATGACACCCAGACCCCAGGACACAGCTGAAACCACGCATGCCAGCTGTGTCTGTACCACTGAAAACGGCTTTACCTGAAGACGTATTGATATGACTCAGTGTTGCAAATTTGCATTCAAAACTTGCAGCCATGTGTAAAAGACGCTCATCTTTCTTTCCTCGAAAAAATCTTTTTACATGTCGTCGTCTATATTTGTCTTGATGGTAAAGGGATGGCTGCTGGTCTAATTATGTTGGAGAGCTAGTTTCTCTTTTAATGCAATGTGCATAATGCAGTAGGTCCTCCAAGCTCTTCTAGCTTTAGCAGTGCAGTGATATTTATTTCACATATGGTTTGTACAAAGACTCAGAAAAACTGTCAGAATGTAAAGGCCATTAAGTAGTAGAAGTAGGTTTTTCACCACCCTGTGAACTCTCGAAAAATGTGATATTTTATTGATATCTCTGAGACTTGTGTGTGCAAGCAAGCACTAAACAAATTTATTTTATATTTTGTATTGTGTTTTGAAGTTCAAAAAGGAAGAAAAAATTATAGCAGTTGTGGTTTTGAAAAAGAAAACTCGAGTCCTTTGATGAAAACAAAAACACCTTTGTGAATAAAAAACCTACAAAACTTAAAAATGTATATCCAGAAATATAGACAATCAAAAACTTCACTATGAGAAATGTTCAAGAAGCTATCTTTATTGTTTATAAGAATTGTACATAAACATTGAGTTTTTTTTCTTTTCTTTTGTTAAACATTATTTTGTATTTTCTGTTGTACTTTAATACCTTGTGTACAGATCCAGAAATAAAGCTCTGGAAAAGGTTCAGAGATGATTCCATTCCAGTTCTTTTATCGTCACACTTATTTTACTGATTCATATGGAAAGATTGTGGTTTTAGTACAGAGTGTCGACATTACAAACTGAAACAAAATACCAGTAAGACTGAAACTTGTGACCTGGTTATTCATACAATATCAAATTAGATGAATTTTGAGTCCCGTTTGGAGAATTATTTGATTAGTGCATTGTGGTGAAACTATTAAAAGGCTGTCAGGCTGTCCATCCCTACTACACTTGTCATTACAGTTCATGGTTGACCTAAGGAACAGCTCAAGGTCGACTTATTGCTTGGTTTTAAATCGTAAAACAAAGTCTTCATCAGCAGTAGTTGTCATTGAATCGTAGGTAGCTATTGAAACCACTTTTCTGAGCATCCCTTGGGCATCTTGTCCATGTTGACTTTGAATGTTAGCCTGATTAAGGACCATGTAATACGTCTGAAAGCCAGAACAAGCAAGTAAGTGGACCTTGAGCTGAGATTTTTTTATCAACTGCTGTTCTTAGGGTCAAGAGTGAACCGCCAAGCTCAACCTTTAAACCAACAGGGACGAGAAGTCATGAAAGGGCTCAGTGTCATGGACAAAGGAGAAATCTCCATATGCTGATGAAGACAGTCGGAAGCGTAGTGAGTTGACCTAGAGCTGATAATGTTTTGCCAATTGACTACTCCCATTTCAGTAATTCAGGGTTTATTGAAAATAAAAAATCCATTGAGAAAGTGCAGCTAAAACTTCACCTTCTGAGCGGAACGGGCAGAGTGAGAAAGTCCTCAGCCAGAGTCACTTCTACACCAGTGTCCTGTAGAGCATCTTCAGCCTGTCTCTTGAGCTCCGAGACATCATCCTCGTCCCCCTCCTTCTGTAGAGAGCAGGGCTTGTACCTCTGACTGAAGTGGTGCAGCACCAGTCTCCGCGCACAGCAGGCCCGAGCCACGGCCGCCGCCATTTCCGGCGTGCTGTGCCCGTGGTCCACTGCTTTCTCTCTGTGCTCGTTCCCAAGGGTGGCCTCGTGAACCAGAATGTCAGCTCCGCTGCACAACCTCAGAGCTCCTTCCCCGAGAACTGAGCTACAGTCTCCGAAAATGCAGACTTTCCTCCCAGGAACGGCTTCTTCCAGCGCATCACTAGGCAGAACGACACGCCCGCTCTCCAGAGTTACAGGCTCTCCGGCTTTCAGCCGCCCAAAAAGAGGCCCTGGTTTGAGGCCTGGGGGACACAAGAGGGTCTTTTTTTTTCACTACAACTGTCAAAACATAAAAAAAAAATAAAATAAAAAAAAGACACTTCATGCATTTACCTAGTTCCTTCAGGAGTTCAGTCTTCAGTCTTCCAGGTCGATCATGTTCCTGAATGCAAAAACCAAAGGAGGGGATGCGGTGAAACAACCTGAAGGCCTTCACCACAAACTTCTTGTCTTCAAAGAGGAGGTAAGAGTCACTGGAGACATCCAGGGAGATCGTCCTTCCCGGCTGCTCCTGTGGGTGCAGTGGACCAAACTCTGCTGTCATCTGAAGACACAAAACAAAACACAAGACATTAAGATTAAGTCATTTTAAATAAATGAATGGAAGTCGTGCTGAAAATAAAGTCGACTTTCTTAGTTGACATTTGGACATAGAAGCTTTAATTGCATGTTACCATTGCAAAATGGATGGAGATAAATAAAATACAGTACATAGACCTCACTGAAAGGAAAGTGGAAATGGTTAGAAAGTCCACGTAGATGTTGTTAAATGGCATGAATGCAAAAATCTGCTTAGATATGATAGGTTGAAGCTCATTACATGCTTTGGGAATTTGATGGGAGTTGGGTCCAGAATCATCATCGGTTTGAGTCGAGTCGAGTCTGATTTTTTGGGCTGTGACTATTGTTGGCATACATCGGTCCAGCTCTATTGAAAGTGTGTTGTATTGTGCTTTGCACCATACAGAGAGCTCAGGTGTGATTTATCACCACACAGGAATAATCACCAAAATCAGTCACATACCTCCAGGCTGAGCTGTCCCTCCTCTGGACTCTGGTCAGTTGTGGGCTCCAGCTCATGAACTACAGTAATAATATAGATTATAGATATATAAATTATAGATAATATAGACATTAGATGGTACAATACAAGTACAATAATACAACAAAGATGGATGAATAAAGTAATTCAGACTGGAAGAAGTAACATTTTTTCATTTTAACATAAGAGTGACAAAATGAAATAACTAGAAAAAAAATCTTAATCTGAATGAACTGTAATATCTTCTGTATGCACATCTGATTGAACTGTTTGAGAGGTTTTGGTCACAGGGATGCAGCAGATTTGCAGGCTCTCCTGAAGGGGGCAGTGATACTCCCAGTCCGGAGTGAAAACACAATTTCCCAGCTGTTGTCTGCGCTTAAAGGATGACTAATGTTTCCCCAAGAACAAAAACAGCAGATCCCAGATCATCAGTGTTTTCAAGACCGCAGTGGTCTGGACACCTCAGAGCTCAGGCTGTACACTCTGGACCTGCCTGCATAAGGGAAGAGCAGCTGTGATCCCGTGAGGCCAAGTGTCACCCTGAGAAAGTGCCGGAGGCCCCGGGGCCCGTAGATGTCGACACAGTTCGGCTTCTGCAGGGGGTCGGGGTTGGTGTTGAGGCTCACGGTGCAAAGGAGACCAGGCAGACCGAACAGGTGATCCCCATGCAAGTGGGAGATGAAAACCTTGGTGATCCGACCTGGGCGGAAAACAATGACACATTATCACACACACCACGGGTAATGTGATGGGAACGTAGAGAAAGCAGGATTTTAGTGCCTATTTTTTTTTATTTATCTATTAATATTTATTATTAATTCATGACCTTCTTTCAATAAATGCCATGTAATGTGACGCAGTGACTTTAAATCAATACCAGAAGTTATTACTACGCTGGACAAACAGGACACTAAAATCTAAATGAAAAAAAACATTGTTTTTGTGTCCATTAAACAGTTATTTATTGATGGAGCCCAAACTGCGATGTTCTGAGCTGACCGTCCTCCTGCTGCCAACACTGGGGGAAACTGAGCGAGAAAAAAAAAAATCTCTGCCAAATATCCCAATACATATCCGATCAAATATATCTCCAATATGTATCTGCAGTGAGGCGGGCTGTGGGTGGAGCTGCGGCGACTCACCGGCTCTGAGCTGGCTCTTCATCAGCTGGGTCTGGGTTCCCTCGCCGCAGTCAAACAGCCAGCACTCCCCCTCTGTCCGCAGCACCAGGGCCGAGGCCCCGCGGTGAGGAGACGGGTAGGCAGAGCCGGTCCCGAGGAAAGTCATGTCCATGCTCATCCCCCCCCCCCCCCCCCCCCCCGGCAGGTCACAGGAAACACTGGTGGAAACTGTCCGCAGCCACAAGTGAAGCGGCGCGCCATGCGCACTGTAAACAGTCGCACGGCGATTACGTAATTACGCGAGCGACGGTGGGGCGTTCACGTGAAGTCGGATTTCTTGGAAGTAAAATGGTAGGTTCATGAATTAAAATTGAGGGCTCTTAACATAATGCGATACAAAGACTGTAACTGTTATACAACATGACGTAAATCTTTAACAGGAGGGGAAACAAAAGAAAATGTTGATGCATAAAGTTAATCAGCTACAGACGTTTACAAAAGTTTAAACCATTTTAAAATCAGCAGCCAAAGGAGCCAGTATAAAACAGTTTTTATTCTGCACTTTTAACAGCACATAGGTATTAGCAAACAGCACAAATATGCTGCTCTCTAAGTACAAACGCTAAGGCAATATTACTGTGTAACAAAAATAAACTTCAGAAACACAGACGTGAAGGACACAGCACTATATGGATGCACACTTCAATGAAATATGGAGCAAATTTTCTTTTTTGGGGATGACAAAAATCACATGAGCAAACCAACCACCAAATTATTACAGAAGACAGTAAAAACTTATACTGGATGATAAAGTCAGTAACAACATCAACAACTGGATAGACACATGAGCCAACACTTCCTGGGATTAAACTGTTTCTAAATAGTTTTGTTCATACAAAACTATTTCAAAATGTATGAGCAGATAACTTTGCATTAAACAATATTTTGAGTGTTCACAACCTGAAGCTGCACAGTCTATAAGAGAAAAAAGCTGCACACTGAATACTACAGTTACATCATTTTGTACATAACAAACAGCATTTTTATACTGATAGTGGTCTTGAGTTGTTCTAAGCTCTGCGTGCAACATACTGTGAGATCTACCTCATGAAACATGAAGTGATGATGAAGAGACTCGTGCAGGCACTTCAATGCAGGTGTTTAGAATGTCCTAATACAATATCCTGAGATTAAAATGTACACAGTGGTCCAGTATATGAACATATTTGAAGACTATGCATGATACTGCCAATGCCCTTGACGACGACGTGTAAGGCAATACTATACTGGTTAATTTTTAGCTGTCAGGGTGTATGTGTGCTTGTGTCCATGTCAGAGTTTCTCAATCTATCTCATTTTACATTAAACACATCATTTGAGTTGTTAAGCTTACTCACTATAATAGACTGCTGGAGTATGTCAGAGCAAAATATTAAGATCTTAAAGACAACCTTGGCAGGTTGACTGTCATCACTATGTCTCACTGAGATAAGCGCACAAGCAAAGCTCTACCTCTTTCTTGTGTTAATCTGAGATAATGTATGTATGTGTTATAAGTTATTATTAATGATCAAGGTAGATCAGATGAAGCCTAGTCTTTAAGTTTGTTGTATTGCTGAATATGTCTCAAGGAGTGAAACCCACACACCAACCTGACAACACACACATGGATGTACATAACGCAGCTTATAAATAATATTTCAGCAGATAGCCTCAGTTTCCACAAAAGGACATGCACAGTAAACAAAATATAATTCAACTGGAAAACAATGTTTATCCAATCATTTGATACTGCACATAGTTTCCTTAAACATTAGGGTATAGTTTATATTCAAATTGTATATCACAATTAAGCAAATGGGTTAATTTTTAGGGATGAATTCTTCTTACCACAAGTCATTAAATATATAGAACAACAGCAAAACATTTACCCCCCTCCCCCCAAAAAACTAAAAAAAAACACAAAATAAATTCTGAGGAATAAATAAAATGTGACAAAAGCATTCAAACAAAGAAAATGCTGGAGTGGACGTTGGTTTCTGAAGTTATACTTAGATATACATTTAATTTAATTTCCCTTCATCAAATCTTTCCTACATCTTACTAGGTTTTTCTTTAAATGACCACTCCCTTTCTCCCCTGAACTAACCCTCTGCTCTACTAGACCTTCTCTGATAGCCAATCTAGCCCGATTTAAGCATAGGTTAAAAAGGAGTCTTTAACCATATGTCTTACTAGAAGCCCAGCTGATGTGAAAAAAGACAATGTCCATACTGGATGTTAAAACCTTTGCATTAAAATCATGCCAATCACTAGTTTGCGTCATATAGTCAGAATAGTATTAAGTGCTAACATAAGACTAGCCTCTGTATCAGGAGTGTACACAACAAAACTCTTTTGCATCAAATTAGACTCATCATTACATTAAATATGGAGTGTCTACCTTTTGAAATAGATGCAAAAGATAATAATATTGTACATGGGATTTCCTAAAAAAAGAAAACTTAATCCCAGGTAATTCATGACTATAAAGATTGTGGGTGACAACACAAAACAAAGCATAGAGTCATTTTCTACTATCTTTTAAAAACCCATTTTAACCTTGAGCAGTGGCACAAGTGCATTGTTCGGTTTACTATTCAGTGTAATTTAATTTAGCTTGTGTTCAAATTGTCTGATACAAGTTTGGTGTTTTGCATTCTGCTAGATAGTGTATATGGTAATCAAATTGAATTTCTACTGTTACTTTTCTGTAATATACCATATCTTGATATTAACAGTGTAGATAATTAAAATGTTTCTCAAGATTTCAACAATTAAACCACAGCTCCACACTGCCTTTTTCCACCACCAGGTGGCCTGCTGTGCACGTTTACATGTAATGCAGAGGTGATCAAGAACTGGGATGTGAAATGAAAATGGCCATTTCCATTCAAATGTCCTCTTTCAAATGCAACTTCCCACTCTACCTTTCCACAGATCTAATAAGAATGGTTAGTGCAAATGCAGTAACATGACAGCAGTAAGGGGGCTTCTACTGCTTCTACTGATACTTGCACTAAGATAACTACGATCATCTCAAAAGATCTGTGATAAAGAGTTAAGTGAAAAAAAAATGCAGAGTGACATTGTGACATGGGGCACAGTGAAGGTCTGTTCTACTTCATGTCAGTCTTGGGGCTGAAGCTGACACCCGGCCAGTCATAGGTGTCTGGCAGGAAGGAGTCGTAGTGGGTGTCCCACACAGTAGCACGTACAAGGCTGTTCTTGTCCACAGGCTCAGGGTAACGGAACGCCATGCCTTTAGCATAGACAAACTCCATCACCTAAAGCAAGAGAGAGCACGTTTAGCACTGACTAGTACTGAGAGGCAGGTACAAATAAAAAAGGATGGACACAAGTACGACGCAGACACACAGCAATGGAAGTCAAACTGGCCAAACGTCACTGGACAACTATGACCAAATCTGACTGGCAGCTCATCAAAATGTCATCTTGAGAAGCTGTTAAAAGCTATTCAGCTTATAGTTAGGGCTTACTATATTTGTCAGGCTATGGGGGTTCATGGATTGTGAAAATCAGACAATAACACAAGAGGTTAAATTTAGGCAGGAACAGTCAAGGTTTGGACAAACATTAACAGGTGTATCAATAGCTAAATCATTTAGGCAAAATTGTGGCCTTTAGTTTTGTAAGCAAGAGAAATTGTAATTTTCAGGAGACTTGCCTTGACAGCCATCTGGACAGAGACCTCTCTGATGTTGGAGAGAGGAGGATAGAGTCTTCCTTCTTCCAGCTCTTTATCTGTCACCTGCTCTGCAAGGGTCTGGAAGGAGTATAAAAATACTTTTAGGCTTAATATGAATTTCTAGGGTCCAAAAGACAGAAATTAAAACTACTACTATTATTTACCTACAGCATATTAATCTGTTGTTTGCCATCTACACTAGTGTGAAGTCATACATGTAATGTGCTTTTGAATAAGACAAAATAAGAAAAACAAGAAGTGTCAGGTCAAGTGACAGAAATAATAAAAGCCATCGCTACTCATATTACCAACATGCAAATTACAGTGGATTCTTCAAGCAAAACATTCAACACTGACTGCTGGCAAGAAATCATCTTGTGATTTATCATTAATTGCATTGATCACTGTAATCAGGTCAGATCAAGTCCAGCGTAAGAGAAGAACACAGGTGGAAGAAGTGCAAAGCAGGATGAGCCTTTTAAAAGCTCTGTTAGCTATTGAGCAAGAGTCTAGAAAGAGAGAGAACAGGAGACATCAAAGGGTTAAAGAGGGTTTGAATGATCATATACAGCATATGCATACATGACAGAGTCAGCAAGAAAGTGCAGGATAGGTTTAGGGTGACATAAAGATGAACCTCTGCAACTTAAAAGAGGGGAGATAGACTAAAAAATAGTTAGTGATGACTTCAGACCTTGGCAGCCTCCAAGAATACTGTGTCACTGATGTGTCTCACTCCACTCAGGATCACAGCCAAGGCCACACCTGCAATGCACATACAGCATGTGTTACAACATTTTGCATTCTGTTTTTCATCCAGTGATTTTTCAACATTGTGCAAACACTAGGCTTTTGTTACTTAACACTGAAAGTCTGTTTTTTTTAAAGTGTAGATGTACATAATTTATACGCACTTATGGTCATTAACATAAAATTGTGAATTATTCATAATATTGTATTTTTTTTCACCTGGGAAGATGTAAGCATTGTTCCCTTGTCCAGGGGTGATGACGCGGCCATCACTCAGAGTCACTGGACCGAATGGACTGCCACTGGCAAAAAGACATCTACCCTGTGGGACAAAGAAACACAATGATGGGTAATGATGGGTGAGGGACAATAACAGGGCGAGTGACAGCACAGGAACTCTTAGTGCTTAATAAAGTGGCTAGTCAAAAAGAAATAAAAGAAAGGAAAAAAGAAAACGCTGCGTACATCAGTGAGAGTGTAGGCATCCTCTGCTGTGCATTCTGCTTTATTAGTTGGATTACTCAGGGCAAAGATGATTGGTCGTTCGTTTAGGGTTCCCATGGCCTTGATGATATCGGGGGTGAACAGACGTCCAGCTCCTGCCACACCTGGAAGAAGGAAAGAGAAATGTTGGTCACCCTGTGCTTGTGATCTACCATTGCCACTCAAAGGGATCCCGCAATCACAACTAAACCATGACAGAATAATTTAAGGCTGTTTTGCAAAACTAATTTGATAAATAATAAATATGCATTAAATATACTTTGTCAGATTACTTGATCCAATCTCCTGCTTCGATAAAATTAAATAAATCCGAGAGCATATTAATAATTTTATCCACAGTCAGTTTTTTGATTAATGGCTCAAACTTAAAAATTCATATTCTAAACTATACTGTGAGGCGTTACAGTTACAGAAATACAGAAAAATAAGAAGTTCCTTACCAATGATAACTGTGGGTTTGATGGTGTTGACAGCATCTAGGAAGCTCTGTACATTCCCTGGACTGTCATGGACAAATGCCTCCTGGTTTGTGTCTGTTTCCTGTGGTCTGTCCTGGAGTCACATAAAGTACATTAGTGGCAACAATAAATCAATAAAGATATGGAGGGAAAAAAACACTGTTCACCAATTATGTAGTATATAAACAGTTAACCTTGTTCATAGACATATAATGTATGTTCTTGTCAGTAATGTCTGTGTCACACATACACTAACCTTTACTAGTAAGCCATGTTTATCATACATCCAGATGTTTTGTCTGGCCACATCGTGGGTCATCCCCCTCTCCACCATGGCCATGACAATCAGATTGGCAATACCAAGGGCAGCCTAAGAAGAAAGAACCTCATCAAGTTAAACACAGTTGACCACAGTTTTCATTTTTAGTTTTTTTTTAAGTTGTCCAGTAATGTTGGACTATTATTTCTTATTGATATTACCAGCTCTGCTCAGTAAGGTGCAATATGGCTCTTACAAATTTACTTATTTTGACATATGGGCCTTTGACATTCCAAATTGGGGAGAAAAAAAGAGACAAGGGAAAAAGAAAAAAGAAAAACCAAAAGAACTCAAATTGACTGATTAATGGATACATATTATCTTACCTCTCCAGCTCCCAGGAAAAGCACCCGGTGTTCAGTGATGGGTTTGCCAATGGCTCTCTGAGCTGCTAACAGACCAGCAAGAGCTCCAGACGCAGTGCCTGGAAACATGCAGAAGGAGACAACAGTTAACAATGCAGTTTTTGCCTTGAAGAGAACAGATTAATTAGTATTTGTTTAATTTTTTTTTGTTTAAGGTAGGAGGGTGGGATGGGTCTCCATACACCTTCTAAATTTTTGACATAAGTTCTGTTGTGGTGTTGTTCAGTCTTCTTGGTTTGATTTTCAGACAACATAGCTTATGAGTTTTCAGTGCAACTGCATTACCTTGTAGAAGTAATGTGACTTGAAGGTCACAATATGTTCACCTTAATGGATTACTTAATTCAAGCAAGTTTCAGGTTTCTTCAATTTTATTTTCACAGTGAAATGAAAATCAATCCAAAACTAGACATGTTTTCGAAGACTGCCCCCCGAAACAATTTGTGGGTATAGGTGGAAACACAAAAAACCTCCAGAATGGTTGTGTAATAAGCTTAATGGAATTGTTGAATTTAATTGAATAGGTAAACTAGCACATGACAAAGTACAAGTCCAAAGTGCTATGTGAAGGGTGACATGCGAACCTTGGATATCATCGTTAAAGGTGCAGTACTTCTCTCTGTACTTCCTGAGGAAGCGGAAGGCATTGTGGTTCCCAAAGTCCTCAAATTGGATCAGTGTGTCCTGCCCGTATTTGTCCACCACAGCTTCCATGAACTCATCAATCAGATCATCGTAGGCTTGAGAGCGATCTCGCTTCTGGTACAGGCCCATGTACAGCGGATCCTGTAGGAGAGTCTGATTGGAGGGCACAGGACAAACATGGTGAGTGATGTTTCCTAATTTCCCCAAAGCACGTACACACATTCAGTATACAGAAAACATACACACTTCTTACCTCATTGTCTGTGCCAACATCTATCACCACAGGCAGACATTTCTCAGGTCTAATGCCGCCACAGGCAGTGTACAGGCAAAGTTTTCCGACAGGGATGCCCATTCCATAAACCCCCAGATCCCCTAATCCTAAAATACGCTCTCCATCAGTGACTACTACTGCCTACAGAAAGAGAGAGAGAGGGGAGGTGGGAATGAAGTACATTAGTCAGCAAAATTGCAGATGAACATTTTACACAAGCACACAACTGTGAGCAATATTAAACTGGACTAAACTTGTCAGAGGAATGTGGAAAATGTGCACAGTAGTGGATCATTAACAAGACTTCTCTAGACTTACTGTGATATGTACAACTCTGATTTCTATCTATTCATAGTTGTATAGATGTCAACAATGTCAAGTGACTTTCTCCATATTCACAGTTCATATCTAAAATCTTCAGTCTGTGGGTTTAAGAGAGATGGATGGCCCTAAGAGTCTCTTTACACTGTAATATAAATATTAGCTGAAAATGTGTTACTTTGATGAGGTTTTCAGGTACTCACTGCAACATTAGTCTCTGGCCAGTTGTCCAGGATGGACCGGATGTGTCCTTTGTCCAGAATGGAGATGAATAACCCTCTGGTGAGAGAAAGATGATAGTGGACTACTTTAATGATCATGGTAAGATTCAATCTACTACAAATAGGAAAAGAAAATATATCTATAATACAGCGATCTCCTTAACATTATTTTAGTCAAAGTGTTTATTCCCCATTATAAGATATTTTAACAGGTCTAGTCAAAGCCTGTATTTTATCCAGAAGAATCTTTTAAATATTTGCAAATATCACTTTTATGGAACTCCTAAACAGGAGGCTGAATTTTGTGCGCATCAGGTCTACAGCAGGTAGCGATGTAGACTATAGGTGTTAAGAGAGTGCAACCGGTACAGTATATGTCTGCCACCAAAGTAAAACCTACATTAAAGGCTCAGACTGTTAGCACATTAGTTGATTCTTACTTGGGTCTTCTAAAGATGTGTCCATACTGTGTGCAGGCCAGGCCTACAGTGGGAGTGTAGACAATTGGCATCAATTCCTCTATGTCTTCCATCAACACCCTATAGAAAAGCCTTTCATTCCTTTCCTGGATGCCCATCAAGTAGATGTACCTTTATGGAAAAGGAAGAAAAATAACAAAAGAGAGAGGGAAAGTACAACCGTATAGAGTGAGAAATTTTAAATAAATATAGGATTAACTAGAATTACCACCACATGGTTGTGTGCATCACTTAGAGACTGTTTTCGGTTCATTGAGAGAAACAAAAAAGTTCCTTTATTAGTATAGTATTTTTAATACTTTGTATGTGTTCACACGCTTGGCCAATAAAGCTAATTATGATAGAACACAAAGTTGTAACCATGACAGCAAACAATGTTTCAAATATTGATGTGGCTGCAAAGAAGAAACAAATAATAAAACATGGATGCTTCACACACATCTTCAACCCGATCTTTACAATCACCACAGTTTCAAGGTGGGCACGCAAAAAATAGCCTCACCAATTTAGTATCCGACCAAATGTGAAATATGGTCACAGTCTCTGCTTCGTTTTCCTGAGTTATGGTGTTGAATAATGGCCATAGAACTGTTTTTGCATAATATTATGATGTCACAGTGAAGTTGACGTTTGTGCCAAATTTGACTGGCAAAAACAACTCGAAAACATAATGCCTCCAGGCACAGCTGTCGCCAACACAGAGACATAATAACAAATGCTTAAAAGCAAAACAGAGAAGATTATACTGTGTCTGTGCTTTCCAGTGCTTTAAGCAAACTGCGTCCTTACTTCTGTAGGGGATCAGTCATCTTCTTGAGATTATTCTGAAAGCGCATGGCCTGCAGGTCTTGAGTTTCCACTTTGGGAGGCAACAGACCATGTATGCCCAAAATCTGTCGCTCCTGTAGAGAGAAGGCCATACCCTGCGGGAAAACACACAAAA
This sequence comes from Lateolabrax maculatus, assembly GCA_031216445.1. Lineage (NCBI taxonomy): Eukaryota > Metazoa > Chordata > Actinopteri > Acropomatiformes > Lateolabracidae > Lateolabrax > Lateolabrax maculatus. Next base: position 11,211,662 of record CM062217.1, read on the forward strand.
ACAGAGAGGACTGAGTAAGGAGACAAAGAGATTGTAACAGGGAGCATTGATTTAAAACGGTGAACTGTGGTTGCACAAATATGTAAAGAGGGCCTGTTTGGATGTTATGTTTTCACACTTTTTCACAACAGTTTCAATTCTGAACTTCTGAACTCTTCTCGTAAAGAGACAAGTGTGCTATCCTTTTATTTCTTATTAAGACTTGTATTAATTCCGCATAATTTGCCTAAATTAAATCCTCTGCCTACAGGATATAACTACTCCAAACTTGAGTGAAATGCAATCTCTGTTGGACAATGGAAAAAGAGCGGCCTTTCCATTTAAAATTGGTGTTACTTATTATATATTATATTATATTTTGCCCCTGACTTTTCTTGTAGTATTATATTCTTACAGACTGTCTAGAAAGGTTAAAAATGAGTATGATGTATGCATTTTATAGACATAACTTCACACGTTTCTGAGTATTGAAGTTTAAATACCACCTCTCGCTGCTTCATGGCAGTCTGCTACCAACATGTGCTGCTCTTTATTTTTCAGACTTAAAATTAATTAATATTCCTCATCAAAATAAATATATATATATATATATATACTGTTTTTAACCAATTTTCAGAACCCCTGCTGCAGGAAATGTTCACATACGGCAATGTAGTTCTGACACCAGAGGACGTATTGCTTAACCGATTGACTCTTAACAGGAGAAGAAGGATAGCTGAGTGAAAGGGGGAGCCAAGATGAAAGCAGTTGGGGAAAAGAGGGAAGGAAGTAAGAGAGGGGAGTAGTTTCAAAGAAGCCAATGAACAAGACACTGGGCAGAAACACCCCATGTATAGAAGAGATGTAGGGGGTGGAGGGGTTCAAAGTGTTTTCATGTTCCTGCAGTGTATCTGAAAATGTATGTGAACGCAGCTTTACAAGCCTCCCCGAATGAAATATGGGCGTAACACATGGAAGCCATAACGGCTGAGGCCGGGCAAGGGGCTGATTATTTTGTAAGAGTGATGAATGCTGGGGGCTCCCCTGGCAAAATGTTGAGTCATGCTGATGGAGCATTTCACTTCACTCAGCTCTAGTACTCAGTTCCTCTCAACATAATGCAACGTGCTGCAAACCTGTGACATCTAGTTTTTTGTTTTTCTCTTATTTTGATTCAAAAAGGTTGGTTATCTGTGTGCGTCTATACAGTGCAAGTAAATTGTAAGACACACACACCAAAAAAAAACAACAAAAAAAAAACATACAATTGACATAGTTTAGAACAGTTAAATGCCTGTTACACTTACCGTACACTGGACAGTGTATGACGCAAGTAACTTTTGATAATCAAATGAGCTAAACTACACCCAAATAAATAACATGAACACAATGAGGAAGCAGGCCGGAAGTGCAATGTGAATGTAGCTGCTGTGCGTACATTATTCTTAGGACCATCAGCCAACTAGTCTTTCACCAGGTTACATGTAGGTTGGAACGTCAACAGTATATTTAGCACAACATGTGCAGTCTAGGCTAAGTTTGGCATAACCTGCACAGTGCGATCATGTCACTTCAAGCAGCTACAGCCTCATGTTACAAATGTCATTTGTAACTTTCAGTAGTTGGACCTGACAAGGAACCTGCCTTGCTGCAGTAATGCAGAAGAGACACCAGTGTTGGGTGTAGTGCCTGTGTATAGTACCTTTTAACACAAGTGCTTTACGTGATGCAATAACACATAATTAATAAGGCAGTGAGAAGGAATAGAAAGAGCAGAATAAAATAAATTAAGAGACACACAAAATATTAAAAGACAAAGGATTAAAGTAATAGCACCTTTCTGAGGCCTTTGCAGTGCATAAATAAGCAACAATGAAGCTGGGTGTGATCATAAATCCAACAGAACTTAAAAATTCAACTAATGCTTTTCAGCTTTCAGTCAAGCTACTACTTAAATCACTAATTATTTTAGTCTGCACAAAAATGCCTTAATGTTATCATCTGAGCTTTAGGAAGCAGATTATTTTGGCATTTCTTAGCAAATCTAATTTAAGAAGAAAGAAAAAAAATCACGTTAAGTTTATGTCAAAAATATATAATTAGTAAGGAAGTTATTTAGAAATAGGAATGTATGTTGTCAGTTTTATTCACATGTATTGCATTACTAACAATCCTGTTTCCAGTATTTTATGAACGACAACACAAGTACAGCTGCTTTGGATAGATTAAAATGACATGACACATTAATAGTTGGGCTTCCTAAATGCCTGAAAACCATCTCCTTAAGGTCTTAACTTCAACCAAGTGTTAGAACCCAGGCCAAGTCAGACAACAGAGGAAAATGAACATCAGCCACCAACAAGCTGCTACAAAACCTTTGGCTCTGATGTGCAAGTATATCTAGTTTTGCAGTAGAAGCAATCCTACTGGCTTGGGGAGAAGATTAACTTATGCAGCTCTTGGCTGCACTTTGTAATGCCACGTTGTCCCTACTCTAAAACAGTTCACACAGCTCTGTGTAACTAAATGTGCTTGCATGATAGGTTACTGTGTATTTGGTGATCGTTACATGTGAATGGTGGCATATTCTATATTCTTGTAGAAATATTATACTTCAAATCACATCAAATAACATTTCTACCAGCTTGCAGAAATGTAAATATATTTGTGTTCATTGAGATACAGAAAAACATAGTCTCTCCCATTCTTATCCAGACATAACACAAATATTGACAACCGCGGATGAAAGGATGGAAAAAGACCTGGATATGGGCCCTTAAAATTTAAGGACCATTGTTTACAGCCAAAACCTTGGTCAAAATGGGGGCATTTTTTAAATAGACAACATTTATATTGTGTATGTTCCAGTTAAGATGTGCAGTACATTTCTTGGTATTAATTGATCCATTGTAACCAAAGAATATTATGAAATTCTGACATGCATTACAATCATTTTCCACCCTGACACACAAAAAGCGTAGCTTGTTTATAAAGCTGTCATTTGTTTAACTACAACAGTATGTATTTTTAAATGCTGACACATACACAAAATATCAGTAATCCACTCACTTTGTTGGTGCGAGGGTTAAGCATGAGGGGCTTGCCCTTCTCTTTGGTGTGAGCCCATCTGCAGACAGAGACACAGGGCCTCAGGGACCAGGATGTTCTCAACCTGGACAACATGGTGGACAGTCACTGGTCTGGAAGGTCCACTGGTGAAAAGCTGGTGAGGAAGGGAAGAGAAACAAAGTTGAAAAAAATAACCTATTATTTTCCAGAGACATGACTATCTATTTCCATCTTCATCTTCCTGCTTGTGAGAATTACAATTGATTTGCAAAAGTTGGCCGTAGTAAGTAGCTGTTCAGGGATGATGAATATTACTAGCAGGTCTCCTGGCAAAAACATGTATGTACAGTAGTTCATATTACCATGGAGAAACACTTGACATTTTTAGGCTTGTGTCTGTTTTCAAGCCCAAATTGAATCATTACGTTTAATCAAAGGAGTTTGATTATAGAAGTCTGGGGAGGTCATAATTGTAAAACAAATTTATTGCCGTCTCTTACAGTTGGCTTCCCACAAAATTCAAAGACTATGAAAATCCACTCATTTTGAATGTTGGTGCGAATACATATGAAACTATTCCTTAGTGTCATTGTGTTGTAAAGAGTTACTGCTTTAAGGTTAAGCTTTTCTTGCTTCTGACAGCCAAGACCTGAAGTGCACTGCTACCACAATCTTTGAACATATGACTTCATCAGACCCTAATCGCACCCTGGTATGACGTTAAGATATCAAGAGTGAAGACTGTCGCTCCACTGACACATACTTCATCAGAGAAGCCTACGAATGCACTTGGTTTGCATGGACAGTCCCACGCTCAAGGATTACAAACGCTGACAGCAGTGACTAGTCATTAATCTGGATGTAGACAGGAGTGATTTAGTGCGTGATCTGAGAGAAAAAGCTTTGAAAGATTGTCATAATCCTTTTCGCAATGAGCTCCAGATGAAGACAGAGAACAAACTAAATCAGGTTGACATCAGCTGACAGATAGCAAAGAGGGAAATAATATGTATGATATGTATTATATAACATGTATTATAGTGGAAGCAAGACTCCGTCTAGCAATCACAGAAAAATCACAAGTGGCATCTGCTACTAATACATTAGTTCTACTATTATTTTGGGAGTGAAGGAGATAAAACTGGCAAAATGGCAGAATTTCCTAAAATGATGCCACAACAACAACCATTACTGCATACTCGCTTTACATGAAGGCCCCACCCTACTTTCAGCTGCCGTTGGTGGCCTGGAATAGTATCGTCATTGTAGGAGCTATGTCACACATGTGACCTGTGAATCGCTGCTATATTGTGTTGTGCAGCGTTGTGGCTGTTACAGAAAGAGGCCAGTTAAAGCGACTCTGAAATACCTTTGTAAGTTGTAGACCATTAAGAGCAGCTGTGCTACCCCTCGTCATAATTACTGTAGAAAAAGGTCATCCCAACTATGAAACCAGAAAGTAAATGCTGCATTCCCACCAAACCTGCACAGCCAATGGCCATAAAGAACAACTTGCAAACTGCCACATATAATACAGATATAATGCTATCTTGTGCTTTAAATGTTAATGTCAATAAGGTCAGATTTCTCAAGGATCACTGTGTTACAAAAAGAGCAAAGTAGACCACAAATCAGATGTAGCCAAAATAATTTCTCAACCCAACTGTAATACACAATAATTATTGCTCAATTTAAACTATTTTCTCATGTTTTTACTCATTTTATTATCCAGCCCAATTTCCTTTTAGCCTTCCTCAATATCAGGACCTGACCCAGAGGAAATGCAACTAGACCTGTAAGCAGTTTATGTGATGAACAGCAACTGGAGCATTATTGCGTGCAATTCCTGTTTTAGTTCCTCATGGTTAGTGACCGAGCCTAAGAGATCTCTAAAAGAAGTATTGCTTTGAAATACAAGATACATGAGGAAACGACAGTCAACTGCCATCGAAAAGGCTTGATGTGTAATTCCTTTGAATGATTTCATGGCCTCGAACGACATGCAGCTGAGCTCAGGTGGCAAAAGAATAAACCTAAGGTCAGTTAATGGGACAAACAACACTCATCTGTGTTGTCAACATTTTCCTGCCCTCCTCCATGACTCACTACACTATTCTTGCTTATCCACCCATGTTATCATAGTAATAATCATGCACGAAACCACCAAGAAAATTTAAATGGAGATAAGATAAACAAATATATAAAAAAAGCATTCAAACAAGATGCAACTCACATGCTACATCAAACAGTGCTTGCAACAGTTGTTCTTTATGTCAATACCTGTGTTTAATCACACTAAGCTGGTTTACGTTTGATAGTTTATAAATTATTTACCACTAGCCTCGAAAAATGTCTTAGCAAACAATGGGAGTGATCTTCCATGAGCCTGTACTTGTTGAAGAATCGATTCAGAGGAAGCACTGTGGTCTGATCATGTGCCCCTCTCTTTGACCAAGAATATCTGATGAAAGAAATTACAAGCATAGCCAGCTGGCAGAGTCTTGGCTTACAACTACATATCCAGGAAACACTGCCTAGAAAGCAGCACTAAAGCCACGGCCAAAGTGGCAGACTGTATACCCCGCACCAACAATCAGCAGACATTTTAATGCTCTGTTGATTTGATATTCAGAGGGAAAACAGCCTTTATGGAGCCTCTGTGATTTTCAGTCTTTGTGCCATTCATTGTAAAAGAATATTTCTTATTTCCACATCTACTTTAGCTTCCCACCTGTTTGTAGAACAAATAAGGCCTGAGCACCTGATGAGGTCAGTGAATCCTTTTTCATTTAATTTCCTCCCAGACTTTATTAGTGTGTTAGCTCTAACATGCTGAGATGCTCTCTAATTGCTTGTTTCGTACTTTTGGTGTCTGCCAAGTAACAAGGTAATTCTGGCACAGCAACTGTGATGAGCCCACTTTGTATCAGTGTTGGAACAACTAGTGTGATGCACTACCTGGATACTTTCCACAGCCAGAAACTGGCCTCTTAACTGTAATTGTTTGTATGCAAATAGCTCACAAAAGCAGGCAACCAACCCACCAAGAATAAGGAATCAAATTATAGTGAACTGGTTATTCTAAGCTTGTGCTGAGATCTCCACACAAATAGCCTACAGCATCTTGCCAAGGCGGGAATTTGACCAATCTGTACCTGGCTGGATAAACTTTAGGTTTACAGCCCACTGCTTGGAAAATTATGACTCAATGCCAGCTGAAATTGGACATTTCACTATATATCTCATATGGGCTACTGGTAAAAGACAAACAGGACACACAGTGCAGTCTAGCCAGACCATTAAGTATTGCATTACTGTGTCTAAACGTACTCTTAATATGGAAAATATTTGTGCAAACAATGACTGTATTGACTGAGGTTGGCATAATGTAATAACAAAAGCCGGAAAAGTCCGGAAATGACTTATCATTACCAACAGAAAGCCGGTGCAATCAATCACACCCTCACACACACACTTTCATGTGTATACCTTTTATGATCTTAGAGGTTAATTTTACAGGGATCAGAGTACACTGGTATAAAGCAAAGGCAATTTCAACAATATTACCGAGTGTTAGTATAATTATGTTACCTCAAATTGACATACAGACTTTAATCATAGTTATTACACAGCTAGGTGTGGCTTTACTACACACAATTGATATTATTAAAGCCCATCCGTAGCAGGTATATATATATATAGTTAGATATAAGCAAAACCTGGCATTTGAGTTGATATTTAGTGAAGAACCTTTGGTCACATCAGTCATGTCTCTATGTCCTCACTGTAAAGAGATATTTACTCCTCACTATTTCTACTTTCATCTTCTGTTCGGAGATGGAGGTGGGGGGAAGGAATGCCGGAGCCAAGTGTGATTAAACAAAAAAAAAAAAACTGCGTTGAAAACAGTAAAGTCAGGCAGACATGTAGAGAGAAAAAAAAAACTTAAAATAAAAGCTAACGAGTTAGCCTAGCGGTCCCATACGAAGACATACTGACAACCGCTACAAGCCGACGTCTGGCTCGCCTCAAAAACCACGAACAGACCGAGCTGTGTCGCTACTTCAGCTCCGGTTTCAGCGAATTCAATTGTAAAAATACCAACAGGAAAGTTTTGAGCCTGATGAGTCGCATGCTGTCATCCATTCAAACCGCCCCCCCCCCCGGGTGCTAACTCTTGGCTCGGAGAACGGGAACTCCTGAGACGACACGCAGACTCTCCATTTCTCTTACAGAAGAACGGCTGTGCTTACCTGCTCTTGGATACGACAACACTGCGATGGCTTCCCGCTGGACAGGCTGCTGTGTTAATAAAGCATCGCTGCCGGTGGTTTCAGCTGTGAAACTGCAGCGGGTTGGGTTTGACCTCCCGGTTCGTCGCCGCAGCAGTGAGACGCTGAGGAGAGGAGACCGTGACGCAGCGTGGAGCAACGTGGCCGCTCAGCCAATCACAGGCGGGGATTTCCCTCTCCGTCACCGTAAAGACCGCGGCCTGCGCAAGGATGTTTTTTTGGAGAGATGCCCCCCCCATCTGTCGTAGTTACTGTAGTAGAAGGTGGTCTCGTTTTGAGTACAAGTGTGTTTTTATGGTTTTGTATTAAATGTACATGGTGAATATTCTTATAGCATAGATGTTTGTGTTTTAAAGAAATTACCACAACACAGCTAATTTTATTCTTATTTAATATATGTGATACCCTTAAGCAACTCCAGCATTTTATTTTCATCTCAATTGCAGCACGACAGCAGAAAACACAAGGCCAAATAATAGCTTAAGTATTGTTTTATTAATTTTTCAGCAAAAACAGAAACTGCAAAAAGAGATACTATCAATCAATATTGAGCATTTAAAAACCTCACAGCTGAAAAGCTGAGGCCTCCTTGAAACGTGAGTACAAAAGAAAGAAGAGCCCACAGAAATATGACTGTTCAACAAGGTGACGCATAATAAAGTCAACAAAGTTTAAGCTATCTGAATAGTTGAGAAAGCCATGCAGAAGGGAAAGGATATGTTACATTCAGCAAGCTGGAAGAATCGAGGTGTACATCGAGGAGGCACATTTTCTACATTGCTTCACACACTTAAAAGAATTAACGTCGGCTCAGTAACCACGTGTAACAGTATGTTTTTGTTTTTTGTCACTGATGTTATTGCTGGCTTAAGTTACCTGCAGAGGAAACTGTATAATGCAAAATGTGATCATTAGACCTGTACAGGTTTAAAACTAGACCCCTTTTAATTAGTTTGACTGCAGCACAGCTTCTATCTATTTCTATAAATAGATAAATGGCTCTGGATCAGAAAATGGACAGTTTGTACTTTTTCTTTCCTTGAACTTCTGTCAGTTAGTCCAGCAATCCAGTCCAGGTATTGTTAATACCTTACAGGTACATTATTGATGAAAATGAACATTGACAGTAGAGGAAATTCAGTTGTTGCTGAGAAAAACCTGCATTTCTGAATGTGCTAGTGACTCTAAATGTGCTTCATGTTTATCGTGAATATAAGATAATATACCTGGCTTTGCTGTATCATAGGTTGTACTGTTAGCAATTCTCATGTATGGCTCTTAGGAAGTCACACTATGTTGTGCAAGTGATGATCTACTCACAATGTATGTTGGCTACAGTGCAGGTGCAAATATCATGGAAGTCAACATTTTTAGACCAACTTTACATGAGCAGCTAAGACCTGTAAAAGCTTTAAAAAAAACCTTTAATTTGTCAGCTTTAACCTATTAATGTAAGAGGGATTGAAATACTTGTTGCTAACTGACAGTTAGTCTAGTCAGAATGGGACATCAGATGCTGGACTGAAAGATCACTAAACAGATAAATGACTTATTCTGGGGTGTTGTAGCTGTGCTGGCAGTATTTTTTATACATCTCAGTATTATACCTCTTGCAGTCCCCAATAGACGGACCCTTGTGTAAGTACTGTCTGTACACAGCAGAGCATTACATGTCAAACGGGCAAACCACAGATGGTTGAATCCTATTTGTTCTTGGTTACAGAATAAGGAGCAAACAGATTTAACTGTATTTCTTTTCGGCACAATAATTGTAATGCCATTTCCATATGCTCAATATTAGCTGTTTAGTTCACAAGTGAAGTGAATATCAGATGCAGCTGATTGACAAAGTACGAGGCACAAGCCAACAGCCTTCATCTGTTGATAACTTACATTTGACTGTATCTTTTACCTGATTTGGTCACCTTAAAGGGGAGACATCAGATGACAGAATAAATAACATTCTGAGGGTCTAACATGTTGGATAGAAAAGTATTTCAAAATATATGTTTTGGTTATTTTCTGTTCCATATATTAATACGGTTACTGGGCAGCATTGAGGAGTAATCCATACAAATCATTTCCTATAAAGGTTGTAAAGGATCTACATTCTCCAAAATATAAGCTACTGTTATTTGCATTGTAGCTTTCTGTGGCTAATGTATAAGTGAGAAAAGAAGTGACAGATATCTGGCTGTCTAGTACAGAGAGGATCTTTTCACTAAGTGTACAGCAGACGATGACCTTGTTTTGTGCATCAGGCAGACAGCATATGAAACTATTTACGATTGAAATAGAGTAAAGTTAGCTGAATAATCATAAATTATTACCATAGAGCGTTCCACATATAAACTAAATACAACTCACTCCAAATTAACGTAAAACTGTGCTCTAGTATTTAACAAAGAATACAAGAATATTTTAGACACAAGAATATCATAAACAACAGTCTTGAGAAATATACTATAGAATTAAATATGACAGTAAACAGTTTTATACAAGTTTACAAGGCATGTAGCAGTGACAGAGCTCATTAAGTCACTGCATGTTAAAAACAACAACAAATAAAATCCTTATGGTTCACCGCGTAGCATAATTGAACTGATTTTTTTTCAGTTAATACATTCGGAGAAACGTGGAAAAAGCATTTCCCATGTCACTTTCATTATTCGGTGAACATCACCATTGGAAGACTGTCTGACATTTCAACAAATCACTTACTGACTGACACACAGCAAGGGATTTTGTATAGGAACACAAATCTAAAGCAAACTTAAACAAACCAAGTCATCCCTATCCAGTAGGTTACTTTTATCCAGTGCACAATAGCCTGGATAACTCTTGTTTACAGGCTGACTGTTTCCTCTTAGTCATTTGCAGATGTTTTTGTTACAGAATACGTCGCTATCAAGTCAAAGTTTGACCCATCTTTAACTTGACAAATGACAGCAAACCACAAATACCACAATCATTAATTAGCTGATTAGCTCTGTATATTCTCATGTAGAACAAATCCTTGATATTTGCAATGGTAAGCATGGCTATTTATATTTAACCCCAATGCTTTCTGATCTCTTATTGCCTGAGAGCACCTCTTGACAAAGCTGCAGGATTGCTTGTTTAAATGAGGGTTTTAGTCACAGCGTGTAGCGTGTCATTGCATTAGTAACAAAAAGACGACTGCTGCTAACACCAAGGTCTAATGTTTAAGCAGCATATTCAACCATGGACACCCCTCACTATGTAAAGCACTATGAGCAATTGGAAGTGCTACCCATTACAATGCTATACTGTGGTGGACCTGAAGTTAACATTCAACATCACGAGTTGGGAGTCTGTGGCGGTGGAGTCCTGTGCTCTGGAAGCCTGGGCACCTTTCGGTTCATGTTCGGCTGTTTGCTTTCTTCCCTCCATCCTCCCTCTTTTCCTTTCTTCCCGTCTGCTTTCTCCTTATTCTGCCTGCACAGTTTCAGTGCACGGGATATAAACACGTCCAGGTCGAACAGCCGTTCTTTTTGCTTGACAGGAAGGGACTCCAAGGAGTCATCATTTACTGGCTGAGAAATGGAAGAAGTAGACGAAAGGGGTTGAGATTCTCTGGGAGGAAAAAGTGGGGAGGTGGGGGGAGACACTGTTTGAGGTGACTGAGGAGGAAGTGGAGAGGTGGGAGATGAGGGGAGAAGTGAGGGAAGTGAATTAGAGGAAGATGTGACAGGCAGAAGTGGGCGTACTCTGTCTTCATCATACTCAGCTGATGGTTGCCGCAAAACTTCAGTGTAGTGGAAGACTGGAGTTGGGAGGTCAGTTGGGGAGAGAGGGAGAGGGGGAGAGGAGGTGTAGCAAGAGAGTGAGCATGGCTCCAAAGAAGGACTGGGACTGGGCGAGTGCAGTCGAGACTGGGTGCTCTCCACCCAGCGAGAGATCTCCTGGAATAAATCCCCCGTCTCCTCCTCTCCCTCCTCTTCTGCTTCCTCCTCCTTCATCTCTCCCAGGTCCTCCACGCTGCCACCAATAGGCTCAAAAGGGATAGGGAGGCTGTTAGTGTTACGCTTCCAATGAGACAGATCCAGGATCAGCTTAGGCTCTGAGTAGTGTTGAGGCTTGCCCTCCCTCCAGGCAATTTTATCCAGATATGAAGGAGAGCCCACTTTGTAGTCACAGGAGCGGCCACAGTCCAGTTCCCCATATCCCAAACCACAGGCCCGTTCCAGAGAGGAGTGAGAGTTTTCCAGGAAGCGTTCAGCTGAGCTGCTGTGAGAATATTTACGTGGGTCGACCTATATAAGAATGGATGGGGAGTGGAGGAGGGAGAAGGTGAAAAATGGGGAAGATAGTAAAGTGAGGAATTGTTTCTAACTTGTTACTAAATATCCTGTATGCGTTGAATTGCAACAGCAATACAATTCAACCACATGAACTTATACAAAATAACTACACTATAAACAGACAGTGAAACGACAAAGCATGTCTAACCTGCGCCTCCTCTAACAGTGAGGTGGAAGTGGCCCGCGGGTCTCTCTGCACCGCTTCATCCTCTGTGGCGTCTCCCAGGTCAGAGGTAATGTGGCCAGGGGGCATGCAGCGACACCTACTGTCTGACTGCTTCCAGGACACATCTGTTGATAAACTGTTCTCATACCTGCAGGAAGGCATACATTAGGTATTTATATTAGTCTTATAATAACTTTTCTGTGCATTATATTCAGTCTGATATGTTTATTTGCATTAGGAATCTTAGGTTGTTTCTTCGTATCTCATTATGCTTTGCCATAATGTTGTGTTGGATATTTGCACTTTGACTTAAAAAAAAGTGACATGAAGCACTTCTTTCCAGTGCTTCATGTATAAATCATTGGGAAATATGATAACTATCCAGGTGAACTAGGCCAAAAGATGTGATTCTGTACAAATTAAAATCCAAGTCAGACTTCGAGTAATTTATGGCACCATGAAGTGAAGTGGTCAAAATATTTTTAGAAGCTCAGCATGTCTCCATGCAAAACGTTTGGGTAGTCAGCCTTCAATGTTAGATTTCAGGTTAAATCAGTTTTAGACTGTCAGAATTATACACTTATGTATTCAAAATTCTTTGATGAAACTCAGGTTAACAGGACTGCAACCATAGAAATTGTAGCAGAACAACATTGTGTGACAACATCTCCAATATAATTGTGGAAAGACCTCAGATCAGAGGTAAAAAATAAATATAATGTGTAACCTAGTGTTTAGTGTTAGTGGGATAGAAAAATGACCTCAACGTCGCCACCGGTGTCTAAGAAATTAATTGTACACACCTCTCCCAGTGGATGCTGGAGGCCTGACTGTTGCTGTTGCTGAGGCTTTGCTCGGTGATGAGACTGTCCTCCAGTTCGTCCTCGATGCGGAAGGGATGCGATGAGGTGGGCTCGTCCTCTGGACAGGAGTACTGCTGGAGGAAGGGATGGGACAGCGCTGCTTCAGCTGTCAGCCGATCCATGGGGTTAAAGGTCAAGATACGCTCAAGGAAGTCCACAGCTGAGGGGAGAAGAAGAAGGCATTAGTGAGGGAGGAAGAGGAAGTGTGTCCATGAAGTCCGTTCTTCTTAAAAAAAATATTCTAATTTATATTAATATTCTGCTGTGTTTAGCACTGTCGCCTCAGAGTTTGCATGTTCTCCCCCTGCTTGGGGAGGTCATCTCTGGGTACTCTGGTAAAAAAATTCCCTTGGGTGTGAATGTGAACGTTAATGGTTGTCTGTCTCTATGTGTCAGCCCTGTGATTGACTGGCAACCAGCCCAGGGTGTACCCCGCCTCTCGTCAGCTGGGCTCCAATCCTCTGCAACCCTCTAAGGATAAGCGGTATAGGCAATGGATGGATGGATGGATATTAAAATTCCGTCTCAGGGCTAAATTATGTGTTTTGGACCTCCAAACCCCTGCACCCTATTCTATCATCTTCTCATCCGTCAGAGCTCAGAGAAGCTGCTGTCTTCTGTATCTTTTTTCTTCCTCACGTCTTCCATTACTCTTATTTTTCGCCATCCTATTTCATACTGCTTGACCTCCCTCTTCTTCCCACTACTCAATTCCCACCGCTCACCCTGAGCATCCACTTCAGGCACCAATCCAGAAAAGGGCTTCTTGACTCTCCATCCATGACTGACATATGAAGGCATCACCTGGACAAGGATGACAGTGGGGTTAAAATATGTACATAATTCTTCTGTGGTTATTTTTTTTCTGTACATTTCTTTTGAGTATTCAAGGCACTACTATAAAGCAGATTCTAGTTGAAAGCTAGATACAATTGGGAAAGAGTTGTTTACACATTTAACCTTGTCTGCAGACTAAATTTTCTAGTCTAAAGCTGCAAACATAACATGACAATGGCACCCTGTTCCATATTTAAACAATCAGCTTGCAGACATATGACTAGCAGCAGCCACTGAGGCGTCACCTGTAGCAGATCCTGCCTGTCCTCTTCTCTCAGCACTGGCACGGTGTCGAGAATCAGCTGCATCTGCTCCAGCTCATGAGCTCCTGGGAGACGGAACCGACCAATCAGTGACAAGACGAGAAGAAACAGAGGATCAGTTACATAAGCAGAAACAAAAGGTGACCAATTAGAGTCAAACAGGAATAAGTAGGAGGTGTGAGCTGTCAAGTAAGAGAAATGGTAAGGCAAGGAGGTTCAGTAAATATTATGCCGATAGGCATAGGCACTCTGCAGTAAACTATTAAAATTGTTTTAAATGAAAAACTATGTCTATAAAAAAAACAGATATTATAACAGCCACTTCAGTTTTAATTCCTTTGCTTGAAATCAAATAAAATGTAACTTTTTGTGTCTCCTTTTTTTCCTTCTCCCTCTGATTATTAATATGTTTATGAATAAATCCACCCTGAATCAAATACTGGTAGAATAGTAAAGCTTGACATTTCAGGTATGTTGTTTTTTTCTGGTCACACCCAAACAGTGATGCCACAGAAGTTACAATATTTTGTGCACCGCAGCACAACCTGTTGTGCAGCCTTTCACATCCATCTAATATTGGCAGACATTTACCCCGACTAAGATCCAATCCTATTGTTAAGCCACTATAACCTAAAACATCTAGCTGAGTTTGTTGGGGGCTGGATACAACCTGGGGGGAATCAGATGCTGTCAAACTCAACTCTGTACATTTTAGTGGATTTGCCTTTCAAATGTTTCCTTCAAGCTAATTGACACCAGCAGGTGGTGCCATATCACCACATTCACCACTCTATGAAATAAGCAAGTAGTGGCAGTGTATTTGGATTAGAGTGTACTGCTTCCCCACTGGTAAACAAAAATATATTGTCCCATATAAACTGTGGTGGTTAAGTGAAAAGTGAGGCCAACATCTCTAAAAGTCATTGTGTGAAATTCTAGCAGAGAAGAACACCAGGGAACACATGACGCCATTGAGTTTATTGCACCATCTCTCCTGTGGTGTAGAGGGCTGCTGGAGGTCAAATCAGCCTGTCAGGAGAAACTACATCTGCTTCAGACAGTGAGACTTTCTCTATCATCATTGTTATTCTGGTCAGGCAAAGAAGTAGCCTGCAGAAAGAGAATAAAGTATCTTTGGTGGAGGACACTCAGCTCTTGCTTGATGTCACCTTGTGATGAGGTTTTTAAGCACCTTTTTTTGCATCTCTGCAAATAAGAACTTCACATGAGTTGACAAAAGACACAAATTATTAATTTCTATCTTATCTTTAACATGCACTTTCCTTCAGGGGAGCCAAAACCCAATCGATGTGTAAAATAGTTCCTAGAAACACATTTCCCAGAAAGATCTAGCAGGACTTTTAGTAATAAGATGCTTCTGTTGATTACTAATGAGATCAAATTAATGATCAGTAATATCATAATGTCTCTGCAGGACATCAAGGTCATGGCGAAAGCGCTATGGTGGAGCCTGTATGACAAACAGTATAAGGTACCTGCAAACAGCATGCGTCCAGTGAGCATCTCAGCCAGTATGCAGCCAGCGGCCCACATGTCTATGGCCTTGGTATAGTTGTTGGGGGACAGGAGCAGACGTGGGGAACAATACCACTTAGTTACCAGACCCTCGGACAGATAGCCCTGGAGAAGCAGGTGAGAGGGTGAGTGAGGAAAAATAGGACAAAGAGAGCGAACGAGGTAAGTTAAAAGACAGAAACAACAACAGAATAATAAACTGTAGTTATATCACAATCAGAACATCAGAATCGGGTTATTATTGCCATGTAGGTTTTCACATACAAGGAATTTGCTGTGGTGTATTGGTGCGTAACAATACAACATAGAGGAATAAGAAAGTAGATGAGTGATGAGCATGCAACAGATTGGGCCAGTTGTTACCATTCAGTACTGTACTTATGTAAGTATGAATGCACTTGCATGTGTATGAGGTGTTCAAGTTGCTCATTTTCATTACAATCCAGCTTGCAGTTTGTTGGTAGTTATTTTGGTTGGTATGGAAGCATCGTGAAGTCAATAATGTCAGCTACAAAAAGGAAACTTGAGCTCGCAAAGGATATTTTGATTTACACCCACAAAGACTTCATCATTTTCTGTCATTTTCGAGAGGATGGAAACTGGCTTCTGGATACACTCAGCAGTAGAAAACATTCCCTCGAATCTCTACCTGCAGTTATTGAGTTTCACAGAGCCTTTGATGCTCTGCTGTGTAACAACACATGTCCTCTCATTAGGGCTGCTCCGACAATGCTGCCTTCTGCCTTTTATTTTGTAAATGTTCACCTTGTGAATAACACTGATGATGCCGTGCATGGAGATGAGCCATACAAATCAGATTCATTTATAAAGAGATGTTTTTGCCTGTTGCTATCACCAATACATTTTTATATTTCTTGCCAGCTGATGGCTAATTTGTTTCAATACTTTGCCATTTGACTGCTGTGAATAGCTTAATGATGATAGGCATAATAGGGAATCTATGGACACATAGAGGTATTTTTTTCTTACTTGCATACTAATGTTGTTCACTTTTGTCCCAAGGGTCTGATCTGCCTCTAAGGACCCTCCTCCTTTCCTTTCCTTCATCTCTCTACCTCATGCCTGCTCTGTCCTTGCTGCTATTCTTCCCTTCAGCTCTCCCATCACCCCTATCGTCTACTGTTTTATTCTTTTCAGGCTTATGCCACATAGACAGCATGGGATTTATCCTGGCCCAGATGAGTTTTCATACTCATAATAGATGTCAGAAATTGCTCTGTGATCATTTTCACACCAGTTAAATTATCTTGGGCCACCTGCAACATCACACTAAGCAGGACATAGCCCCTCTGATAATTCTGTTTTAGGTCTGGCCCAAAATTATTTAAAATTTTACTTGACAGCTAAAAAGTGAGTTTCCTCTTTATATTTGAATATGGTAAAAAAGTGTGTATAGTGAATTGTGTCTCAATCAGCAGGTTTAGGGGCATGACTCAGAGCCTTTATTCATTGTGGGCCTCCCACGCCAATGTTCCCACTTATACATCCCCTCCAGCAATGTGTCCCTACGTAGAATTCAGCCTGGCCAAAAGGGTTTTTAAATGTCAAAATGGCTCTATGAGTCTTTTCAAGCCAGCCTCTTACATTACATGACATTACACCTAGAATATAAATTAGTTGCCCAGTTTCACAGCACTATTAAGTAGCTGTGAATACCAAGTTACTTCAGTTTTACTTTATTCAGTTTCTCTTCTGTGTGTAGAGTGACTTTCTACTCTTTTCTCCTCCTGTGCTGCTTCTCCTCCTTTCATTCCTCTCCTCATTTACCCCTACATCATGTGTGTCCTTATATACTCCTTCTATGCTCTCTACTCCGTCTCTCTCCATGCCTACACAGCCCTCACTGCACCTTACTTACTGCCCTCCCTCATCGCTGCCTGTTCTCCTCTGTGTGCCAGCAGATGACAGAGCAGAAACCGATGCTGAGTACTCAGTGATGGTCTGACAAACATACACTCACCTTGTCTTCTATCTGTCTGTCCTCTCTCCCCTCTTTGCTGATCATTCTCTACATCTGAGCTCTCCTTTCTGCTTTTGATAGACAGTGACTTTCAAGGGGTGGTCATGTTTCATGTCAAAAGTACATTTTCAGGATGGAATATTATTTGATGATAAAAGTTCAACATTAAATAGCTTTAAAAAAATGTATATATTTAGGCCTCTGTTTCACAAAATAATCTACAGATGTGGTCTCATATTTAATTTTGTAACTATATTTACACTTGTTTTCAACACTGTATCACAGCTGTTCATTCTTTCTTCACTCCTTCTTTGCCTTCATCCTCTTTCCCGTCTTCCCTCTCGACCTTTTCTCCCCCCTGTCATCACCTCCCACTTTCCTCTCCATCCGCTCCCTTAATCTCAACTCACCTCAGTGTTTCTCTACGTCACCATCAGCAGCAATGGCTGTTTTCCCGTCCTTTTCCTCTTTTCTTCACGATTCACCCCGTCTGTCTCTTTTTGGCACCCTGCTTCCTTCACCTCCTTTCTCACCTGTTTCTTCCCTCCTTCTCTTCCTTTGAGTTTACAGTTCCACTCTGCTCATGTCTACTCCTACCGTATCTTTGTGTATGTCTCCCTCACTTGCTTCTCTTCTTTTATTTATTTTCCAACAATCTCTTCTTATTCACCTTTCCTCTCCTTCTTTGTCCCTGTCCTTCATCCAGGTCATGAATAATTTCTGGGCAGATCCAGCGCTGCCTCAGCAGGTGACATTCACACATACACACTCACGGAAACATCAAGTTCCTACTGGTGTAAACTGTAAACATCATCACAAATAATGTTTTCCAAGACTCTGCTTCCCGTCTCCCTCCCCTCAACCTTTCTGTTATCTCTCTTTGCCTGAGTAAACGTTTGTCTGTGTAGTCAGAGGCATCTAGACAGCTCGTCAAACAGCCTCATTTCGATGCACTGCAGAGTCACTGTGTGCTGACAAAACCACTGTGACGACACACGGTCCATGTAAGATACTGTAAAAGCGCTAAGGCAGGAGGGATTATAGTTAATTGAAAAGAGGGCACGCCATTCAGTGGTGAGACTTAGACATCTAAACTCAATCAAATCAAACATGATATAATATAAACCCTGATTAAGGTCAAGTGTGATGCAAGGACCCTATTTGAAAGCAATATACAGTAAATGAGACATAGAAACCAGAGCCACCACTCTTGTTTCATGGCCCAATATGAAAGTTAATACTACGTGTGAATTTCCATTACAGCTGAAGTCAATACTGCCCACGTCCATTACCATAAAATGTTTGAAAAAGCAGCGCTTTAGATCTGCATTATTAAATAAGCGAGAGGATCCTAACACATTCACTGCAGGCATCTGCTTTGGTGTCAATGCTGCATCACAAATAGCAACATCTTACGCACACATCATCATACACACAAGCACACACACATAAATCTGGTAATACAATTTTATGCTAATAAACAATGACAAACTGATGTTCAGCTGGCTGACAGACACATGAGCTGGAACAGACTCCCCACTAACTCCCAATATCACAACTCAGAACAATTCAAACCATGTCAGCAGTGCTGTCAGCAGTCAGTTTAAAATAGGAGTGTAATCTGCAGCCAGCACTCTTATTGTTTATTAATGCATCTCTGTTATCAAAGCTGTTATCAAAGTCTGCGAAGAAAGAGACTGATACTGCAACACCAGAAAAGGGAAAAATACTATCTATTTATCTATCTATCTATCTATCCATCCATCCATCCATCCATCCATCCATCCATCTATCTAGTGAAAGTGCAGTAGTTCAGGCCTGAACATTGTGTTCTCTGACACACAGTTTCTGCAAGTACACAGAGTGAGAGCAAAGATATGCACTCAAACACATGCACAGAGTGGAAAACAGAGTTAGATAGAATTAAACCTTGTTTCTGCTGTCCTGCACAACCTAAACTACCTTCATCTCTCACTTTCTTTTTTGTCTCCCACTTTCCTTGTTTTTCTTTGCACTTTTGCTCACCTTCCTTCTTCCTTCTTGTTCTCCCCTTTTCTGCCTTTGTACTTTCTACCTCGCCTTCTTTCACCCTTCCACGACTCAATATTTCTCACCCTGGCTCCTCATCTGTTCTCTGCCCCCCCCCGTCGCCATCCCCTCCAAATGCACCCCCCGTGTCTGCACCCAGCTGATCCCCAGTCCCGTGTTCTGAGCTGACAAAGATCGCCTTTCACAAAGCTCCTCTCCACATGCACAGACCCAAAACACACACACACACACACACACAAACACACACCCACACACACACAGACACACACATCCTGCCCTGCTAGTGTTACAGTATTGCTGTGGGATCTTCATGCATAAAAGAGCAGCACAATGGAGCAGTAAATTGTCACATTAATCTCTCAGAAGCCCTCATCTATGGACAGGCTAACAACAGGGTTTGATTAACACAAAACTTGATACCAGGTTTGGGAAGAAGACATAATAGCAGGTTCTTGGGCTGGAGAGGAGGTCTAATGTGAAAGACACAGGTCGGCAACATCAGTCATGGAGATGTGTAATCAGAGATGCCAGTCAGAAAAAAGACGGCTTGGCCGTACTGCAGTCACGTAGAATCCTTCTACGAGGTGCAGCAGTTACACACTTTTCAAAGTTTTTCAGAGATTTTGAAATCCTGGCTGTATTTGGTCAGTGTACGTTTTAAAAGCTGGATCTTTATCAGAACTAGTGATGTCTAAGACCTCACCTGAGATTCTACATTGAGAGGTGGAAAAAACGTGTGCAAACATTTGGATTTCCTATAGGAGGATTCTTTTGCAACAGCATCGCATCCTAGTGTATCCATTGCTACAAAAAAAAAAAGAGGAATTGTGCAGCGCTGTCTGATAACACACACAGGTCCAGGGCTTGAGGAGTAGCTATGTCTTACCTGATAACAGCTCTGCCTCAATGAAAGTTAGCAGATATAATGTTTAATATTGCAATACTCTCCCTAGATTCATCCATCAGCAGCACAACGGCCCACACTGCATCAGAACTATGAGGAAAGTGAAAAATCCTCCAAACTTTATCAACTTTGCTGAATTATATTATATTTATTGTATGACTCATTTTAAGATTAAGTATCAATAAGGACAATTTTATAACAAAAAAAATCAATGCCGCCAATACTATGAAGACAGAGACCTAAATTTATATGCTGGCTGGGGTTCCTTGTGCTTCTCTCTCACTTACCTTATGAGAATAGTGAGGGTCCACTATCCTGGCCAGCCCGAAGTCTCCAATTTTGAGCAGCAGTTGGTCTGTGTTGACGAATATGTTGGCAGGCTTCAGATCTCTGTGCAGGACGTTAGCAGAGTGGATGAACTTCAGTCCCCTCAGCAGCTGGTAGAACAGCAGAGTAGCATGACCTGGTCAAGGGCAAAAGACAGATATCAGGATACACCACACTGCTTCTATTATCTCGCTTGTAATTACTTTAACAATGCTTAATAATCCTAACTGATTGAATACATTTGAGGGGAAAAGCTACATTTAGCTTTGTTTGAATGTTTAATTGTGTAAAGCTAGTACAGATGGGTTACTCTATACACATTTGAACCTGTCAAAAGGGACCTAATTAAAAACACAACATGAATGAATGAAAGAAAGACTCAAGAAACGAGCAAGTTTGGTAAACTCCTGATATTCTATTGTGTGACTTGTTGATATGGACAAAACTATTTTGACACATAAGTCAAAATGATGGTTTGTATCCATCCAATACTTACAGATAATGTTTATGAAGAGAAAAACAAGCGAGCAAAGGCATGAATGAATGAACTTAATGTGATTTTCAAATATGTGAATTGTGGATGTGGAGTACTGTCTCAGCAAAAGAGCGTCTCAAAAGGACTGCCACTAAATCCAGTAAATCACACTGTAATCAAGACACAGTTCAGGCTTAACAGTCAACATGAAGCACCAAACTGTAGTAAAAATTGGACTTTAACTGTCAAAACTTAAAGAAAATAATATTTTATATTTGTTCACAGCTTACAGCTTATTTCCCTTTTTGTTTCCTATACCTGTGTGTAATGGTCCTTGCTCCAGCAGCCGAGCCAGATCCGTCTCCATGCACTCCTGGACGATGTAAAGGGCACTCAGCTGGGTTGGGTCTCGAGGCAGTGGTCGTCCATACGGCGCCAAAACCTCATGAACCCTCACCACATTTTCATGGTGCAGCCGCCGGGTGATTTTGACCTCCCGCAGAGCGTGTTTCACGGTCACGGCGTCACGCATCACCAGCTTCTTAATTGCCACACGCTGTCCAGTGCGCTGGTCCATAGCTGAGAGGACCAGGCCTGTAACACCCATGCCAAGAGGTCGAAGGTCAACAAAGTGGCCATCCAGGTCAAAGCCATGGAGGAAGAGGGGAGCATCTTGTCTGGCCATGAGAGCTCAGTCTGGAGGTGTTAGGGACAGATGATAGATAGTTTTGAGCTTCCTCAAACTTGATGGATCCCCACAATATCCAGATTAAAAGTGCTTTGTTATTGTCTTTTGCACATAGCGTTACATCTCGCTGGTGAGTCCAGAACTAGGCCTGATTTTTAGGCAGCTGGTGCATGTAGATGTCTGGTGAAAGGTGGAGGCAGTTATAGGGGCCCACACATTCCAGTAGGCTTATTTTATCCAGAATTGGGGCCCAGAATTTTGAGCTGTACTCAGTATTGCAAGCAGTTTAGAAAAAAGGAGTTTTTTCCTTCAGGCCTAAAAAGTGTCTTTGTGCATCATCTTCATCTCCTCTTCTGGTACTGTGTGGGCAGATTCTTATTGAATCACCCTTTTACTGAACCAGCTGAACACAACACAACCTTTGAGGTGTTTAGGCCAAGGTCTTCTAAGCAACAAATGGAACCCCAGAAAAGGATCGAAAAGAAATCGAAAATATAACATTTGGTTTAGTTAGTCATCTTGCGGCTACAGGTTTAAACATGTGTTGATAAAGCATCTACAGTACATGTTTAAAATAACAGATTTTTCCTTCAATATTTCCCTCTTGACACTTGATGATGATGTCTTTCTCTGCTCCAAAGATGTGTTTTGATGCATTTGGGATGCGCTTCTAATCTCTCACTGTATTTCTCTTCACCCGAGATAGTCAGGATATCAGCGAGTCTTATTAATACTACCCAGGGCAGGGGTATCCATAGAAACAGCCCTCTGTGTGGCTGATCCTGCTCTTACATGTGTAGATGCATCATGGGACAGAAGCAGGCGGACGGTCAGCTCTGCACTCCTCTTTCTCTCTGCAGGCTCCGCTGTGTTTGTTATAAGTCTGTAATCCTCATCGACCAGTCAAAGCCTTCGATAGAGGGGATGGAGATGGGAGGTGTGAGTTAAATTCAATGAGACTCTGTTGGCTCCTCCTCTTCTTCCATGGTACCAGAGAGAGTCTCGGTCAGTCATTCAGTCAGTCATTCAGTCAGTCATTCAATCAGTCAGACAAGTTCATTCAGTGTGAGCTCCACAGTTGGTCAAATCCTGGAACTGTGGTTTTCCCCGTGTGTGCGTGTGCATGCGTTTTAATCCCTCAGTAATCTGCTTCCTGTTGCCTTCTCATGGATGTAGGGATTTCAGCATCTGGCAGTGGTTACTTTGGAAAGATATTGCTATTAGCTGCGGCGCACAACACATCTGCTGCTGCTGCTGCTGCTGCTGCTGCTGCTGGGGAGAAAAAGAGGAAATGGGGTGAACAGAACGGGAGGCACACGACAAATAAAGATGAAAGTTACACAGCAACAGAGCCAGTCTGTTAACATGGTCTGCGTCATAAACGAGTTACCATTAACACTGAATGGCAGTGTAACCTAATGTACACCAGCAACTTACTGTGCTTAGAGAGGATAATCATGTCAGTTAGATGATGCTTTGATATCTGCTATATGATACTGATGACATTTCTAAGCAGAGAGACATTTTGACATTTTATGGTGGAATAGACTTCCATGCGTCCCACAGTATAACTTTGTTTTGCCTAATTTAAAGTAGAGCAAATTAAAAGTAAGATCAATCTACCTGACATTTCAGTTCTATTTCCAACCTTGGAAAGGTCATATAGTGGTAGAGAACAAAAGCATTGACTTTCGCGCACCCCTAGATCCCTGGGCTGTAAGAACTCAAACAGTCCATCAATCCAAAAAACAAATCTCTTTGCTGTCAATGGCCCGAGGGCAGGCTTGACTATTAGCGCTCTCCCTCCCTTTCTTTTTAGAAATGGGCGATGTGCACTCAATAAGTGGACTACAACTGCTCCTTAACACACAGATACTTACAGACACACTCCATGTTCACTATAGCCTCCGTCAGGGCTGACTGTCAGGGGACTGTATGAGTGTAAGGCGAGAACAGAGAGACTGAGAGCGAGAGGGAGCGTTGACAGTGTTGCTGGGTGGGTGGTGCAGCACTGGGCTAACTTAATGTATAATGCATAACCACTGGAGATGATGCTTGGTGTTCTCTCTGTGCCTTTATTTTCTCCATATTTCTTCAGGTTATGCAACGAGAACACACATTCAAAATAGGACTCATTTGCAGTTTCTCGATGCAGTTCAGTGGAATGTCTTAATTTGCAATAGTGAAGCCCACCGTCAACAATCTAAGAAAAATGACACTGGCTTAAAATATCCTTTAATTTAGGTTAAGGCAGAACATTTACACTGTACTCTGAGCCAGTGTAATGTTAAGAAATGTGTAAGTGACGGTAGATGGCAACAGACAAGGGTGCATCCTGTTGTACACTGGCTTTGTGCAGCTGCCTCTGTGTCCCTGACTGTGTTTCCTGGTTGTTGTTGTTTTTTTTTTGTCTGTGTGTGTTTGTTTTTGTTTGTTTTTTTTTTGTTTTTGTTTTTTTTCCACTCTATTTACTTCCCATCAGGCACTAAGGCAGTTTCGGTTGAGATGGGGAAACGCTGCATCCTCTCTGCACACTGGCTCCATGCAGCTGCCTTTGTGTGTCTGCACAGACTCCAGTGACGCCCCTCCGACAGAACAAAAAAAAAAAAAAAAAAAACAGTGAGCGCAGTACAACATGAAGCCCCGTGCACCCGAAAAGAGAAAGTGCACCGGCGACAGACAGGCCCGCGCTCCTTTTTTTTCCCTTCCTCTCCCCGAGTGGCCTGACGCTTGTCTTGCCTCTCGGAGTGAATCTGCACGGCTCGCGTTAACAGGAGGACGAACAAAAAACGCACACGCACAAAACAACATCAGGCGAGCATCAGTACTCACGCAGCCGCAGCCCGCCGTCCAGAAACAAGATCCGGGGGAAAGATGCGAGAGATAGCCCGCGGGTCCTTGGAGGCGAAGAAAGTGAAACACGGGCGCATCTCTCTCTCTCTCTCGTGTCTGTGATTGTGATGATACCGGGGGTTTGTGGGATGGGGGGGGGGGGGGGCTGGCGCGGTACGGGTCGGCACCGGGGGGCGATCCGCTGAGATGAGATAAGCCAGAGCTGTGGAGCCGGTGTCCGCTCCCTCTCCGCGCTTCAGAGGAGTGATCTGAGAGAGGGAGGAGAGGAGGGATCACCCCGATTCAGATGCGCCTTCACACACACTCACACACTGCACCATGGATGATTAAGTACCGATCTCTCTCTCTCTCTGTCTGTCTCTCTCTCTCTCTGTCTGTCTCTCTGCCTGTCTGTCCTCAGTTAAACCTGGGTCGGTTTCTGCAGGGGTGCCGGACTCACTGGTCTCCAAACAATGAAATAACCCCAAAATAAATCTGTCAGTGGAACTCAGTGTGAGGATAGCCCAAACCAGCCTCCAGCTTCTTCCTGCTTGATTATTACCATGATCATCTACCATCCTGACATGTGCAGGATTTGTGTGTTCCCCTAGAGAAAGGGAGCTGGAGAGGAGCTTTTGTTCATCCTGAATGTGTATTTTTACAGCAGCAAGGATGCCAGCGCATGTCAAGGACCCCCAATGAGAAATAATAGTTTGTTAAAGTAAGACAAGAGATCTGAAGAAAGTGTGCAGTCACAGAGGGAGTGAAAGTGAAATGTGTGACATGCTTAGACTTGAAAACAAGAGACTGTTTGAGGTAAAATATGCCGCTTTTATAAAAAGAAAATGAAAAAAGCTATTCTTGTGTCTTACTTTTGTCAATTCAAACTTTATTTGTCAAAATCTCAGTTTGAAAGATTCATCAGATACCAGCTAAAGTAGATCTCTGACCAAATCAGTTCAGCCATGCTTCTGTTCACTATAATTACAAACAAGAGTAGGACAAAAGACAACTATGTGATACATGTGATATTAAAGAAAATGTCTGACAACCCCCAAAAACTGTGAACTAGATGCACTGTGTAGGTTTCAGGTCCCCATGAAGCTGGAGAGAACACAGGTGGAGCATTGCAAAAACAGAAGTTTCTGTGATATTTGCTATGTTTCATGGCTGTATTGTATAATAGTTTGTTGACTTAAAAAGTTCCATAGCCTGTGATTAGTAGAGGGTGGTTAGAGCTCTTATGAGAGTCATTGCAGGGAGCGAAAGAAAAAGAGAAAGAAGGAGGTCATAGTGAATGTAATAATGATTATGCAGAGGTGCATGCTACAGGATTAACAAAGTGGAGGGAGGCTGTGGAGAGAACAGAGACCCAAGAGTCACCTAATGTAATGAACCCAGTGCAAAGTGACACACTGATCCTACTGGATGGCTCCATCAACATGAAGACTACAGGAGAGTTACAGGTATAGTTCTGAATTTGGTGCGATTTCATTAAATGACACACATATGTGAACATGAAAGTGAGGGAATGGGAATCCAGAGCATCCGATGACCTTGACAGCAGTGTTAAAGATGTCCCTTTCATCTCTCACCAACCTGGAGACCTCAGTTTTTTGTTTTACTTTATTTTCATAGGACACTTTTAGTTGAATTTTACAAGTGTGATGCAGAAATCTGATGGACAATTTGTTAAATGCAAGCCATTACACAATGGATCAGTGGTTCGTATGTAATTACAGAGGGTAGGTTGTAATCAGAGAGCTGGTGCTGTTGGAAAAATGAAAGTGACCAAAAAAAAAAAAAAAACCTCATCCCTTCCCAAACAACATCTTCAAAAGTCCTGTACCCCCTGTATGATGTGAATATGATATGGTGTGAAGCTGCTTATTGAAAGACTCTTTCAGCTCCACATCTTACAGGTGTGTATCTGCTCCATCTTCTGTGTGTCGGCAAGATAAGACGGGGCTACAAACGGAATGGAGTGAAGAGGAAATTGTCAAATACTTTTGTTGCTTTTTGTGTCAGAACAAAGTCTTTTTCCAGATGTTTCTATACGGTTTTAGGGAAGCTGTCCGAAAATGTAATGAAGACCATTTTGCAATAAAAGATAAGATATTTTATTTCCATTTCAAAATTGCTGTGTTCTTAAAAACGTACCACTGGCTTAAAGTTATTTCATCATCATCAATCAGCTCACATCAAAGTATCGCTGTAGACTCATCAGTCAGTCTTCAAGATCTATGTCAGTGTTTTGAAATTGTGATATGCTTCTCTCATAACTGGGACTAACAGTGGTGCAGTTCAAAAGTATCTAATCTATATTCAAAAAGGCAAGAAACAATACTTTCTGGTGTCTCCAGCTTCTGAAACACTGCAACATCACAACCTGCTGTTATCTACAACAGAAAGATGAAATGGCAGAAAATAAACTGTGCTCTGATGTAGCAGCTAAAGTTACCAAAATAACCTATTTCAGTATTTCAGGACATTTGTGATTCAAATTCTTGAAACTATTTCCAGGGTAGGAGCAACATAGGTTATTTTATAAGAAATTCAAATGCAATAGTAGCTGGAGGTTGAGGGGAAGTCATTAGCCACTGGAAGTTCGCCAAAAACAAGATAAAATCATTGGGATCTTTTAAATAACACTGATAACAAGTAACACCAAAAAGGTATTTTAAAAAGAAAAGAAAAGGGAACAGGAAAGAGAGTTTAAAAAAAAGGAGAAGCAGTAAGGCTACTTGGAAGATTAATTCCAGAAAAATTATAGATCATATGGGTGATACTATCATACTGTTGCTGTTCATTTGTCTCTTTGTTCTCTGTTTCTGGTCCTATTTTGTATTTCTGCCCCTCCAATTAAAACTGAAAGCATCTGACAAATGGAGACATCACAGTGTCAGTGGTGGGTGGCCATTTATAGAAACGCACACACACACACACACACACACACACACACACACACAGAGGCAGGCATAAACACACACACACACACACACACACACACAGGCACATATGTTGTCAGAAGCACCTGCTGCAAATGTGTGGTCATTATTTATGGGTCTGCCCTGAGAAGAAAGGTGAAGGGGAGAAATTGAAGTCAAACCTTGACATCGTACTGTTACCTATTTGTTTGTATTATTGTTAAATTGAACAATTCAATTTTTTTCTTATCATATCTATTACAAAGCAAGCATTCTTTAATTCCATAATGTAACAGAGCTCAAAAGCACACTGTCTGCATGAAGCAAGGTTCTTTGTTACTTGTTTGATATAAAAGCTGGCAGATATGTAACAAAATTGACCAGAGTCCTGCCAGTCTGCCCTTCTGTTAAACTACAGCACCTTCAGCATAGAGTGAACCACAGTATTGTGTGTGTCCTCCTCATATTACCTCATTCCAACAGATCCCTGTCTAAGCAGGAAAGGAAATAAATAAATTAGAGGTCGGGGTGAAATTTCCCTGTGACAACATCTGGCTCAGTCGGCTCGCATGGTTTGTGTTTGTGTTGAATGTTTTTCCAGAGAAGTGATGGCCCAAAGAGGAGAGAAGTAGACGCGCAAGGGCACATCTGTAGGTGTGCAAAGATGACTCATGAGGGAATAACAAATGCTACAATGCCAAATCATATGCACAAGCAACTCTCACCCCAGTGAATTTTCGGGTCTTTGTTTTTTGTTTTGTTTTAAGTGGTTGTTATAAAACAGGGAAGACTCATGTTATCCCAGTCTATTATTTTCAATAAAGGACTAGTAATCTGATATTTAAAGATGCAATCTATTGATTTTACATATGAAGTTCAATTTACTCACCACTAGTAGTACTACTAAGCCTGTAAAACACCAACTTTATACTAAATCACTGGAACACCCCTTTAATAAAAGGTCAGCAAGATGGATGAGCTTTGTCTGACAAGCTTAATTTACTTTCCTATATGTTTTTTTGACAATTTGACTATTTATAGCTTTCCGGTCATATAGCAAACCAAGAAAAATGTAAAAACTAATAATATAACAGTAGTATAGTAGTAATATAACCCAACATCCCAACATCCATACCCACCCACATCTACACATTAAAAGGACAAAAATAATTTGAAATAAAGAGACAATTGAATAAGCAATTAAAAAACTGAGTTATAAATAAAGAAAAGAAAAGCAGACCAAAAAAAAAACCCAAACTAAATAGTGCAGCAGTCTAAGAAGATAAGACGAGTTATCCCATACATCACACTATTTCACATCAAATATGGGCCCATGTTTGTAGAGTCTTCACCTCGCTGTTCTGTATAAAGCGAGCTGCCAAGAAACCAATAATCAATACAAATCTTCTCGGGTTTCTGTTCTTGCATAACTTACTGATAATTTACTTTAAAAGACAGCTGCTCTGTTTAGATTGATTTGTAATATTCACAGTATGCAGCATTACTGAGAAAGAGCACTATCTTCCCTGCTGCACCACCTGATATCAAGGGTTAACACTTGAGATACTACAGAGCGAGGGAACTTGAGAAAAACAAGGGCAGAGAACAGAAAACAGATGGGTGGTATTGTAGAGAAGCAAATACACCTCAAACGTGGAACAGAAGATGGAAAGAAGGTAGGAAAGATGCATGACAAGGGAGACAAGAGAGGGAAAGAAAGGGTGAGCTGAGAAACAGACACAAACACTCCGAGATAAACAGTTTAAGTAAGGCGGGAGGGAAACAGGTCTCGGAGCCCACAAGGTTATCTAGCCGAGTGTGTGCCAATAGTTCTCCCTGAAAAGGACCAGCCTGTCTAAATGTCAACACAGCCTGGAGCTGTGAGGATATGCGCTGAATAAGATATGCAGTGGAGAGATATGAGAGGGACACAGACTGAGACATGGCAGCAGGGTCATTTATATCAGCGGATGTCATTAATACAGCAGCACACACACAGAAATGTTAATCACATAAAGGGCAATTAATTGAAACTTCAATACAAGTAACAAGTGACATAAAAGTTGTGTTTGTATGAAGTAGATAAATAATTGTTGAATAAGAGCTCTAAAGCATTTGAAAATCATATTTATAACATTATTTAAAAACACAGACTTCCTGCATTCATGCCTTTTGTCCTTCAGTCTTAAATATAATATCCTATAGTATGTCTACAGAGAAT
This sequence comes from Lateolabrax maculatus, assembly GCA_031216445.1. NCBI lineage: Eukaryota > Metazoa > Chordata > Actinopteri > Acropomatiformes > Lateolabracidae > Lateolabrax > Lateolabrax maculatus. Next base: position 11,241,396 of record CM062217.1, read on the forward strand.
ACATATTAGGCGTTTTTTTGGGCCCCTTCACAACCACATCTGCGGCTTTAGACTTTAAAACTCGGAGCAGGTTTTCTAACCCCACCTGCAGGACTTTCTTTGTTACTGCAACTAAACATGTAACAAACACGTGATAATGCAAGTTAATGTCTTGCTGTTGATGCTAATGGAAACGTGTATATTACAGTGACTAGAGCTGGCAATAGTGGAGAAAATAAGGTTGATGCAAAGCTGCAGTTTATCATGAATAAAAGAAGGGATAATTTAAGTTGTAATTAAACTAATGGTTGAAATCAGCTGTATCTGCAGCCTCATCACTGGGTGACCTCTCCTTTAATCTGTGCTCTGTGATGATGACTATGATGCCCCTGGACATCGGCTCGTACCTTTATTGTATCTCATCTTTTTGGCCACTGACAAGGCTCATGTAAGATGAACACTCCTATCTTCTGTATGTACGGCACTAAGGGCCTCTTTATCAGCTGAGTCAGGAGGGGAGAGAGAGAGATAACTACCATATGTCACGTTTAATGTGATGCTCCGAATGCACTCTGCAACACTGCTCTGCTGGAAAATAACCCTGCTTTTTGAAAAGAAGCCAGCGAGGTGTTTTGGCACAAAAATAACTTCAGGATTAGACATAACTGTTTGCTATTTCCCCTTAATTTCATATTAACATGTGTGCAACTTGTCATATCTATAGGGATTGATTTCATATTATCAATTAATAAACCCAAAAAATATAATACAATAATTTGATACAACTGCACCAAACTCCAAATTATTGTGACATTTTTAACTTTTTAATTTAGAAACATAGTACACACAACCAAAGTCAAAATATGTAGGACTATAACTTAATTCAATAGTTAACTAACCTTAAAATGTTATATATGTATATATACTGTATATATGTATATATACTGTATATATATATGTATATATACATACATATATATATACTGTATTCATTTATTTGGTTGGCTATAAATATTGCAACCCTAAATAAGGCAGTAAACTGCAGTCCTTTCATTCACAATCACAAAAAGCTTAAAATATTGTTTGAAGTCCTTCATTATTATCTACATGATGCAGCAGAGTGTGAAGGCCCGGCAAGATTTACAAGTAGAAGCCTTAATGTCCAAAATAGTTTTTTTTTCTGTCACCTTTTCCATCCCGTGATGTCATGGCAGCTGCACTAGATTTACAGTCAGAATAATAAACTAAAATATGCTTTAGAGAGCACAGTACAGTAACATCATCAGCAACTTTATCACAAAAACCTCCAAAGAGGGAAAATTGAAAGCCATGTGAAGGAATGCTCTGGTACGACCCCCTTTAGATTTAGACAAGATTTCTTCTTATGTATACTTTATATGCCATTACTGCTATTTAACTTTTGGACAACAATTGCCATGGATTCTTCTGTACACTGCTGAGTAAGTGGTCAGCAAACCCAGCCAAGCAAGGTAGGTGGGTGCAGGAAGTGGTTCAGGCATAGAGAGGCTGGTAGCCACTCCTCCGGTTGCCAGCTCTACAGGTGATCACACATACGCTCAGCATCCCGAAGAACTGCAACAGGAAAGGTAGAAAGTAATCACACACAAGCTCTTAAACTTCTTTTTTTCTGGAGCTTCACGTGTTATGTGACGGGACAAGCTAAAGTACTTTGATTGCTATATTTGAATAGGTTATTCTTGCATCTGTAGTATATCTGTAGCTTTGCTTAAGCAGATTTTTGTTCAGCTGCTGTCCTCAACCTCTGTGGAAGAACAAGAACTTCAAAGAAGCTCACTGAAAAGCATAATTGAATCAATAAAGTGTGTTGATACTGAAATGGCTGCCAGGATTTCACACTGACCCTTTTCTGTTTCAAGGAATAGCCTGAAACAGAGATATCATTGTACTTTTACATGAGCAGATTTAAAGACAGGTAATCTTCTACTCTTGTGATGTCAGCCAGCAGTACTCAAACTTGGTTTTCCAACCCTGACAAGCCTAGGTAAGGAAATCTATGCACTTGGGAGGCACAACATGCTATTACAGTAATGCTCATTCACTGCTGCAAGACTGTTTGTGACCATCTTTACCTTGATGATGGCGAAGCCCAGAATGACCAGCATGGCGTAACCCAACACATCCTGTAGGACGCGCTCCAGCTTGGCCTCACAACCCTAAAATAACCGCGAATAAAGAACAGTGAGTGCATATATGGTACATACACATCGGAAATGTCTGCTCTTGCTTCACTGCCTCAGAGGTGGGAGATAATTAGATGTAACCCCATGTATTCCCCCACCGTATTCATATCAAAAGGAGCAAAGTGTGGGTCTGTATGATTTACCTCAACGTTAAGCAGGTCTGGTTGATCCACTCTGCCGGTGCACTGTGTGGTGGTAGTGTTTTTACAGCAGGACAGAGGCACTGTGTTGTTGTGGCTGGTAAACCAGGTAGTATTGGACCAGCTGGTGTAATTTCTGACACCACAGCACTGCAACTGCACAGAGACAAAGAGAGAACAGACAGGAGTTCATACAGAACTCAAGAGGAGTCCAAAAAATATATATGACAGGGAAAAGGAGAGATAATAGTGAAAAGGAAAGAGTTACAGTACAGCTTTTATAGAGGGATGTGTGAAGTCTTGTTTATTTTTTTGTCCTGCACACTTTCATTCAACCTGCTTTATCTTCTACGTCTGAGCAATTTCTTGCAATTCCCAGAATGACTTTTGACAAACCCAGAGGTGTGAATTTGGTGCATTAAGAGCATGTAGGTGGAAAGCGCAGTAGTGGTTTATGGAGGTTATTTTTATTTGTCCGTATTATTGGCAAAGATACAGTTAATTTTATCAGTGCTACGAATACCTTCATATAATTGACCATATACCTTGACATTGATTTACAATATCTAAACAGACTGCAACACTATTTAAAGAAGGATGTTTCACCTTCAATTCAAAATCGTTCAATTTCAAGAACATTTTGAAAAAGTAAATAATTTGTTATATTGAAAGGATGACCTAAGAAATGAGTCTCATTTGCCTTTCAGGCAAAGAGAACACAGATGTATATAGAATCACAATAATAAAAGTGATATCAGCTCTACACACATCACCAACAAAATATATAGTATACTGCGTATTAGCTGTTGCTGTGAAAAGATGGCGTTTTTTTCTTTAAAGGCAAAAGAGAGAAGGACAGATGAGAAGCAAATTAAAAGAACAGGAGAAGGAAATGAAAGCAAGCAAGCGAGAGAGAACGCAACAACTAAAGCATGAAGCAAAGCAGAAGAGGTTGAAGAGAGTGAAAGCACAACCGAGGAAACAAAACTATTTATATACAGTATAACACCAACCTGAGTCTGCAGGTAGTCCACAGCTTTGGTCTCAGCGTCCTGTCCATCATACTTTGTGAAGACGTCATTCATTGAGCGCTCCAGGTCTCCGCTTATCTGGACAGACATAAGACAACTTTAATAATAGGCTAATAAAAGAATACAAATATGTTACAGCAGATTTAAAACAATGGATATTAAATCTCTAATATAGTTTACTGTCAGCAGCAAACATTGTGTGTGACGGAGAAGATGTATCTGTGACTCACCTTGCCTTGGTAGATGAAGCTAAATACCAAAGCAGCCACTTCAGCTGCAAAGATGAACATGATGATCAGAAAGAACTGGAGAAATGAGAAAAGGTGTGAAAAAAATGTAGTGAATAAAAAAGACTGAAATGATAAGCAAAAGCTAAGAGAAAACAAAAATGAAACATCAATGATAATAACTAACATAACTGACAACTGATTAATGTTTGCAGCTGCATTTTCACCTTCAGTCGCTATAGCTGAGCATGCAGCTGCAAATTCTGACAAACAAACATGCAGGTGTCAGGGAACAGAGAGGATGACTGACGCACAAATCATGTCTTTCACCTCCTGTTTCCTGCCACACAAACACAAACACACACACACAAACACAAACTTACAAAGCTTAGGCCGACTTTGGACTCCCGGATTGTGGCGCAGCATCCCACCAGACCAAAAATGAACATCACCACACTGACGCCGATGATGATAGCTGCTGGGATCAACGTGTACTTGTCCTGAATGAAGCTGTCAAAGTTGTCATAGCTCTTGATCACGTAGGCTCCGACGTAGGCCAGCGCCGCTCCCGCAGCCTGCAGGGAGGAGAAAACATCATATGTTACACATCAAGTGTTAACTCACAGTTGACAAGTTGGTGATATGGTTATGATGAGAGTAGACATTTAACATGTCTGCAAGAGAGTAATGGATCGTTTTGCTTTTAAAAAACTCAGCATACTTTGACTTTGCATTTAACAAATCATGCTACGGCAGAAATAAACACACATTGATACAATTGAAGCGATATGTCACATGATCTGTGTTTTTCTCTCCGTGCTATAGTTGAAAGCGTCATGTTCATATTCTGTACAGACAACTGAGCGGAAAGAGCTGTTTTTCCAACTTCCCATTCATGAATACTGATATAAGATCCAAGTCAGTTAGTTTGGTCTTGTTCTGTCAACATGACATGACAAATATGTATAAAAGATAAGTGACATAGAAATATGTGGTAGTCTAACTATAATCATGAATACCATCACATATAAAGTGAACAAAGCTGCATGTTAAAACACTGTTAGATAAAGCACAAATCTGCTGTGATCTCATGTGATGAACACAGGATGTGAAGGTCAGTCCTTGTGGAGTCAGATGTGGATTAGGCTTTAAGTCACACCATCATCATGACTTTTCTTCCAGTCATGCTTCAGTAGTGAGCTCATCAATCATAAGACTGCATGTATATGGGCCACAGTAACTGTTTTAAAAAGGATTTGTCAGTTCATTGTAAAAGAACACGTTTGTCTATTATGTTTTTCTTTATCTGTTTAACTATGTAGTCTGAAAACGTCAAAACTCCAAGAACAAAGGCAATTGTTAATGGCTGTAAAGTATTTATCTAATTATCAGCACTCTTCAATTCCCTTTGCCCTTTGAAACTCACTGTATCAGACTTGATTCAAACTCCAGTCTGTGATAAAAGAAGGTCGATAGTGTGGGGGAAAAAAGTAAAAAGCAAAAACAACAAATGAGTGATGAAAGCTACATAAATAATACATCAGAATACACACAAATGAGTTTATACTCAATATAGCTGTTAATGTAAGTCCTGTTTTTATGAGAATAAGCGATCAGCTAAATTTCCTTTTGCATGATGGATGGAAAACGTGTGGAAAAAAGATGATGCCACTACTTGTTACTAGAAAAAAAAAATCAGAAATCCCCCTTCATGTGTTTGTGGAAGTATCATTTTCAGTATAACTTCCTCTGTAATGAGGTGAGTTCTAGATTGTGTGCTTGTCTTTGTTCGTACATGAGCATGTGTGTTTTGTGTGGCCTAACAATCATTCATCCTCCACTTCAGCCTCATGACTCACTTCTTTTAATCACTCCATAGTCACGAGATTCCTGTGGGGTAGTTACTCTACACCTCCCCTCCTCCTCCCTCTCACCCCTAATCTTTCCAGAAATTCTGATCTTGTGCCTAAGACGCAGCACAAAGAGGCTTACACAATGTATAGCACCCATGCACGGTGCCACTTCTCTGAAATGTGGTAAACCTCTGATCTGTTTGGAAAATTTTTCAGTGGGCTCATGCACGTGAAACATACTGTTACTGTATCTTAGACCAGGTTCCAGGGGGCAGACATGTTGTTGTCTTTGAGCAAACTGGGAGACACAGTGGCCATGACGTTTCTGCTCATGTGCTACCAAACATTCAGAACAAATTGACCTTTTAAACTTTTGATTTTCCCCATAAGTCACCCCATTTGTTTCATTAAAAAAAAAAACAACAACAACTTTTCATTGCATCAGAAACATACACTGATTACATTTTAGAATATCAAGAAATCATGTTTTATTGCAGCATCATTACATCAAATGGAAATATTCCACTTGTTTGGTGGGTAATTTTCACTAAATATCTGCCATCTTTTGAAACATTGTGATCTTCAAAAGACTTGTTTAGCAGCATAATATGATTTTGTAAAGACAGGTCAACCAGTGGGCTAGGCAGAGTTTGAAAGGATAATTTCATATTTTGATTGAATTATGATTATGAATTTTGGATGAATTCCAGAAATCTCTCCTATGCCCAAATTACCATTACTAATTAACTGAGCTGCAGCTGTTTGAGAAAACAGGAGTAATCCAGATGTGTGTGATGCTTTGACAGATCGGTTTTATAGATAAATGGGGGTTAAATTGAATCAGGAAGATGGAAAATAAGGAAGTAAAAAGTTGATGTGGATATTTGAATTATAGAGATAAACCATGCCCGTGTTTACCCTCGCAAACACACACACACACACACACACACAGACCAGTTCCCTCTCACAGTAATCAAATTACACAGACATCAGCCACAGACAGGCAGAAAAGTTTACTCAGACCCTTCAAAACCCATTTCCTCTGAGGAACACAGAGGAGGGCTGACAAATGTTTGCCAGAGAGGCAGAAAGGAGAGATATGTGGCGAATGAGCCAATAATGAGCCAACAATACACAAATCCAAAGTTTACTTTGATAATCCATATTTGCTCTGGTCAAACTTTGAATGTGTCAAAGTTCAAAGTTCAAAATGTTACAGCAAAATCTAATAAGTCAGTGCTCCCCTGAAATTCACATTCACAAATTGTATTCGTATCTTTTGAGGAATCATCTGGCTTTTAAAAATAAACTACACAGATCTGGACTATATTAAGGTACAGTAAAAAAAAAATGAGGAAGTAGAGTGATGGCGACAGTGCTGGCCAGAAAACTGGGGAAGGCTGCCAAGAAGCTTATCAGGTCATAACTCTGATTTTCAGGATGTAAACCTTAAAGGACTGACCGACTAAAAAAATAATAATAACAAATAGCGATGATTGGCAGAGTTAAGCCACCAAACACGCTTCATTTCTCCTCCCTTCATCCTACAAAAGCGGTCGGTAGGTGCCAAACCTCTGCAGGTGGGTAAAAAAATATAACCGCGACTTACCCAAAATACCAAGCTGAGGAAGAGGAGGACGGTCTTGGACGTGAAAATTCCGCAGTCCATGTTTCCTGGCAGAGCTGGAGAGACGATGATGGAGGACTGAGGAGCTGCTGCGGACCCGTCTTTATCTCCACCGAGCGTCTCCTGCTCCTGCTGCTGCTGCGGTCACAAGTTCTCTCAAACTGTCTGGCTTCAGTGCCTGCGATCACATGGTCACATGCTGCTTCGGGTTGGAGAGCGATGCAAAAGAGATCAGGTCCTAATGCCTTTCACCTCCCCCCCCCCCCCCCCGCCGGGGAGCTACATCACACCACTGCCTCAAGGAAGTGGGGAAAAACCTCCCAGAGACATAAAAGATCAGACAAAAGACTTAGATGAGTAGAACTTAAGCTATTGTTAAATACTGAAGATATTTTATTCTAGTTTGAGCCCTTTGACAAATGTTTTTTTTTTATATATATATATTTTATTTAATGCTATTGTTAATATGCCTTATGGGATCATCACACTTTGATTTTTTTGTTCTTTAAAAAATGACAAATGCAGCTGAAGTTACTGGTGGCACAACAATCATACCACGAACATACTGTGTCTGTGCACTTATTGACTGTCACTACATGGGTGAGTAATGACACAGTTTTCACAGGAACTGTGAGGCTGTCATGGATCTGTGGATTCATTCAAAAAGGTCCAAAAGGTCAAAAAGGTCAGTGGATGACAATGACAGTGCCCCTCCTCTGCTCCTCAGCAGTTCGGAGCACTGACGGAAATTATATGATCTCCTTTGACACAAAACAGAGAGGACTGGGGGGAATTTACTGCTACAAAACAATGCTTTTATTAACACTACTTCAATAGGAGGGGTTTTATCTGCTGAAATGAATGCCTCAGTTGTATTACGGTGGCACCGGGAGGCTGAATACTGGTGATATAATCCACAGACATGTTTAACTCAACTTTCTTACTATGGGAGTTTAAGGGAGCACAACATAAGCCAACAACTGCTCTTCTGACCATGACGCAGATACACACAACCACAACAGCACATTATCTAAAAGGAGTCACTTATAAGTACTAAATTCCTTACTTTTTCATTAAAAGTCCCTGTAGATGGAGACTAGACAAACCCACAAGTACCCTAACAGTTTCGGTAACTATTTGTTCAAAGAGGTGGGGACAACATGGCAATCACAATAACAAGATCAAATCCAAGCTGTGAACAGTATAGTGATAAAGAAAGTAAAAGTGCGTGTGTCTGAAAGGGAGTTTCTCCCACTCTCTGACCAAATTCCCGAGATTATTACACCTTTATCTGATCTGATATGTCTGCGTCATTCTCTGTTTTCCACTCCAGCTCAATGATAGGGTCGATTTAAAGGTTTCTGCACCCCTCAAATACAGAGAAAATATTACAGATTCCTTTTTTATGGGTGCCAAACACATATGGTGATGACCTTCAGTGGACACTTTAAAATGTAGGTCTACTTAGGAGGGGACTGACTTGCCGCCTGAGGAGTAAAGAAACAGGATTTTACTCTGTTGTAATATGTACTCTACTGTACGTGTGTGAGTGTTTGTGTATTAGTGTGTAACAGGAGGAGGTGCTATCAGCGCACTACAGAAGGCGGTACTGCATTTGCCAATCTTCTCCTTCACACACACACACACACACACCCACACACACACACACAAACACATACACTTATGCCATATTAATAAATAAGGAAAAAGAGGGAGAAAGTGCTAAAGAGAGACAGAGACAAAGGTTTGAGCAATTTATTCAAGTAAGTTTGAAGCAGCATATATAATATTCCAATCCATGTGTCCACTAATCATCGCCAGTTTAAAACCAACAATATCAAAGATGTTGTTCAAGATTTACAGTTTTTTGTATAAATAAGTCAAACAATTGAATCACATGATCTATGTGAATATACCTGAAATAACTGATACAAAAGGCTTGCAACCATATAAAGTACTATTTAATGTTTGAAATCTAACATATTTAACATATTTCACATAGTCTTCTATACTAACCATTTCCCCAAAGCACAACAGACCGAAGAAAGGCAGTCAGAGAAACATTCAGCTGTATGATGCCATTGCTTCACTGATTCCATGGCACTTCATTTAATTAATCTATTAATAAGCAGGGGACACAGTGCGTTAAACGCTCATAATGGAATTACTAGATTCTTTTATGGCATCATGTCCTTTCAAATGATTAAAGTGGTTGTCAAACAATAGACCGGCACTTTAATGAGAAATAAACTGGTTTTAAATATACTATTATGAAAGCATCCCTCACTGGTCAAAGAGTTCAAAAAGACCCGGGAAATTTATCTTAAATTTGTTTCTCAGCTGCCCCTCCTTCCAGGCTGATAACTCTCATTCTGGCTGAGGTCCATCTCCCTCCACACAGAGGACACATACAGCAGCCTATAGCAGGAATATTGTCACTGTATAACATGGGATGACACACATGTGATGACACAAAACTTAATTTTCTATAATTTAACTTTTTTCCCCCTCACACTTTCATTGAACCTGTCCTGCATCTGCTTCAGAAACTGATATTTATTTTGAGGTCACTGTATGGTGGTTCTGCAAGGCAACTGTGTTTCTTTGGGCATCTTTACATTAATTTTATCAGCAAAAACAGCTGTAATAAAACTAAGTTTTGGAGCCAGTATATCAACCACATTACTATTTAAGCTCACTTAGCTCTAAAAGTCTGTACTTGACTGTTTAATGGGTGTAACCTTGTTAAAATGTCCAAAACAATCGACTCAAATTACACTTCTCAACTGCCAGCTCCTAATTAAACAGAAAAAACCTTAATATATTCTATTAAATCCCGACATAAAAATATAGCTATAGACGGTCCAGACTACGCCGATTCCAATGTTGTGCTTTTCATGAGGATTTGCAACATTTTACGCAGGGATTTTACAGAATAATCCGGCTGGAGAAAACACAAAAGTTGTGAGAGTTTGAGAGGCAGAGAGGAGGCGAGGCTCACTCCACACGGCTCTCACCGGGGCTTCAAAAGCCCCGCACCTGCGAGGGGGGCCCCGCGGAGACATCACCCTGTCCCCCCCCCCCCCCCAGCCCCTTCCTCCTCCTCATCCTCCTCCTCCTCTGTCAGCCACGCTCACTTCATCCTGGCGTCATGATGTCCTCCGCTGCCACTGCCCCGGCGTCCCCGGCCAAATCCCCCAAGAAGAGGGCCAGGTCCCAGAGGAAGAAGGCGGGCCCCACGCTGTCGGACCTGATCCTGAGGGCCGCGGGCGCGTCCACGGAGCGCGGCGGCGTGTCCCTGGCAGCCCTGAAGAAGGCCCTGGGGGCCGCGGGCTACGACGCGGTGAGGAACAAAGCCCGGGTCGTCAGCGCCGTCAAACGCCTGGTGGCCAACAAGTCCCTGGTCCAAACCAAGGGCACGGGGGCCTCGGGCTCCTTCAGGCTGAGCAAGAAGCCCCCCGCGCCTCGGGGGAGGAAGAAGAAGGCGGCGAGGAAGAAGAAGCCCGGGACGAGAGGGGCCAAGAGGGGGGCGAGCGCCAAGACAGCGGCCGCGGGGGCCACCCCGGCGGCGAAGAGGTCCCCCAAGAAGAGGAAGAGCCCCAAGAAGGCCAAGAGACCCGCCGGGGCCAAGCGGGCCAGGAAGGCCAAGAGTCCCAAGAAGGCCAAACGCAGGGTGTCCGCGTCCACCGGGACCAGGACCAGGACCAGGACCAGGACCAGGGCCGCTGCCAAGAAGTGAAATCCCTCCTGATGAACGCTGAGGGCTGACCAGACGCCTTCCTAACGGACTACACGTCTGAATTTATTCCAAGAACTTGAGTTTGCTTCAGTTTTAGAGTTTGCTCTTCTACAGTTTTTTTGAAATAGAAAATATTTTACCTGCTTTTTCTACCTTTCCCTGTTTCCTTTACCCGTCTGTAAAGAAGTGAATGGCAATTGTTTGAAACATTAAATCTATTTTAATCTGTAGAGCGTGTCGTGTGACTGTATTTTTGTGGTTTTAAGCAACAAAGAGACTTGATAAACTGGGTACAGCCTATAGCATTTTTGCACAATATTAAACTGAGGAACATGAAACTTAATTGAGCCTTTACACTAGTCAATGTTTAAATGTATGACTAAGTGCATTGTTTAGTTCTAAAATATTACTTTGTCACTGAGCACCACTGAGTTCAGTAGCTCAGCAAAATAAGTATCCTGTGGCCTTAGACAGGCAAAGAGTTTGTTACCCCCAAAAAGTAAAAGTTTAGGCTGTTGCTGGTATATAGTATTTGCTAAAGTAACCTAAAAAAAAAAAATCCCAGCGTAACAAAAAAAGTAGTGTCCATAGCTGTCAGTGACGCAAAAATGATGATGATTTGTAGGAGTCCGAAATCTGAATTTACTGCTGACTGTCGCTTGTCCGTTGATTTCGGACACAGCCTTGATTTGTTTTATTCAGAGTGATACAGGAGAGCGCTCCAGAGCGCGCGGATCGTTTGTGGCACTTTTACGCACCGTTACGCACGGGGACCGCGGCGTCCAGCTCTGCGTATTCACACGCAAAAAGTGTTTGTTGCGGGGTGCCGGATCCAAACAGCCATTGCGGTCACACGTTGGCCCTAATAAAAACCCGTTCACGTGCCTCACTTTACATACGAGCGAGGAACAGTCGCACATCTGACGCACAGCCCCTGGATCAGACAGCTGCTGGCAGAGGTTCCCTGAAGCGGAACCTGGACCCCGAGCCCTGTGCCAGTGTTCGTAAAGTTTTTGTTTGTTTTGTTGGTGCCAATTCGAAGTGGTATCAGCGGGACGCAGGGTGGTCACAGGACAGCAGCTGGGGACACTCGCCAAACGCAGCTAATCATCGGCGGTGAGGCCTGGCGGGCGTGACGAGCCCCGTGCGTCCCTCTTATCTCCCGCAGGAAAAAAAAAAGTGAGAAAAAGCCAGACGGAAGATCTGATCCATGTTCACACACAACTAAGAGCCTTTGGATGCCTTCTTTATTATTATTATTATTATTATTATTATTATCATTATTATTATTATTATTATTATTTGCTGAAGTAGTGAGGCGTTGAACCCGTAGAGTGAATGTTTTGCACAGTGTGTGTTGGCTCACACAGCTGTGTAGTTCAACAGCTGGATGGTTTCGTGCTGCCATCTAGCGGCCGGGCTCAGTAACGCGTCACTCAGCGGGCAGGACTGGTTCACCTCAGGTCAAACTTCACTGAGCGCTGTTCTCCTCGTATGCAGCAACGCAGAGACGACACAGAGATAACTCACATAGAAATGTAGATTTAAAAAAAATGAAAAATGGTGTTTGGAAGATAGTTAGTAGAAAATGAGAAATATTCATGTAACTTCAAAATGTGTAGTTTGTCTACTCATTACACTAAATAATAAGTTAATGTTAATAAACAAAGCAGCAACGTAAGAAAGTAATATGTAGTAAGAAAGAAAAGGTAATTAGTATTAATAACTAATATGTAAGAACATGTAAATGATTAGCGCAGTTAAATGTATTTTACTGTTTTAAAAAAACATCAGGTATTTGTTTTATTGGTATTTAGACCAATCACTTGTTCTCCCAAAACATGTTACATTACTCCTTATATTGCTCAAAATTTCTATTGGATTTATTATATTTCTGCAGTTTATTCATACATGTATTATTTTTACTCATCATTTGTAGTTGCCAAACATTCAAGCTTGGGCTTGATTGTTGGGTGTTGACTCAGAATCAGAAATGTTCAGGACATTACCAGTTACGTAGACTCATGTGACAGTTCACAAACATGTGAAAACAGTGCCACTTCCTTTAATTAGATCTTTTTTTTACTTCTGCTTTCTGTTCCCTTTGACACATACTTAAAAAGTACTTCCCTTTTTACCTTTACATTAAAAGTAGAAAAGGTATTTAAAACAGAGCATTTATCAACCAAAACAATCTGATGGGTTGATGTTAATCTTAACTTTCACTTCCCCCCTTTTCTCTGCACTCAAGCTCTCTTTCTTTTTCTCATCAGTCACTTTTGTTTCAGCACACTGCTTTTATCACCCAGGCACGCACTGACTGAGACAGCACATCTTTTAATCACTTGAACGATTAACACAAATCACGTAACTGGAGTAAACAGTATAAAACACAGGTTTATGGCTCTTGCCAAAAAAATCTTCTATTGTAGGTTTTATTATAATTCCTTTAAATATGGCTATATCATACTGTGAAGTTATATATCTGAAACAGAAGGGAGAGGAAAAGAAAATTGGAAGAGTATTTAGTTCCTTTCTCTGTTAATAACTAACCTATACTATATTTACTTTGGGATGAAAGAAAAATGCACATGAAAGCAAAACCTCACCCTTCCCCAGCAGTCCTTAAACAAGACTTTCCTGTTTGTCATATGGAGGAGGAGCTTGTCTTGAATCTTATATACAGTCTTCTAACCCTTTCTGACACAGCCATCATGAAGACGGCAGTGACCCTCCTGGCTCTCTCTCTCCTCCATGTCTGCTCTTCAGTCCCCGTCAGCCGCCCCAGCAACTGGCTCAGACAATGTCGTGCCTCCACCAACCTCTCCATCACGGCACTGGAGGTGCTGCCAGGCGGAGGCTGGGACAACCTCCGGAACATGGATATGGGTCGAGTCATGAACCTCAGCTACTTCCAGTGCCAGACCACTGAGGACGGCCTATACCTCATCCCGGATGAGGTGTTTGTCATCCCGCATAAGGAGACGGGTGTGGAGACAAACTCAGAGATCATCTCTTCCTGGCTGGAGCAGAAAAGCTCTACCTCTCACACCATTAATGCAGACGTATCCTTCCTCTCGCTGCTTAATGGCAAATTTTCCACAGAGAACCAGAGGATGAAAACCCATCAGGTCAAAGACTCTTCAACTACAGCCAGAGTGCAAGTAAGTTTTTATTTTCCATAGTTTGGACAAATAAAATAAAAAGCTCATTTAGTTGTGGCAGTGATTGTTGATCAAGAGCTAAAATAATCCACCAAATATATTGTTTATGTATAAAGAAAGTACTACTCTACCATTAATAACATACAAATTTAGTTTATAAAAAGGTTGAGTGGCATTTCATCAATTTATACAGTGGGTCTGATTAACAGTTTCTGGACAGATGTTACAGATGTCACCTTAAAAAGCAAATAAAGGGAAGAATAGAAAATTAATAAACTAAAATTAATATGGCAGATGTAAAAAAAAAAACACCCAGAAAAATAAACTATAACGTAATGATATCTAATCTTTTTCCTCAAAGGTTCGTAACCTAATCTACACAGTTAAGGCTTATCCAGACTTCGCTCTGGATGCACGCTTTGCTCAACAAGCCAAAGAGATAGCCGATGCGATCGAAAACAACCAAACAAGGAACGCAGACTATCTCTCAGAGAAGATGGTGCTGGACTATGGAACCCATGTTATCACCAGTGTCGATGCGGGGGCCACTTTGGTGCAGGAAGACTACCTCCGTTCTTCATATGTGTCGGACAGTGTGTCGGACAGTTCCACTGTCAAAGCACAGGCAGGGTTCAACTTTTTTGACAAACTGAAGTTTGACATAAGCAGTCAAAATACCCAACAGAGCTCATCTCTACAAACATATCAGTCAAATATTCAGTACTCTCTCATCCAAAGCCATGGTGGCGGCATACCTTTCTATCCTGGCATCACTCTGCAGAAGTGGCAGGAAAGTACCAGGAACAACCTGGTTGGTATTGATCGGTCAGGATTCCCCCTACACTACTTTATAAACACCAACACCTTCCCTGACCTGCCACAGCCTACAATTGGCAGAGTGGGTCTTTCAGTGAGTCGGGCCATAGAGCGATACTACAAGGTCAACACGCGGCCTGGATGTGTCGACATCAACTCCAAGAACTTTAACTTCCAAGCCAACCTTGATGATGCATCCTGCGAGGGCCCCGCTACTAACCTCAGTTTCGGTGGCGTCTACCAAGAGTGTATTAAACTCAGCACAGACGCAGGTCCACTGTGTGCTTCCCTGGCCCAGAAAAACCCTGGAACAGGTGACTTCTCCTGTCGTTCGCCATATTCCCCCACTTTACTGAGATCAGAAGTGAGACAGCAGGGTTATACTTCATATGATTGCTATGACCAACGCTATCACTGTGGGTTTCTCGGCCTTTCACATTGCCATCGTAAAGTGTGTCAGGACAACTACCACGTTCGCTCGGCTCGCATCAACACCTACTGGTGCTCTGTAAGCGGAAAGGCCCCAGACAACTCAGGATATCTGTTTGGAGGCATATACAGCCCCTCTCTCCTGAACCCCCTCACCAATTCCAAAAGCTGCCCCCTAAACTTCATTCCACTGAAGTTTCTCTCGGATGGCCAAGTGATCTGTGTGAGTAACGACTATGAAACTGGCACCAGATACTCAGTACCATTCGGAGGCATCTTCAGTTGTGAATCAAGCAACCCACTGGCAGGATATCAACGTCGGTGCCCTCCCAAGTTCAGTCAGCACCTCGCTACGGTGAGCGACGGTTGTGAAATTCTTTACTGTGTCCAGTCAGGACTGTTCACAGGTGGGCAGCTGCTTCCGATCCATCTGCCTCCTTTCACCAAGCCCCCGCTTGTCAGCATGCAGGCCACAAACACGGTCATGGTGATGACTGAAGGAGATAACAGCTGGGTCAGAGTGGGGAAAACCAAGGCGTGGAAACTGGCCAAACCAGAGGAGATCAAGGAAATAGTACGGCAGCTTAACCCAGAACTGAGTCAGATGTCTAGTGGAGAGAAGGCAGGGGTGGCCTTTGGGGTGATAGGTATGATGGTGCTGGTGGTAGTGGCAGTACTCCTGGTGAAGAGAAGGAGGAGGCTGTCTGGGTTTAGGAGCACCAGAGGCTATCAGGAAATACGTGGAGAGCTTGACCCTGCTGAGGTAGAGAGCGAGGCACAGCAAAATGAGGCTTGAGAAAAACACACAGCTTAGAGGCTCGACACTCAGGTTCATCTCGTGTGACATATTTTGCTTCGCTGACTTCCTTGTTGATTGTCATGTCAGTCATGCATATTGCAGGGAAGGAACATTTTTTTCATGTTTAAGGGCTCGTTGTGTGAATCAGTTGGACTTGGCATTGATTACTATTCTTTTGAAGTATCTATGAAACCAATCAAAGTAATTCACATAGCTACATTTTAACAACTGCTATGGAGAGTAAATTGAATACTTTTAACACATTTATCGGTAGACATTTTTTTCCTGATAACATGATTTGTACTTTTGTTTACTTACCACTGTTTAGCATTTAGCATTAGCAGTAAACATTGTACTTTGCGCTTAAAAACTTACACAGTGTTATGTCAGATCATAGAAACAGCAATCTGTCTTTCAAATCACCAAATGGCACAAAGCAGAAGTGATTTCCAGAGGCCACAGTAAACCAATACTGCCCTCATGAGGCCAACATGGACAATACCATGTAGTGGATAAACATATTTATCCTCCCTTTACAAACATGCATGCTTTGTATGACTTTGCTTGAATGTACCATTCATAAAAAAAATGTTTTTTTATATTATTTTTTATTTTTTTAACAGATAATTGATTAACATTTTGTGAAGCCTTTTTTAATATACAAATGAAAGAAGCATTGCATTAAGGATTTAATATTTTTTTGTACTTTATGTTTTTGTGTCATGGAACTAAAATTGACAAGCTTTTTAAATGTATGTCAATTAAACTCTGCACTGCACTTACCTACTAAATAAAGTAATGTAAAACAATTTGATGGATCTCTGTCTTCATGTGTATATTGTATTTATGCTTAGTATGTCTCTGTTCATGTAGAACTTTAGAAACGCCCTAAATCCTCTAAAAATACCTTGGTCAGTGGTCACGTAACGTAAACAGCCTCATAACAGGCCTGTGTGAAGTGCATGAGTTTTTTAAAATGTTATAAACTTAACAAATTGAGTTAAATCTTTGAGTTAAATCCACACACATTTAGCTTGAACTTTTCATGACGGAAATGATATTTACACCATAGTGTTGAGGTTAGTACAAAATGCAAACGTCACAGTTGAAGTAAACTGGTAGGTAAGCATGCGTAAGTATGTAAACGTGGCATCGAAGCAGATACTGATTCTCTAAATAAAAGGGCAAATCTGGGTTGAAAAAACAAATCTTCCTCTGCCTCATGCTGAATGAAACGTCTTGCACAGAGTGCCGGCCAACCTGACTGAGAAACCACTAAGCATTCCAGCCACATCCATAAATAGACAATGGCAAAGCTGAGCTCATGGTTTTGGTAAGGTTATCAGAACACAGACAGGCTGGCTCAGACATTATAAAGACAAAAACACACACACACACACACACACACACACACACACACACACACACACACCCACACACAGTCACTTTCTTTAGACACTCACACTTACTTTACACTCACATGCACGTACATACATACACATTTCCTGTAAAGACTGCTCATACCAATGTGCATCCGCTCTCTCATGACTATACAACAACCTCCCTCCCCCACACATGCACACACACATACACAGCTGTGAGGGATTCATAGAGCTGGGTCATGAACATAAAAATAAAGCCATTCATGCTGAGGAAATTGTTAAGGCCTTGGGGGAGAGAGAGAGAGCGAGGAAGAGGGATAGAGGGAGAGATACACAGCCCCTAAAGCAGGGGAACTCCCTCCTTGGTCGTTTTCATAAGGCGGAGGACGGACAAAAGAGTGCACCCGGCAGGCTTTCAGCACAGCTTGCCAGTAAAGCCAAAGCTCTCAACCGTGGTTTCATTTCCAGCAGGATCAAGAGTTTAGTCAGTTTGCAGTTCATCATTTACAGTGAGCTGTGCCATCGATGGGGCTTGCAAATAGAGGGAGGCACGGCGACTGTATTTTTCTTCATCGCTAAAACCTGCAGAGGAATTTAAGAAGGCAAAGGAAGCTACAGCCTGGCAACTCCTTAAAGAGGACAAGGACACAATCTGAAGGACGATAAATAAAATACAGTCCAAGGTAAGTGCATGTCTCCCTCTGGTGCATCTGTCTGTTCGTGCACGTTTTTAGAATTGATACAACATCTGTGGCAGGATTACTGCTTTTTAAAGCAGAGAGGATTAGAAGATCATCTGAATTTACTGTGTTGCAGACATAATGCATCGTGAAATATTAGACAGTTTGCTGCCATCAACAGCCTATTCACTGTTAAACCTCAATTCATTTGAACTATAAGGGAAATAGTGTAACTGCCTACAATGGGCTTTATATCAGACACTAATTTCATGTTAAAGGGAGTATTTCACAGCAAAGAAGTGACCATTAAAATACTTTACTGACTACGCGCTCACCATCCGTGTGTTGTAATATTTAGGTAACCATGCAAGCTGGAGGACTCCAACGCAGCAACTTTATCCTGTTTATATTGGCTTTACTGGTCATGGAGGTCTGCAGGGTCCAGGGCTGTCAGACTGGCTCAAAGTCAGAGTGTGAGAAAGCCCCCTTTGTCCCGGGACACAACCTGGCAGGGGAGGGTTTTGATGTGGTGCGGATGCGTCGAACAGGGGCGTACGTCATCAATGTCAAAGGTCATCTGGCTGACAACCACACCTGTACACTGTGTCCAAACCGCTTCCAAAAAGGACAGGTAAAAACTGTTAAAGTCAGCCCTCTCTTCTAACCATTTCCCACGGTGTCTTCAGTCTAAATCCACTTCACTTAATTTCCATCTAAACCAATATTTGTTCCTCCTGCCCTGTGTTTTTCCCCTCTGTGCACTATTCCACACTTTCCTTCCTCCACCTGCATCCCACTCTACATCCTGCCTTTTCTCTCCTCAGATTCAGAGGCTCCCAGCGGCGGTGCTCGACTGGCGCCCCTTCAGCCGCTGCAGTAAGCAGCTCTCTAGTGCCCTCCACCACTCTGTGGACTCCCTGCTGCGCAGCTCCAACTCCCTGGTTAACAACAACTGGGGCCTGGGTTTGAGTTTAGAGAATATTGGCAAGGCAGTGCTGGGAGGAAGCCGCTCAGACTTGGCAAAGTTTGCTCGTTCGCAACACAGTGTGGACAAGGCCACTTTTGCCATCCATGAAATCAGTTGCACCTATTACAGGTAAAGAGGAGTGGGGTTGGTAAAAATGGTGATTTGTAATTATGTGTAATTTGCTGATTGCTGTAGTATTACTGGATTACTAAATTAAACAGACTGATATACAGCACCAAAAATATGTTCTTACGTTGAGGCAAATGGCTTAAAGAGTACTGTGACATCTATATACATAGTTGAGTATGTTCAGGAATTCTGGTTTTGTTACATCCGGATGTTAAATATTGATATTATTATGGATAAATTAGTTGGTTTAAGAAAACCCCAATCCACAATATTCATTTAAAAAGGGAACAAAGGTGGCTCAAAAGATGAAAGTTACAAAATTAATATTAGAGTATTTTTTATATGCAAAAATATTAGCAGATATATATATCCCAGCTTAGAATTGGTTAAAATTTGAAAGATAACTTGCATGATAGTTTGCAAATGTTTCTTCAGTAGTCAGATTTGAAATTAATTGACGGATTAATGGTACAGAAAAAAGAAAAGTTACCAATAACAACAGCTTGAGGTGAGACCTTGCGGTGAACTCGACTGTTTATTGTTCGTCATATAAGAGTCAAGATCATGTTTTCATTGTGTTACGGTTGAACGCCACATGCCTTTTGTTTATTTCAGCTACAGGCTGGCTGATCATCCCCAGCTGAGCACAGAGTTCACAAAGCATCTGAAGAGACTCCCACAGACCTTAAATACAACCCAGAACAGAGCCCTATATAGACGGCTGATAGACACCTATGGAACACACTATATACACCAGGTCAGGTGGTGGAAACAGTATACTTTTCCTGCCTTTTACACTGTATAAGTTGTGTTGCAGAATGTCTTTTGGGAATAGTAGTTTTTTAAATAAAAAATAATATTTTATTATATATATAAATAATAAGATAACATAGGTATGTACATATGAACATATGATGAACTTTAATACTGATAGGACAAAAGGGAGTTTTAAGCCTTTGTTTTATTATTTGTTTGATTCCTTTAGGTCCAGCTTGGTGGTAAAGTGAGACGAATCACTGCCTTCAGGACTTGCCTGGCCACGCTGAAAGGTTACTCCGAGTCCGAGGTCAAAAACTGCCTGAACGCTGAACTCAAAATGGCTCTAGGTTTCCTCCCTGCCAATGGATCCTTCTCCAACAAGTGTGACAAGCTCCTGAAGGGTAACATGAGCATGGGCTTCTACCAAGGCTTCATGACCCATAAGATCGAGGTTATCGGAGGGGAGAGGTACTTCCCCGACATCCTCTACCAGCAGGACCCATCTGAAGCGTACCACAGCTGGATGAACAGCCTCCACGACAACCCTGATGTGGTTTCTTACGCCATCTTCCCTCTGCATCATTTGGTGGAGGACTCCGAGATCAGTGCTAATCTGAGAAGTACTGTCACCGAATATATTAAGGAGAACCAGCTGAAAGGGGACCAACTTGGTCTCAAGAACTGCTCCCCGACTCCCAACCTCGACCACAACTGCTGTCCCCTGCGGGCTGGCAGGGGAAATCTCAGACTGGAGATCCACAGAGCTGCAGGACTGAGGGCTGACACCTTCACGAAAACGGATGCCTATGTGAAGATCTTCTACAACGGCATATACGAGGAGACTGAGACAGTGATGGACAACAATGACCCAGTGTGGAATGTGACTTATGACTTTGGATCAGTGGAACTGGGTCAGGAGTTAAGGTTTGAAGTCTGGGATCGAGATGTGCTTTACAATGACGTAGCAGGTAGATGTGTTGTCTTCCCTGAGCGAGGAACGCGCTCTCTAAGCTGTCAGCTGACCAAAGGAGTTCTCTATTTCACCTACACCATCAAATGTGATGCTCACTTGACAGGCTTCAGGTGTGGACGATACTCCCCCAATACTGAGTAGATCACTCCATTACAATGTGTTAATGAAGATTTGATCATTTTCTTGATACATAATGCAAACTTTCAAGTGTCCGTTTTTCTTTATCATTTTCCTCACATTTTAAATGGAAACATTTGTTAACATTTTGGATACCAAAAAAATGCAGATGATTCCATACTTGAAAAAAAAAAAAAAGATTTTTTTTTTAAAGTTGTCTTCTATGTAAATGTCTTGTAAAGTCTCATTATTAACCAACCAAACCAACGTGCTTGTGCACTGGCATTGTACATACCAAAATAAAGCGATTCTGATTTGGGACATTTACTGTTGTATGTCACCATGAGTTGTCTTAAGTCGGATGCAATGTGGTACATTGATAATGCACTAATAACCACAAGGGCTACGCACACTCACCATTTCTATAAATGTACTAATTTCTTTGAAATGGTAGATGTACAGTACATACAATTACAAAAAGTAATCAAGAACACATGAAAACATAAGAAACACTAAACATTTATGCAGCCATTCACACTACGGAGCAAACATATGACTCTTCTCAGAAAGATTTGATTAATTCCAATTCAATTCATATTCTCCAGTCTCTAGATCTAAATGTCATTAAAAGTTATTATTAAGAGTATAGTACATTTCATTATTTAAAGATTTACATTTTTGGTTTTGTTTTAGTTTTTTAGTTTGCAATTCTTCACATTTTACATTATTTGGACCTTTTTTTTATTACCCTGTTTGGTGAAAATCTTATCACCTATAATTATGATCTAAGTAGATTTTTACAAATTTTATCACAGTTAGGTCAAAAAAAATATCCCAAATGTATACCACAGACCTTGTTGTTGTCAAACCTGCCAGTGGTTTGACAGCACATGCATACTTAATACATGATCAAAAAACTAATTATTTTCTCGTTGTCATCTTCTCCTGCTTTATGCTGTAGGCATGACAACAAACATTTATTTAAATTTTTATTATTCAGTTCAAACAGGAACCTAAAAAAAACATACAAATTACTTAATAAAAGCTTTTACAGTAACACTTCTACACAACACACTAGCCACTAATATAGTACATGAATGCAGCAGCTGCTTCCTCAAGTCATCATATTTCTCTGTATCACTTGGCTTAAGACATTTAAAAGAGTAGAAGAAACCAATTTAAGCACCATATTTATTTAAGACATTCTATTTTATGTTTTTGTTTCAGTTTTTCTAGTTTTATACTAGAAGAAATATCATATTTGTGTATTAAAAGTGTATCCACACTACCAAGAATCTTCAGTTTAAAAAATGTCAATCAGTCTTGCCTTTCCCAAAACAAAAAAAAAAAAAAATATGGAATCAGGATGAAACTCTACACATTTCACTAACAGAGAATACAATTTTCCAAATACGTGGCTGACTTTTGAATGCAACCACAACTGTCATAAATGGTGATCTGGGATGGTAGCAGAGGAAATCAATGTGAAATAGCAACATTTTTAGTATAGTTGTCCTACCTGCTGCTGTTTAAATGTTGCTGTCTCTGTGGATCACAGCAGCCAAAAGATTTTGATAAGACTACTTTTTTTTTAATATATATATTTGAACTGGCAAGTACAAGATGCAAAATGCAACACTTTCTGGTATGAAGGATGGTAAAATGTAAGTATGTAAGGGCAATATATCCATACTAGAATTTAAAAAATGTCATCCATCAACGCCAGAAAGCATAATTTTCCTTGATACCACACAGTACGTTTATCTGAATGTGAATAGTATAAAACTGCATGGGCTATGTAAACTTAAATTATGATACTTTTGTTCACTCAAATAAGTTAGATGTGCACTCCAACACATGCTGCATTAAAGGTGGTTTGGTCTGAACTTCTAAGCACTTTCTGAACCCTTTCGTTCATGTTTCGACAGCTTGACAACTTCACGTAACGTGTGGAGTGCATAATATTTAAAAGGCAATGTTTTTGTTTTGCCTTCTTTGTGCATGTAAAAATCATGTTTTAGGCACAACTACCATGCAACACAGTAAATAAGATCTCAACATCAGAACTTTTTTTCATGGCAGCATATGGTTGTCAGTAGTTTTCCAGTAAAGACACATAAGTGTGTGTGTTCAGTCAACACTCAAGTCTGCCCAGAATATCAGGAATACCATCAAATATGTATTTGTACAGTCTCAAGTTTCATGAGTTTGGACGTCACAGTCCCAGTGAGGCTCTGAGCAAAGATGCCATATCTTCTGGTATGGTCCCCTCACCACCTAAAGAACAAATGATGCTTTATTCATTTTTTTTCAGCTTAGGGTAAAGGCAAGTAAACTGGTTCAAACACTGTGTGCCTGGAAATATGGCTAACACACTTCCTGCGACAAACAAATGTTAATAATTTGTTCAAACTGTACTTACACAACAAGATTCCTGGGACTTTCATCAGATCTTACAAGTTGAACCGCTGGACCAACCATTTACAATATTGCATTTTTCTATGCTTTTGAGTTTAAGTTTCTTTCACCAACAAATGAGTTTTAGGGGTTAGAAGAAAATACTTCATCATTACATCTCTGCAGAGTTTAAGATGTAGCAGAGCAGTGCTGGAATCTGCTCGACCTCTGTACGTACTGATGAACTACTTATCATTAATTTGTTAAAGTATTACTATTTGAGGAGTTTACTTTTAGTTTAATTAGGTGAATATTTACTTTACTATAACAAACAAAATAAAAGACTGCTACACCTTGGGCCTAAATGACTAGTATTACCTAAAGAAATCATCGTTGCTTTTAATTATTTAGATTGCGTTGTAAAATTCAATCAATTTAATGTATTTATAACAGAGATTGTGTGCATGCAGTCAAGAAATGTGTATGTATGAGTACACATCTCCTTACCCTGTTCAGCAGCGGTCATATCCTGCTCCAGCTTTAGTTTCTTCTGGCCCAGCTGCAGTATGCAGTCCTCTATGGTGCCCTTACTGATCAGCTTTATCACCTGTACAGTCCTGACAAACACAGTGAGGTACATTAGTCACTAGAGTAAATCAATACGTTGAGCACAGTTCTGGAGGGGACCATTTGTGCCTGAGGTCCTGCAATGATTTTAATCCCATCCGAATCTGCATGCATGTAGCAGAAATACTTTGTCCTTTTACTGACATAATAGGAGGGAATTGCAGTAACAAGGCCTCATCCCATAAGAAAAGTATTATTTACAGATTCCATCTTACTTAGTCTGGCCTACACGGTGACATCTGTCCTCTGCCTGTTTGTCATTGTAGGGATTGCAGTCTATGTCATGCAGGATGACGACATTTGCCGATGTGAGGTTAATGCCCAGGCCACCAGCACGAGTTGACAACAGGAACACAAATATGTCAGGATCTGTGTTGAACTCATCAATCAACACAATCCTGCAGGAGAAAGAAATCATTTTAGCCATTACATGTGACACAATTTATGGTATGCTGAAGTTGAATACCAAACATTTTTCACTGTTAATCTCTGTTAATCTCTCTGTTAACTCATACCTGTCGGCTATGGGTGTGGATCCATCTAGTCTGACGTAACGATGCTTGAGATGTTTCAGCAGCACTTCCACGATGTCCAGCATCATGGTGAACTGACTGAATAATACCACTCGGTCTCCCTGTAGGATTAAAGGAAAGTTATGCCACATGATCTTTAATCTGTGCAAGAAAGCACACTCCTCCTGCATGTACCAGAGACATGGTTCTGCACGTACTGTATGTATTCACCTTGTTTTTAAGTGAGGCCAGCAGCTCTGTGAGGTGGTGGAATTTCCCTGAGTCAAGCAGGACATTGTTTTCAAGCTGGTAGGAGCTGATGGAGGAGTACTGATGACACAGACGATGCAGCTCAAAGTCTGACATCACTTCCATGTCCTCCTGGATCAGAGCAGCGTCTGCATCAAAGTGAGTCGGCTCCTGTGGAGGAACAGAAAGAAGAATGGAGGAAACATTTAACAAGTTATTTAACTTGTTCAGATAATACAGTTCAGTACTATCCAAATACTTCAAGTTGGCAAAGTCTTTTGAATGCTTGGCTTCATCAGAAAGCTAAGCTCCACAGCACAACTCGGAGAAGATTCTTGACAAAAGACAAACACAGCAGAACAGACAAACAAGGGTTAGTCAGGGATTAGGACTGACCTTGAGCATGAGTTTGCTCATGGCTTTGAGCTTTTCTGTGGTGTAGTACTGTCTGTGAAGCAGAGGGTGGTTGGCCATCTTCCTCAACTGCATCATGACATTACACAACTCACGCTCTGCACAGAAAAAGGCATGAGGGAAATCATTAACTACCTACATTTTTGTTATTTGTAGAAAATAATATGTGATGTACAATAAGGAGCAGTAAACCGGGCTTACTCTCGCCATTGGTGGAAGACTTGAGTTTTTTAAAGAGGTTCTGGTAGAGAATCTGCTGTTTCTCACTCATTGAGCAGGACTCTACCTTCTCTTCCTTGTCTGGCAGCTGCTTGAGGACCTGGAAAAACAGAAAGACCATTAGTTATTCACTAAACTTACACAGGGTTTGAACTTCGATCACTCTCGTTACGACCATTAATTATTAAATGTTAATGCCCTAGAAAATCTGTTTGTGTGACACTGCAAGTGTGCTTACAAAAATAAGTTACAAATGATGAAGATGTTAGTAAGTTTGTCATGTGTTTTAATGGAGAATCCCTAATTCTTTTCTAGTTAACAGACCGAATGTCATAATATTGCCTTTATTTAAATTGTTGCAACAGAAACTAAAAGTGTTAACAATTTCAAACTGGGAAACTGACATCATCTTTATGCCACATTTCCTCACAGACACACTTTACACATACATAACATTTACACGATTTTTCCAGATGACCTCACCTCGCTTTTGACTCTTCGGAGGATAAAGGGTTTCATGATGAGTTTTGCCTGAGAAATACGATTCCTCTCAAAGCTGCTCTGCTCCTCATGGGATTTCTAACACATAACATACATTAAACACTTTGGTCACATGGGCATAAGAATAAATAATAAAAAAAAAAAAACATTTTTCTGGGCTGGTTATGTAGCTTGCAAGAGAAAACATTTCTGCTGTTTCCTACACTTGTGAAACAAATAATTTCAAGCAATTAAAACAACGGTGGAGGGTCAGGACATACAATCAAGGTAAGATGTCAAAGTGAAGCCTTTGGTCATCTCACAGCCTGCTATTTTTTTTTTTTTTGAGAACCAGGAGTGTTGCTATAATCTGAGCAGTGATTCAGCATTTCAAATCCAAGCTTTCATACCAGAATATCTATAATTCAACACTGAGTCAGTTTACAACATAAAAAGGAAGAGCACAGGCTTGCAAGTGGTGTGCATGCAGTTATTTGGTGCCATCCAGCTTCAAATAGCTACCATCTGTCCAAACAAACGGTGTAACACACACATTCAAACACCTACCATAGAAAACATTTTGGAGAGCTGTGTGGTGGAGCTGGAGAACATAGAGGGCATGATGAAGTTCAGGAGGGACATCAGCTCTAGGAGGTTGTTTTGTAAAGGAGTTCCTGTCAGCAGCAAGCGATGCTCTGCCTACATGAAAACAGAGGTTAAAGACTTCTGGATGTAAAAGGATAGAAAAGGCAAATAATTCTGAGGATAGGTGGTAAAGAAAATAATTATAAAGTGTCAGTGAACTAACGTTAATAGCCATAAGGTGGCGGTAGCGCAGCGAGTTCATGTTCTTCAGCATGTGACCTTCATCAAACACAGCATACTTCAGATGCAGCTTGCGGAAAAGGCTGCGGTCGCTATCGTTTCCTATGGCCAAGTTATACCTGTAAACCAAATCAAACACAAGCAAAATGGGATAAAAGAAAAGTACTCACTCACTTGCTTGCTTGGAGCTCTTTGTGGCCCTATAGTCACGAGCAGTCATTTAGTCTTCCAGTAGGAGTTTTGCTGTAATAATCTGTCAAATATGTTGGAGGGTGTGTGTGTGTGTGTGTGTGTGTGTGTGTGTGTGTGTGTGTGTGTGCGTGCGTGCATTTGCTTACGTGGTCACAATGACGTTGAACGCAACAGCTTTACTGAGGATGTCATGTCTGAGGTAGCGGCGGTCCTCCATAGATCCTGTACAGAACATACTATATGGGTACATTCTACTTTTGTCTCAAAACTGAGTGAAACAGTTAAAAAGACCCTAAAAACACAGTGTACAGACAGCACATTAAAAAATACATGCTCTCCCATTCATTAAAAAGGATTCATGGTGTCAACGAAGTAAGTGCACACACCAGGCAGTATACCTGATATATGGACAAAATTGTAACTTTCCAGAGATACAGATCTTGCTTCAAAAGGAATTTCACATAAAAGAAGACAACATGAGGTATTTCAATGTAAAAACATGAATGATGAGTCTCACCATAATAGACTAGAACCACGAGGCTTGGACACCACAGCTTCAGCTCTCTGACCCAGTTATCTACAAGATGGAGAGAATGAAATCAGCAAAATAAATTATTCATTTGTGCCAATTTCCAAAGCTTAAAAGAAAAATGCTCATACATAAGTTAGTATCTAGAGCACTGCTGTTTTGGAAACATAAAATACCACTGCTGTCATGCAATGTGCTTTTTCCAAACAGAACATGCTACATGTGAACACATGCTGTTATCAAAACATTATTATCTAACTGTATGTTGTTAGAGTACAAAATATGAAGCAAGGTAGCAAAGTGTGTGATTTGTGGAGATCATTACCCAGTGTAGAGGACGGCACAGTGATGAGGTGAGGACCTTCTATTCCATTCTGGTATAGCTGGGACAGAAACGCTATAGCCTGGATAGTTTTCCCCAAACCCTGAGAGAAAGAGTGAAGGACAAAGTGAAAGAGGAAGACAGACACAGAGTCAGTCAGATGTCAAACAAAGACAAATTGCTAAAGAAAGAGCCAGGTGGACAGACAAAAACAGATATTTGAACATCTGCGTTTCAGATCACGTACTACTTGTATAAAAAGCAAAAATCCTGACAGACTTCAACAACTCTGTAGCTTTACTAAACTATACAAATAAAAGTTCTCACCGTCTTGAAGCTAAAACAACAAATTTGACTCTGCTGTTTTTATTCCATTTCTTTCATCCCTGTACTTTCTGATTGTTTATTCACCTGCAGGATAGCTACATATCCAAACAAAACACAGACACAGCACCACTCATCGAGTGGAAACTTAAACAAGCTGCAAGCATCTGCTGTCCTGCTTGGCTTATTGAATCTTTACATTCAGGGTCTTTCATTTGTTTTTTGATTTTAGGCTTTGATCAACACCTCACAAATGTTTGTAGCACACACCGTCATTTCCCATAGGCCATTGGCTGGATGCCTTACCATTTCATCAGCGAGGATACCACTCAGTTTGTGCTCATGCAGCAGCAGCAGCCACTTTAGACCAATCAGCTGATAGGGTTTCAGCTCCAACCTGAAACACAACCAATAACAGACTGAGAACAACATGATGGATGAAATTTACTGTGTTTGGAAACGAGAGAGAGCGAGAGAGAGAGAGAGAGCGAGAGAGAGAGAGAGAGCGAGAGAGAGAGAGAGAGGTTTTGCAACTGAGCAAACTGTCTGACGTTCACACGATGGTTGATTACTGTTTGATTCTGTCTACAAGGAATACTTGTGACTTGGTACATACATTTGAGTACATTTAACTATACATGTTTTAGAGTATGGTAGCAGGCTGATGCTTAACACTGGTAAATAACTACCTAAGCCAAAGATGCTTCTGAGTAAGCTGTGCTTTTGAAATTGGCAATTAATCTGAAAATGAAACAAGAAAAACCAACAGAATCTTCCGTGGTTATTTAAAGAGGACTGGCTGATGTTTGGCATGTAAGTGCACCTAAGTTTTCATTTTGGAGTTGAACCAGTACGAAAATTTCATATCACAATTATAGTGACCAAAACTATCACGGTTATCGGTATTAATCGCAGTATTGTTAAAATGTGCTGAACATTTTCAAAAAGTACTAAAATCATTTCACCAAGTTTTATATTGAAAACCACAAATAATAATAATAATAATAATAATAACAATAATAATAATAATAATAAATAATAAATAATTATAGTAGTATTAAAGTACTAGAGTACCAGTGTACTAAGTATTAGTAATTGGAATTTACAATACAGAATAGTAGGGTCTGTGCGTTAATGAAATGCTTAGTGTCCCGCAAGAGTCCCTCCACAAAAATACGACGACACTTAGTCCTTTTAGACTGACAAATGTGTCTTCTGCCATGTTTTCACTGGCACAACAAAAACCCATGTTGCGTGCTGTGCCTGAGAGACTGTTGCCAACTTTGGTTGATGCTAGACAGTTTTTTCCGTGTTTTTCAAAGCGCTGTAATAAAACAATGCAATTTGAAACAGTAATACTAACGGTCTTAAATTTAACAATGGTTTATCATTACACCGGTAACTGTTAATTTATTAATAACAGCATGTGTAAATGTGCATTTTACTTACTGGCTGTTGAGTATGCTGGGCTGTTTCATGGCCCCGGTGCCCTTCTCCATCACCACAGTGACCTGTTTGACCATTTTTGAGGAAATGGTCTCACATTTGGACATCAGTCCAAGGACAACCTTTCGCTCTTTGAGGACGACTCTGCAGCCAAGCAGTAAGTTCTCTGACAGCCCATTGTCCTTGTGGAAGACATCAACCTAAAGAGGAAAGAACATACTGTTATAATTCACAGAACATGTTAAGCATCTAGACAGTACCCAGTGACTACTACTGCACGGTCTATAAGTAAGTACTCTGATAAATCATTAGATGACCTGACAGTTCACTGGTGCCAGCTGCATTGAAAAGCAGACTGTCCTGCCCTGGCAGGTTTCATATATCTATGATCAGTGCAAACACACCTGACGTTTGACCGTATATAACCAAATACACATAAGAAAAGGAGTTAACAATACCACCTTATCGTTAAGTTATACTAAGAAATTAAATATTGCACTGCCCTATTATTGCAACATGACATTCGTCCATAATTATCGTTAACATTTACTCTATGTTGACAGATATTGAAAAATATTGAACACATTTTTTTTAAAATGTGACAAAAGACAAGGCAAGGAGAGATATGTCAGGAGGTGAAGAGTTCTGCTATTCAATAGATATGGAATGTTCTGTCTCTACACAGAAGAGCTTGGTGCAGTGTGCTCAATAAGTAAATATTGTGTGAATCTAACATAACAGGTCACAAAGTCATTTTCCAGGTTTTCGGTAGGATGATATTTGACTATGACTGACTGTAGCTCTTTGTTTTTACAAATTTTCCCAATGACAACTTGTGCAAACTGTTTTATTTGACATGCAGGACTCACCTGCATGTCTATTTGATGTTTTTTGTCTCATTTGTTTGGAAACACACACATTAAACACACATGTTCTCTCACCAGGCTTTGCCAGCCATCAAAGGGTCTCAGTTCCACAATCTTCTGGGCCTTTTTAACAGAGCACCCAGCGATCAGCGACAGCTCATCTATGGATGCGTCCTCAAAGAACTTGAGTATCTCTTTCTTCAGATCTGTCATGCCACCTCCAGAGTCCAGCTCTTCGTCAGAGTCCTCAAATTCACTGCTAACAGTGTCCTCTTCGTCATAATTTTCCCCCTCAGAACTGACATGTTCATCTGAGGCGCGCGCCGCCTTCTTTCTCTCTGCTGCCTGCTTCTTAGCTATACTGGTCCCACTGGCAAACCTGGACAGCATCTGAGCGGTAGAGGAGGAGGATGAGGAGGAGGAGGGCTTCAGGGAGGAAGAGGTAGTTGTTTTCTTGACAGAGGAGGATGAGGATACGGAATCAGAACGTTTTTTAATCCATGAAGACAGAGTGGAAGTGCTACTTCTGTTTTTGGAACTTTCGCTGTCTGACGAGTCTGAATCGTCTTCACTGTCCTTTGTAGTGTCTGTGTCATCTTTACTGTCCTCTGTTTCACTAATATTTCTCTGGTCCTTATGATCTCTACTGTTTTTACTGTCTCCGTGATCTTTGTGGCGCTTCAACTTTCTGTGGTCCCTGCTTGACTTGTCTTTGCTCTTCGATTTCCTGGATTTCTTTTCTTCTGTCTCAGGTGAGCTGAAGCTGGTATTATCTGAAAACGGGGGAAAAAATGACATGAGCCTGAATCAGAATCAGTTAAGAACATGAAAGCTAAAAGAACACATACACATGACGTCAGTGAAAAGATGGCTAGATTCAGATGACAGCTGTTGTGTTCACACCTGGGTCTGAGAACATTTGTAGAACCTGCAGAGCATCCTCGACATTCCAGTCGTGTTCCTGCAGCACCATCCGCAGCTCCTGCAACACGAAAGACATGAGCAAGGGTCAGCCTACAATTTTTCTTTTTTCTCATTGTGGTCTGGCATGGCTGTCAAGTCATTTCTACTGCAAAAAGTTTTCATACAATTTTCTTACACTGTTAAATGGAAACACAACTAAGTGTATGAGTTGTCATAAAGCTAGAGACAGCTGAATGTGCTTCTGAGTTTGTTTTTTTCTGAGAGGACAGCAATACCCTTTCTTGAGTATCATCACATTATACTGTATCTTGTGACATCACAAACTTATAGCCTAAGTCTCTCTCTCTCTCTCTCTCTCTCTCTCTCTCTCTCTCTCACACACACACACACACACACACACAGTATAGTTATCATGTTATGAAGAGTATATACACAGTTAGAGAGGGTAGAATCAGACTGGACTAAAAATGAACCTCCATATAAAATGGCTTAATGTGTTACAGAAAGGGACAAAGTGTCTGTATCTTTTCACCTCCTTGTCCTGGTCTGGAAACTTTTTCTGCAGTCTTCTGACCATGGCTTCCTGCTTCTCCCAGCTTGGCTCTTTGCCTTCATCATCTTCTTCTTCTTCTTCTTCTTCTCCAGAAACCTTTTGGTTTAAATACAAGAAAGGTATATTCAAAGCTGAGGGGACTCCTTACCACTTTAAGTTGATAAACACCTGCTGAAAATTGTATTCTGTAGTGAAGGGAAAGACAAAACAGTCTAAACAGATTTAAATAATCACCATCAACACATGATCAATATGATAATCCTTATGCAGAACTTGCAGTTTGTCTGTTAGGCATCAGCCTTTCATTAAATAATAATGTGTGTTTTTCTAATTCATTTTTGTAAACATTTATCTGTGTTTCCTGTTTGTGTACATTAAACTGTTGGAAAGATGCAGCATTGCAGCACAAACAGTTAAAATGGCTTTTAGTTTAATCAAAATGACAGGATCTTGTAAATATGAACATGTTATGCCATTGCTGTAAGCCATAAAGGCAGCATTAGTAATCTTACCACTGATGACTTTATCTTCTTGCTGGGTTGAATCACACAGTTGTCTGAGGAGCTGCTGGATCCATCCTGCTTTCTCTTCCTGCCTTGGTCTGGGGCTGAGAAGACAAAACAGCCAGTGTTCTCAAAAGTAGCCAACAAGCCAAGCCAGGTATATGCATGGCACTGTGTTCAGACTGCAACATTTTTCCCATATTTGGAATTATTTCATACTTTTCTCTACCTGTACACCAGGTTCAGTGATAACTTCCTGCATCAACATGCTTTATGGCCCTGAGAATGAGCCAAACATTGTTGAATATATCATAAACACAAAAAGCAAATTAACAACTTTTCCTCCTTACTTACTTTACAGGGTTTTTGTGGGATGCTGATGATATTTCTGGAACTATAAACTAAACCTTATATATGCCAGATCGCCTCACAGGAGAGTGTTTAACAATGGTCATGTGGAATTAAGCATGGACGGTCATTGTATACTAGAAATCATGACTTACCTTCTTTATCACCAAACTTTAAAAGGCATGCAGCTACAGCCCCATCCAACGTGCTGGTGCTGCCAGTGACCTGAAAACAGAACAGAACAAGGTGCTTTGAACAGGGAAAAATCTGGAAAATCGTTGAATCTTATGAACGGTGTCCAAATTATAGCTGGCTAAAATATAAATTTAATATTTTATCATGACAAGGCTTTTAGTCTGAAGTTGGTCAACACTACCATCAGCAAATCCATCAAAATATGTTTGACAGCAAGTAACACTGCAATACACATCCTGAGGTTAGCACTGGATATCCCTGGAGTTGACCAAATGTGTTCTGTGCTAAAATGTTGCAAGGCTTCTGCTCTATTTTGACTCACCTCCAGTAGCTCCTTCCTTGTCAACTGAGGAAACATCTCCAGTAGTCTGTTCATTTTCTCCTCCAATTCCTTGTCCTCGTCATCTGTATGATCCGATTCCCCATTTTTGGATGTTTTCCCGATGGGATTCCTACAGAAGAAAAGACAAAGAAAGACAGTAAAACTGCATGCAGAGCATGAATGTGAAAAAAGTTAATATGTAGTCAGTTTAGTTAACACGTACTTGGATTTCATGGTTAGTGATATTTTGGCCTTTGGTTCAGAGAGGAGCTCATCCTCCTCCAAGCCAATAGTAAGGACTTCCTCAAAAACCACTCCTCGGGCATGGGACTTTGGTGCAGGTTTGACAGGTTTCACCTGAGCTGGAAAGCAAAATGGTAAAAACAAGTTAGCAGATGCATTCACAGCAATAAGTCTGCACTTCAAAAAAAAGTTTGTAAAGATATGTTGTCTTGTTCATATGGAAAGTTTGCACCTGCTTTGCTGCTATGTTAAACAGATACTGAAGACTTCCTTGCTATGTTAATACAACGGTTCATGTTGCAAGTGGGGTGATAACAGGAAGAGTGACACCTGAGAATAAGAATAAGTCACTATCAAACTCCAAAGTAATGAGGAAATAATTGGAGGGGAATTAAACTACATCATGTTATTGGCCATCCAGATCCTCCAAAGACTCTTGAAGGATGAAATTAAAGATGGTGGATATATAAGGGACCCAGGCCTGACACTCTGGTAGGCTTAGAGATCTCGTATCAATCGCTAGATTGGTCCATGTCGCCATGCGTTTCCTCATTGCTGACACTGGCGCACTGCCTTCATAGTGCTGTGATATTTGACTTTGTCAACATTGCCCAGCTGCCACACGACGTCACCGTAACAATCAGAGAGACGTTGCAAATTCAATGCAAATTTACATCAGAAAACTGTGACAGCGGCGAGCGTTTAGCGCACTGTGACGTGGGGAGCCTCGCAGCATAAAGGCATGAGGTTCACGATAACCCCCTTCACTCAACGAACCGCTGCTAGCGACAGCACGCCTGACACATCTGGCCGCCAGCACCGGACGCTATCCTCCACATCTGCTCGTTACCTGGCTTGTTCTCCTTCTCGGACTCGGGACTTTTGGACCCGCTGTCCTGGCCTTTGTTCGCCGTCGTCGCTGCCTTCTTGTCGAAACGAAAACGCTCCAGGTTGAAGAGACTCATGTTGGCGGTGAATGTGAGTGTGTGTGTGTGTCGTGCCCTGACAGCGGCAGCCCTTTGTCTCTCTCGGTAGTCGGCGGTGTGCTCCCGGTCCTGCCGCACGGCTCTCCGGTTAGCCGGTGTGACAGCCTGGCGAGCTAACTAGCGTCGGGCGTTAGCAGTCGGAGAAAGGCGGCGGTTTTTAGGCCGTGTCACCGCTCCGTTTCCCACCGTCACGGTCCGAAACGAGTCGAGGAGCGAAACGCCGGTTTAGTATAAAAGGCAGTTGTTTAATCCGGAGTCAAATTACGCGTGATATGTCGCGACTAACAGCCGGTTTCCCGCGAACTCCAGCGGCCCTGGAGGATGCTGCGCCGGCTCCGCTCATTGGTCAGCGGGGCAGCAGTGGGCGGGACCTCGCCGGTGGGTCAAGATGACTCCCCGCGGTCTACTTCCGTTTCTGCTCAAACTCCGTTTTACCGGCTGGCTCGTTGACCGCGACACGCGTATTGTTCGTTTCCCTGCCCCAAGACTTCTGTGATTTACTTAACGTGGTCTAATATATGAGGCGCTACGTCTCATATAGTTTGTTAAACGGTGGGTTCAACGTGTAGGACTAGTAGGAGGAGGAGGGGAACTATCTTGACAGACCGTCCACCACAACGTCGCTTATGGAACCTATGACGTGGTGACGTAAGGGAATACGTAGAGCCGAACGTAACTCCTGGTAATTATACATCCATAGGTAACCCCTCATGTAACCACATTACTCTGAGTATGGATCATCCGCTGGATGCCTGCATTGTTTTCTGTTTCATTAGATCTTCCATAGAGTGCAAACGTTGCAAATTATGTAGGGATTGTTATGTAAGAAAATAAGAAACTATATCCAGTGTTCAGGCTGCACAATAATCTAGAAACAGCAAAAAATTAATTACAGTGGGCCTTCTTAACTACCTTCACAATGCAAGGAAATATTACTTGGATATTAAAAGTAA
This sequence comes from Lateolabrax maculatus, assembly GCA_031216445.1. Lineage (NCBI taxonomy): Eukaryota > Metazoa > Chordata > Actinopteri > Acropomatiformes > Lateolabracidae > Lateolabrax > Lateolabrax maculatus. The sequence goes on from CM062217.1 coordinate 11,276,858, forward strand.
ATCAAATAGTAATATAATTATATTTCAACATTGCCATTCAATTTGGCACATTTTCAGCATTCAAATGTATTTAAATTAAAATCAATCTCTGATGTGTAGCGGAGCCAAATAAACGATTAAATAAACAAATCATAATCTGTTGTCGCTTATTACTGTTAACTAATAAATGGCGCTTGTCGAACTGTTGTATGAAAAGCAATAGCACACCCAAATGGAACGCAGCCATTACCAATGTTATTGGTTCCACTTATGTTTGACAAGTCAATTTTACGGTCAGGAAAGTGGAACTTTATTTATTATTATTTAAATGAGCTCTGGATCTCTTCAGCAAAGCTTAGGACTTCATTTCCCATTGTTATTTTAGTCAAATGCACCTGTTTCTGTGTGTTGTCCACTAGATGCCACACTCCGATGAGGTAGGCTACTGTCCGTATTTTTCATACATTTACCGATCAAAAGAGGGCAGCAGATACACATGAGATGTGATATGGTTATGTGATGAGGTCTACCAGCAGGTATTGAATACTGTCCCTCTGTGACTTTTCCATCTGTATGAGGGGTGTGTTTTGTGTGTACTTATTAATGATATTTTTGTGAGGACAAATACAGTTTTTACTTATTTGATCACCTGTAATTATACTGGTGTCTGAGGTCCTATACTATTCTGCTGGTAACATGCTCTGACAGACAAACGGTTATGTGCTGGGTCTCTGTGCCCTATTGCAAGGTCTTTTTAAATTTAAAAAATGATAAAGATTTATAAAAAGTTTATTAAAGTGAGCTAGGTGAGAATACAGCAGGACAGGAAAAAATAGAATATGATTGTGATTATAAGGATTAAGATAAGAACTATGTACACATTAAAGTGAGTCCCTCTTAATCTGGAAAAGTTGCCCAATTTTTCACAAAAAACACAACAAAAACATAGGAGTTTTATTTTAAAAACCGCAACCTCAAAAATAAATCTGATTCTGTTAAACAGGATTGTCTCCACGGCCATTGTATCTCCGTTTAGTCTTGATGGTCAAAGTCAAAGTTAGACGCCCCCCTTTCCCTGCCACACGTGCACTCATGCACCCACTGCTTGACTGCCTCGAACAATTTACTCCTTAGTATTACTGACATTTTACAAGATTTCAAAAATAATAAAGAAAACAAAACAAACAAAATTGGAAAAAAGTTTATTTACCTGTACTTGTACTTGTTTGAACACAAACTTCAATCTTTTAACATCCACTTTTCTGGAATAACTGGAAAAGTCAGGTTTATTTACTCAGTGATTTAAAACACAAAATATAAAATCAATTAATATACAATGTACAGTATATATCACACTATTTGCACTAGCCCCCTATGCTGTCCTAATCCATTTTTCAGACGTGTTAACACTTCACCACTAATGTACTTACACCTGTAGATTTAGCCTTGGATACAGTGAATATATTATGATGATTAGGTTGAGTCCTCTCATCAGAACACCACAGCGCCATCCTGCCGCCTTACTGTCGCCCCCACCATCGTCATGGAGACCATGTAAGTTAATGCATGTGCATGTGTGTGTGTGCGTGTTTGTGTTCTACCCAGGGCACAATAGGCAGACTGACACACAGTCTGATAGGGGTCATGACCCCTCACAGCAGGAAGCTCAAACTGTGGCTCCTTGACTTCTCCTGTCCTCCTGGTCAGGGTTTTTGTGTGTATATGTGTGTGCGTCTTACATCTGCATTAGGATAGACGTTTTTTTTTTTCTTTGTTTGTTTTGTTTTGTCAGGGTTGTTGCATATGTGTCTGTCTACTCTATAGTGGTCTCTGTGTGTATGGAAACGCACACACCCACACACATAGACAAGCAGGCGCATATGCGACAACGTAGAATTATAAATCACCAGGCCGTCCCGATGCTGAGGCAAGTCGTTAACATGCACACACAGACACACACACACACACACAGTTATCGCATCAAAAATAAATGAGTGCTGGGGATGTTTTAATGAACGTTTTGCCTTGAGGCAATAACTGCACTAAAAGCCTGGAATCATTCACAATGCAAAGGGGAAGTAGGTGATATGATGTTCTTGACAAACACATTTTCAATTTAAACAGTCACATGAAATACACACACACACACACACACACACACACACACACACACACACACACACTAGCATAGACACACCGGTCCATCGGGTTGGAGTTGAGCATCACTTTTCATACTGTACATGTAAAAAACCTACATTTGCATATCCTCTGTGTTTAATTATGTGTGCCTAACTTTTTATAATAAATGCCTGTGTCAAGTGCATGTGTGTCTGTGTATGTGTGTGTTTTTTAAGGTTGACCCAACCACGGCGTCCCAGTGGACTCGTCACAAAGTCTGTCACCACCCAGTCACCATGGCGCCCAACTTGGCCGAGACCCGACGGCGGCAGGGAGCACCTTGTCACCGTGGTAACACGTCTGGGATGTAACCGCCCCTCCCATACCCAAGAAATACACAGAGAGACATATACAAACCCCCCCCATATGAAAGCTCTTTCTAAGAACAGAAGACATTTCATGTTGAAATTTTTTGTTGCTATCGACTCTGACTGATATGGCTTTGAGGTAAGAGAGAGACAGAGATAAAGAAATTCACTCTGAGATAGATAGATAGATATATAGATAGATAGGATACAGTAGAGTGGGGTAGAGTAGATTAAAGCTTTTACGCCCCCAAGGGGCAATTTGGCATTGTCACTTGTCACCAAAACCATCAGATGAAGCAGCTAAAAAAAAAAAAAAAAAAAAAAAAAGAAAGAAAAGAGAAAGGAAAGGGAGAACCGTATCACATCCCCATCTACTCACAGGCTAAATCCCATCTTGTTCCCAAAACATCAAAGCACATTTGAAAACTGACTCAATAAAAGAAGTATAGAACACGTTCAACAGAGACTTGTCAACATTAAAACTAGTGAGCTTCCTTAAGAAAAACAATCTTTAGTTTGCCTTTTCATAAATAAAATCAGTGTTGACAGATAGAGGTAATACTTCCCACACAGTATTTGCATTCAGTTTGGGAGTTGTAGGCTCCTCTCAACCTCCACATTTTAAACCAGTTTGGTAGACTGGCAATGAGACTGCCAATCCTTACCTAAAATCTTTCTCTCTGGCATTTCCCTTTTCCTCGTATTGACTTAATAATACCAAAAAATGATCATTAACATACACAAAAACACACACGAAAAAGTATTTTTTTTTCTTCTATTTATTTGATATAGCACCATAGAGAGGTTACACAGACAAGAGATCATAGAGATTACATCAAACTTAAGCTATCACTGCTCAAGTTTAAACATTAAAAGTTCCAACTACAGTACATACAGCGTGCATTGCTTGACAACATAGAGGAATACCAGATTGAGAAGTCAGAGTGTCTGGAGATCATCTGGTCTGTTGAAGAGTCACTGCAGCTGTACAGTAGCAGCTCCACTGGTGCTGGTCTGTTACTGAACCTGCACAAAGACCAAAAGGAGTTTGACTGAGATGAATAAACACATTATCATTATTATGCCAGAACCGGTTGAGCCACAGGAGTGTAGTGTGCCACCGACCCACTGTTGCCCCACTGCAGGCAAGTAAGGAGGGATAATATACTATTGCCAAAACAATACCTGGGGCTTGTAAATTTCGCTATTTACATTTATCACTTTAATCACCTGTCTTACCTCAACACTTTCAATTTTGGCAAACAACATCATAGCAGAGCATAACTCAAGCTTAGTTTATGTATAACTAATGCATGAGTCATGATGATTTAGTGCATAAACTGGTATATAAACATGATGATCATTGATCTATGAGCTTAACACCGAATAGATCATATCGACCAACATACATGATTTAACTTTTGGTGCACCAAGCTGGTCGATCGGACTTTAGTCTCGTCAACAGAGAGTTTGGGGCATGCAGCAATATACCGTACATATAGCTGATAAACGCAGCAAGACGTCCTTTGGATAGCTCCATAATTTGCACAAATCCATTTTTATATCATTAAAACATTATCAAATCCTCTTCGATATCTGTTGTCAGATGAATAATCAACCACTCATTTGATTTCTTTTGTACTGCTTTTGTTTAGTCATCACTCATGTAACCACTCTCTCTCGATCTCTGCAGGCAAAAAGAAACAGCAGCAGGGGAGAATTCCCATGTTGCTGGAGGTGATGCTGCGGAGCAGCCAAGACAACCCACCAATCACAGAGAGACAATGACTGATCCTCCTGGCTGCCTTACAGAACATCAGTCAAACTGAGCTTTGTTAGCACTGCATTCCTCTGCATTGTCCTCCCGTTTGCACCCCTTAATCAAACAATGGTAATTTCATCTATTTCATAAATGTGACACCTTAAATTTATTTCTTGCATTCATATTTTGATGCTGTAAACCTTTATTCTCATTTGTTTTATCATGATAGCATCCTTAACTATGCTTGTGGGATATTATTATTATTTACAATCATGGCTGAAAAGAAAAAAGTTTTAATTTCCCTCAATTGTGGTATAACTTTAAGGCTGCCCTTTGTTTTTCACTCTTTTCAGTGGCAGCAGAAAGCAGTGGCTGGGGTAAACTTTGTTGAGTCTGTCACATTATCACAGTGTTTTAATTAAACAGAAGGAGACGTGCAGAAAGACAGGGGGACAATGACTGATCCCCAGGCTGCCTTACAGAACGTTGTTCAGACAGAGCTTTGTTAGCGCTGCATGCCTTTGCATTGTCCTCCTGTCTCCAATTGTTTGAATCAAATGATGCCAATTATGTCTCTGTCATTTAGACATCTAATATTGTGAGCTATTATGATTCATTATTCTACTTTGTCAGGGACTTAAGTGGTTTGGAAAGAAATATAGTTAACATGGTCAAGCGTGGGTCCTATCTGGATTTCCTGGTGTAATCATGTTCAAAATATGGAGAATCAAGATATCTACTATAAAATTACACAATATTCACTTTAGTTGCTTTTTCAGAATGCTGACATTTGCTTGTGTTTGTAGCAGTTTTTGAAAGCAGTTTTAGAAACTTTGCAATCAGGGTTGATAAACATTTTTTAGGAAGTCATGTGTAGACTCCACAAGGTGTAGGTATAGAGAAAAAAGAGAAGATAGGCTGGACAGGACAAGAATGAAAAACTCGTTAAGCGTTTTTTTTTTTTTTTTGCTGGCAGACTAGCTGAGGCAACTGTGTGTGCGTGTGTGTGTGTGTGTGTGTGTGTGTGTGTGTGTGTGTGTGTGTGTGTGTTTGTCCTGGTCTCTCTATTCTGTAAAGTGACAGGGAGGTTGAGACAACTGAGATGGGAATGTCAGCACAGGATCAGCAACCCTGCTGGTGGACACCAGTTGGGGGTCTGTCTCCTCTGGGACGCCCCTGCATCCAAATGTGTGTGTTTGATAAGGCGTGTGAATGAGTGTGTTCGTGCATTTTGACTTATGTGTGTACACCATAAATATGTGTGCGTCTCCGAGAACGTTAGGGGCCAGTGTCTGGGCCTTTTTGGGGGGGAAGGGAGGTTAGCGTGGTGACAGCCTCAGCTGTGTTGAATTGTGGGAGAAAAAGAGCTGACGCGACGGGAGTTGATGTCTGACATGACCCCTCTCAGCGGGCGCACCACGGGGAGCTGGGAGCTGCCGCTGACTGAGTGTGTTTGTGTGTCTGTGTGTGTGTGTGTGTGTGTGTGTGAGTAGGAACGTGAAGGAGATAGGTTGGAGTTGGAAAGTGAGCAACAACAACAACAAAAAAGAACTTTCCTGTCAGTGTCCTGGCACAATTTCACCACAAATCCTGATTTCTCTGATATTCACAGCAGAGTCACTCTCTCGCTGTGAAACACCACCTTGATTGACATGACACTGAATTTTTCTCCTGCTGTGTAACCCAATCTTCTCCGGTCCTTTCCTTCCTCCGCCTTCCATTTTCTCTCCCTCCATATCATATACCTCTCCTTGACCTTCTCGCTCTTTGTTGGTGTCCCTGTGCTCCCTCCTTCCCTCTCTTCGTCAGCCTCTCTTGAAGGTGCATTCAGGTTGGTAAAGTGATCTTCATGGTGCTAAGACTCTGCTTGCTGTGCTTGCCGTTTTCTTTTACCCCCTTTTTGCTGTTCACAGTTCCTTCTCTCATCTCTATTTGCATCATCCCTCTTTTTTTTATTCATCATTCTCTTCCACATCGCCGGTCCAAGAAGCACACACAGAAACACACACACACACACACACCTACATCCCTTTCTATTCACTGTCCCTCCACTCTGGGTCCACTGCTTTGCCATCAGTCTCCGATAAGTGCCCACAAAGCCCCCACTGTCTCGTGTGACCCTCTATTCTTCCCCCATCCCCTCTCTCTCTCCTTCTCTCTCCGTCCTGGAGCAGCCAAGCGTGAGGTAAAGAGGAGGGGCCGTTTATCTTGTGCACACACCCCAACTTGTTTTACCTTCATCCCCCCTTTTCCCACTCTTACTCCCCATCATACTTTTTGTTTACACTTTGTTTTTGCTTGGGTCACATCCTCTTACTTTTTTCAACTTTCTGTCATTCTCTTCTTCCCTCTTTTTCTTCTTCGTCTAACTTTTCCTCCGCTTGCAGGGAGACCTTGCCCCTGTGCTCTCACAATGGACGCTGATGCTTTTAATGTGGGACAATGGGACAGATCTGAAAGGTTAGCCAGCCCTTTGCACTGTATCCCCATGCAACTCCTCCTCCTCCCTCCACTGATCCTTCTCTTTCTTCCCACTGCCACCTACACCTGCCTTTCTTCTCCCCCCAACTACTTGATACCTTAATTCGTCTACATTTCTTATTTCTGGTATTTCTCCTTTTTGTCCATTTCAGACAGATTTGATTTATACATTTTGTTATCAGTTTAATGGAAGTTTCAGGATCATGCACAAGAGGGATGTAGCCAACATGAGCTTGCAAGAAAGATATCCACATATCATGATACATTTTGCATCATGACAGATTACCAAAATGAAACATACCAAGATTTAGGTTGTGTGCAGATCAACAAAAGTACTGCTTCAAAAAATACAGCCCCTCCTTCATTTCAACACAGAAGCAGAGTGCCCTTGCAGAAACATTTTTAACAGATGCAGGGTCCTACAGAAAAAGATTTGAACCTGGCTCATCTTTTGCTACAACGCAATGTGACGTCATCTGGCAGTGCATTGCATGGACACATTCACATTCCAAACACATACGATGACAGCAAAGCTATACCGTTTACAGTTGCTGATTAATGTTACCCTGATATCTTTGTAGGGTTGTAAAATCCTGCTACATAGCTGTGCAGGGTCTTGGCGTCATCAGACGCCAAGACCCTGCACAGCTAACCTTTAAACTCATGGACAGATTAAACAAACTGTACTTACTAAACAAGCTTTTGAAAGTCATTGACTTATTTAGATTGACTTTTTTTTTTTTCCCCAGTGCAAGTCAAAATCAATTTCCACTAAGAACTGGATCCTCAACTCTGTCGCAGCTTACTCCTGCGTCAAATCTATAAAAGCTTATTTTTTTCTTTTAGTAACATTAACACCTTAATTGAACTAAACAGGTGTTCACACTAATATAGTTCATTGTGTACACAGGAAATTATTCTCTCTCTGACTCCATTTCCAAGTCCTTCCTTTTTTCCCCTCCCAACTCCCTTTCAGCCCCCGTCCGCTCCTGTCAATCAGCAAGCTAGTCAGTCAGTCAGTCTGTCTGCCAACCATCACTCTGAAAGTCTGAGTAGTACTAATGGGTCTTGTTAGCCACTTAACTGCCTACCCGGCTCTCTCACTCTTTCTGTCTCGCTCTTTCTAAGTATGAATACAATAACCCTAATGGTGCTTGTTTGCCACTCCACTGCACTCCCTTATCCTCCTATGGCTTTATCATTGCTGATCAGTGTACCTGGAGATAAGTCTCAGTGTGAGTGTGCAGTATCCTCTTCCTTGAGCTTTTATCAGTCCTGATCAGTGTACCTGGAGTTCTCTGTTAGAGACCCTGTCTAAGAAAGGTCATGTTTTCATTCGCCCCAATCGGCTCGCTGACCGATAAGACAATTTGTCAGGTGGAAATCAGAGAGGCCTTTTCTTGGTCGTCTGGGGGAGGCAGATGGAGGAAGGAGATGGGGGAGTGGAGACTGGTGAAGAAGTAACATGAGGTGAAAAACGGGATTGCATGTAAGAAAGGTAGATCTTTTCATCGCTGCCAAGAGAAAACTGCGTCTACAGCTGAGGCCGTGTTGTTTAACTGAAAACTGTCCAGTTGACTGTTTGCTAATACTCTTCTTCAAGCAGCAACTGCCCAATGATGTATCAGGAACCATATTTAGGCAAAACGCGGTGAGAGCAATACTCAGTGTACAAAGAGTTTGAAGGGTTGTGTCTTTTTTTCCCATCTTTTCAAAACTTGTACCACAAACTTACCGCAGTGGTAACTAGCATTACTTATAGGGCAAGTGCTGGCATATTATTTGGTAACATTTTTTTTCTTTTTTATTTGGTGGGGCTACAAGTTAGGTTAGAAAAAGCCCCTCTCACGACACAGCCACTGTGGGAGCTGGTGTCACAGCGGCCCCAGACGCGACTAGCACAACAGAAGAGGGTCAAAAGTCAAACCTAACGTTTGAAAATACTAACAGCACAAATACTGAATCTAACATAACCTTTTGTGTGGTTTTCCCAAGTAACTTGCATGTTTGCAATGTAAACAGCTAAATGAATGAAAGCTGCTCAGCAGTCATGTGAAGCTGCAGCTGGGTCTAGTAATTAGCCTGTGATGGAAATTTGGTTTGTCAAGCTGTTTAAACGTGGGATTATTTCCACCGCTGAACACAAATGTATGTTTGAAAGTGGTATTCCTTACCCTCAGAATTGACGATGTGAACCTTCCTCACTTACAGCTATCCTTGAAAAGCATTGCAGAGCCCAGATGAGGTTGTCTCAAATGTTTTAACACAGAGGTGAACAGGCATATTTTACTCCAAAAATAACTAAAATTAAAAATCACATCCTTTCTTTTCGCCTTCTGATGATCTTCAAAAGAAGTGAAACAGTATATAGCATGTGCCAAAAAGTGTTACTTTTTGAGGGGCACGTCTTCTGGAGGACTATGGAGGAGGTGGACCTTCTCATCAGTATTCACTCCCTCTCCCTCAGGCTTCCCACTCCGGCCCTCACTAATCTAATCACCTCCTCTGCAGACTCACACAAAGCCACCGACAGTCCAGCCACGGCCCCTTAATCGACATGTTATTGCCCACAATCTCATTTACAGCACAGAGGCAAATCTGCACAGATGCGATTGTGTCGGCTGCTAATTCAATAGCGCCCCGCTCACTTTTCTTTTCCTCGGCATCTTTCATCTTCAAAAACAAGGTGACAGTGTTTTAATTTTCATTCTTGGGTTACTCTCCATCAATTTAAGTCACAGTGGGTGCTGGGGTTTATGGAGCGAGACACATGTAGGTAGTGGTTATTGTACAAGCTTTTATTTCTCTCCTGTGGGAAAATGAAGAGCAGGGTTTTTGGTTTAGATTTGATTAAAATAGGAGCTTTCTGTTATTGTTTATTCACAGAGGCAGAGTCTATTGGATCATACTGGTAAGATTTGTTCAAGCCTGGCGCTTTGGTGCTGATTATTTGGCTTTGATAATTAATGTTGGTCAGTGGGGTCAGTGAACAATAAGTGTTTTTTAGAAGGCAAAGACCCTGGTGCTATAGCGGGAAAGATAACTGGTCTTTGTACTCTGGGGAAGGAAACGGCAATAAACAAAGTGATGAATATTAAAACAAATTTGAAGGAAGCTATAGAAAATGAAAGCAAAAAATTGAGCACTTCCATTTAAAATAAGAAAATCTATGCAGGCAGTGCTAACCAGACACAAAGCGCCACCTGGACAGTGAGAACATCTGGTCACTGTAGGTCTTTTCAGTGATGTGATCTTCTGTACTTACGGTCTTCATGGTGTGTTTACACATAACAGCTGAGGAACAATTAAGAACAAAAGAATATCCAGGACCAGTTTAGGACCCCCCAAAAATGTTTTTTTGCCAACCTAGCAGGACATTAAGTTAAACAAATCCACTATACTGTTCTGTAAAGTACGAAAAAGTGCATGATTAGAAGATCTGCTTCTTCAAAGCCGAATATAGTAGGAAACTTATGCAGGGCCACAGAAATAGGTAAAAATGTCATTCTAGTGCAAGAATGATGCATCCCATGCACTCAATGATCTCAGTTTTGTTCTCTTTTGCAGCACCTATGGCAATGAGCAGTTTATGCAGGTATGTTTTTGGACCTCACTTACCAGAGATCCAAACAGGGTCCTCGCTGAATGTCACTTTGCTTTTTCTGACAGTTTGTTGCTTGTTTTTTAAGTTTCATCCTCCGTAGTCCTCGATCTTTTCTTTGTTGGTTGTTTGCTTTACACACAAGGGAGCTGAAGAGTGAGGGTGTTGCGTTAGCTCCGCCTCCCCTCTCTGGCTGACCAACCGCTGCTGGATGATGGACAACTCTGTGTGCCGCCTGTGATTTTTAGGGGAATGTAGCCCCAGGCACCCAGTTCATAAACTCTGCAATACTGCAAATGCAAAGACTCATCAGTGGGCCATGGGCTCAGTCACCTAGTACCTCATTCAGCGATAGCTGAACATTTATTTTAGACATTTATTTAAATGTTTAAATGAAAATCTTCAAGTTTAGAACTTTAATTAACTAAATTTGTATCTCTGTACACGTGTTTTGGCAAAGTTAAGAAGCCTGTTATCCAGAAAAACATTCTTGAATTTGACATTCACGGATATTCAGGAATGTCTCATCTCTCATCAGTAGCCCTCACTCTCATTTGCTAACGTCATCAAAGCCTATAAATAATCCTGTGAATCAGAAAGACAAGACTGACTGACAAGAAACAAACACACAGGCTGACTTAACGAGCCACTGAAACACGGCAGTGTGTTATGCTGTGTTATTTTCTGCCCCCCTGCCTCCAATGGTCTGACAGAAAGGACTCTAGCCAGGGGTGTCCATTGTGCTGCCTGCAGGATTACTTGATCTCCCAGGGGTCCTGTCCCTCTCCGTCTCCACTCATCACTCTGCCCCCCCCCCCATACACACACACACACACACACACACACACACACAAACACACACACACACACACAGACGCATAAATGGGAGTCCATTTTAGTTCTTATATATATACACACAAATGTCTCTTGCTTTTTATCAAATATGCCGAATAATTGCATGTTCATTATGAGTTGTACACTGTACAGTGTAGGGATACAAATAACACAAAAAGACACACACATATACGCTTACCTCATCCTGGTCAGCAAAGTGGTTAGTCAGGTGGCAAATGGACCATCCTTGGAAAGACATGGGAGGACCTATCCACCCTCTGGGGGAAGAATGTGTGTGTGTGTTTGTGACCCAACCCCAGGTCTCTGGGTCAGAGTTCCTGACACACACTCACACCCAACAGGGCGACGAAATAATTAACTCTGACTATGATTGACAGACAGTTCATCACACTGACACAGACACACACACACACACACACAAACAGAGGGCATTACTTTCCCATAATCAGCAGCATAGACAAGACAGATGACCTGTGTACCTCTTTGTGTTTACACTTACTTAACTAAGCTTTTCAAAGATAGACAAATAAATGACTGTAAAATAATAATAATGCAGATGCATGTCGACATTGTCATAGTAAGATAAATATCAAATCCACAAACAAGAAAATGAAAAGATTGTTAGCACTGTGTGCTCACTACCACAAAAAATGTTTTTTCTTCTGAATACATGTTCATCTTGCTGTTGCCACACTAGCACAGAAGGTCATAGACATTCATTTATTAAACAATACACACATTGTGTAGGCATATGACTATGAGTAATCACTACTTTTGGCCTTTGTGTGTTAAGCTCCAGAGTTCTCATATTACATAGAAAGTCATGGAATGACTCAAAACATCATCATCACCCTACAAACGTCACATGTGGTCATACTCATTCATGATATTTCCTTGTCAAACTGTCACATTTGATATTTGTTAAATTCCTGCTAAATTCTGTATTAACCACTCCTAAAGAGGTGACACATTCTTGAATTAAAAGTGTACCAGAGTCAACTTCAGCTGCAAATTTTGATATCATTTCCTTCTCATTCAACATTTCATGTAACTAATGCCCATTAGACATTCAGGTTATAACAAGAAAATTACATAGTTTCAAATCGGAAGCTTGAAAAGAGCAAATGAAAGTGGCTTAAAAGAGAAAGAAATAAGAAAGAGGAAAAAAGGGAGTATTTTGTTCTTGGGGGTACTGTAACACAGACAGCTCTGTTTCAGATAGCATGTTCACCTTTGAAGGGTGCACTTAAAAGTGTGGGTGTGTGTGGGGTGGAGAGGGGTGGTAAAAGCGGGTCTGGGTGGGTGGATGAGGGGATAACCTGTGGATTGAAATGGTGTGCCTCCCCCTGCCCGCCCTCCATCCCCTTGATTCTGAGAGGCCGTTTTTCTCTACGGCCACAAAGGGAGAGGGGTCGGATTGCGCCGGCACATTCACCGGCCCACTTTGTTTTCAAATGGTTTTGTTTAGTTGTGACACTGTAGACACCCAACACCTTCCAAGAATCCGAACTCTTCTGTGGGGGAGTACAGAGGGCAGGTGGGTGATGTGCAGGCGTGAGGGGAGAGGAGGGGTGAAAAGGTAGCAGAGGGAGGTATGAAGGTACCAAAGAGGATGAAATTTGGGGGGTTGGAATTTGTTTTCTGGGAATCTGGATTCAGCTACAGCATCATCTCTCTCTTCCCCTGCACGTGGCCTCTCAGACTATCTCTTCATGGTTGTCTGTCCTGACTCCTCACTAAAGGTGGGTTTTATCTTTTTCCACCCCCTCCTGCGCTGGCTCCTGTGCCCCACCCTGTTCCATACAGTTCTCTCCTCCAGCACTCCCTGTGCTCGCTCGTGTCCCGAGGCATTCACACTGTTTAATCTTTTCCACCTCCGAGTGTTTAAGTAGCTTAACACAGCAGGCTCTGGACAGCTCAGCCTAGGGTAGGCTGATGCCTGACAGCTAATACAGGACTAATTCTAGGCTTAGCCCTGAGTTTTACGTGGCACTTTCTGCCAGTCTATTGATGCGTGTGACGCCTTACATGCATAAGCATGTGCATAAATGATACAAATACACGAGCGCATACTTGTGTGTGCCAACACATTTCAAACCCATCCTTCTCCAACAAAAGCAGTGGTCTTATCAACTTTTGTTTTCTTCAGTCGCTTTTTTTTTTTTTTTTGACAATGTTATGACATTAGATGAGAGACAAGAAAAAAGGGAGAGAAAGCTACAACAAATGTCTGGATTTGAGCTAGAGATGCTGTGGTTCCTTAGTGGCATCTCAGTCCCAGGGTACTGCATGACTGAATTCAGTGGAGTTTTAAAACATTTAATTGTTTTTAATTGTTTTATAAGTCCTCTTTTGATTTATAAATGCTGAAACACAATTATCAAAAATATTATTTTCAAAATTGCATTTACATATATTCTATTCTACTCTACTCTTACCTTGAAATAAAGATTTATGGTAGCACTTTACATTACAGCTCAGTAATACCATGTAATTTCCAGAGTAATAAGTAGGTAATAGCTTTGTATAAACAATAGTTAGCTATATCTGGGTAATATTACACTGAAATGTATGTAACAGGGTAAGGGGTAAAAAACAAAGGGTAATAATGGGGTAACACATTTATAAATAGCAATGAGGCCAAACTATTTAGTAATAGTACTATTTTACAATATGGTAACTTGCTAAAAATAAAACTGTTATATCAATGCAACATTTGGATCAAAAAGTGGTATTATGGTGACATTAATGGGGTAATAACCTGGTAATAATTAGGTAATATGGGTTGATGTTTTCACAATATTATTGGCTACTATTAGCGTAATACCTTCAAAATCACGTGAAAAGTCTTGGGAGTCAAAATTGGTAATTACCATATTATAATGACGAAATACGACAAGTGTTTCCAGGTAAGGAGTCACAGCATGAATAGCCATGAATCAGGGCTGCAAAATGCTGAACTACCTGTTTCTATTTAATTTCTCATGTATTTGATACTGTTGATGCCTTGTCAGATTTGGATACAAACAAACAGCAAAATCACTGCAACCTCACTCACACCTGAAAATAACTAAATGAAAATATGTTTCTCACAAAACAGACATCTGAGTTTTGGTGCATCATTTAAATTTAAATTTAAATGATTTTCCCAAAAAGGTAAAACAAACAAAAATCACATCACCACCCAGTTCCCTTTGACGATGGGCAACTCTCTTTCCACTTTCTTCTTTTCTATTCTCACTCTCAAAGCTGGGTCTTTGTCAAGTAAAACCTTCATTATGCCTCTTAGACATGAAATGAAATAGAAACAGGTAGTTTAGCATTTTGGGGCCCTGATTGATGGTTATTACACACAAACTAATACACACAAACTAACAAGTGTTTCCAGGTAACAAGTCACAGCATTAAACATAATTTGTACAGTATTACCTTCAAAAACAGGAATTGTTTGGAATGTAAGCAAGTATGAATTTTCGACATTATAATATTTTTATCTTTTCATGTGATTTTTAAGGTATTACGCTAAGAGTAGCCTATAATATTGTGAAAAAAATCTACATTGTCTCATTATTACATCTTTAATGTCACCATATTACCATTACCCAGATATACCCATTGTTAATGCCAAGCTATTACCTGGTTATTACATGGTATTACTTAATTATTACTTCTTTATTATCAAACTTTTACCCCACCATTTCCATGTTCTTACCGAGCAGTAATGGAAAGTGCTACCAAATTTACTTCTTATTTCAACAAGCATTCTCTAGTATAAAGGTAGGAACCCAAGTGTTGGGTAGAAACATGGGTTGTTACTTTTTTGAGATGCAAGGCTTTGTCTGTGTAGTAATGATTTATATTCAATAATCTGCTCATTATTTGAATGGGAAACATCATTCCATTTGTATCAACGCACAGTGACAGCCTTTGTAGGCGCTTCTTAACATGCTTGACAAGGCTGCAGTACCTGAGCTCACAGGGGCCATGGAGTCAATTGCTACACATAGGCAGTGCTTTGAAGGGCAGGGGTGCGTGCCGTACTGGGCTGGGGGTGGCACACACACACACACACACTGACACACACGATCCATTCCCCAACTATACAAACCACATCCCAGAGGACGAATGGTGCAGCGGTGGACTGCAAATCCGACCTCACCAAACACCATCCGGCCAAGGCCAGTGGAGTTCACCTGCTATGCTATTCACTCTTCGAGAGGAAAAATAGTGCATGTGCGTTTTTGAGTGGAACTGAAAGGCAGCAAGAAGGGAAAAGAGCTAAAAAGATAGTGTTTGTCTGAGAGAAGAAGAATGGATAAAGAGACACGGAAAGAGAGCAAGGGAAAGACTATCTGCTGCATTAACCTTCCCCTCCACAGTGCCAGTATAGAGTCTTTTCTGCACTTCTCTTTCAGCAGGGAGGACCCAGGGGACGGTAATGCTAAGCCCCACTCCATTCTTCCACCAGAAACTTTGATTTCCTATTAGGTTCCTCCTGATGGGGACTGATGGGGAGAGGCGGGGAGGAGAGGAAGGAAGGACGGACACCGAGATGCAGGGCAGGGGGAGAGAAAGAAGAGTGGTGGAAAAAAAAGTGAGAAGTGGCCAAAAGCAGGACACAAAAGGAGGAGAAGAGTAGAAAAGGGCGGCAAAAAACAGAAACAGATGCAGCAAGTGCAGAGAGGAAAAGAGTGAGAAGAGTAAAGATGAATAGGGAGGGCTGGCCACACATCACATGCGGTGGTGGCAGGAAGTCCGCTATGGGACACTGGCTGTCCCTGTCCTGGGTACCGAGGGCATTGTTTACACTCAGCCCATTTAGTACTGACCTTTTTCTAGCTGGCAGACATACAGACTGAGAGGTATAAAGGCACACAGAGTAGCAGACAGGCTGGTATGCAGACAGACAGGTGAGAGACAGTATGACAGGTTTGTAGGGATACCGATAGATAAGGAGGCCGGCAGAACAACAACAGAGTTCACAAAATGGCAGAAAAGTAGTAATGAGTGTCCAGACAGGGAGGTTGGCATATAAAACAAGAAACGGGTGATAGTTTTTTTTTTTGTTTTTTTTGTCGTAACTACTTCTATATCTGAACCAACAAGTTAAAGGGGAAGACTGGAGATATTTAACTTTTTTAGTTATTATCAAAAATGTTAATCCTATGAGAAGACCTAAACCAACAATGAGTCTGTGGCTCTCAACCTCAAGTTGATTTGTTCCTGCGTCAGGACGTCAATCTTTAATAACGGGTTTAAAAAAGGTAAAACAATTTACTAAAAACAGCTGGGTACTGTGGCAAACTTTACCTAGTCAGGAGTAAATTGTAACTTTTTGGGGACTTTTTTCAGCTATGGTTATCGTGAGCTGCGCTACCAAGTATTTACCGCAGTAGGACAGTTTATGGGGAACTGACTCAAGATAAACTATGTTCATGTTTATCATAATGAAGGAACATGTCAGCTGGTGCAACTGTGTGACTAAGCTCTATGGCACAGAGGAGTAAGCTATTTAAGGATTTGGCTTCAATACTTCAATTGTTGGTTTTGGTATTTTCATTGGATTTGTTGACAATGAGAAAAATATAGACTATCACCAGACTTATCATTGAAAGTACAGATTGGAAAGTGGACGAATAGATAAAATATATGTTATCCCTCATCCCAATGGCAAAGTATGCATTACTCATCATCATTATTCAAATCTGAATACTCAATGCGTGAGTGTCCATAGTGATTAATGCCTGAACCAAGTCTAGGATTGCATAGAAGCACTGAAAATGGCCATATTATTTTCACAATACATGGTACACACATATGCATTTTGTGTCACAGTACATGACCTCCCATGAGGGCAATGCAGGAACAAAGACCCTTTACTATACAAGGAGTGCAAGTTCAACCGATCTCTATTGTTGCCTTACTTCTCTTACAGATTTTGCGTAGTTGACCCCATTATGAAGACAAGTATAGAGATTTTTTTTAAGACTGCAGGATGTATGGCTGCTTTAGGTTGACACGTGGCACACCAAGAAACTTTCTTTGTGGGGAAAGATTCACCTGTTTACACCAAATTTACAAAAATATCAGAAAATTAACCAACAAACAGAGATGAATAGAGTAATTTCTGCAGGCAATGAGTTTTGTGGGGGACAAAAAAAAATGGCTTCCCCTTTCATAGAAAATATGAATTATCTACTAATGATTGTACTGAAACCATAACAGTTACTTGCCAATGGTAATAATTCACCTTCCAAGACAGGCCCAGAATTTCTCTTGACAATCACATTTATGTGTGTTTTTATGATAAGTAGCTCCCATGTCATGTGTGGGAAAGAAGGATGAGACAGATATTAAAGTCTTGTAGGCGAGACAGAGAGATATGGAGACAGAGACATACAGAGAGAGACAAAAGGGAGCGGGAGAGAGGTAGTCGGAGGGAGAATGATTGATTGATGTGGTCAGTGAGGCGTCACTGATCTCCAGGGGAGCCCCCCCCCCATCCCACAAAAAAAAAAGAAGAGGATGTGGATTGGCTTTAATGGTGTGAAAACAGGCAGACTGCAGCACTAATCTGGGAGGAGGAGGAAGATAAGGAAGCCAAATCAGCTACAAACAAACAGAGTCAATGAGATCGGAAAAGTTCTCGCGTTTACAATAAAGATGGATTTCAGTTCACGTGTACCTTTAAGGGGTAATTCATTCTATTTTAGTTTTTCACAGTTCAAAGCTTCCAGTTTGGGGTTGGGAAGGCATTTCTTTAAAAAATCTACAAACTTCTTTTCACAGAAAAAAAGTCTAATATTTAAGCATTTTTAATTACTCTGACACAGTGGGCAAAGAGGTGGAATATGAGGCTGATCTCATAGTCAGTGAAACAACCATTGTTTATGTGTTTGTGTTTCCCTGCAGAGAGGCTTGCTAATCCGTTACAGCAGTAGGAAATGTCTAGCTATATTAGCTGTGTTATCCAGCTGGGATCTTGTGTCTCAGTAAGGGTCCTTTAAGATGCCCCGCAGGCATTGCCAACAGACAACAAATATACCGAGAAATGGATAGCGTTAAGACCATCTAAAGGACATTTTCACATCTAACTCTTTGTGTACTTTATAGTAAACATTTGAATTTCAGAAGAATAATTTAATGAATAGTGATGTAAGGATTTGGAGATATTGTGATTAGACTTTAAACTGTCCTATCTAATTCCATTTTTAAAAGCAGCTCTCATTGAAAACTTCAGTGTTGGTATTCAAGCTGTTTTTGTGAGAGTTGAGGTTCACAGACCCACTGTTACATTTCCTGTCTTGTTGAAAAGATCCTTGTTAATCCAATTCCTTCACTGTGGGAAGTAGAGTGCTGTTGTTTTAATCTAGCAGGGGGCTTGTTGTGTCTGAATATGCCCTGCAGCTATTGTTGTGTGTAAAAAGACCACTCGAGAAATACATGATAGCAACACTCTGTTAAGTGTTGAAAAAAGGTTGATGTGTGCAACATGATACAGTATATCCTCTGTGTTGCCTTAGAAATTGCAATTCATTTTAAAATAAGTATTGTTTATACTGCATGTTTGCTGAATGTACATCAGTCCATCCATCAACTTTATAACTAAATGAAAGTCCAGTCTGGTGGAATAATATCTAACAGTGAACCAGCTGAACGTGATTCCTTGGTTCTGGATTTGAAATGAGACAGTTTAACGCATCGACACTGGTGCTGTTTAAAGCTTGCTGTAGAATTGAATAGGAACGTTATCTGATATATGCGGCTGGTTTATGCAGTAGGCCAGAGGTGTGTGAGTCCATGCCTTGCTGACAAAAAGGGAACCCAGACGGAGTTCATTCTCTATGTGATTGTGTGCATGTGTGCATGTGTGTGTGTGTTTCCAGCCGTGCGAGTCTGTGTGCATCAAGTTTTTGTCCCTGTAAATGCACTTGTGCCATTCTCCATCTAAACTCCTGTGTCACTCCACCAAATCTCAATTGCTTGCTTTTCAGTGCACAGAAATGGCTTTCCACAACTCCATTGTGGTCTGCCTCCTTCCTGGATCGGTGACTGAATGGACAGATTGAAAAGAGGGGGGTGAAAACGATAGGACATGTATCTCTAATTGGTAAGATGGAGGAAAAGATGTGCTTGTGCAGATAAGTGTGAGCATGCACCAACACCACTGTGTGTCTATGTGCACCTGAGAGAGAGAGAGACAGGCAAGGTGAGGGGGTGCGCTGTTGCTGTCTGTGCTCTGTGTGCTGTGTGAGTGCGGGAGGGAGGCTGTAAGCGATACCCTTGTCTGTTCCCTACTTGCCCCACTCTGAGGCTGCTCCACCCTGGCCGGCCCGGGAACGAGTGGGGGTCCCCTGGGAACTGGACAGGACAGGGAGGGAGAGGGGGGCAGCATGGAGGCCAGGCTTTCAGCCACTATGAAAAGGAGCGGAATCAAATACAAGCAAAATCTCCTTCAATATACTGTATCCCTCACCTGAGTAGGGCAGCTAGCTGAAAGGAAATCCGCGGGGGCAACTGTACAATGGGCCCAGAGAGGACAAGAGAGGAGAGGAGAGATGTAGTTAACTTAACAGGTGAGTGGGGGCAAAAATAGCAAGGTTTAGTGAGACAGAGAAAGGAGAGGAAAGAGAACCATCTTCTGCTACCTGCCTTAGATGTTCTGCCATTGACCTTTGCACTGACACAAGGACACAGGATTCACAAGTTGGCGCAAGACAGTTACATGCTCGTGTTGTTTTGGAGGTTCAACATCAGTCCTCATCATCATTCTCTTCTTCTTCTTACTCTTCTCCTCACCAGTTTTGTTCTTTTTCTTGTTCTTGTCGTTGTTCCTGCTAAGACATCCTTGTTTTTTTCCCCTCCTTCACAGAGAATCCCATTGGTGGCTGTTCATGCACTTCTGCAAGCAAGTGTGCAAGACAATCGCAATTTTCCAGGCCAAAGCACAGTAGGTTTGATGTAAAGCCCATTCTTAAGCTAAAACGGTATTTGGACCAACCAAACCTATATATAGACTTTTTTTTTTTTTAACCAAAATTCAACCAAATTGATCATGGACTTCCAAATCTTGAGGTTCAGCAGACATTTACAAATTGGGGATGAATTCAAAGAAGAATTTGAATGCAACATACTTATATATGTATTAAAATTATTCACATTTTCATAAACATTAATTCTTCCTATTTTATTTTCTTATCATTGTTAATTAATTTATTCAAAGATTTTGTACAGGTACCTGGTATGATCCTAAAACAGAGTTTGGTCACCTTGTTAAGCTAGTGGCTCTGACGCTGGTTACTCATCAAAGTGACAACAAGCGACAAATGGGGCATGTTCCTGTTTGTACACATGTTTGTATAGTACATCTGGCAGGTTGCCAGCGGAGGTAACGTGTGGTGAAAACGACTGGTGTCACGTGAGTGGATGGGTGTGCAGGTGGTGGAGAACCACTGACGAATGCTCACGTGTGTGTGAGGACGAACACGCACATACACACATATAAGAACAACTTACCTCTCTGCACCCTCTCACACACCTCTCATGTTCCAAGGTGTGAAAAAGATGGAAAAGCACCTCCAGCAAAATCACTTCCGAACCTTCCAGAGGTTTCTTTTCATGTGTGCAGAGTCAGTCAGAGTGAAGGTCCCTTCCCCAGCTGAGGAGGGCCGGCCGCACGCTCTCGGTAACCCGACCGTGCTGGAAGTCATACTGTGTCAAAGGGAGTAAATAGCCTTGCAGTTGAGGTGTTTCCTATTGGGAAGTATAACTACACTGCACACACTCACAGGGACACACAAGAGGTGCACACACACACCCACTGCAGTTAAGGTGATTGCATTGAATTTTTATGACAAAAAGTAAATCAAAATTAAACCCATAATAAGAAGAGAGCATAAGACTTAAATATATAAGATATTTGTAGGTATACAAGGTGATATAATAGTAAAAAGGGAGGATCTCACCAAAAGATTAGACGACAAGTTGTAGGAAGTGATTTAAAAGACGGTACCGATGACACACACAGAATAAATGCACACACAGATTTACATAGAATAACATGCAAGGAAAGACACATGCACACATATCAAACCTTTACATCCTCAAACATGCAAATCTACCAAACACACTCACTCACACACACAAACACACACAAAGCCATGTAACTGATTCCGCAGGAGCATTGAGCACTGTGGATAATTGGTAGCACCATTGTGCTGCTCTTCAATGGGCTGGTTACCCAAGAAGCCTCATGTTCGTGTTCATGTACATTTGCTTTGAAGGTGGCGGACACAAAAAGCTGAACCCTGCCCACAACAAAGCCCTGGGAGACCCTGCTTCACCCATAGACGTCTTTCATGGAGAGGACCACAGAGATAAATGATCTTCTTCCTTGTGACAATGTGTATATGCCGTGTGTGTGACCGCCTCGGCGTGTGTATGTGCAGGTGGACATGCTATAAGGGATGGGCTCCTTGTCATCGTAGAAACCACAGGATGTATTTTGTCAAAATAGTTTAACACCTCCTCTTGAGGAGATGTAAAGTCAGCCTCAGCTTTGGGACCTTTCAAAATAAGGGAAAAAAAGTGTTGCAATAATTTAGTTTCTGTAACTGTCACATACTTCAAATTATGTCAGTACATTTCAGACTTTTTCTCTATATACTGATTTTGCAGAGGACTTACTGTCATTACCCAAACTCGTGTTGCTGGCTATTGCATATGAGCACATTAGATATTTATTAGCCTCTGATTACTCTGCAGTACTTGCTTTCTGCTGCAGAATGGTCATACACAATGGGAATTTGGGAATCCATTCTGTTTCAGCAATTCAGCAAGATTTGATGTACTTTTTGGTTAAGTGCAACATAAGTGATTATTCTCAAATTCAGTTATTTTCTAACATCTTTTTTAAATTCAAGAACTCTGGTTAAAGTAACTGTAATAACTCATCCGTCTATTTACTAATAGACGGATGAGTTATTACAGTTACTACATGATTTGAGCGGGGCACAGCTTCATTGTCTGTGTTCTGGTCACCCCCTCAGCTAAGAAAGGTCAGTTTGCGCTGACTGCTTCTGGGTGCTGCTTGAGAGCAGATAAACTGAGGAGGAAAATAACCAAGGGCTCATTTTTCCCACTGTTAGATTGCTTGATTTGTACATTAAACGATGTAGCTTTTAGTGCCTGTATAACTACTTCGTTTTTGCAATGACAGCCAACTTTTTGTGCCAGGATGCAGACTCCCTGAGTGATCTTATCAGACAGTATTTATGGTTTCCCATTAAATTGCTTTGTGTTATAGTGTAAATTTTTGTTTTTAACCATTTGTGTTTTGTTGTGTCTCAACTGATGATGTGTGTTTTCATGTGAACCCTGTCTGCAAGCCAAATTTTAATACCAATGCAATTTACATATTTAGTCAAATATCCAAAAATACTTAATAATCATAATATTATGACTCAGCTCCTGTTTTCCCAGTAATTTTAACGACACAAAAGATAACTTTGCATATATATTGCTACTATTTCTGTGACTGTGTGTCACGGTACTACCAAGTAAACTCATTAACAATTAATAGCACCACTGAGTTGGAGCATGCGATGCAACAGGTGCTCATTGCTTCACAGCTGCATAGTGTTTGTTTGTGTGATCACTACAGGTTACACTACAGTACATGATAATACGGGGCTGTGGTGACTAATGAGAGGTGAGTGCTTTAGGGTAATTTAAGGGAAAGATCAAACAAAGGAGTAGTTATTTTTGTTTCTCCTTAGACCAATTTACAGTTGGTTGAGTTGAACTGAACTGAACATAATCAAATGATCAATCTGTAATTCCGCTTTGTCTATCTATCTATCAATCTATCTATGCCTCATATCACTCTTACTCCCTTTTCATGTCCCCTGTTGCCGTCGTCTCTACTCTCTCCTTTCCCCTCCCTCTCACTTATTATTCTGTCTCTATCTGCCCATGGTGTCCTCACTCGCCACCCTCTCCCGCTCTCTCTCTCTGGGACAGCAGATGGAGACTATGGCCCAGTTCTGCCTTTTGTTCTGGGTCCCCAGAGAGACCTGTGGCTTTTTGGACAGCACACAGCTCGGCTCCCCATATCTCATACAAAATGCAAACGCCTTTCTTTTCATTAAAAAAGGAAGCTGTGGAATGCACATATTCTGAATATAGTTATAGAAATGAGCATGACTACAGAGGCTTAGAACATATTGAACATACCTCTTGACTAAAGATTGTTTATCACCTCCTGACTTCACTGGAACTTTCTGTATGAGGTTTTTTTTTAATGCATAAATTCTACTTTTATGCATGATAATGTTAGTTATTTTAGTTCTTCTGGTGTTGCCTACTGGTCTGAACTGTCCACTCTGCATAGAACATGGTGCCAGTACATGGTTACACATTTATATTTACTTTATGCTCAATGCACCTGTGTTTTTTCCACAACAAGATAAATTACCCTTGATACTTAGGAGCCTCTGAGCTGCTTGTTGTTTATGGCATCATGGTATGTGATGAAAATGTGTCCTGTGTATTAGAGGAAGGTAAAGCAAGAGCTGGAACAATCGGGCATAGGTCAATTTATAGCCTTAAACAACTTCCCTTAAAAACGAACAAACTTTTCTTTTATTTATTTATTTTTTTTACTCAGGAGAAGCATTCACATGCAACAGTGCCTCTCGGGTTCTCCCCAACTCCACCTCTCCGTTATTTTTCATAACGTCCCTGCGTAAATAATTAATGCGCGAAACCTCAAACTGACCAGCATCCCACCTGTTGAAGATAGGCTGTTTTTACCATAGGTACCACCAGTTAAATAAATAAATAAATACAACCTATTATTTCAGGAAAAACAAAAAAAAAAAAAAAAAAAAAAAAAAAACATTCCTACATCTAATTTGAAGACGCAATTTAGCCTTAAAAATGCAAAGTGAGATAACATGCTGTAAATATTGGTGGTTTACTTATTTGCATAGCAAATGCACTAATGCTTAAAACAATTCAATAACGTTTTCGCTGGCATCTAAAACGTCCACAAAAGCCTATTTCATGTGCAGACTGCATGCATATCAGTTACAAATAATCTGCTTCGGTTGTATCTAATTTTTTTTTAATTTTTTTTTTTATCTAATTTTAGGTTAATACCAAGGAAAACTAAGGGAAGTTTTGATGATTGCTGGGACCTGGTGAGAGACGAAAAGGCCTCATCAAATGTAGTGAGCCGACAGGATTTCCCCGCGTGTGTTTTCCAACGGAGAGCAGTCACTTTGCCGTTAGATCCCCGCAGCATCCCTTTAAAATGTTTACTGAAACTCGATCTCCTTTCACCGCAACACGAACTCGCTGCAGATGGCTGTCCGATCATACTCAGATACAGCTCTACCTGCATAAATTCCGTTAATAATTTAACACAGCATCCTCATTATATTTCCCCTTCGTTCCCTGCCTTCAAGGGGCGAGCAAAGGGGCGCGGATCGCGATTGGCTGGAAACAGTGGGTGGGAGACGGATCAGTGACAGGGAGAAAACAGGTAGTTCACGCAGTTTCATAAATAATTTCTAAGTGTTTTTTTTGCCTGTCTTGCGCCACGCCCTGCCGCCCGTCAGGCTCTGGAGACGCGGCAGATAAAGTAGAAAGAAAAAAACAAACAAACAAAAAAAAAAAGTCACGCTGGAGCTGATGGAGGGAGCGAGAAGAAAGGAGGAAGAAAAGGAGCGGAGGGGAGGAGGCGTGCTGACGTGTGTGTGCGTGCGTGCGTGCGTGCGTGGGCGCGTGTGTGTGCGGGGCTCTCTTCAGCCGGGGGAAAGTGTGCTCCCTCTCGGGTCCGGTCCTCGGGGACACGGCGGGGACCCGCGAGCGCTCACCAGCTGACAGCGCGTGCTCACTGGGGCCATCCAACACCTCGGCCCACGAGCCTGCCAACAATGGCCCGAAAATGGATGCGCACGCCCCACCGCAAAATCTGGTGTTCGCCAAATGGACGACACGGCAACAGTTCAGGGAAGGAAGGAGGGCAAAGAAAAAAAAAAAAAGAAACTTTAAGCTTAAGGTTGTTGCAAGAGAAAAGCGACACTGGGGCTATAATTTAAGGCGGCGCTTCGCTGAGTTGACGCTCAATCACAGGACCGCAGGCCCGGGGGGGGGGGGGGCGCGTGTACCTGCGGCATATGGCGAGCGAGCGCGTGTTGGACACGTTTCGCGTCGCTGTGAGTTTGCGATGAATTGCGTAAGAGGAGATCAAGTGTTTCTTTTAATTGAATGGAGAAAGGCCTGGTTATGTGGTCCGACGCCGGGTCCTCAAGCAGCGAACTTTTATTTGCACTTTATCATCCCGTAAAGCGTTCCTTTGTGAGGTCCTGTTAATTTATTGTGACTTTTACGGTTAGGTTACGGTGGTGTATGTAAATGTGGTTATATGCAATATATGCAATTTTTAAAATGAAATAGCCCAATAAAACATTATTACAACTATTTTGTATTAATGCATTTATCAAACCTATTATTATTATTTTTCTTGTTCTTCTTCTTCTTCTTCTTCTTCTTCTTCTTATTATTATTATTAATATATTTTCATTATTCTTATTCCTCTTCTTATTAGTATTGTGTTATTGGTTGCTGGAAGTCATATCCTGTCCAGTTGTTAACAAGCTCTAACAGTCCTAAAAGTGTCTACTTTATATGCCAACCACCACAAACAAGCAATTATTATTATTATTGTTTTTATTCTTCTTATTATTATATTGGGAACATATTTAGAAGGATATATAGGCCTACAATCAAAAAATATTTTAAAAACAAAAGTTGACAAAAGACTTCCTAGGAGTTATCTATAAGAAAGGTGCGTGGAAACAGAAACAATGACAAATTGCATTTTCGTTTGCTTTTTTATTCCCAAAATCAAATTAACATAACAATAAATGGCAAAATAATAGCTTTTTTCAGCAAATTTAACTATTTAGTTATAAAAAGCAAATCCAATGAAACATATCAGCAATAAATACATGTCAGTTAATCTCAACCAGTGAAAGCAAAAGACACACAAGTTCATCTGAAGATACAAAAGAAAATACAAAAGAAGGCAGCAATGATGGCTACATTAAATAGGCTATTTGTATCGAATTGGCAGTACTACACTAGCAAACAAAGCAAAACAATAGTGTTTATGGTTTGAAAACAACAGTCGCATTTCTCAAGCCTCTGGCTCGTTTATTTTTAAAGTGCACATCATGAACTTTTGAAGTTGCAAAACAAAATACATTACACATACAAATCAACAAATAAAAACATAAACAAACACAACAAAAAATAATATAGCTACAAAAAATGTTTGTTTTTTTTAACATCATCAAATATAAGCAATTATCCATAAAGTTTTCAGATTTTGTGGAAGACAGCTTTTTGGTCGGAGTGACGTGGGAGATACCCATGGCAGTGCTGCGCGCGACATGGCAGAGGGGTCTTCC